>CAKXYN010000121.1:0-666250 GCA_935064755.1 Tragelaphus eurycerus | reverse complement strand
AAATCCTAAATTCTTTACAGAAAATCTATGTTTGGGCATTTTTTACCTCCTCTTAGGTAAGAATTAAATTAGCCAATGAATCATCATAATTTGTTATTAGGACTGTATATCTTATATGAAAAAAAAAAAGATTTGTGGGCCTAAATATATATATACACACAGATGCTTAATAAACACTATTTAGTGTTGGCATTAATAGAATCAACTACACTTCAAAGTCTGTGTTCATTTCCCCACACTATCACAGGGGCTGGCACATTACAGGCACTAGATAAAATTGTTGAAATGAATCAGTGAATGACTTACTTGCGAAATGATATCATATGCTCATATGGGAAAAAGAAGTCAGGCATGATTACCAGACAAAGCTAAAGCTATCATTTTAACTTCATGCCAAGGGGAGAAGCTGTCCTACAAACTAGTTTCTAAAAAGTGAAAAGGAAAACAAAAGTTTAAAAGAGTTTGGAGGTGACAAGGAAAACCAAACCACTGACTCCAGTGGAGAACTCATTAAAGGTTGCGGTTTATGTAAATACAAGTTTGCTGTGTAAGTAATTAGATGGTGGTATCTCCTTCTAGACCATTTTTCTTATTCATAAGGAAGGAGAACTTGACATAAGGAGGGAGGAACACACATCTCAAATTAAATGTTATAAAGAAAAAAGTATAGTTCTCTTATTGCCTTTTTATCTCTCATTCTCTGCATAAGGAATGAGGAAGAGCAGAACTGAGTCGTAAGCCTTTTACTCCAAGAAGGCAAGAGACAAAATTAGGTTTCTCCTGGAGATTGGAACTGATTGGCAAGAATGAGGGTCGGGACAGATAAAGGAAAGCCCCAGATAATAAGATTCACATTTTTCTTTATCATTTCCCAATAATCTGGAGTCACCAAGACAGCATAAGAACTAACAGAGAGGAAAGAAAATTAAAATTGATGTGGGGAATCTCAATTGCTCTCCTTACTTTTTCCACTTTTAGAAACATGTCTAAAGTACCTGTGACAACTTCAGTTGTGACTTTCCAATTTCCTGTGCTGTGTAGCTTCACTTCTGGCCTGTCACCTGGAACTGTGACCTCTGTTGATATGAATCTAACAGAGGAAGAAACCTAGGTTGCTACCTGCCCATCTAAGCAAAGTCCAGACCAGTACAGGTGTCTTCTTGTATCATAGCTTCTTAGACTGAAGATGCAAGAGCCTTGTAGATCATAGCAGTAGTAGTGTTGGTCGCTCAGTCACGTCTGACTCTTTGCAACCGCATGGGCTGTAGCTTGCTAGGCTCCTTCTGTCCATGGAATTCTGCAGGTGAGAATACTAGAGTGGGTTGCCATTCCCTTCTCCAGGGGATCTTCCCAACCCAGGGATCAGACCCGGCTCTCCTGCAGTGCAGACAGATCTTTACTGTCTGAGCCACTAAGGAAGCCCTATGTAGATCATGGGCCAGTGTTTTATCAGAAAAAGAAAAAATATTAATATTTAACAAAGAAAAGCAATAAAGTCTTAGGAAAAATCTTTAAATTTATCATTGTTATATTAAAGACTGTATCAGCCAACAGACTGTAAGAATTATGAAAGTGTTCTTATGTCATGATTTTGAAAAAATTTATCTGAATTTTGGTACATTATGCCAGCTCTTGCACCTGCTGTGGTGCCTGGCACAGATAGACACATATGTCACAGAGGTCTTTTGAATTCAAGTTGTCCAACTCAAAGAAAGATTGACATAAATTTTATATCCATACGAACAGAAAAGCTCTAAATTTTTCAAGCAAGAGAGACTTAGGAAAATTGTGTGTTCATTTCCCAGATTGTAACTTAACCTTTCATAGAAACTTGTCAGAAGGTCATGCAATATATGAAATCATTTTGAGATCTCCTGATTAGTGATCAAAATAGTTAAGCAAGCCACAGATATGTACCTTTCTTCCTTTCCTCCTCTCTTCAAAAGCAGGTAAACACATCTGACTTGAACAATCCATTAGTGAGCATCATTTTCAGATTAACACTATAAATAGGATACACCTACAGTAAGTGGGATTCTGCCAGATAAAACAACTGACTGCTTTCCAAGAGAGACATTGATTTTTTTTGAGACATTGATTTTCATAGATTGTCAGACAAAAGAAAAAGGTAACCTCATTGAGAATGTGTTAAATATTTGAAAACTGTATGGGTTACCCCAACTCTATCAGCGGGACACCAAAGAAAGACAAGGAAACTATTATCAGAGAAGATTGACATTGAAACTTGGGAAGTAACTTCTTCCAGAATCTGTGATGTCTAGACAGAAAGCTTTAAAAAATGGAGGAACTTGTTAAATCTGGTCAGCTAAGTATGACTTAGAAGTAGTTACTTTTCAAACATGGAAGGAAAGTGCCCAAGAGATTCTTGGTTTTGGAAATTACAAATGTCACAAATGTTAAAAAAAAGGAGTTAAGAAGGCAGGGAAGACTTTTTTAAGACTCTTGCCAGAGGGGAGAGAAGTGGAACTCAGCTCTACCAGAACCAAAGACAGGAGGGTTTCTAAACTCGGGGGTGAATAAGAACAGATGGACTGGAAGATATCAGAGGGTAAGTTAGTCAGCTGTCACAGAGGTCATTGTCACGGTGAGAAAGTTAGGTGTCTACTCTCACAGAGACTAGGAGATCTTCTTCAAGATTTCATTTCCATGGTGTGGCTTCCAGTCCTTAAGAAAGATGTGTGTGGTGTGTGTGTGTGTGTGTGTGTCCTGTCACTCAGTCCTCAGCCGTGTCCAATTTCCTGAGATTCCATGGACTGCAGCCTGCCAAGGTCCACTTTCCATGGAATTTTCCAGCCAAGAATATTGGAGTGGGTTGCCATTTCCTTCTTCATTGAAAAAGATATTTCTGGGCAAAACTGGCAAAAGCCTGGGAGGTTTACATCTTTCAAGGGACAGACAAAGAATTTACAAAGGAAAGTTTTCTAAAGTAAATGCTCTAAGAAAAGAGAGATCAAAGACCTAGAGAAAAAAAGAAACCTATCAAAAGGTTAGTCAAGCGGAGGGGAACCTTAGAAAAACCAAAGAACAGAGAACAGAGTAACAGTCGATCAGAAGGACAACTGATAAGAAATTTTGGCAAATTCAGGTGATTGTAGCACATACTTGTATTAAACATCTACTCTGAGCTCATAGCCACAAGCGACAGAGGCAAAAAAAAGACAAAATTAAGAGTAGTATGGACTCACAAATAAGCCAAAAAACAAAACAAAACAAATCTCTGTGGCCACATACTTTGATTAAAGAAATATTAGGCAAGTTGCCCTAAACTAAAATTTCCCCTCAGCATAATGCCCTAATTATCTGTTTACTTAGTACCTTAGATTAAAGGCTCCAGTTAAATGTAAATGTGGTTCTCACCTTGACCTTTTCCACTATCAAGTAAGTTTATCAGCTCAAATAAATTTAACAGACTGGCTTTTAGCAGAGTAAATTGTTTGCACTTGAAATCAAACTCCCTTTCTTCTCTTTTTCTGCTTAGGGCACATTTACTCTGCTTTGTGTTACACTTACTTGTGAACATGTCTGTGTCACTCACTCACATAAACCTCTCCTTCAGGACAGACCCTGGACCTTTGCCGCTAAACCCATTCACCTTAGATGCTGAATTAATGTTGGTTTGAAAGCCTCAGGGCACAGGATAGGTAGGTTTTAGTGAGAGGGAAATGGTTAAGAAACACTCATTCAGAAAATGGAAGGCAGCCTAATCTGATGAGAAAAGTTCTGGGAAGAAAGCAAAGTGATAACCGTCGGGCTCAGAGTGAAGGAGGGACCAGAAACCAAAGGAAGGCAAATGGAGGTGCTCAACAAGCACTGTAGACGCCCCTTCGGAATGCTGACAGCAGTCAGCATGTGCATAGCTGGAATGATGCCTAGAGCGTGATTTTGCAATGCACATTACGAGTTTTAGGGAAAACAGCTTCAAAAACTCCGGAAAATGGCATGAATGATCCCACTCCCATAGGCCATGATATCCATAAGGCCATGGATGCAGGGACTATTTTCACTTGCATCTTCATTTCTCGTGCAATCTTCAGCATCGTTGGGATGTCAGCTCCATGGGTCATCATCCTGGAAGTGCCCCCTTATGTCACCTCCGTAGCCTGGTCTCCTGATTCTTCTGATCTGTTTCTCTTTTTCTGTCTCTTAGTAGCCTCCAGGCTCCCTGAAGCTCAGATTTTAACCAAAGTTTTGCTCTTGACCAATTCTCTCCCTGTACAGTGTGACTTTCCCCAAGGTTTCACCATTATTGTTATGGTTCTCAAGTGTTCGAGGAATGCTTCAAAACCACTTCCCACATCTCAGAAACCAGCTTACCCAGAATAGTCAGTATGTAAGTCAGTGTCAGCTTCCCTGGTGGCTCAGTGGTAAAGAATCTACCTGCCAAGGCAGGAGACTCAGTTTCAGTCCCTAGGTCAGGAAGATACCCTGGAGAAGGAAATGGCACCCCACTCCAGTATTCTTGCCTGGGAAATCCCATGGACAGAGGAGCCTGCCAAGCTAAGGTTCATGGGGTCGCAAACGGTCGGGCATGACTTAGCGACTAAACAATAAGGTCAATGTCTCTTCTAGACTTGGCTCCTCACTGTCAAAGCTTCTGCTGATGAATCACTTTGAGGTGGGCCTACTGTCAGCTCCACTAACTGCTCATCATAACAAAGCCAACCAGTGTCCCACCGTGGCTGCCACGGTATTCCCAAAGCCACACAGACTTTGAATGATTACCGAGGGTGCTGTTAGAAGCAGGGAGGAAGTTTGTAGCCCCAAACCTGGGCCCCATTTTGTCATTTAGAATGTGGAATAGCTTTACTTGTGCACACACTCTCCTCTTGGAAAAATATTCCCAGTCTTGGCAGTTAAGGCATATTGATACATTTTATATGTTTATCAATAAATCTTGGAATATAGACTATATTAAGGAACTCCATATCTGTGTATCCAGCTGCCCCTGGGTATGTCCACTTGGACATCCCACAAGAACTCAAACTCTGTAAATTCAAAACCAGACCCTTCATCTTCACACATCTACACACCTCAGACCTTAGTTCAGTGAGGGCCACCCCACCCATTGAGTTGTATAAGGTAGAAAGCTGAGCACTGTATTTGACCTCAAAACTCCTTTGCCTCCCCTCACCTGCTCTCTCTGCCCCTCTTTCTTTCTCTCCTCCTCCTTCTCTCTCTCTCTCTCTTCTCTCTCTCTCTCTCTCTCTCTGTCTCACACACACACACACACACACCGCACACATCCAGTCAATCATCAACCATGAAAAAGAGTTTAGACATGGGTTCATAGGCTGCATCTTTATTCTTTAACCATTTGTTGGGTGAGTTTGAAAAATGAGTAAGACATTTAAAATTTTGAATGATTTTATAAAAGGTTTTATAAATGAGCTATCAAAATGTATAAAACAAATCATATATGAATTGTGTGACACTGTTCAAAGTGTAATAAAGCTACAACCAAAAATAAGGTAATATAGACTGGCTAGCTGGATTACTGGCTAGATGGATGGAAGGAATGAAATAAGGTAAGAGGAAGAAAGGGACAGAGGGGAGGAATAAGGAAAGGAAAGGACAGAGGTAGGAAGGGAGGACAAAATGTCCTGAAGAGCTAAAGAAAGGAAAAACCAGGATTTGCAGAAGGGAACAGTGTAATCAATCATAGTTTTTTAGCTGCCCCTTTGTTTTCCTCTTTATTATTTTCTTCCAACTATGACCTGAGGGTGAAAGGTTTGAGGAGATGTTTTAGGAGCATTAGATTGCCTTAAATGATTTAGCTTTAATTTTTTTCTTATGAAAAGTTTTGAATATATACAGTTCAGTTCAGTTGCTCAGTCGTGTCTGACTCTTTGTGACCCTATGGACTGCAACACGCCAGGCCTCCCTGTCCATCATCAACTCCCAGAGCTTACTCAAACTCATGTCCATAGAGTAGGTGATGCCATCCAACCATCTCATCCTCTGTTGTCCCCTTCTCCTCCCACCTTTAATCTTTCCCAGTATCGGGGTCTTTTCAAATGAGTCAGTTCTTCCCATCAGGTGGCCAAAGTCTTGGCGTTTCAGCTTCAGCATCAGTCCTTCCAATGAACATTCAGGACTGATTTCCTTTAGGCTGGACTGGTTTGATCTCTTTGCAGTCCAAGGGACTCTTAAGAATCTTCTCCAGCACCACAGTTTAAAAGCATCAATTCTTCGGCACTCAGCCTTCTTTACAGTCCAACTCTCACATTCATACGTGACTACTGGAAAAACCATAGCTTTGACTAGATGGACCTTTGTTGGCAAAGTAATGTCCCTGCTTTTCAATATGCTGTCTAGGTTGGTAATAGCTTTTCATCCAAGAAGCAAACGTCTTTTAATTTCATGGCTACAGTCACCATCTGCAGTGATTTTGGAGCCCAAAAAAATAAAATCTCTCACCGTTTCCATTGTTTCCCATCTATTTGCCATGAAGTGATGGGACCAGATGCCATGATCTTAGTTTTATGGATGCTGAGTTTTAAGTCAGCTTTTTCACTCTTCTCTTTCATCTTCATGAAGAGGTTCTTTAGTTCTTCCTCAATTTCTGCCATAAGGGTGGTGTCATCTGCATATCTGAGGTTATTGATATTTCTCCCAGCAATCTTGATTCCAGCTTGTATTTCATCCAACCTGGCCTTTTGCATGATGTACTCTGCATATAAGTTAAATAATCAGGGTGACAATATCCAGCCTTGACATACTCCTTTCCTGATTTGGAACCAGTCTGTTGTTCCATATACAGTTCTAACTGTTGTTTCTTGACCTGCATACAGATTTCTCAGGAGGCGGGTAAAATGGTCTGGTATTCCCATCTCTTTAAGAATTTTCCACAATTTATTGTGATCCACAAAGTTAAAGGCTTTGGCGTAATCAATAAAGCAGAAGTTTCTCTGGAATTCTCTTGCTTTTTCTATCCAACAGATGTTGGCAATTTGATCTCTTGTTCCTCCACCTTTTCTAAAACCAGCTTGAACATTTGGAAGTTCATGGTTCACGTATTGCTGAAGCCTGGCTTGGAGAATTTTGAGCATTACTTTACTAGCGTGTGAGATGAGTGCAATTGTACAGTAGGTTGAGCATTCTTTGGCATTGCCTTTCTTTGGGATTGGAATGAAAAGTGCCCTTTTTCAGTCCTGTGGCCACTGCTGAGTTTTCCAAATTTGCTGGCATATTGAGTACAGCACTTTCACAGCATCATCTTTCAGGATTTGAAATAGCTCCACTGGAATTCCATCCCCTCCACTAGCTTTGTTCATAGTAATGCTTTCTAAGGCCCACTTGACTTCACATTCCAGGATGTCTGGCTGTAGGTGAGTGATCACACCATCGTGGTTATCTGGATCATGAAGATCTTTTTTGTATAGTTTTTCTATGTATTCTTGCCACCTCTTCTTAATATCTTCTGCTTCTGTTAGGTCCATATACAGAAGTTGATAAAATAGTATTCATCTCTATGTTAATTATTTACTGCTTGCTGCTGCTGCTGCTGCTAAGTCGCTTCAGTCGTGTCCGACTCTGTGCGACTCCATAGACGGCAGCCCACCAGGCTCCCCCGTCCCTGGGATTCTCCAGGCAAGAGTACTGGAGTGGGTTGCCATTTCCTTCTCCAATGCATGAAAGTGAAAAGTGAAAGTGAAGTCGCTCAGTCGTGTCCGACCCTCAGCGACCCCATGGACTGCAGCCTTCCAGGCTCCTCCGTCCATGGGATTTTCCAGGCAAGAGTACTGGAGTGGGGTGCCATTGCCTTCTCCGATTTACTGCTTAGCCCCCACCATATAATTATGAAGCAAATCTAAGATATTATTTAGATGAGTCAGATCTCCATGGTTTAAAGAATCCGATACATGTATATATAAGGCTGAGTCCCTTTGCTCTTCACCTAAAACTATCACGGCATTGTTAATCAGCTGTGAAAGTGGAAGTCTTAGTCGCTCAGTCATGTCTGACTCTTTGCGACCCCATGGACTATGGCCCACGAGGCTCCTCTGTGTATGGAATTCTCCAGGCAAGAATACTGGAGAGTTGCCATTCCATTCTCCAGGGGATCTTCCCAACCCTAAGATGGAACCTGGGTCTCCTGCTTTGCAGGAACCTGGGTCTCCTGCTTTACCATCTAGGCCACCAGGAAATATCTCAATACAAAATAAAAAGTTTTTTAAAAAGGAATCATATCCCCATGATATAATAATAACGGGGAAAAGCACTATTATTTAATAAAGAGGCAAAAATATAGAGAGGGCTTTCCTTGTGGCTCAACTGGTAAAGAATCTGCCTGCAATGTGGGAGATCTGGGTTTGATCCTTGGGTTGGGAAGATCCCCTGGAGAAGGGAAAAGCTACCCACTGCAGTATTCTGGCCTAGAGAATTCCATGGCCATAGGGTCACAAAGAGTTGGATGTGACTGAGCAGCTTTCACTTTCACTTTTTCAAAAATATAGAGAAGTGCAATACTTTGTTTTTTATTACAAAGGAACAATTAGATTCTTGAGAGTATAGAGTGATTTTGATGTAGGTTTCAAGATAAAATGGTTTTGTTTTTTTTTTTTTTTTCTCAGATCATGGACAAAATATAGTGGTAATCCTAGATGTTTCAATATGCTAAGAATAAGAGTTACTCTATTGATTTCATTTCCTTATTCATTTATTCAAATTCTATCCATTTTATAAATGAATTAAGTCAGCTTATTTCCCTTTTTAATAAGGTTACTAAACTTCTTGCTCAGCAAAATACCATAAGATAAAAATGAACCTTAATTTCAGCAAATACTGAAGAAAGTCTCAGGTTGTATGTGTGTTGGGGATGTGTGAGCTTGATCACCATACAATTACATAGATGCGTAGGTGGAGTTGTGACCATGTCTGGAGAAATAAGTAAAAGTAATGGATCCATCAACTTGGAGGACAGCCTCCAATTATATTCTGGAAGACTCCGTGGCCCTGGACAGCTGTTTGATTTTAGACAATGGCTTGGACACAGAAGACATGTGACTACACCTAAGGAAGGCTAAGAGTTTATAGACTTTGAAGGAAGGACCAAACATGTCAAAGTAAATTAAGTTCATGGTTTATTAGACCAGTGACCAAGAAATTTCTTTTAAACAAGGTGGGTCAATGGAGCAAGAACCTGTCCAGTCTGTCTCAACTCTTTTTTGAGTTCCAGAATCCTTGATGGATCCCGTGGTTGCCACTTATATGATCCCTGTGAGGCAGTGGGCTGCTGCATCTGAAAAGCTAAACTTCACTGCTCGCCACATCCTTTTTAATATTCAGGGCTTACATCCTCAGCCAGAAAGAAGCTTTACAAACTGAAATCATCGACAGACCTCCAGACCCCTACCTGAGGTTTGAACTAAGCAGAGGGTCAGCTGAGTCCACATGGTAATGGGCAAAGGAGTCAGTGTATTCCTCACCCTGGGCGTCACCTCTACACCCCTTTTACTGCATCCTGGGGAGTGGCACCTTTGCTAAATGCCCCGAAGGAACCCTGTGAGAGGGAGCCGCAGAGGATCCAGGGTTTCTGTTCTTAGAGGATGAGGTCTTGCTGGAACTAAAAAATTTAATTGTGTGCTGCATCACAGTTCTTTTAAATCTGGGGCTTGAATAATTATTTTTGAAGGACTTACATAAATTGTCTATGTCCATAATGTCTTCTTTTAAAGGATTATTTACAGATATTGAGATTCTCTTAACTGTTGAACCAAACTGAGCATTGCTAAAAGTACATTTTCATCCTGGGGAAAAAGACAGATTGAATGCTCATGTATTTCTGATTGTCTCTATGTCTCTGCTTATCCTGTATTCTAGAGAGTTCATTTCCCACATGAGCCTCTCAGGTTGACAGAAGGCATGATACTAGGAAGGTCCTTTGAAATGCCAGTGGCAAAATAAAAATTTAAGTATCATAAGGGTTAGAAATATGAGTTTAAAAAGTAAGAGAAACTAAGCTGATTAAATGTGAAGCCCTAGCTTTCAGTTCAATTCAGTTCAGTCGCTCAGTCGTGTCCAACTCTTTGCAACCCCATGGACGGTAGCCTACCAGGCACCTCCGTTCATGGGATTTTCCAGGCAAGAATACTGGAGTGGATTGCCATTTCCTTCTCTAGGAGATCTTCCCGACCCAGGGATTGAACCCGGGTCTCCTACATTGTAGGCAGATGCTTTACCATCTGAGCCACCAGGGAAGTTATATAAAGCTCATATGTTGTCACTAAGTTTTTAAATTATCCCTATCATTGGAAGTAATCTTTTATGGCCATTGGCTAAATGTCCATCTATTGAGAACATATTTAGGCAATTTTCTGCATTGGGTGAAGATAAGTCCTACCTCTTTGATCCTTCAAGCATTCAGTATCAATGAGTCTGTTTGTCAAGTAATAAACCCTCTTAAGAATGAATGTTAGTGAACTGCCTCATAAAACCATGGAGTAATGTTGTTTAGTCACTAAGTCATGTCCAACTCTTTATGACCCCACAGACTGTAACCCGCCAAGCTTCTCTGTCCATGGGATTTCCCAGGCAACAATACTGGAGTGAGTTGCCATTTCCTACTCCAGAGGATCATCCCAATCCAAAGATCGAACTTGAGTCTCCTGTTCCAGGGGACTTTCCCAACCCAGGAATCGAACCCAGGTCTCCCGCATTGCAGGCAGATGCTTTACTGTCTGAGCCACCAGGGAAGCTATTTATAAATAAATAAAGTTAAAAAAATCCTGCATACCAAGTGGTGCAGCCAAAAAATATATATTTTTTTTAATATATAAAAATAGAGCCATGTACCTTAATATCGGTTATGAACATAAACATGGGCTTGAAAGAAGCCAAATATTTAGAAGTAGAGAACAGACATTAGTTGAACATCTACTATGTTTTAGAGACAGTCTAGAAATGAGCCCCGCCAGAGGAGAGCGGGAGGACGGCCAGGAACTCAGGTAGGTGTTGATGGAACAAGCAGCACGTCTACAAGGGCTGGTGAGGAGACCAGCCGAAGCCCAGCAGAGGTTTGGGGGCAGAGCAGTGGGGAATGTTGTGGGGTTGGTAGGAGGGGAAGAGCCTGCAGAGGGGCTTGGATTCTGGGTGGAACTTTCAGCCCTGGTGCTGTGGGCATCGGGAACCACTCTGGATTCTTGAGTAGAGAAGTGGGCAGAGGAAAGCAGTTCAAGAATATGGAGAACATGCTATGTCAGAGAGGAAACGGAGCCAACAGTGGCAGAAAGTGCTGTCCTTATTTCTTTCATTTTTCCTTTTCTAATATTTATTTTAGTTGGTTTACAATGCTGTGCTAATTTATGCTGTATAGCAAAGTAATTTGGTTATACATATACATATACATTCTTTTCCATTATGATTTACCACAGGATATTGAATAATAGTTTCTCGTGCTGTACAATAGGACCTTCTGTTTATCCATGCTATATATATACTAGTTTGCATCTGCTATTCCCAACTCCCAACTGATCCCTCCCTCACCCCGCTCCCTTGGCAACCACAAATCTACAACAGTGGTTGTTTTTAGAAAGGAGACTCCTCTGAGGTTGACAGGAAGCTTTGTAGGATAGTAACAATAATGATGTATGTGTGTCAAGCGGTGTTCCCAATGCTTTAGATTAATAGACCCTCATTTATCCTTCAACAGTCCATGAGGTAAGTAGTAGTAGTATCGTCAGTCCCATTTCCCAGATGAGAAAACTGAGGCCTCTCAAAGCAATTGGCCTGAAGGCACCAAGAGCGGATGCCCAATGTTCAGCCTGTGCTCACCTCACAGCTGTACTCTAATTACAGATTACAGTGCATTAAAAATCATTATTTGATAATATTACTATCTGGTGTCATCTAGCAGTCTAAGTCACAGCTTGAGCTGACTGTTCTCAGAAATGGCAGACACAAACCCATGGACAGGATTGACAACCTGATGTCCCAGAACCTGAGGTGTACAAGACAGACCTCAGGACTTAAATTTCTATTCTAGCAAAGATGAAAGTCAAATTACATGTATCGGTTAGGTCTGTAGTTATTTCATTTATGACCATGATCACTTCCTTTCCACATGCAAGCAACCACATGTGTACCTTTTATCTCTCCCCAGGGGCTCAAGACCTGGATCGTATCCGACTCTCCACCTATAGAACAGCATGCAAGTTGAGGTTTGTTCAGAAGAAATGCAATTGTAAGTACGCCGGTTCCTTGGGCCAGCTACCCCCATGAATCCTATAGTTCACATCTGTTACTTGGGCTAACTACTCCTGTGAATCCCATAATTCACATCTGTTACTTGGTTTATTAAAAGTAGGCTTTCTTGCAAGTGTAGATTAACAAAAAAAAAAAAAACTATGTTTATACAACAATAAGAGGTTATGATACAAAAATGGTAGAAAGTCTTTTCCCAAACAATTCTGAATGACTCAACTGCTGAAGTATTGGAACAGATGAACCTCTGGATATGTATCCTGCCCTTGAAATGGTTTAAATCCGGATGGATGGGTTTTCTTTTCTCTAGCTTTGGTATTATAAGCTCCGAGCCCTCCAAATGGCTTCCAAGAACTTTAGAAAATATCAAATACTCAGTCCTCCATATGTTTTCTTTACAAATATAGGGAAATGTTTATAAGCTCCTGGAAAATATTGAAGTTTCTTTCTGAAACTACAAAAATGAGTCCTTTGTATCAGAGCATTGACTACTTTTGCTTACATCAGACCATAGCAAGAGAGGAGACAATGATGCTTAAAGAAACAAACTTGCTTTAACTTTTCCCCAAATTTTAACATGTAGCAGCAAGCTGGCTCATCCATCGGTGAGCAGTTTCACTTTCCATGCCAGGTCAGTACTTCGATCAGATTATCACATTCATTCTCTCTTGAAAAATAGAGTGCTTCCAAGTTCATGTGTAGGAACTTACTCTTCTTTTTTGAAAACTGACTGCTATAAAATTAATAGCTGTTTTCATTTTCTAGTTAGTATTGGACAAATTTTGAAAATGAAAACCATAATATTCTCCTGCACACATAGGTCATAGTTCTTGAATATCTAGCATGGGCATTAGGCACTTGGTGAACGTGGAAACCAGCCACGTTTACATTTCTGCTTTCCCAGGATCTCTAGCAAAATGCTTCTTATGGCCCTGGGGGGAATCACCTCCAGCCCCAGGCTTCTCAGTGTACAGCTACAGGAATGCACCGGAGACATCTACTCCTCAGCTTGCTCATCTGCAGCTTCTTCCCCAGCTTTAGTAGCTAGAAATTTGGGGCTGAACTTTGGGTTGGGACAAGAAGGAAGAAAAAAACAGGTGGGTCAAATATCAAAGATGTGTTTTAGCTTGTTGTGCGTGCGTGCTCAGTCATGACCAACTCTTTTGTGACTCCATGGAGTACAGCCCACCAGGCTCCTCTGTTCATGGGATTTCCCAGGCAAGAATACTCTAGTGGATTTTCATCTCCTCCTCCAGGGAATTTTCCCGACCCACGGATTGGACCCATGTCTCCTGCATCTCTGCATTGGCAGGCTCATCACAGGAGGCTAAACCAGTTCCCCAAAATGCAATAGAAGAGTACTGCAGATGCAAGAAGCAACCTGGGATTGTGCTTGCGGTCCTGCATGTTGATAAGTCGTAAAAGCCCTTTCAGGGACTGGTGTTAAAGGACCAAGAAAATGCTCCCACAAGAAAGCTTCTGCTCTCCCCTCAACCCCATCACCTATATGTAAACAAAAGGAAGAAGCTCTGTGTTTTCGGCAATGAAAGTGATGGAACCCTCTGCCTTTTTCCTCATCACCACTCCAATGGGCCTCAGTGTAGATGGAGTTCTAACCTCATAAAGCTTTGCTATGCAGAACCTTCCTTGGGCTACTTTCAGTAGAGACGAGGAACTTGGTAGATCTGGCAAGAGGTGATCAGGGACCTCCACTAAGAAAGAAAGTGACAGGATCAATGTACATTTCAGAAAAGAAATTGTCAGGTATTGAAGAAGAGTAAGGAAGTGTTGTGTATTGCCTTGGGTGTTATTAAATTTTTTGGTGTGCTTATCTTCTCTCATTCACCAAATTCAGGGCTCTTCACAGTAGGGTCAATTTTTTTTATATGTTGTCTACATTTTACTTAAATTTCTGAGAACAAGACTGATGTTCAATAAATATTTCTCCGTGTCCATTTTGTGTAAACTGGGCTATGAAATACTTTGCTGAAATTATATTAGATGCCAGAATAAAATATCTTGAGTGCTTTCCAAAGAATAATAAAAAGACAGTACAAAATGCTAAGGATGAACAAATACATAGCTAACTAAATAAATAAGGAAAAGTGAGAAAGGAAGGAATAGAGGAAGGGGAAAGGAAGGAAAAGTAAAGACAAATGACCCACATTGATTAGGCAACCCTGCAGCCAGCATTACAAAGGGTGCACACCATTGGCCCTAACTGGGTCCAGCAAACCACAGGCCATATCTCATTCCTCCTGCTCTCTGATAAAGGCCCTTTCTCCTTTTGGGGTACTTCCTTTTCCATTTCCCGCTCCCCTCATCCTTATTCCATGTCCTGAATTATGTCATAACCTCACTGACTCTTGTGGAAAACAGTGGGGGAAACGGTGTTGATCCATCCCTGTCTATCCCTCTGTGCATCCACTCACTTACCCCTTAATTTAGGAAGCTTATAATGAGCCCCTGCTCAAGGTTTGGCACTGCTCTAGGTACCAGGAATAAAGCTGGAGTGAATGAGATGTGATCCCTGCCTTAAAGTTGCCCAAAGTCTAATTGGGTAGATGGATTTTTACACAAACAACACCTTGTGGAAGTGTAATAAGGGCAGAGTGTGTGTGGGAGCAACAAGAAGGCAGAGCCCAGACTGAGGTGTGAGGGCTGCTGGAGGGAGTTTTCCTAGAGCAAGAGACACTGGGCTGAGTCTTAAAGAATGAGTAGACATTACACAAGGAAGTGTTATTTACTTTGCAAGGTACCTTATCAACTTCGTATGTTTTGGAGAAAGAAAAGATATTACATTCTATACAAACTAGACAAGGCAATGGCACCCCACTCCAGTACTGTGGCCCGGAAAATCCCATGGATGGAGGAGCCTGGTAGGCTGCAGTCCATGGGGTCGCACAGAGTCGGACACGACTGAAGCGACTTGGCAGCAGACAAAACTAAGGCTCAAGGGGAAAAAAATAAGCATATGTTGAGTGCTCTGCTAAAATTAAGTTTCGTTTTAAAGTTGTTTCTACCTGTATCAGAAGTCTTACATGCAAGCACTGTGTGTGTTACTTGAGTTTTCCTTCCTGACAAAAAATATAACAGTTGTATTGAGGTACATGTAAAATGCTCACACAATTGGGCTTGGCTGATCTTCATCAAAGTTGAAGTCTTCCTTTTAGGAAGATAAGCAGCAACCCTGATGTATGTGAGATATTAGTCAACATTGAACATATACCCCTCTATTCAGTTCAGTTCAGTCGCTCAGTCATGTCCAACTCTTTGCGACCCCATGAATCGCAGCACGCCAGGCCTCCCTGTCCATCACCAGCTCCCGGAGCTCACTCAAACTCACCTCTATCGAGTCAGTGATGCCATCCAGCCATCTCATCCTCTGTCGTCCCCTTCTCCTCCTGCCCCCCATCCCTCCCAGCATCAGAATCTTTTCCAATGAGTCAACTCTTCGCATGAGGTGGCCAAAGTACCCCTCTATTGGAGGAATGTATTTTCTGTCTGCCATAAAACCTAACCCACAGTGCATTATGGTACATGGTGTACTCTACCATAAAAGAAATAAGGAAAAAATCCAGGAAGTATGCTTTTTAAGGGCATCGCTTTACTGAAAACTCTTACACTGTATTTACTCATGGAAATCAATAGACCTTAACTGAGAACAGGGTGTTTATTTTTAGGCCCAGACCTTATTTATAGTTAACATTTATTTTGTATATTAACAAAACTAAGCTTTAAAACTACATAATGGAAGAAAAGTGTAAAAACAGACACAAAGTCATCACCTAGAAAAAATATTTCTGGGTGTAACATGGGGTATATAGATTTTTAGGAGATTTCTTTTTTATCTAAATTTAAAGATCAAAAGAGCTAGTTAATTCCCTATATTTCCTTCCCCATAGCCCTGCCTACTCTGTTGCTAAATTATTGATTCCTATCACTGACATTCATGTTCATTCTGTTTAATACAGTTACTGATGTATCTGTATTCTCAGATGCTGAGAATAGCTCATTGCCACTGTCCTGAAAAACTCCAAAGGAGAGGCCAGAAAACTGTGGCCTGTGGTCTGAATGTGGCTCAGCATCTATATTGTATCAACCATGAACTAAGAATAGTTTTCACAGACGAGTATTTGATAATAGGGAACATTGATTCACAACCCCGACTAAGCAAAATGTTATCCTCCCAAAATAATTCCATTCTTCTCATTGTTTAAAAATTGGACCCAAGACTTCTTTGGTTGTCCATTAATTAAGATTTCCCCTTCCAATGTAGGGGGTGCAGGTTCGATCCCTGGAATGGGAGCTAGGATCTTACATGCCTCACGGGCAAAAAACCAAAATGTAAAACAGAAGTAATACTGTAATGAATTCATTAAAGACTTTAAAAAATAGTCCATATCGAAAAAAAAAAAAAAAACCCTTTAAAAAAGTGGACTCAATTACTATATTTTTAACTTCATAAGTAAAAAGGCAGAAACTTGTTTTCTCTACTTAATATCTACACAGTCTTACTATATAACACAGTGGTGCCTCTTGGTCCACACCAAAATGAAAAAAAGAAAAATTACTAACCTCTGCTAGAAGAAAAGAGTTGTAGGAAGCTCACTTTAGCAGACTTGCTGATGTGAGGAACAAACTAGTGGTTATCAGTGGGAAAGGGAAAGGGGGAGGGGCAGTAAAAGGTTAAGAGATACAAACTGCTGCTGCTGCTAAGTCGCTTCAGTCGTGTCCGACTCTGTGCGACCCCATAGACGGCAGCCCACCAGGCTCCCCCGTCCCTGGGGTTCTCCAGGCAAGAACACTGGAGTGGGCTGCCATTTCCTTCTCCAATGCATGAAAGTGAAAAGTGAAAGTGAAGTCGCTCAGTCGTGTCCGACTCTTAGCAACCCCATGGACTGCAGCCCACCAGGCTCCTCCATCCACGGGATTTTCCAGGCAAGAGTACTGGAGTGGGGTGCCATTGCCTTCTCCGAAGAGATACAAACTATTAGGTATCAAATAAGCTGCAAGTAAATAAAATAAGCTTCAAGCTACATTGTACAGCACAGGGAACACAGCCAATATTTTATAATCACTATAGATGGAATGTGTGCTCAGTCACTTCAGTTGTGTCTGACTCTTTGTAACCCTATGGACTGTAGCCCGCCAGGCTTCTCTGTACGTGAGATTCTCCAGGCAAGAATACTGGAGTGGGTTGCCATGCCCTCCTCCAGAGGATCTTCCTGACCCAGGGGTTGAACCTGCATCTCCTGTTTCCTGCATTGTAGGTGGATTCTTTACCACTGAGCCACCAGAGAAGCCCATAGATGGAATGAAAGTGAAAGTGAAGTCACTCAGTCGTGTCCGACTCTTTGCGACCCCGTGACTGTAGCCCACCAGGCTCCTCCGTCCTTGGGATACTCCAGGCAAGAATACTGGAGTGGGTTGCCATTTCCTTCTCCAGGGCATCTTCCCAACCCAGGGATTAAACCCTGGTCTCCCACTTTACAGGCAGATGCTTTAACCTCTGAGCCACCTGTGAATCACTCTATTGTACACTTGTAACTTATATAATATTATACTGCAACTATATTTCAATCTTAAAAAAATTAATTTTTTTTCAGGCAAAAGCTTCTTCTTTCCTTCAAATTTCTCCATAGGCTCTATTTCCCATCTCTGCTTCTTCCCTTTGCCATTCATCTTTGTACCTTGTCACACCCTCCTTCCCCTGGCATAACTAGCACATTTTCTAATAAAACAAAGGAAGAAATGTGTCCAAAAAATAGGAAACAAAGTTTGGCTATTTTATTTTCTAGGAGGACTGGAACAGAATGGAGACTATGATAATATTTCCAATACTCCTTCCTAATCAGCAGTCTTCTCTTTTGCTTCCAGGTATCCTGCTAAATTTCCACAAAATAAATACCCTATATACCATTTACAAATGTGTGAAAATGGCCACATCTCTGCCTTTATTTTGAACAAATAACCATCTTCTACTACAAAATGATTTCCTCGGTCAGCATTGACACAGTTAATGACCCAGATACCCTGTAATGTCAGCAGATCTTTTTTCAGCGATTGCTTTGGAGTCAAGGAAACATGGCCTTAAGTTCACAAACAACAAAAGGCAACAGGAGAAATTAATGAGAAATCTCAAAGTCCTCCTGCTTAATAGTGAGAACAAAAAAGCAAGGAGACAAGACGATCCTCTCCCCAGCACCCGCAGCCGACACTGCACCGTCTTTAGTTCTGGTTACAGTCTGAATTTTCTATCACTCATCTCAATTAAAATTGAATTACAATTGTGTTTAAAAGAAAAAGAGAACAAAAGGTACACATTTGCCTCTGGAATTTTACTACCTTTCCTCTAGTAAATGAAACATTTTTTAAAAGTAAAGTTTCCTTCATTCAGATATCATTTAAAGTCAGAACACATGCTTTTCTCTGTAACTTCTCTAAACTTCTTCCAGGATTTCTTGTGAACCAAAAAAATAGGGTTGTCTATTTACTGAAATGTTTCTCTATCACTGCAAAATTAACCCAAGTGAGTGCTATCTATGTCCTAGGTCCTGAATAAATACTCCCCTGTGGATGAATGAATGTGCCCCACTGGATTCACTTCTTACCCGCCAACTCTTCAAGCTAGTGTATCAACATGTTCCTTATGCTTGTCTCATATTTTTTGTTGTTGCTTTTTCTTTTGGCTGTGTGGCACATGGGATCTTAGTTCCCCAACCCAGGATCGAACCGGCACCCCCTGCATTGGCAGCAGAGTCTTAACCACTGGACCACCAGGAATCCCCTCTGCCTCATTTTTAAGTGTGTGGATTTCTGGTTGCCTGTGTCAGTTTTTATCTTTGCTTAACAAATGACCACACACTTAGCAACTGAGAACAACAATGTTTGTAATTACCCAGTTTCTGTAGAAACCCAGCCAGCATGGCTGGACTCTCAGCTCAGAGTCTCATGGGCTGACCTCAAATGCTGGCTGAATCTATGGTTCTCATCTTGGGGCTCCGGGTCCTCTTCCAGGATAACTGACTGTTGGTGGAATTCACATCCTTATGGTTGAAGGACTGAGATCCTCGTTTGTTGCTGACTGTCAGCTGAGGACAGCTCTCAGTACCTAAAGGCAAGTCACGTTTCTTGCCACGTGGCTCCCCACAACCATTCAGAGTGTAAATATCTGCTTCTTTATCCACGTTTCTCTCTGACTCTCTTCTCTGTGACCAACTAGGGAAAAAGAAAAAACCTCTCTGTTCTTAAAGGACTCATGTGCTAGGTCACACCCACCCAGATACTCTCTCTATCTCAAGACAACTGATTTGGGACTTCTGTTACATCTGTGATTACCCAGAGAAGTACCTGGATTAGTGTTTAATGGAATGAATGGGACTAGGTATCTGTCCTTGAGGTGCCAGGAACCTTGGGGTGGGGCCAAGCAGGGCATCCTAGGATTCTGCCTACCACATTGCCCAAAGTTTAAAGAAAAAAACACAGGCAAGAGAAATAGCACCCCCTCCAAAAGATATGTGTTTAAAAGAGAAAGATAGGGACTTCCCTGGTGGTCCAGTGGTTACGACTTCACCCTCCAATGCAGGGGCTGCTAGTTTGATCCCTCATTGGGGAGGTAAGATCCCACATGCCTCATGGCCAAAAACCAAATCATAAAACAGAAACAATACTGCAACGAATTTAATAAAGACTTTTTAAATGGTCCACATAAAAAAATCATTTAAAAAGAAGAGATAGAAGGACTCACTCCACTCAAAGAGCCAGAAGGAAGAGCAGGAATGTTCACATAAGTGACAGAGGTCAAACCCTTGGAGCAAACGTATCTTTGTATTCTTCCAAATGTGTTTGATATACAATTTCATTCCTGATGTTGAGTCATTCTAGACACTTGTTTAGAATAAAGACAAGTGGATCACACTAGAATATAATGTTCCCCAAAAACTCCCTGTGGGGAAGTCGGGGGTGACAGCAGAACATAAACAAGCCCATTAAAGATGCCCATGCGCCAGGCAATGGAACACTGCTTCACTATAATTTTAAAGCCCTGATGCTTCTGATGTGGGTTTAATTAAGGCTACTTCTTCCCATTAATTGCTTTTACACACTTAAAGACCCAAGGCTTAGGTTACTTGTCAGTATTTTTATTTTTAGAGAATGCTGGAAACTTGGTCTTCTCAAGCTGCTACCACTGCATATGCAACCTGTGAAGTAAACTGACACCTGTAGTCTTGTTTCCAAGCATCTGGATGTAACATCCATCAGCTTCCTTCTCTCCTGCTTATTCTTTATGCCAGTAAGCTGTGCCAACTAAGCACTTTCACTCTCACAGTTTAGGAAAGAACATCATCTTAAATGCTGCAGTCAGTTGGGAAGGAATGGTATGTAAGGAGGAATACCTTTCAAGCTTCTCCACCCCCATCTAAAGAGACCAGAGAGAGATGCAATGACCTTCCCTTAATGATCTGCCAAGCTCTGTTCCGGGGAGCCTGCAGTATCAGCCCAGGGCCAATCAGCAGAGTGATGAAGCAATACCCAGGGGGTGTTCTGCAGTGGGCTCCAGGATCCCTGGGCTCAGGAAACAAAGACAGGAAAACAGGGGTGGAAGAATGACTCCTCCCACATAACCACACTGTGGTTATGCAGGAAAATCCTTCCTGACACCACCATGATTTCCTCTCAGTGAAGCTTTGTTGGCATTTTGTCACCATTGTTAACAAACATTCAGACATTGATTAGTTCATTCAACAAATATGGACCAAGATTTACTGGGCTCCAAGCATCGTGCAGTCCATGGGATCACGAAGAGTCGGACATGACTGAGCTACTTCACTCTCACTTTTCACTTTCCTGCACTGGAGAAGGAAATGGCAACCCACTCCAGTGTTCTTGCCTGGAGAATCCCAGGGATGGCAGAGCCTGGTGGGCTGCCGTCTATGGGGTCGCACAGAGTCGGATACGACTGAAGCGACTTAGCAGCAGCAGCAGCAGCAGCAAGCATCATGCTTGGGTTTCCCTGGTAGTTCAGTGGTAAATAATCCACCTGCAATGCAGGAAATGGAGGGTCCAATCCCTGTGTTGGGAGGATCCCCTGGAGAAGGAAATGGCAACCCACTCCAGTATTTTTGCCTGGAAAATTCCATGAACAGAGGAGCTTGGTGAGCTATAGTACATGGGGTCACAAAGAATAGGACATGACTGAGCAACTAAACAACAACAAGCATTATGTTTAGACCATGGGTGGCAAGGGGAGTCTGGTAATTTTCCTTCGTGTACAAATTTAGTATTAGAATAACCTTAAGTTTAGAATAAATAGGATGTGTATTTATAAACACATTTAAAACCTATTTATAGGACACATCCTATTTATTCAGTTTCTGAGTCTGTGGATATCAAATATAGATATACCCTAAAACTTTGCTATTAGGTTGGTGCAAAAGTAATTTCAGTTTTATATTGTTGAACTTTGCCATTTGATACTGGAATATACTCCTAAATAAGGATGGTTATGTTATATATCAGATCGATTATATTCTTTGCAGCCAAAGATGGAGAAGCTCTATACAATCAGCAAAAACAAGACCAGGAGCTGACTGTGGCTCGGACCATGAACTCCTTATTGCCAAATTCAGACTTAAATTGAAGAAAGTAGGGAAAACCTCTAGACCATTCAGGTATGACCTAAATCAAATCCCTTATGATTATACAGTGAAAGTGAGAAATAGATTTAAGGGCCTAGATCTGATAGATAGAGTGCCTGATGAACTATGGAATGAGGTTCGTGACATTGTACAGGAGACAGGGACCAAGACCATCCCCATGGAAAAGAAATGCAAAAAAGCAAAATGACTGTCTGGGGAGGCCTTGCAAATAGCTGCGAAAAGAAGAGAAGCGAAAAGCAAAGGAGAAAAGGAAAGATATAAACATCTGAATGCAGAGTTCCAAAGAATAG
Source organism: Tragelaphus eurycerus (assembly GCA_935064755.1). Taxonomy (NCBI): domain Eukaryota; kingdom Metazoa; phylum Chordata; class Mammalia; order Artiodactyla; family Bovidae; genus Tragelaphus; species Tragelaphus eurycerus. The sequence continues at coordinate 644,076 of CAKXYN010000121.1, read as the reverse complement.
CAAGAAAAGATAAGAAAGCCTTCTTCAGTGATCAATGCAAAGAAATAGAGGAAAACAACACAATGGGAAAGACTAAGGATCTATTCAAGAAAATCAGAGATACCAAAGGAACATTTCATGCAAAAATGGGCTTGAAAAAGGACAGAAATGGTATGGACCTAACAGAAGCAGAAGATACTAAGAAGAGGTGGCAAGAATACACAGAAGAACTATACAAAAAAGAGCTTCACGACCCAGATAATCAAGATGGTGTGATCACTGACCTAGAGCCAGACATCCTGGAATGTGAAGTCAAGTGGGCCTTAGAAAGCATCACTAGGAACAAAGCTAGTGGAGGTGATGGAATTCCAGTGGAGCTATTCCAAGTCCTGAATGATGATGCTGTTAAAGTGCTGCAATCAATATGCCAGCAAATTTGGAAAACTCAGCAGTGGGCACAAGATTGGAAAAGGTCAGTTTTCATCCCAATCCCAAAGAAAGGCAATGCCAAAGAGTGCTCAAACTACCAGACAATTGCACTCATCTCACACGCTAGTAAAGTAATGCTCAAAATTCTCCAAGCCAGGCTTCAGCAATATGTGAACCGTGAACTTCCTGATGTTCAAGCTGGATTTAGAAAAGGCAGAGGAACCAGAGATCAAATTGCCAACATCCGCTGGATCATGGAAAAAGCAAGAGAGTTCCAGAAAAACATCTATTTCTGCTTTATTGACTATGCCAAAGCCTTTGACTGTGTAGATCACAATAAACTGTGGAAAATTCTGAAAGAGATGGGAATACCAGACCACCTGATCTGCCTCTTGAGAAATCTGTATGCAGGTCAGGAAGCAACAGTTAGAACTGGTCATGGAACAACAGACTGGTTCAAAATCGGAAAAGGAGTACGTCAAGGCTGTATATTGTCACCATGTTTATTTAACTTATATGCAGAGTACATCATGAGAAATGCTGGACTGGAAGAAACACAAGCTGGAATCAAGATTGCCGGGAGAAATATCAATAACCTCAGATATGCAGATGATACCACCCTTATGGCAGAAAGTGAAGAGGAACTAAAAAGCCTCTTGATGAAAGTGAAAGTGGAGAGTGAAAAGGTTGGCTTAAAGCTCAACATTCAGAAAACGAAGATCATGGCATCCAGTTCCATCAATTCATGGGAAATAGATGGAGAAACAGTGGAAACAGTGTCAGACTTTGTTTTTCTGGGCTCCAAAATCACTGCAGATGGTGACTGCAGCCATGAAATTAAAAGACGCTTTCTCCTTGGAAGGAAAGTTATGACCAACCTAGAGAGCATATTCAAAAGCAGAGACATCACTTTGCCAACAAAGGTTTGCCTAGTCAAGGCTATAGTCTTTCCTGTGGTCATGTATGGATGTGAGAGCTGGACTTGAAGAAGGCTGAGCGCCGAAGAATTGATGCTTTTGAACTGTGGTGTTGGAGAAGACTCTTGAGAGTCCCTTGGACTGCAAGGAGATCCAACCAGTCCATTCTGAAGGAGATCAGCCCTGGGATTTCTTTGAAAGGAATGATGCTAAAGCTGAAACTCCAATACTTTAGCCACCTCATGCGAAGTGTTGACTCATTGGAGAAGACTCTGATGCTGGGAGGGATTGGGGGCAGGAGGAGAAGGGGACAACAGAGGATGAGATGGCTGGATGGCATCACTGACTCGATGGATGTGAGTCTGAGTGACCTCCGAGAGCTGGTGATGGATAGGGAGGCCTGGCGTGCTGCAGTTCATGGGGTCGCAAAGAGTCGGACATGACTGAGCGACTGATCTGATCTGATCTGATGTTATATATCATTTTAATGCACATTTCTCACTTTATGTTTTTTGCTAATGATACATTACTTGCTGTTTATTTTAGAATAGGGAAATGATGTTAGATAATAGGCAAATTTGAGCAATTTTCTTATTCAAGTTCAAAATGGATTGTAAAGCAGTGGAGACAACTCACAACATCAACAATGCATTTGGCCCAGGAACTGCTAATGAACATACAGGGCGGTGATGGTCAAGAAGTTTTGCAAAGGAAACTAGAGCTTGAAAATGAGAAATGCAGTGGCCGCATCAAAAGTTGACAATGACCAACTGAGAGCCGTCATCAAAGCTGATTCTCTGATAACTACATGAGAAGTTGACCAAGAACTCAATGTCAACCATTCTATGGTCATTTGAAGCAAACTGGAAATGTGAAAAAGCTTGATAAGTGGGTGCCTCATGACCCGACTGAAATTTTTTTTTTAAATCATCTTTTTGAAGTCTCATCTTATTCTATGCAACAACAAACAAACCATTTCTCAATCAGTTTGTGATGAAAAGTGGATTTTATACTATAGCCAGCAATGACCAGTTCAGCAGCTGAACCAAGAAGACGCTCCAAAGCACTTTCCAAAGCCAAATTTGCACCCCCAAAAAGTTCATGGTCACTCTTTGGTGATCTGCTACCCATCTGATCCACTACAACTTTCTGAATCCCAGTGAAACCATTATATCTGAGAAGTATGCTCAGCAAATCAGTGAGATGCACTGAAAACTGCAATACTTGCAGCCAGCATTGGTCAACAGAATGGGCCCAATTCTTCTCCATGACAATGCCCGACTGAACATCACACAACCAACGCTTCAAAAGTTGAACTACTTGGGCAATGAAGTTTTGCCTCATCCACCATATTTACCTGACCTCTCACCAACCAACTATCACTTCTTCAAGCATCTCAACAACTTTTTACAGGGAAAATGCTTCCACAACCAGCAGGAAGCAGAAAATGCTTTCCAAGATTTCACTGAATATCCTGGAATAAACCAACTACAGGAATAAACCAACTTATTTCTCATTGGCAGAAATGTGTTGGTTGTAATGGTTCCTATTTTGATTAATAAAGATGCATTTGAGCCTAGTTATAATGATTTAAGAGCCAGACATCTTGCAATGTGAAGTCAAATGGGCCTTAGAAAGCATCACTACGAACAAAGCTAGTGGAGGTGATGGAATTCCAGTGGAGCTATTCCAAGTCCTGAATGATGATGCTGTGAAAGTGCTGCACTCAATATGCCAGCAAATTTGGAAAACTCAGCAGTGGCCACAAGATTGGAAAAGGTCAGTTTTCATCCCAATCCCAAAGAAAGGCAATGCCAAGGAGTGCTCAAACTACCGAACAATTGCACTCATCTCACACGCTAGTAAAGTAATGCTCAAAATTCTCCAAGCCAGACTTCAGCAATATGTGAACCGTGAACTTCCTGATGTTCAAGCTGGATTTAGAAAAGGCAGAGGAACCAGAGATCAAATTGCCAACATCCGCTGGATCATGGAAAAAGCAAGAGAGTTCCAGAAAAACATCTATTTCTGCTTTATTGACTATGCCAAAGCCTTTGACTGTGTGGATCACAATAAACTATGGAAAATTCTGAAAGAGATGGGAATACCAGACCACCTGATCTGCCTCTTAAGAAATCTGTATGCAGGTCAGGAAGCAACAGTTAGAACTGGTCATGGAACAACAGACTGGTTCCAAATAGGAAAAGGAGTACGTCAAGGCTGTATATTGTCACCATGTTTATTTAACTTATATGCAGAGTACATCATGAGGAATGCTGGACTGGAAGAAACAGAAGTTAGAATCAAGATTGCCGGGAGAAATATCAATAACCTCAGATATGCAGATGACACCACTCTTATGGCAGAAAGTGAAGAGGGGCTAAAAAGCCTCTTGATGAAGGTGAAAGTGGAGAGTGAAAAGGTTGGCTTAAAGCTCAACATTCAGAAAACGAAGATCATGGCATCTGGTCCCATCACTGCATGGGAAATAGATGGGGAAACAGTGGAAACAGTGTCAGACTTTGTTTTTCTGGGCTCCAAAATCACTGCAGATGGTGACTGCAGCCATGAAATTAAAAGACGCTTGCTCCTTGGAAGGAAAGTTATGACCAACCTAGAGAGCATATTCAAAAGCAGAGACATTACTTTACCAACAAAGGTTCGCCTAGTCAAGGCTATAGTCTTTCCTGTGGTCATGTATGGATGTGAGAGCTGGACTGTGAAGAAGGCTGAGCGCCGAAGAATTGATGCTTTTGAACTGTGGTGTTGGAGAAGACTCTTGAGAGTCCCTTGGACTGCAAGAAGATCCAACCAGTCCATTTTGAAGGAGATCAATCCTGGAATTTCTTTAGAAGGAATGATGCTAAAGCTGAAACTCCAGTATTTTGGCCACCTCATGCGAAGAGTTGACTCATTGGAGAAGACTCTGATGCTGGGAGGGATTGAGGGCAGGAGGAGAAGGGGACGACAGAGGATGAGATGGCTGGATGGCATCACTGACTCGATGGATGCGAGTCTGAGTGACCTCCGGGAGCTGGTGATGGACAGGGAGGCCTGGCGTGCTGCGGTTCATGGGGTCGCAAAGAGTCTGACACGACTGAGCGACTGATCTGATCTGATCTGATAATGATTTAAAATTCACAATCTGAAATTGCAATTACATTTGCACCAACCTAATATAATAAACCTATATCTAGCCTATTGGTCCCCTAAGCAAATTGCTGTTTTCTGAAGGAAAAAAAAATATATATATATATATATATTTAACTTACAAATTTGGTGATTAAAAGAAACCAAGTATATCTATAGCTACTGAAATGGATTAAGTCTGTAGCTGTTTTTATTCTTTCATGGTGTTGGACTAAGACTTCTGTTTTACCTCCTTTTCCATCAGGAATTGTAAAGTTCTGTTTGATCCAGGTGAGGAGTACATAATACAAGAGATGCTGAGTGGCTTCTCTTGGGAAAATACCAAATAAAATCATATTATTGAGAACTCAATTTCTAACTTCCAAATACTAGCAGAAATTGAAAGTCGCTCAGTCCTGTTCCACTCTTTACAACCCCATGGACTGTAGCCCACCAAGCTCCTCTGTCAATTGGATTTCCCAGGCAAGAATACTGGAGTGGCTTGCCATTCCCTTCTCCAGAGGATCTTCCCAACCCAGGGATCAAAATCTACATCTCCTGCATCGCAGGCGGATTCTTTACTGTTTGAGCCACCAAAGAAGCCCAAATATTAGCCAAGTGCCCTGATAAACAAGTCACTGTCCCATAATATCTGTCAAGACTTGTCATCCAAATGCAATCATGAGGACCCCAGGCCTGCTGCAAAGCTGAGAATAGTGACACCAGCCCTCAATTTTTGGCTTCCCAGGTGGTGATAGTGGTGAAGAACCTGCCTGCTAATGCAGGAAATATAAGAGACACGGGTTCAATCCCTTGGTCGGGAAGATCCCCTGGAGGAGGGCATGGCGACCCACTCCGGTATTGCCTGAAGAATCCCATGACAGAGGAGCCTGGCAGGCTACAGTCCATAGGGTCACAAAGAGTCAAAAATGACTGAAGGGACTTAGCACGCCCTCAGCTTAGTTTCTCAGGAAAATAATGAACTTCAGTGTAAGGTTAAGTACAATTCATTTCAAATTCAACACTGATGAATAAGATAGTGATGTTATATCGTGGAGATTACCTTGAGGAAACTTTGCATGACGGAACAGAATCTACTTAGAAAGTGGTCATAATCATCATTTTGTTCTCATTTATTATTCTGGGAGGGTCCGATCAATGATGGGTAGGGACTCGATTAGACTTGCTTTAGCGTGCATTTCCCCAGGAAGCAGACTCCACGATAAGACTCGTGTGGAAGCAGTTGGTTTGGAGAGTGAACCCAAAGAAGAAGGAGGAAGAAAAGCGGATAGACAGTGCAAGCACTGCTTAGGAACGTTGTGACATGTCCGAACTATCCACCCGGGGTGAAAAGAAGGAGGCACCAATCCAGCTACTCTGTCCTGCATTGGCCAAGGGTGGCCCACGGGGCGGAGTTAACGCCCCAGAGCTTCTGGGTTGCACTGTGCGCATGTCAGGCGGGGTCTGGTATTTGTGCTGAAACTTCTGCTGCTGTTGCTAAGTTGCTTCAGTTGTGTCCAACTCTGTGCGACCCCATAGATGGCAGCCCGCCAGGCTCCCCCATCCCTGGGACTCTCCAGGCAAGAACACTGGAGTGGGTTTCCTTCTCCAATGCATGAAAGTGAAAAGTGAAAGCGAAATCGCTCAGTTGTGTCCCACTCTTCGAGACCCCATGGCTCCTCCGTCCATGGGATTTTCCAGGCAAGAGTACTGGAATGGGTTGCCGTTGCCTTCTCTGGGAACTTCGGAGTCAAGTGCTGTCTGGTTGCAGCTGCACCAGGCTGGTCAAAGTCTGTGTCGTGATGGTCACTCCCACAGGGGCTGGAGAAAAAGAAATGGAGCCAATAGAAACTGGATTAGAGCTATTTTTTAAATGAGTGTGTGTGAGTGTGTGTGTGTCACTCAGTTGTATCTGACTCTACACGATCCCATGGATTGTCTCCTCTATCCATGGAATTCTCCAGGCAAGAATACTGGAGAGGGTTGCCTTTTCCTTCTCCAGTTCTAAATGGGTGAATGAAGTGCATTTTCTGCCTTCTGCTCCATTACTGACTCTCATTGTACAAAGACAATTAATTATATATTTAAACAGGAGAGAGCGCAAAAAAAAAAAAAAAGCAGTGGTCCCCAACTAATTTCTGCTTCCCCAGTCCTCCACGTCCCTGTCTGCTTTGTCTGTTAGCCTTCATGTTGGCAAAATAAGCAGGTGATGCAGGATCACTGAGAGCAACAGCCATCAGGGAAAAGTAGAAGACAGTTCCTCAGGCTAGCCAGCCCCATGGATGCTCTTTCTCTGGAACTGTGGTTTCTGGCATCTAGTATTCTGGCCACCTGCTCAAGGCATAGAATATAAGGAGTAATAAAGGTACTGTGAAAACCATGCTTAAGGAATCTCAGTGAGCTTTCTTCGAATATTGAAATAAAGGGAGAACTTCTCAGGATTATATGTAGCATCTGGCAAACAGGAAGTGTTCTACCCTATTCCACTCACCAAGCATCATCAATCAGGCTTTAACAAGGTATTATGCAAATTGTTGTTCAGTCTCTCAGTTGTGTCTGACTCTCTGACCTCATGGACTGCAGCACGCCAGTCTTCCCTGTCCTTCACCATCTCCCAGAGCTTGCTCAAATTCATGTCCATTGAGTCAGTGATGCCATCCAACCATCTTGTCCTCTGTCGTCACCTTCTCCTCCTGCCTTCAGTCTTTCCCAGCATCAGGGTCTTTTCTAATGAGTCAGCTTTTTGCATCAGGTGGTCAAAGTATTGGAGCTTTAGCTTCAGCATCAGTCCTTCCAGTGGATATTTAAGGTTGATTTCCTTCAGGATTGACTGGTTTGATCTCCTTACAAAGATAACCAATAAACAGCTGTCCATGTCGTCCAGTTGCTCATAGTTTAATGCTACGGTTCTTCCGCTTTTCTCCGTGTGTATCTTTGCTATGTGTACATTAGCCATTGTCAAAATGTCCGTGTAATTCAGAGGCTTTCTTGTTTCTGGTGCTATAAAATTGTAAATTGCCTAAAGTAAATATTTTACCTGATTATAAAAGTGTATACCACTTAATTGTAACAAATGTTCACTTGTATACACATGTACTCACAAAAATTCAGAAAATTGTGAAGAAAGTAAATACCTGAAATCTCATTCCCCAGTGATGAATGCTGTAAATATTTTGAAATATATTCTTACATTAATGGACTTTTTTAATGGGTCAGTTCAGTCGCTCAGTCATGTCCAAGTCTTTGCGACCCCGTGGACTATAGCATGCCAGGCTTCCCTGTCCTTCACCAACTCTCAGAGCTTGCTCAAACTCACATCCATCGAGTCAGTGGTATCATCCAACCAGCTTATCCTCAGTCGGCCCCTTCTCCTCCCGCCTTCAATCTTTCCCAGCATCAGGGTATTTTCCAGTGAGTCACTTCTTTGCATCAGGTGGCCAAAGTATTGGAGCTTCAGCTTCAGCATCATTCCTTCCTATGACTATTCAGGACTGATTTCCTTTAGGATTGACTGGCTTGATCTCCTTCCAGTCCAAGGGACTTTGAAGAGTCTTCTCCAGCACCACAATTCAAAAGCATCAATTCTTTGGCACTCAGCTTTCTTTGTGGTCCACCTCTCATATCCATACATAACTACTGGAAACCATAGCTTTGACTAGACGGACCTTTCTCAGCAAAGTAATATCTCTGCTTACTAAATATGGGCTTCCCGGGTGCCTCAGTGGTAAAGAATCCACCTCCAAGCAAGAGATATGGGTTTGATCCCTGGGTCAGGAAGATCCTCTGGAGAAGGAAACAGCAACCCAGTCCAGTATTCTTACCAGGGAAATCCCATGGATAGAAGAGTCTGATGGGCTACAGTCCATGGGATCACAAAAGAATCAGACATGACTTAGTGACTAAATGATAACAACAGTCTTTGGGAGAATCTGGTGAAACCCAAGGAGCCTTTCCTCCCATGACCCTAACCATAAAATTTACTTCATCATTTCCGAGTCTCTCCTCTCCCCTAAAGTCCAATCAAGGGCTCATCTAGAAAGTGTCAGGTATAACTGTCCATTAATAACTGCAGAGTGTCATAAATGTTCTAATTGTGAATGTGTCTGGGAACAAAAAGGAAGAGAGTAATTCCACCTGAAGGTATCAGAAAGGGTTTCCTCGGGGCACATAAGTGCATGACATCTTGAAAGATAGCAGACTGAAGACTATGCCCGATGAAGGGAAAGGGCTGATTAAAGGCTCATACGAGGAAGCCAGGGGCACATTCCAGACCTGTGGGGCATTCCATATGGCTGAAGCACAGGACTCTTGGGAGAAGCTAGAGACTAGTAGGAGCTGAGGACAAAGATGACAAGACTCAAGTCCAAACTTTGCTTTTCACGCTTAGAAGCTTGAGTTTACCCACTAGACAACAGAGGATGGCATGAGCAGAACTGAGCCTTATGACATTTCTTAGGACAGATGGAAAAGGGCAGAGACTGGAGTGAGACAAGTGAGAAGGCATGCTGTGATAATCTAAGTAGAAGGTAATAAAAGCCCAAAATACAGCAGGAGAATGTAGGGTATAAAGTAAGGGCACACTGAAGAAACCTATGTGGAGTTATCTAGTGAAATCTAAAATGACTACCCAGAGGGGAGAGAAGGTACTAGGTTCTCTCACTTCTAAGATTATTAAATATATTCTGAACAAAGTTAATGCTGGCAGTGAGAAGTTAGTTATTGTTCAGATCCTTCTTTTCATTTACCTCTTCATTATTTTTTACAATCCTTGGTACAATACTTTGAAAAATAATAGGCTTAATAAATGCCTGTTCAATTGAACTTAGTTAAATTTAATTTAAAGTATGACATCTATTAGGCCAATGATTATTATACCTCATTTTGAATAATGCTGCAAGTCTACAAACACAATTTAAGGAAAACTGAATACTTTTTCCTAATAGGCAATTGATTTTATACCAAAAATATATCGTGGGCCTTTCCCTGATGCTCTGTTATATCATCCACCTTAACCAGGAAATTAAAATGAAACTAAAATATTATGTTTGTAAGAAATAATGGTTCTCCCCAAGGATCCTTAACAAAGAGAATGATCTTGGTGATAAAAGCATGTGTTGGGAGCCAGGAAGGGGTTGAGTTTGGAAGCATAAAATATTTGGTGAGCTACTCAGCTATTGTTTACATTCATATTTTAGAAAGGTATATAGCCCATGGTTCACTAATGGAGATCAAGTCTGAAAATTGTCTTTTACTAACATTTTCTTTCTGAACTCAGTGTTTGAGTAATGTGAGTGATGGCTAATATGTTCAATGTAATCACATCAAAACACATTTGTTGACCTTGGCAAAGCATACCATTTAGCTGAGTTCCTCCCTAACAACTTTTTAAACACTGTCTGTCATGATCAAAGACCTAAATAAAGGCATACAAATAAATTATTTACTTGAAAAATGTTAACTGGCTGATTTGCACATGGCTTTCTCCACCTCAGTGTTCCTGGGATTCCCATGATACTTTAAAATGAATTCATCTGACTCAAATAAGCATCAATTTCCTCCTCTTTCTGTCTCTCATCTAACTCCATCCCTTAACTCTTGCTCCATGGCAGTGGTTCTCAAGCTTCCTTGACTTTCAAAATAACCTTAGGAGCTACTTAAACGTGGGTGTGGGTGCCCTGGCCATGTTCCAGGCCTGTGGACTCAAAGAACACACTTGAGACTTTAAAGTTTCCAGTTGGGTCTAACTTCTTTCAAAAATACTGTTGTTGTTTTTCAGCCACTAAGTCATGTCTGACTCTTTGCGACTCCGTGGACAGTAGCACACTAGCCTCCTCTGTCCTCCACTGTCTCTCTGACTTTGCTCAAATTCATGTCCGTTGAGTCAGTGATGCCATCCTAACATCTCATTCTTCTGTAACTCCCTTCTCTTTTTGCCTTCAATATTCCACAGCACCAGGGTCTTTTCCAGTCAGTCGGCTTTTCGCATCAGGTGGCCAAAGTATTGGAGTTTCAGCTTCAGCAGTAGTCCTTGCAATAAGTATTCGGGGTTGTTTTCCTTTAGGATTGACTGGTTTGATCTCCTTACAGTCCAACAAACTCTCAAGAGTCTTCTCTATGGATTCTCATTTCTTGCTTTGTTTTCCAGCTCTGTTTGTATAAGCATATGGCAGTCTTTCTCCATATGTCAATGCCTGCACATACAATAGATGTATGGTAAACAGTGATACATTGAAATTTTTTCTCATGAACTGATACTCTCTTAATTTCAATGTAAATATTTGATCTGAAAGTGAACTAAACTAGTCATCACTGTGATACAGTCAACATCATATCAGTTAAGAGGAAAACAAATATGAAATTATAGGGGGGAAAATGTTTGTATTAAGGGACAAATAACTTTATAACTGACAGAGTGGAGCAAAGAATTGAAAGAATTTGGAGAGGATTTTTATAATTCCATCTGAATGTGACTGTAAATCTTAATGCCTCTTTTCTCTCAAAAATAAGAGTAATGCCTATATATAGATATATAGTGCTTTACATTTTTACTGTTTTCCATCTTTGTTATTCTCAGGACTTACAAGGTAAGAAAGGTGAATATTATTATTCTTATTGTACTAATGAAGAAAGACTTGAGTCCACATCTACTAGGTCCCATTTTTTTTCATTATAAGAAAAAAATAGATTGTTGTTTTATACTTAGTGCACTTGTTTGTTACATATTTCTATTCTTCACTACCTACAAGTTCTATATGATCAAGGACTTGCCTGTATTGTTCACGCTAATTCTAGAACCCAGAACAGAGCTGCCACATAATAAGGGCTGAATAAATTCTGTATGAATGTATGAATGAAGTTTTATTCTCTGGAGTAGAAGGCTAAGGAAGAAGGCTCATCGGTGGCTTGGGGCCCTGAGTTTGAAGAGGACCCTGAAGTCATTCCTGGCACTTGCAAGGGGATATGTTTCTTTCCTCACCTCCTCACACCCCACCCCTCTGGCAGCCTCACTCACACATGAAACTCCTTAAAAGCATTTTTACTTAAAGTCTACTTGGCATTTCAAACCCTGAACACAACATGCCATTTGAGAGCTACAGAGGAAAAAGACGAGGCAAACTCATGTGTGTGCGTGTTTCAGTGCTAAGGGAATCTGAATTTATTGGACAACTAAAAGAGTGAATCTGCATAATTAGCTTTTCTACAAGCATATTCTCAGGATCTGCTGTATGAATGAACGCAGTTTGGCACTCCAAACCCACAGTATAAACTAGGCAGAAATACCACCTGAACTTGGTGCTCATAATTGGGAGAGTGTGATTACAAGGGGAAATTCATATTGGGAATTCTCCCGAAGGTCAGGAAATTTAGGTCCAGGGAGGGGAGAGTTGGATGAATTTTCAGCAGAAACAACTGATCTCTTTTGCAGTGGGATTGTATGAGTAAATTAACAGTGGAACTCTCCCTGTTTTCCCGTGCATGTCTCAAAGGTGGAAAAACAAGTCATAACAAAGCCTCGGATAACAGTCACCACCACTTTAAGTATCGGTGGCAAGGGTGCTTGGGGGCTGAAAGAGCATATGTATTGGTGTGCACACATATACACACATGCTGTCTATACACTAGAGGATATATATATACTCCCAATGGCATATCAACAGATTATATTCAATTCCCAGCCTGCAATTTCCTTTTCTCCTAATTAAGAAAGCACAGCATAATGCAATGAGTGACCTTCTTGTAGATATAAATCTCTAACCTTTCTAAAACAGTGCATGAACTTAAAGGAAAACACACAATATAAAAGTTGTAAGTGTAAATTTTATTCAGGGTCTTCACTGAGAACTATAGTCCAGGACACAGTTCTGAGGAATTGCTCCAAAAATGTAGTATGGATATGTATTATATATCCACATATCCATATATTAAATATATTGGTATTTAGTCACTCAGTCGTGTCTGATTCTTTTGCAACTCCATGGACTGTAGCCCACTAGGCTCCTCTGTCTATGGGATTTTCTGGGCGAGACTACTGGAGTGGTTTGCCAGTTCCTCCTCCAAGGGTTCTTCCCCATCCAGGGATCAGGCCCTAGTCTCCGAGTCTCTTGGATTGCAGGTGAATTCTTTACTGCTGAGCCACTGAGGAAACCCATATGAATATATATTAATTCATATATTGTGTATTACATATTATTCATATAGGTGTGAATTTTTTGCTGGGAAATACATGATGTCAAGCATACACCTGGGTAAAAGATTACTATTAGTCACATAAAACAGATGTCTCAAGTTAGTGATTTTAGTGTTTTTCTGAGGATGGGAAGGTGCAAGAATCTTGGGTCATTGAAATTCTTGCTTAGATATGCATCTTGACTAAGTGCCCACTTACCCAAAACACAGAATGCCTCCTCTTGTATTTGATGCTGCAGGGTGTATTGTCAGTGGCTGATTCCAATGGGGTTGTGACTTAATCCTCGTAAAACCGGATGATAAGTAGCAGACGTTCTTTGTTCTCTTTTTGTTCACAGATATAATTATAGAAATCATTCTTAAACTGCATGAACTAATTGATAGTTTCCAGCTTCTTGTAACATACCTCACACCCATTAGAACTTAGGAGGCTCTCTTGATGCCCAAAGACTGAGTAGAGACTGAGAGCCAACTTCTCCTCCTTTAACATGAATACAGACTGCTTGGGGAGGTTGTTACAATGCAGATTCTGATTCTCTAGTCCTGAGATGGGGACCTGAGGGTCTGCATTTCTAACAAGCCTAGTGTCTTGCAACTCCTGGGTCCGCATCACCCGGGAGCTATTTTACAGATTTGTAGGTGAGTCCAGTGTGCAGGCCCCTGTCAGAACCACCACTCCAAACTGACTGAGGTGAAGTCACTAGGAAATGATGGTTATTGACCCTCCCTTGCTGCAAGGCCTTTGAGAGCCTTCTAAAGGTTTATCAGTCAGTGATGGTCAGAATCACCCGGAGAGCTTTGTCAAAACCTTTTCCCATCCTCCTAAGTTTTGGAATCAGTAAGTGGTAGAATTTGGGCTTGGGAATTTTAAGATTTATTTCATGAGCTGTCTCTTGATTTTCCTATCCTTGATGTACCCTCTCATATTTTACCCTGTTTATATGATTCTCTTTATGCTAATCAACTTTATGACATCGGTTATTTCTATCTAGACCCAGGTTCAGCCCCTAAGTTGAGAAAATCTACTGCAGAAGGAAATGGCAATCCACTCTAGTATTCTTGCCTATAGAATTTCATGGACAGAGGAGCCTGGGAGGGCTACAGTCCATAGGGTCACAAAGCGCTGGACACGACTCAGTGACTAACAGCAAAATTGAAACTTTACATTTATTTATAAAGACAAACTGTGAGGATTTAATATAAATGTATGAAATTAACATATATTATTTTTAAGATTCTGTGAAGTACTAAATACTCCTTTTAAGAATTCATTTTGTTTATTCTTGACATGGTTAATGTTAAATAAATAATTTCACTATGCAAACTGATGCCTTATCTAGGATGTTAACATAAAATGTACGCAGTTATATAGATGAGGAAACCCCACTTCTAATCACTTGTGTAGTAGCAGGTGCTCTGTGATGGATAGTTGAAGCTTGATGGGTATTTAATAAAGTGTGCACAGTGCCATCTAGTGTCATACAGTCATCACTGCATGACTTAAATAAATTTCTCATTTTCTAAAATGATTTGATAGCTCAACCATAAGTAGCATATTTATACAACTGCAGACCTTTAAAGGGGCTTCCCAGGTGACTCAGTGGTAAAGAATCTGCCTGCCAATGCAGGAGGCACTGGAGACACAGATTTGATCCCTGGGTCTGGAAGATCTCCTGGAGGAAGGCATGGCAACTGACTCCAGTATTCTTGCCTGGGAAATCCCATGGACAGAGGAGCCTGGAGGGCTACAGTCCATGGAGTCAAAGAGAGTCAAACATGACTAAGAGGCTGAGCAAGAGCACAAGAAGACCTTTGAAACAGAGCCTCTTACTAACTTCCTAATGACTGTCAACTTAGCACATTTATTAATGTTCTTATTTAATTAAGCAAAAGGCTTGTGATACTTATCTTTTTTCAATAATAATTAAGAGATATTGAATGCTTATTATGCACTAAGCACTATGTGAAGTGCTTTACATGGGTTATCTTATTTGTTTCCCACAATGACCCACATTTTACAGATGAGGAAACTGAAGCTTAAGGACATTAAGTGACTTGCTCAAGGTATGATAGATAGCCAGTATAAAAGTCTGACAGAAACCCAGCCAACTTCCCAGGGACCTGTACCACTCTGCACTGTGATCCAAACCTCTTAAAGTAGTTACCGATAAAAAAGTTTCCAAAAAACCTGTATGAAGAAGGCCTTTATGCATGAAAGATACCTCACAAGGTCTCTAATTATAGTGAAATCAATTCAAACTCCACTAACTCAGAATATATGACAACCAAACTGAAAAGCTGCCTGCTTTTATGGCTGAGCTGTGTGGTTTGTGCTTCTTTTATGTCACCTACACGGTGGTGGTGGTTTAGTTGCTAAGTCCTGTCTGACTCTTGCAACCTCATGGACTGTAGGTCCCTAGGCTCCTCTGTCCATGGAATTCTCCAGGCAAGAATACTGGAGGGGGTTGCCATTTCCTTCTCCAGGGGATCTTTCTGACCCAGAGATCAAACCTATGTCTCCTGCATCATAGGCAGCCACCAGGGAAGCCATCTCCTGCATAATTATGCCAAAAATTATCTGTTAATTAGTTTACTGATTTTGGAGTACTGGGCTAAAACTTAGGTTTGGATTCATAGGAAATTTTCTAAATTAATAATAGGATATTACAGCTGCAGATCAGAAGTTGTTTCACACTAATACTTATCATTTGTTAAGTATCTATTATGTGCCAAGCCCTGTGGTCAGCACTTTGTATACCTTTTCTCTTTTATCCTCACCACAACTCCCTCTGAATGGTATTAGTTTCCTCATTTCTAAAAAAGGAATAATAAAATGTATGCATGCATGCTAGATTGCTTCAGTTGTGTCTGACTCTTTGCTTCCCAATGGACTGTAGCCTGCTAGGCTCCTCTGCCCATGGGATTCTCCAGGCAAGAATACTGGAGTGAGTTGCTATGCCCTCCTCCAGGGGATCTTCTCAACCCAGAGAAGATCTCAACCCAGGGATCAAACCCACATCTCTTGCATCTTCTGCATTGGCAGGTGGGTTCTTCACCACTAGCATCACCTATGTAAAGCCCAATAAAATGTATTGAGGTGAAATAATTTGCCCACAGTTTTATAGTTGCTAGTGGAGCCAGGAGTAAAACCTGTCTTTGTGATGGCAAAATCCATATCCTTTCCACTCTGCCACTCCTAGAAAATAAGTACATATAACATGCATGATTACAGTCTTTCTGTGGACTGCCACCCCCTGTACAAAAATGCCAGAGTGCCTTACTTGGATAAAACAGTAGGTTCTAGCGACTTCCACATGCATGCCTGTCCATCTTCATTCCCTTCTTTCCTCATTGTCAGAAATGATATTTTTAAGCTGCATGACTGATCATGTCACTGTGCTGTTTCAAACCCATGTCTCAGCATCCAGACCAGAATCAATATTGCGGTCATAGTGCTTCTCCACCTTATCTTGTTCCGGTTGCCTCTTCACGACCATATAGTAATCTGGTTTTGTGCCTGGCACCCTGTCCGTCACAGTAAGTCATGATTTCTGATTATCTGTGAGGTCGTGAGGCAGGTATGTATCCCCACCAGACTGTTAGCCCCTGAGGCAGGAACCGCATCTTTATAGCTTGCCATCGAGTCCCCAAGACCTGCCACAGTGCTGGGCACATAATTATGAAAACTAGCTTTCTTTCAGTCACATGTAACTAGCCTCACATTCAGAATTAGCATTTTATTTTTCCTTATTTTGTGATCTTAAATGTGTGAAAAATGAAGCATTTTTTTTAATTGAAGGATAATTGCTTTACAGAATTTTGTTGCTTTCTGTCAGACCTCAACATGAATCAGCCATAGGTATACATAGATCCCCTCCTTTTTGAATCTCCCTCCCATGTCCCTCCCCATCCCACCCCTGTAGGCTGATACAGAGCCCCTGTTTGGGTTTCCTGAGCCATACAGCAAATTCTCATTGGCTTTCTATTTTACATGTGGTAATGTAAGTTTCCATGTTGAACATATTTATTTTTAATAACTTTCACATGATTTCTGAATGTTTTGTCTATAGTTATAGGATGCTATTATTTCCGGTGTTATATTCCCTATTCCAAGTGTTTTCAGGCATCACCCCATTTTACCATCATAGTAATCATCGGAGGGGAAGTACTATTATCAGCCCAACTTTTCTAAGATAAGATTCAAGGAAGTATATATATGGAATTTAGAAAGATGGTAAAAATAACCCTATTTACGAGACAGCAAAAGAGACACTGATGTATAGAACAGACTTTTGGACTCTGGGACCGGGAGAGGGTGGGATGATTGGGGAGAATAGCATTGAAATATGTATAATATCATATCTGAAACGAGTCAGTCCAGGTATGATGCCCTATAACAGATGCCTGGGACTAGAGCACTGGGATGACCTGGAGGGATGGTGTGGGAAGGGGGAGGGAGGAGGGTTCAGGATGGGGAACACGTGTATACTGGTGGATCCATCTCGATGTATAGTAAAAGCAATACAATATTGTAAAGTTAAGCAAAATAAAAAAAAAAGATTCAAGGAAGTCAAGTAATTTGCCTGATGCTGTACCTAAGACTGGGGCTTTCCCAGTGGCTCAGCGGTAAAGAACCCACCTGCAGAGCCACAGGAAATGTGATCCCCGGGTCAGGAAGATCCCGTGGAGGAGGGCATGGCAACCCACTCCACTATTCTTGCCTGAAGAACCCCATGGATAGAGGAGCCTGGTGGGCTACAGTCCATGGAGTCACAAGGAGTCGGATACGACTGAAGCGACTGAGCAGGCATGCATACCTAAGATTCAATCCAATGCTTGTATGATTCCTCATGTTGATATTTCATGATCACACCTATCGCATCTTTAGCAATCAAATGCATTCGTAGCCTGTTTCTCTATTGTCATTTCCATGTCATTCACTCAGCCAATAGATATTCATTAAGCTCCTATGATGTATGAGGCCCTGTGACAGTGCTTGGGATATGAACGGTTATCCGACAGGCAGTCTTTTTCTGTGGCTTGTACAGTGCAGAGAGGGAAACAGGTGACCAACTTATCTGTACATAGAGTCCACTAAATACTGTGATGGGAATGAACAGAGTTCTAAAGCAGTATGTTTGGTGAGTACAAAACCTGGAGGCAAGGATCCAGAAAGACATCCTTGAGGAAGTGGTATTGACACTGAGTCATGGTGGATGAAACACAGATGAGAAGTAAATGAGGCCAGATCAGAAACAACTTTGCAAGACATGTTGAAGAGTTTGGATTTCAAATGAATGGGAAGTTTACTAAAGGACTTCCAGCATCATACAAGTGCCATGTCAGATGTGCAATTCAGCAATATTGCTCTGACTCCAGTGTATAGTACGGGTTGGGATGGAGAAAGAATAAAGACAAAAGAACTGACTTAACCAGTGAGAGCTAGTGGTCACAGGAGTGGATGATGGAGTTGCGTGATGGGGATAAGGGTCCATGAAAACAGAGGCATTAAAGTGACATTGATGAGATATATTCATAGGACTTTGTCACTGAGAGCATGTAAAATATGGGACCCAGGGATGAAATGCAGGTTTTGGCAGGGGCAAGAGTTAGTGCCATTCACTAGAGAAGGGAATCCTAGAGGAAATGGATTTGGAAGAGAAAAGATAGGCTGGACAAGCAAAGGTTCAGTTGCCTGAAGAACCTCCCTTTGGTCTGTTGGTCACTCATGCATCTGTGTTCTTCCACTTCTGGGAATCCTAGAGCCTTCTTCTGCCCTGGACAGTCTCCCCAGGAGAGACCTCAATACGTAGACTATCCCTCCACCAGCTGCCATTTCTCTTTATTGCCTTGTAGCCATCTCCTTCCTATGCTCAAGTTCAGAGTTCATATTCCTCTTCTCCAATGCCTGTTTCTTGTGATCCATAGCCAGGATCCAGATCAGAATGGCTCAGTAGCCCACTCCTTATGGTTACCTGAGCACACACAAGAGCCAGGACAATGGGCCAGATCTCATCATGGCTCTCTTTGTATCCTGTACCGGATATCCCCAAGGACTAGAGTCAGAGGGTTTGTAGATCAAATGTATAGGGAATAATTATAGGAATCCCATCTATTTCCCTCAAGAAATTTAATTAATACATAAATTCAACTTATAATGCCATCTCCCTAGGAGTACCTTGCTTGCTAAATTGAAAAATTGGATCCATAACATTAAGAAATACAAATAATGTCCTTGTTGTGTGATAGATAAAGAATGTTGCAAATTTGGAATCACGTAAATCTGAATTTATCCAAGTCTAAGAAATATTTAAGGAATTCAGTTGGAAAGTGATTTGTATTCCTCTGTTCCAAACCAGAGATTGGCCAAAAAGATTTTCTTTTTCTTTTGCCATGACTCATATTATTCATTTGTTCATGTAGAATGTGTTGTCTCTATGTACCAGGTACTACCACTTTTGATTTCAAGCATTTTTTCCATTTAATGAACACCATCTCCACTTTGGGCTTCCATGGTGGCTCATTGGAAAAGAATTTGCCTGCCAAGGCAGGAGATGCAGTTTCTATCCCTATGTCAGGAAGATCCCCTGGAGAAGGAAGTGGCAACTCACTCCAGTATTCTTACCTAGGAAATCCCATAGACAGAGGAGACTGGCATACTGTTCATAGGGTTCAAAAAGAGTCAGA
Source organism: Tragelaphus eurycerus (assembly GCA_935064755.1). Lineage (NCBI taxonomy): Eukaryota > Metazoa > Chordata > Mammalia > Artiodactyla > Bovidae > Tragelaphus > Tragelaphus eurycerus. The sequence goes on along the minus strand of CAKXYN010000121.1, from coordinate 624,748 downwards.
CATGACTTAGCAACTAAACAACAACAGCCCTCACTTTACAGATGAGGAAAGTGAGGCTCTGAGTCAAGGCTTAAAAGGTATGCACTTGTAGGAGAATAGCCAGATTTGGACCTATGTCTTTGGACTCCAAGTCAAGTGTTTATTTCAACTTCAAGTCCAGGAGCTTGATAGATGTTAGTTTTGTTTTTCAAATACAGTGTCAGAAGTGAACAAAGAGAGAAGAGACTAAAACTTGAAAGTTGTTGGTGGAAAAGCATATGTGGTATGTACAGTTCTCAGGAATGAAAACATAAGTGTATATTGGGCTGGCCAGAAAAGTTCATTTGGGTTTTTCCATAAGATCTTATTGCAAAAACCAAACAAACTTTTTGGTCAACCCAATACTTCATTGAGAAAGACAACATATTTTTGAAACACCAAAGTGTAATGAAACGTGAACCTTAAACTTGATGAAGATGTGGAGAATCTAGAACTCTCACACTCCTGATGGGAGTGTAAAACAGTACAACTAGTCTAAGAAACACTTTGGAAGTTTCATAATGAAACATACACCTCCCATATAAGCTAGCCACTTTTGTTTCTACATATTTACCAGAGAAATGGAAGTGTATGTCTAGACAAAGTTTGGTACATGATTGTTCATAGCAGTTTTATTCATAATAACCAATAACTGGAACCACCCAAATGTCTACCAGCAGGGAAGTTGATAACCCACTTGTGGTATAGCTATTTAGTAGGATACCATGTAGCAATAAAAAAGAAGAAACTATTGTCATGCAACAACATAGGTAATTCTCAAGGTCGTTACACTAAAGGGATACAGACCAAAAAAGTACATATTTTATGATTCTAGCCGTATAGTATTCTAGAAAATCATGATAGAAAACAGATCTTTGGTTTCCCAGGATGAAGTGGTAGGATGGATGAGAATGTGCATAAGGAGACCTGGGGGTGGGGGTGCAGTGAGACACGTGTCCATTGTCTTAACTGTGGTGATGGTTTCTGGGAGCATCATAGCAAGACTTCAGGGTGAACAGGGAAGACATAGAAATGGATTTCTTGGCTATCCTAGCAAAAATAACCATGAATTGAGTTACATGAGCTTGCTAACAATGGCACCAAGAAACTATTCTTGACCTTTAAGTGATCTGTGCCTTAGTTTACTGCTTCATTGAAGAGGTAACTTTTCCTTTTTCCCCTGCCTGTCTTCCTGCCTACCTTAACTTTTCCTTTTTTTATTTCAAATCTTAGATGACTGAAAACATGTAAAGAAATGAAAATATTTTAAATGCTCAAATGCACTTTTGATAGCCTTTCAACACTAGAATATATGTGTTGGTCTTCTCTTTTCTTTGTAAGGGGTCAGGATGTACAAGTGGGAAAGTGCTTTAAAGCCAGATAGCCTTGTTAATTTTAATCACAAGTACTATATACTTCAAAGTTGCTAAGAAATTGGATCGTAAAAGTTCTCACCACAAAAAAAGAAATGATAATCATGGGACCCAATGTGTTAGCTAACAGTATGGTGGTTATCATCTTGTGGTCTAGTGAAGTGAAGTCGCTCAGTCGTATCCAACTCTTTGTAACCCCATGGACTGTAGCCTAACAGGCTCCTCTGTCCATGACATTTTCCAGGCAAGAGTACTGGAGTAGGTTGCCAGGGTGTCAAGTCAATATAAAACTTATCAAATCAGCACTTGAAACTTACACAGTGTTTTATAGCAATTCTATCTCAATGTTTTAAAAAGCCAGATCAACTTGGATACAAATGCCAGGTGACTTGCCTTGGACATTTGTGTTGGTCAGTTAACTTTCTTGATCCTCAGATTCTTCACATTGTAAGTATTTCAAAGATCTTTTATGAAGAATAACATTATTAAGACGAATACTGTGATGTTCAGAAATAGTCCTCTACTGTGGTGTTCATGACATCATTGGTTTGCTGTTATACGTTGCACATCAGCTCTTTGAGATCCTGCTCTATGTACTCTTCTCTGCTAGTGTCAACCCCCACAGCAGTGCAACATGTACCCAGGCCTGTGAGGCACCTTGACAAAACAGGACAAATGGCGCATGTGAAATAATGGACTTACCTTTCCAGGCACTCTGGGCTGATACGTCCACTCTGCTTTCATTGTATACAGTGCACCTGGTGGACATTTGGAACGTCATAGAAGCATTGAGAGAAAATGCTCTGAACAACGTGGACCCAAACATGGAGCTCAACGTGGCCCGACTGGAGGCTGTGCTCTCCACCATCTTTTACCAGCTCAACAAAAGGATGCCAACCACACACCAAATCCAGGTGGAGCAGTCCATCAGCCTCCTGTTAAACTTCCTGCTGGCAGCCTTTGATCCGTAAGCTCCCTCTGAAATGTCTGTGACTCTCTGCGTGTTCCGTCTCCCCTTCCTCTTATCCTTCTTGGTCTTTATTCCAAAGAATTTTCTGGAGGAACCAACTGCTGTTTTTTTCTTGTTCAGTTACTTATCTCAATAGAGTTTCTATGTGTGTAACATAAATTTTAAATGCTTTGGAAAAGACTTAGAGCATAAAATGGCACCACAGGAAACTGGGGACACTTGTATTTTATGTGCTGACCTTTGTTTAATTCATCCTATGCTTCCTAGAAGCTATGGACACTTGGAAGCGTCACGTGGTGGCAGGCAGGCCTGTGGAGCGATTTAATGAAGCGTGTTGTGGAGGATGTTTTTAACTCTCTCCTTTGCAAATTGTCTAAGACAGCACTTCTGAGGTGTCATAACAAGACCCCAGAGCAAACAAAGAGATGTTGAACAGGCTTCCTTCCTTGACTAGTCTAGTAAAAATAGCTGTGACTTGCATTAAACGGACTGGTCCATAATGTACCACGTAAAACAAAGTGATGCCATTTCACGCACCACAACTGAAACCCAGCCTCATTATCTTAAACTTCCCCTCACAGACTCAGAGAATTTCAGAGCCGTCTGAGATCTTAATGGTCGTTCTTCCAAACTTCTCATTTTACTGGTGAAGGACCCCAAGCATAGAGAGATTGTCACTTGTCCAGTGACAATCAGCAGGTCCACTGACTCTCAGCCCGATAGTGGCAGAATGGGGACTTAGGGATTCAGCTTCGATTTCTTTTCCCAGGCACATGTGGCAGCCCTGGAAAATGTAAAACCTCTCCTGAATCCCATTATCAGATAAAAATTTCAAAAGGGCTTTTGCTGATGGCCCCCAGGCTAGATATAGGATCAATACCTCCAATTTCACTCCTCGTTTTGAATATTAAAAAGGAAAATCACTAGCTTGACCTTTCAGCAATCCCTTTTAAGACTCTTAGAAGATTTTGCTTATTCTCGTGGTCTAGCCAAGGCTTGGGAATAGTTAAGCCCAGCACTGGAGATGTTCCAGCCAGGGTAATGTCATTATACCACTCACAAAAGTCACCAGCTGTCACTTTGCAACCTAGCATGGTGATAGGATAGTTGGTGCTCAGGTTGACCAGTAGACATTATTGTCTCTGTGTTTATATTTTGAGAAACTCTCAAGTTGAAATAAGCAAGCAGTCCAGCCTGATAAATTCCATTTATCTTAGTCTGTGCAACCTTCAGAACTGATGTACTGCTCTCTCATCACTGTGGTAGTCAAGCGGCAGGACTGGGAAAGGAAGCGGTGGTTCCACATGACAGGCAGCAGAGTGGAACCAAGCCATGGAATTTCTGTAACAAGACCATGGCAGGTTTCAGACCTGTTGCTAAAGCCTTCAGGAGGCTTATTGTTATAAGTGTAACAGTGGAAAATGTAAACAGAAAGAGGTAATTTCCTGCTACCTCATGGGGTATTGCTAGAGGATTCATAAGGAATCAAAGCTAAAGAATAATTTGGGCCAACACTGAAAATTCAGAAATGGGGCCAAATTAGCAATAGGGGTGGGGGATGTTGTGAAATAGATGGAGCTTAAACTAATAGATTTGTTACTTTTGTTTGGGAATATCAGGAAGAGCATTTCAAAAAGCCAAGCTGTAAATGTTCTCTAAATAGCTCTGATAATGTAGCTGAATCATTTAAAGATTGTTGGATGCTAAGCTAAGAAGGATTATACCAAGATAAAGAGCAGTTCACACCGATGTTCAGAAGAAATATTTGGTTCCTAATCTTCTTACTGATGGGAAAGTCCCTGGTGTCTTCTTTCAGTAATCTCATTGTAGTAGATTTAGAAACACATCCACACAGAGAAATCTCACTGTTTCGCCCCCCGTCTGCACACTTCCCCGGATCATGCCTCGCCTCGCCCCCGCTCCCTGGTCGCCCATCTAATCAACAGACCCTCCAGTCTGCACACACTTCTGCATCTTCCTTCCAAAGAGATCCAAGGGCTGATCTCCTCTGGTGTCTCCTGTGTCTCCTTCCCCTTGAGTGATGTCTCTGCTTGTATAGGTCTACTAAAAACCAAGTTTTCTGTCTGATGGATTTTGAAATTTTAGACACTGTGAGTGCATCTCATAAGGAAGTCCACTACCTGGAAATATAATTTACAAGTGAATATAAGAATATAAACAAGAGAAAAATGAAAGTTCTATTCCAACTCTTCTGATAGTATACTTCTAATTATCTAAATGAGATCCAGGATGGAAATCTGATGTCATTTCCTACCACCTGCCCCAAAACTATATGCAAGTATTGATTTTTTATTGAACTATAGTTGATTTACAATATTGTATTCATTTCTGAGGAACAGCAAAGTGATTAAGTTATACATATACAGATATTTCTTTCTTATATCTTTTTTAATTATGGTTTATCATAGGATACTGAATATACTTCCCCATGCTAGACTATAAGATCTTTTTGTTTATTCATTCCATATATAATAGCTTACATCTGCTAACCCCACCCTCCCACTCCGTCCCTCCTCCAGCCCCTCCCCTTGGCAACCACAAGGGTAACAGACCCTTGATCTGTTCTCTATGACCCTCAGTCTGTTACTGTTTCATAGACAGGATCGTTTGTGTCATATTTTAGATTCCACATATAAGTGATATCATATGGTATTTGTCTTTCTCTAACTTACTGTACTTGGTATTATAATCTTTAGTTGCATGCATATTGCTGCAAATGGCATTATTTTACAGAACCCAAGTATTTAAGGGAGGCTTCTGTATCTTGGTAGGCATGAATGAGCCTGATAGTGGTAGATCAATGATGTGCTTTTGCTATTACAGAGTCACTGAAATGTTTAGGAGATTGTCCCCTCATTTGCTATATTTTAATTGCTCATATTAAAAGAAAAATGAGGAAAAATGCATAATAAGTTAGAGATGCCATAAGATTCTGGACTCTAAAGCGGTACTGTTTAAAAAAAAAAAAAAAAGCAAATACAGAAATTTAATCCCATGAAGAATAAGAACTTGCATTCAAAGAAATATGGCTATTATTTTGCTTGTGCCTTAAAGTTCACCAGCCTCAGCCAGTTGAACTCTGCCAAGAAATAATGACCTGAAATGAGGATCAAGGCCCACTTGACTTGGATGCACCCCTGGGAACCAGACTTACCTTCCCACAACCACAGTTCCCCCCAAATAACACTCTTTCATTTCTCTCCACCACCCTCCCCCAACCACCTGGATCTCTGTTGTCACACAGGCATGCTTGCCATAGACTATAATCAGTTCCCTGGCTTTGAGGTTTCTCTGCTCTTTGGCTAAGTCAGCCTCAAGCTGCAGTACATCACTGCATACATAGGGAGATTCATAGACTTCAGGAGCTGGCATTTGCCTCCAATGCCTGGACTTCCCAGGGGGCGCGTGTGGTAAAGAACCTGCCTGCCAATGCAGGAGACATGAGACACTGGTTTGATCCCTGGGGCAGGAAGATTCTGGAGGAGGACATGGCCACCCGCTCCAGTATTCTTGCCTGGAGAATCCCATGGACAGGGGAGCCTGGCGGGCTATAGTCTATCATGTCACATAAAGAGGCAGGCACGACTGAAGTGACTTAGCATGGCATGGCATGGCCTACAGATGCTTGCCATTCTGTCACTGAATAGGCAGTCACTTCAGTCTAGAAGGTTTTCATTTTGACCACTTTCCTTCTAAAGATGGATGCTTGGAGGGATATCACCCAATGGGCTATTACCTAACAACTTCCAAGCATACTGTTTCCATATCTGGAAGCTTTTTTCTCTGAGTGTCTCTAGGGAAATTGAGAGCTCTGCCGAGAAGCATGGGAAAGGAGATCTCAGAAGAGGAGAGCAGGGGCTTAGAGGGAAGAAGAATGTGAAGAAATAACCAGAGCCTTGAGCCCGTCTCTTCCTGTCTCTGCCCTTCTGTGCTCCTCCAGGAACCCACCTGCCTCTTTCCTTTATCTGCTGGCAGGAGCCTTCCCTGAGGCTCTTTCCTTCATAAGCCAGTAACTCTAACTTGACAGCACTTTTCCTCTCACCTCTTGTCCATATCCCAATGGGGGGAAAAATCTCGAAGTGTTCTAAAGCCTTCTACTGTTATTACTTTTTAAAGTTGAAAGTAACAAAAAGAAAAAAAAATACATGACAGAAAATTATAAGATGAAAATAATTCTCTTCTTTAAAAAGCAGTTTTATTGAGGTACCATGGTTACCTTGAAAATAATCCTTCAAAGTCAATCACATGTGGCCTTTCGGTGAGGTGGGGTCATAGACGCTGGTACGCCGTGAAGCCCTTTGCCTCTTGTGGTGGAGCTGCTCATCTTTTGCCAGGGCCCACTGCTCCTTTCATGTGACTCTGATGGTCTCTTAGAGTGGGGCCTCTCCGCTTGTGTGACTGCCTCATACAAGCTACTTTTAAGTCTTTTTCTTCGTATGCACAGCATCTGAGCCAATATCCAGCTCACAGTGCATCAGTGAGTGAGTGAATGAATGAATGAAAATCAGAGGTTGACTTTTCTCAGCTCTTATCACACTAATTTCTTTTTATTCTTTTTCTGAGATTAAGTCCTCCTTAATGTCCAGTCTGTATAGTCAAGGCTATGGTTATTCCAGTAGTCATGTATGGATGTGAGAGTTGGACTATAAAAAGGGCTGAGTGCCAAAGAATTGATGCTTTGGAATGATGGTGTTGGAGAAGACTCTTGAAAGTCCCTTGGACTGCAAGGAGATCAAACCAATCCATCCTAAAGGAAATCAGTCCTGAATATTCATTGGAAGGACTGATTCTGAAGCAGAAGCTCAGTACTTTGGCCAGCTGATGAGAAGAGCCAACTTATTGGAAAAGATCCTGATTCTGGGAAAGATTGAAGGCAGGAGGAGAAGGAGATGACAGAGGACAAGATGACTGGCATCACTGACTCAATGGACATGGGTTTGAGCAAGCTCCGGAAGATGGTGAAGGACAGGGAAGCCTGGTGTGCTGCAATCCATGGGGTTGCAAAGAGTCAGACACCACTGAGCAACTGAACTGACCTGAATCTCCAGTCTATTATTACTAAACCTAGTAGGTCTAAGTTTGCTCTGTTGCCTAGACTCATATCCTCTATTTTCAATTCCTGCTCCGTCTATAAGCACATTAGATGTCCCTGGTTACTAATGTGGGGGATCCCATTTTCACAAAAGATTTCAACATGGTTCTCTTTACCCTGTTCCCACTTTCCTGGGAAACACTAAGGTCGACTTTCATCAGGTGACTTAATCTCATTTCAATTCAGGAGACTCCCTTCCTGGCACAGTTCCTCATAAAGTAGATTATGTGATGGGAGTCTTACTTTTAGCAAATATTATTTGCACATATATTTAAAACTCCAAAGTTGGACAATGAGATGTATTCTAAGAAACAGTGGTTTTCTTATTTGGGAGGTTGATTCTTAATGCCAATTCTCCAATGATAATAATAACAGTATTATAATTGTAATAATAGCTAAGAGGTACTCAGCATTTACTGTGTACCAGCAATCTTACTGGTTTGCTGCTGTATTATTATGATTTTCCAGATTGAGTAAGTGATGAAGCTGAAAATAAAAAGATTAGATAATTTACTTCCTACCAGATGGGTTAAGTGGGGGGAAATCAGTTTCTTTCAGGCATCAGTTTAAGTTCAGCTATATTCACGCTTTCCATTTTATCTTTTTATATGAGAATTAATGTGTTTTTTCCCTAGACTTACCCTGTTTATTACAGGATATTATTATTATGCTCACATTCCTAACCTTTCTAGTTTGCAGTATTTAGACAAGTTGACAGAGTGTATGTGAAAGAGATATTTGGACTTAACAAGTTTTACATTGTAGATTTAGAGTCAGTTCTACAATAGCCATCCATAACTCCATATTCATCATATAATAGTCTTTCACAGAGAATACAAAATTCTGGAATTTTCTTTTGACATTTTCTTTTGACATATCAAACCTTGCTGAGCCATTTGAATATCCTTTCACACTGCTGAGCCCCCAACACGATGCAAAGTACCATGGCATAATTTCAGATGTGTGAGTATGAAATAATCCTGGAACTCTGCCAAAATCCTTCTGCCTTTTGAGTTTTAAAAATGATTCTGATGTTTAATTCAAGATGCACTACCAAATACACCAACAAAATGTGTTGTTCACGTGTGAGGCTCTATGGATGTTTGACAATGAAGGATAAAGAAAAGAGTCATACAAAACCAAGTGTTCTTCTCTTGGCTTATGATTATGTATGTGGGGAGCACTCCATCTTTAAAATGTACTTGTCTTGGTGATTTTTTTCTTAGCATATCTTAAATCCAAGGTATCCACATTCTCTACTCACTAAAATTTTGTTCTGATGAAAAGTACTTTGCTTCAACACTCCTACATGTTGTGAAAATGGAAGCTCTTTCTAAAGAATTTTCATAGTTGTAGATAAATTGAACATCCTTAATGTCACTCATCTTTCTATTGGACACACTTGGGTGAGTGGCAGGTAGGATTTCATGGGAGTGAGGGAGAGATGTCAACATGTTTGGCCCCTTCTAGTCTCCACCCTACCCCAGTACTTTTGCCTGGAAAATCCCATGGATGGAGGAGCCTGGTAGGCTCCAGTCCATGGGGTTGCTAAGAGTCGGACACGACTGAGCGACTTCACTTTCACTTTTCACTTTCATGCATTGGAGAAGGAAATGGCAACCCACTCCAGTGTTCTTGCCTGGAGAATCCCAGGGACTGGGGGAGCCTGGTGAGCTTCTGTCTATGGGGTCGCACAGAGTCGGACACGACTGAAGCGAATTAGCAGTAGCAGCAGTCTCCATTATGGACAAACTTCCAGCATACTTGCCTGGCCCAGTGCTGTCAGGATTCTTTTCCTGAACGTTTTGCTAACATTATGGGGCGTGATGCCAGGGCCAAATAAGGGATTCTCAATGGCACCCCACTCCAGTACTTTTGCCTAGAAAATCCCATGGACGGTGGAGCCTGGTAGGCTGCAGTCCATGGGGTCGCCAAGAGTCAGACACGACCGAGCGACTTCACTTTCACTTTTCACTTTCATGCATTGGAGAAGGAAATGGCAACCCACTCCAGTGTTCTTGCCTGGAGAATCCCTAGGACGGGGGAGCCTGGTAGGCTGCCGTCTATGGGGTCACACAGAGTCGGACACGACTGAAGTGACTTAGCATAGCATAGCATAGCATACATACACATGTTAACTTCACTCTCCCCAAAACAAGAGTAATTATGTATATAACCCCTTGTAAATTCAACGTATCACATGTCTGCACGATCTAATATTAAGAGCTATAAAGTCAGTCTTTGCAATTTTCCTCAAATAGTTAGTACTGCTCAATATAATACTTAAGTGGTAAATCATAATACTTCACTTGTGCATTTTTATTCACTTAACTAACTTGTATTAAGAACTCACTATGTTCTAGGTGCTATGATAAGCTGGAGATAATAGACGAGTAAGACATGGACCTTGCCCATAAAATGTGTTGTATTAAAATTAACTAGTTTTGACTCTTTCTCCCCAGTGGATGATGAGAAACAGGAGGATAGGAGTCATGCCTTATTTGCCTTTATATGCCCAACCTCTGAGGCATTGCTAGTCAATATTTATTGAGTTAATAAATGCATGATCCACATGAACAAAATAATTTCCAGATAGAGAAACATGTTATGACAGAGCCATGCTGTGGAAGACAGAAGAAGAAGCAATTCTCTCTGTGAGTTAAGCCACCAAAATGTGTGAGGAATAGAAGCATGAGAGCTGGACTTTTGCTTGTCATAAATGCTTGCCATATGCTTTGGTAAAATATGTTGGTAAAAGAAAAGCTTCTGGTTTTAGTATTCTTAAATCAAGAAATAATTCCTTGAGCGTGTTCACAAAACAGTCAGTCAGAATTCAGTCTCTTTCAGGGACTTGATATTTGTTATCAGTTCAGTTGCTCAGTCGTGTCCGACTCTTTGCAACCCCATGGACTGCAGCACGCCAGGCTTCCCTGTCCGTCACCAACTCCCAGAGCTTGCTCAGACTCATGTCCACAGTGATGCCATCCAACCATCTCATTCTCTGCTGTCTCTTTTCTCCTCCTGCCTTCAATCTTTCCCAGCATTAGGCTCTTTTCCAATGAGTTGGCTCTTCCCATCAGGTGGCCAAAGTATTGGAGCCTCAGCTTCAGAATCTGTCCTTATGTCCTTTAGGATTGACTGGTTTGAACTCCTTGCAGTCCAAGGAACTCTCAAGAGTCTTCTCCAACACCACGATTCAAAAGCATCAATTCTATGGCACTCACCTTTGTTTATGGTCCAACTCTCACAGTCATACATGACTACTGGAAAAACCATAGCTTTGACTAGATGGGCCTTTGTTGACAAAGTAATGTGTCTGCTTTTTAATATGCTGTCTAGGTTTGTCATATTTTTTCTTCCAAGAATCGTGTTTTTTTAGTTTCATGGCTGCAGTCACCATCTGCAGTGATTTTGGAGCCCAAGAAAATAAAATCTCTCAATGTTTTCATTGTTTCCCCATCTATTTGCCATTAAGTGATGGCATGCCATGAAGTGGGACTAGATACCATGATCTTGTTTTTTGAACGTTGAGTTTTAAGCCAACTTTTTCACTCTCCTCTTTCACTTTCATCAGGAGGATCTTTAGTTCCTCTTTGCTTTCTGCCATAAGGGTGGTGTCATCTGCATATCTGAGGTATTGATATTTCTCCCAGCAATCTTGATTCCATGTTGTGATTCATCCAGCCCAGCATTTTGCATGATGTACTCTGCATATAAGTTAAAGAAGCAGGGTGACAATATACAGCCTTGATATACTCCTTTTCCAATTTGGAACCAGTCCATTGTTCCATGTCCAGTTCTAACTGTTGCTTCTTGACCTGCATACAGATTTCTCTAGAGGCAGATCAGGTGGTCTAGTATTCCTGTCTTTAAGAATTTTCCACAGTTTGTTGTGATCCACACAGTCAAAGGCTTTAGTATAGTCAATGAAGCAGAAGTAGATGTTTTTCTGGAACTCTCTTGCTTTTTCTATGATCCAGTGGATGTTGGCAATTTGATCTCTGGTTCCTCTGCCTTTTCTAAATCCAACTTGAACACCTGGAAGTTGTTGGTTCACATACTGTTGAAGCCTGTTCTCAGTTCACGTTCTGTTGATACTTGTCATGGGGTCCTGTAATTTCTTTTTTTTTATTTTTTATTTTTTTTTACTTTACAATATTGTATTGGTTTTGCCATACATCAACATGCATCCGCCACGGGTGTAATTTCAAACAGGAAACTCTCTCAGGAACTAGGAGAAATGTTTTAATCTGGTCTGTTGACCTGAAACAAACAGACTACAGTTATTTCTCTGAAAGAAAACAAAAAAAAGATTTATTTGGGATCAGCAAGGAATTGCTATTTGAGGTCTGCAACCCTGGAGAGTCCCCACAGGTCTAGGAAAGAATACTTTTATAGAGGGCAGGAAGGGAGGCAGACAGAGTGCATGGCTTTTCATTGACTGGGTCCTTGCCAGGAAGGAGGAGGAGTCCTCCTGCTGGCCTCTTATCATCACAGGGTATAAGAGCGCCCCCTGCTGATCTCTATGAAATTGAGGTTTCTGTTTATTAAATTTTTACAGTTCCAACTTCAACCTTACTACCCCAGTGTCTATTTGTTGTTTTTTCTTCTGGTCAAAAGTAGATTTTCCTTCCCAGACAACTTTTTCCTAAAAGTAATATCTCTAGGTTAAAAGAAGTCAGTTTATCTGTTTGTATTGTTCTTGCTCAGCTGCTCAGTCGTGTCCGACTATTTGTGACCCCAAGGACTGCAGCACGGCCTGGCTTCCCTGTCCTTCACTATCTCCCAGAGTTTGCTCAAACTCATGTCCGTCAAGTCGGTGATGCCATCAGACCATCTCATCCTCTCTCATCCCCTTTTCCTCCTGCCTTCAATCTTTCCCAGCATCAGGGTCTTTTCCAATGAGTCAGTTCTTCACATCAGGTGGCCAAAGTATTGGAGTTTCAGCCTCAGCATCAGTCCTTCCAATGAATATTCAGGGTCTGTTTGTATAGTCATAGGAAAAACCCTTAGGTAAAGCACTTACTCATTTTCTATTTTTGATGAGTCAAACTGTGAAGTAATGCGTGTCTTTAAGACAGACACTCTACCAACCTTCACATATATATGTTAACCAAAGGGTAAACACTTTCCTTTTTCCATTTTCAATTAGGCTTCCCTTGGGAAAATTTGAAACTTTTCAGACTGAGAAAAATATAAAAGGAAATAAACAATTTAAAGAAACATTGATTGCTGAGGTAATTTTAGTTTCTACCTATGATAATTTGCTGGTTCCCTTAAATATCCTTTTTTAGGTGTTAATTACATACCAGTATAACAATTTAATTGGGTTTTTTTTTTCTATATAATTGGTTATCTTCTGATGTTAAGATAGAATAGGAAAGTAAAATTTGAAGAAGCAAAAGCTTCAGGGTAATTGGCTTAAAATAGAATCTATTTCATGATTCCCAAAAACAAATAATGGAGAGTTGGGGGAAATGAGTAAAATATGTATATGCATTGTGTTCTTGCTGTTTATTGAAAGAGAAAACAGAAGTCAAAGTTTGTTTTACCTAAAGAATGATAGGCTGGTAGTAAACTTATTTTTAAAGCTTTTACTATAACTTTTACACTAACAGCTTTCATTCACAAAGAAAAGCTTATGTGATCATGTCACTCAACACAGATTCTAAGGCCCAGTCCAGCCCTAAAAATCAGCAATTCTCATGGCCACACTGTATGCTGTATCCATTATACACTGTGCATAGTACATATACTCTCAAGCACATTTGGCTCTGTTGCCTCTCTATTATTTTTAATTTATTTTTTATTGAAGTATATAGTTGACTTACAATGTTGTATTAGTTTCTGGTATATAGCAAAGTGATTCAGTTATATACATATATATATCTATATTTCTTTTTCATATTCTTTTCTGTGTGGCTTATTATAAGATATTGCATACAATTCCCTGCTATATGGTAGGGCCTTGTTGTTCATCTCTCTTATATATAGCAGTGTGTACCTGCCATTCCCAAATTCCCAATGTATTCCTCCCCCACCTCCTTTCGCCTTTGGGAAACATAACTTTGTTTTCTGTGTCTGTGAGTCTGTTTCTATCTTGTAAATAAGTTCATTGATATCATTTTTTAGATTCCACATAGAAGTGACATCCTTGGTATTTGTCTTTCTCTTTCTGATTTATTTCCCTTAGTATGATAATCTCTAGGTCCATCTATGCTCCTGCAAATAGCATTCTTTTCATTCTTTTTTATGGCTGAGCAGTATTCCACTGTATATATGCACCACATCTTCTATCTCCATTCACCTGTTGATAGACATTTAGTTTGTTTCTGTGTTTTCGCTACTCTAAATGGCACTGCTGTGAACACTGGGGTGCATGTATCTTTCCAAATTAGAGTGTTTCCAGATACATGCCCAGGAGAGGAAATGCTGGAGCACATGTTGTCAGCTCCCTCTTTCTTGAGGTGCCAGTCTGAACTACACATTAAATTGAAGGTGTGCTTCTGGCATAGCTTTCCATAAAAGCAAGGCCAGATTTTCAACTTTTTCTAGTGCTCCTCTTTATGCTGCCCGCTGCAGCATTAGGAACAATCTACATTTTTCATCCTCAGCACACACAGGCAGATCTGCTTCCTGAGTTGCAGCCCAACCACCAACATTCCATATGCGCCATTTCACCACTTTACTCTGGATGCATTGTGTGCGCAGAACTCACTTTGGAACAATACATTGTTTTCCTGCTCATTTGCCCAAGACTCCTGGGAGTTGCTCATTATTCATCCTCGAGAGCTTGACTTTTCACTTCTTAGATACCCAAGGGCTGTCACTGACTGTTCTTGAGTCAAACTGCCCCAACTAGGGAGGATTTCTAATCAGAACAGCTCTTACATTCTCCAATTGGGATGTACCAACTTCTCCCTACTTTTTGATCCCTGCATCAATGCTAAGTCTTTTTTCACAACAAAATAAAGACCCTGATCTGAAGGTGACTTTGTTCAAGTGATAGTGTTTGGTGTGGAATCTTGTCAAAGGCCTTTAGAAAATCTTTCTCTTTCTGCCCCTTTTCTTCATCCTATTACATCTACTGAACATGTTCTTTAAAACTGTCCCTTTGTGTTTAACTGTTGGTACCTCTCCATAGCCAAGTCCATCATCTCCATTCACTAAACTTCTTAAAGGTTTATCCAACGACTGGGCTAAGCAAGGTCTGAACACATCTGGTATTGGCATGCTTCCCACAGTCTACATTTCTGCCTACCCCCCTGAATCCTTCTTTGTAACAGGGGTCACATTTGCAATCTGGCATAGTAGCTTACATACCAATAAATCCCAGTGGCCTAATTTCACCCTCGAGTTCCTGCAAAACTCTCATTGAGTCGCCCTCCACTCGGTGATTTATCCAGATTTATTATGTCAATTTGGCAAAATAGCGCTGATACAGCTACCATTGGATATAATAGCATCCATCTTGCATTTTCAGGGACAATACAAGACTGGTATTTCCCTAGGATCTTATTCATTAAAAGCTACAGTTTAAGAATTCACTTGTGAGCTACCATCACTTCATACTCTGGAGAGCTCTCTGTTCCAGCATCATCTGTGGTCTATCCTCTTTCTTGAGTAAGCTTGTTCTCCCTGATTTGAAAGAAACTTGTACTTGCTCTTGAAGTCTTGTATGGCAAAACCAATACAATATTGTAAAATAATTAGCCTCCAATTAAAATAAATAAATTTATATTAAAAATCATAATAAAATAAAAAAATGAATACTCCTCAATCTCTCTGCATTTTGAAGACCACTTTATCACTCTATTACATCTGTTCTTCACACTTTGTAGATCTCCAGTAATTACTTGAACTATATTTCAGCTTAGGAAAAGAAGCTAATTACTTCTTAAAATAAAATTGTTGATACTTCCAGGTATCCATGCAATTGGGAATGCAGGAGACATGGAATAATTTTGAATGAGGTGGTTTTTACAAAATCATTCAATTTTTATTACAGCTACCAGCTCTAAAATTAGTGAACAACTTAATAAGTGGCCGATCAAAATTCTAGGACAGTTATTGTCATGATTAATAGTCATTAATTAATATAAGACATTTATGGCACCTCACTCCAGTACTCTTGCTTGGAAAATCCCATGGATGGAGGAGCCTGGTGGGCTGCATCGCTAAGAGTCTGACACAACTGAGCGACTTCACTTTCACTTTTCACTTTCATGCATTGGAGAAGGAAATGGCAACCCACTCCAGTGTTCTTGCCTGGAGAATCCCAGGGACGGCGGAGCCTGGTGGGCTGCTGTCTATGGGGTTGCACAGAGTCGGACATGACTGAAGCAACTTAGCAGCAGCAGCAACACAGTGTGAGACAAAGTGTGAGGCACTGGGAATTCAGCTAATTGAGGGAACATGATTTATGACCCCAAGAATCACACACTGTGGAGTCGAATCAAATGTGGATTTGTAAATAAATAAATCAAGGTCACTCAGTGATAGGTGAGTGACAGGTGCTCCATAATAAATAGGTAACCTGCTCTGACACTGTGAAAGAAAGTCCATCCCTGTGTCTCTCTACTAGGCTCATCCTGACCTGTCCTTTACAATAAAACTGTAAGTTCTAAGTAAGTTCAGTCGCTCAGTCGTGTCCGACTCTTTGCAACCCCATGAATCGCAGCAGGCCAGGCATCCCTGTCCATCACCAATTCCCAGAGTTCACTCAAACTCACGTCCATCGAGTCAGTGATGCCATCCAGCCATCTCATCCTCTGTCATCCCCTTTTCCTCCTGCCCCCAATCCCTGCCAGCATCAGAGTCTTTTCCAATGAGTCAACTCTTTGCATGAGGTGGCCAAAGTACTGGAGTTTCAGCTTTAGCATCATCCCTTCCAAAGAACACCCAAGACTGATCTCCTTTAAAGTGGAGGACTCTCAAGAGTCTTCTCCAACACCACAGTTCAAAAGCATCAATTCTTCGGCACTCAGCTTTCTTCACAGTCCAACTCTCACATCCATACATAACTACTGGAAAAACCATAGCCTTGAATAGACAGACCTTTGTTGGCAAAGTAATATCTCTGCTTTTAAATATGCTATCTAGGTTGGTCATAACTCTCCTTCCAAGGAGTAAGCATCTTTTAACTTCATGGCTTCAATCACCATCTGTAGTGATTTTGGAGCCCCCAAAAAATAAAGTCTGACAATGTTTCCACTGTTTCCCCATCTATTTGCCATGAAGTGATGGGACCAGATGCCATATTCTTAGTTTTCTGAATGTTGAGTTTTAAGCCAACTTTTTCACTCTCAACTTTCACTTTCATCAAGAGGCTTTTTAGTTCCTCTTCACTTTCTGCCATAAGGGTGGTGTCATCTGCATAGCTGAGGTTATTGATATTTCTCCTGGCAATCTTGATTCCAACTTGTGCTTCTTCCAGCCCAGCATTTCTCATGATGTACTCTGCATATAAGTTAAATAAGCAGGGTGACAATATACAGCTTTGACGTACTCCTTTTCCTATTTAGAACCAGTCTATTGTTCCATGTCCAGTTCTAATTGTTGCTTCCTGACCTGCATATAGGTTTCTCAAGAGGCAGCTCAGGTGGTCTGGTATTCCCATCTCTTTCAGAATTTTCCACAGTTTATTGTGATCCACACAGTCAAAGGCTCTGGTATAGTCAATAAAGCAGAAATAGATGTTTTTCTGGAACTCTCTTGCTTTTTCCATGACCTAGCAGATGTTGGCAATTTGGTCTCTCTTTCCTCCGCCTTTTCTAAAACCAGCTTGAACATCAGGAAGTTCATGGTTCACATATTGCTGAAGCCTGGCTTGGAGAATTTTGAGCATTACTTTACTGGCATGTGAGATGAGTACAATTGGGCGGTAGTTTGAACATTCTTTGGCATTGCCTTTCTTTGGGATTGGAATGAAAACTGACCTTTTCCAGTCCTGTGGCCACTGCTGAGTTTTCCAAATTTACTGGCGTATTGAGTGCAGCACTTTTACAGCATCATCTTTCAGGATTTGAAATAGCTCCACTGGAATTCCATCACCTCCACTAGCTTTGTTTGTAGTGATGCTTTCTAAGGCCCACTGGACTTCACATTCCAGGATGTCTGGATCTAGGTCAGTGATCACACCATTGTGATTATCTGGGTCATGAAGATCTTTTTTGTACAGTTCTTCTGTGTATTCTTGCCACCTCTTCTTAATATCTTCTGCTTCTGTTAGGTCCATACCATTTCTGTCCTTTATTGAGCCCATCTTTGCATGAAGTGTTCCCTTGGTATCTCTAATTTTCTTGAAGAGATCTCTAGTCTTTCCCATTCTGTTGTTTTCCTCTATTTCTTTGCATTGATCGCTGAGGAAGGCTTTCTTTTCTTGCTATTCTTTGGAACTCTGCATTCAGATGTTTATATCTTTCCTTTTCTCCTTTGCTTTTCGCTTCTCTTCTTTTCGCAGCTATTTGCAAGGCCTCCCCAGACAGCCATTTTGCTTTTTTGCATTTCTTTTCCACAGGGATGGTCTTGATCCCTGTCTCCTGTACAATGTCACGAACCTCATTCCATAGTCCATCAGGCACTCTATCTATCAGATCTAGGCCCTTAAATCTATTTCTCACTTCCACTGTATAATCATAAGGAATTTGATTTAGGTCATACCTGAATGGTCTAGTGGTTTTCCCTACTTTCTTCAATTTAAGTCTGAATTTGGCAATAAGGAGTTCATGATCTGAGCCATAGTCAGCTCCCGGTCTTGTTTTTGCTGACTGTATAGAGCTTCTCCATCTTTGGCTGCAAAGAATATAATCAATCTGATTTCGGTGTTGACCATCTGGTGATGTCCATGTATGGAGCCTTCTCTTGTGTTGTTGGAAGTGGGTGTTTTTATGACGACTGTGTTCTCTTGGCAAAACTCTATTAGCCTTTGCCCTGCTTCATTCCATATTCCAAGGCCAAATTTGCCTGTTACCCTAGGTATTTCTTGACTTCCTACTTTTGCATTCCAGTCCCCTATAATGAAAAGGACATCTTTTTTGGGTGTTAGTTCTAAAAGGTCTTATAGGTCTTCATAAAACCGATCAACTTCAGCTTCTTCAGCGTTACTGGTTGGGGCATAGACTTGGATTACTGTGATATTGAATGGTTTGCCTTGGAAAGAAACAGAGTTCATTCTGTCTTTTTTGAGATTGCATCCAAGTACTGCATTTTGGACTCTTTGTTGACCATGATGGCTACTCCATTTCTTCTAAAGGATTCCTGCCCACAATAGTAAATATAATGGTCATCTGAGTTAAATTCACCCATTCCAGTCCATTTCAGTTCACTGATTCCTAGAATGTCGACGTTCACTCTTGCCATCTCCTGTTTGACCACTTCCAATTTGCCTTGATTCATGGACCTGACATTCCAGGTTCCTATGCAATACTGCTCTTTATAGCATCGGACCTTGCTTCTATCACCAGTCACATCCACAAGTGGGTATTGTTTTTGCTTTGGCTCCATCCCTTCATTCTTTCTGGAGTTATTTCTCCACTGATCTCCAGTAGCATATTGGGCACCTACGGACCTGGGGAGTTCCTCTTTCAGTATCCTATCATTTTGCCTTTTCATACTGTTCATGGGGTTCTCAAGGCAAGAATACTGAAGTGGTTTGTCATTCCCTTCTCCAGTGGACCACATTCTGTCAGACCTCTCCACCATGACCCGCCCATCTTGGGTGGCCCCACACGGCATGGCTTAGCTTCATTGAGTTAGACAAGGCTGTGGTCCTAGTGTGGTTAGATTGACTAGTTTTCTGTGATTATGATTTCAGTGTGTCTGCCCTCTGATGCTGTATTGCAACACCTGCTGTCTTACTTGGGTTTCTCTTACCTTGGACGTGAGGTATCTCTTCACAGCTGCCTCAGCAAAGCGCAGCCGCTGCTCCTTACCTTGGTCAAGGGGTATCTCCTCACCACCACGCCTCCTGACCTTGAACGTGGAATAGCTCCTCTCAGCCCTCCTGTACCCACGCAGCCACCGCTCCTTGGATGTGGGGTTGCTCCTCAATAAAACTGTAATGACAAAAAAAATAAAAAAGCAAAGGGGAGAGCAATAGCTCCTCCTCCAGAGGAAGAACTGTTTTTGTAGCAGGGTGAACAGTGATATTGAGCTGAGACTTCATGAATGTGTGGGAGAGTCCTGGGCAGACCCTGGTGGGAAGAGCAGGGGCATTAAACAGGGAGCGTGGTGTGGAATGAAAAGGAACGGTAGCAGATGAGACTGGAGAAAACAGACAAGGCTAGAACTATCTTCTGTGCAAATGAAGGCAACGTGGTTTTAAATAATGAAACACTGTGGGTCCCTTGGTTTTGCGGGGTTTGGTTCTAGGACCCCCCTACTGACACCAAAATCTGGGGTTTCTCAAGTCTCTTACAGACATCCTCTGTATCCACCAGTGTATGGTTAAATCCACGGATGTAGAACCTCGATCTGTAACACGGTCAGATCTGTCATATGAGTGTGCAAGCAGAGAGATAATTGAAGAAGTTATTACAGTGTTAAAGGAAGAGCTGATGGAAGCAATGGCAGTCAGGAGGGAAAGAAGGAAGTGGGTTTAATATACAGTGAAGTGGATATATCTGAGTCCCTCAAACATTTATTTGAATGGTACTGAATTAAGGAAGAGCAAAAAGTCAAGGGTGACCTTTTCCCCAGAATTCATTTCTAGGTAATTAGGTAGATGGTGATGCTGACAACCGAAAGAGAGGCTGTAGGAGGAAGCACAAGTTAACAGTTCAGTTGGTTGGAGTATTATGGGAAGGTTCTGAAAAGATGGTGAGTTCTACTTTGAATGGAGGGGTATCAAGTGAAGACTTCCAATATGTAATTATGTAAGTCTGGTGCTTAGGCTTATAAATATAAATGGGAGAGTCACTAGCATAGGATTGGGTCAGTCTTGCATTCTGGCTAGCTATTGTTTCAGGTACTACGCTAAGAGTGACAGCAACAAAGATGAATACCAAATGATCCCTTTCTGGAGCCCAGCAAAGAACAAGGACACAATCATTTATTATGTCTTATTCTTCTAACATGTCAGATATGTGAGTCTCATTCATATAAATTATTTATTCTATATACTAAACCCTTGTCAATACAGACTCTACTTTATTAGTTTAACTAAATCTTTTGATCATTCTTAACACTAGCAACTACCAGAGAGATGAATTACTAACACAGTATGCTTTTTGGTTCCAAGGCTTTAAGAATAAACAGTTTATTCCAGCTGGAAAAAAATCATTTAGCTGAAATTTTCTACTTCTTACCCTATGTCCTTTATATCACATTTTGTGAAGGAGAAGTTAGTTTCACTTCTTGAACCAAGGAAGATTTGGCAGCTCTGATGTCATTTAGGTAGGAAACCTATTTAAAAGAGCGCTTGCTTTTGGCCCCTTTAGAGTACTAACTCCCTTTGAAAAGTAAATGTATCACATGAAGACAGTTGGCTTGTGGGTAAAAATTGATGGTCGAAAAAAGAGTATTGATGAAAAAGTCTCCATATTTACCCTAACAAAATTCAGGAATTATCTGACACCCTCCCCCCCAAAAAAACAGATTTTTCTGAAGCCTTGTTTAAATAAATTATAGAGATGGTCACAACATCGTATGTAAAATTATTTTATGAAAGCCAAAGTGAAAAGAATGCTCTGTAATTTTCATTCACAGTAAAAGAGCACATCACCCTTTGGCTACCAGTCCATCCTTTGAGCAAGTGCTATAGACAAAGAATAACTTAAAGATTCTGCTATCTCTTGAATACCAAAGAAACAGTTTTTCAGAAATGTGTGTTGAATTGTATTCATAAAATTTTTTAAAGTGGATATGTTCACATAATGCACACAACTCCAACATCCTATGATTTCTACACAACAGAAAATGTCAAACCAAGTTATTGGAAGTTCTTCAAATGACATCTCTCTATTTTTTTTTTCTGTTATCATTAAACAGGGAAGGCCATGGTAAAATTTCAGTATTTGCTGTCAAAATGGCTTTAGCCACGTTGTGTGGAGGGAAGATCATGGACAAATTAAGATGTAAGTTATTCTCTGCATCTCTCTTTGCTCACCCCTCCCATATGCCACATTTTCCTCTGCTCACTTCCTACCAGATTCCCCTCACCATTCGTGACTTTCCTCATCCTATGAAGGTTATTTGAAATATGATGTTCAATGTAATGAACTAACGTACAGAGCACTGAGCTTGTCCAAGTCTAGTGATTTCTTCCTATGGCCATGGCATGTGTAGGCAGTATATTAGCCACATGAGCAGCAGCATCTCTTCGGTGAAGGTGTGGGTCCTACCTGTAATACCTTACCAGGTATGACTGTTACCCAGGAGCACCCCAAAGGTGATCTGCATTATAATTCTATTGCCATGGGCCAATGTCTGCAGTGACTAAAGGCACATATGGAAATGACTACTCAGATTCATTTTCCAGATGAGCAAGCTCTCTTTCAGCAACTGTACCTGGTTGCCTAGGGAAATGTAATTTTAATTCACAAGAGAAGGAGAATGGTCTTTAATAGTATTATCCCTGCCTTTGAGCAGACTCAAAGGGGTTCAACTTTGGAAAGAGCATAATTTGGAATCTGAATCACTTCTGGTTTTCTCTGCTGGTTCAATTGAACTGACTTATTCCTAGACATTAAGTCACTGGAAATACTCAGGAAAAAAAAAAAAAGAAAGAAAAGAAATATAATGTTCATTGATCTTTGGATTTTTATCCTAAAAATATTTTCGTCTTAGATAAATGTCAGTGGAATGAATGTTCTCCTTCTAGGTATGGATTATTATTATTTACAACCTGTTAAGTATCACCAGTTAGACTGTTCATGATACCAAGGTAAAATATACATTTTCTCATGTTCGTGATACAAAACTGCCTCACAAGTTAAGTCCATCACCATAGGAGATGAAGGCCGTGTTAGGAAACCTTCTTTTTTCAATCATCTCAAGCCAAAGTTCCCAGCACATCTCCTCATCCTTCTCAGCCAGTGAGTGCTGTTCAAATCACTGGGCACTTGAACGGTTCCAAGGCAGATATTGCCAGGGTGTAGGCAGAGGAATTAGATGCAGAAACCATAGATTGTGAATGAACTGATTCCAATAGAGACATGATAGCTAAAGTGCACTGAGTGATTTTGAGCCTTTTGTGTACATTTTGTCACTAAATGTGGTAGTTTTTTAACCATCAGAACAGTGGGAGTTTTTTGGTTAGTTGGCATGTTTTCAGTAAAGAACCTGAGACTTGGAGAGTTAATCACAGAGGGTACCAGGAATTGAACCCTGATTTTTCCATACCCCAGTGGCTCTCAAATTTTAGTATGTGTGGAATCACCTCTGAAGTGGCTCTCAAATTTTAGTATGTGTGGAATCACCTGGAGGTCTTTTAAAAACTAAATTTCTGGGTCTCAGTCCCAGAATTTCTGATTCAGTAGGCCTAAAGTTAATGGGGATTAGGGCAAGAATTTTCATTTCTAACTAGTTTAAAATTCTGTATATGTGACTATTTTGAAGAAAAGTTACCATGACCATCATGGGCATTCCTTTCTCTCTTTCTCATAACCTTCTCTCTTCCCCTAAGTATTATGAGTCTGAGTTATAATGCCCTATGAGAAAGCACACTCTCTTACTAACTGGGAGCCTCAAGTTACAGGCCCAGCTTTGTGAATAATTCACTGAGTTATCCTGTGGAAGTTGTTGCTTCTTTAGTCCTCAGCTTCCTTCTCCATCCTAAATTTGGGGATTTTGTTAGATACCTGTAGGGTCCCTACTGGCTGTAATCATCTGTGACTCACAGAGCCTCTAGGTTTTTTCGTCAACCTGTGGTGTGTCAGCTGCTGAATGTAATCTCTTGCTTCTTGATGCACTGAAGAAGAATAAAGAAAAATACCAGAATAAAAACTTTTTTCTTTGGCATTTCCCCAGACATACCCCAAGAAGTTACGTCATTAAAGCAATGGATAAGGGGACGGTACATGGAAACCTCACATAACCACACATCTTCCCTCTCTCCCAGGAACCTTCTTCATGGACCAGCCAAATGCAGTCAAGATTCAGAGAAGCCCAAGCAGACCCTCATAAGGCCCAGTTTAGATTACCTTCGGTTCACCTGAAAGATGTAAAAAATTAAAAAACCACCCCAGTGCTTGACTGAGGATAACAGCTCAGTCAGAAAGTGGCAGAAAAAAAATGTCCTTTAAAAAAAAAAAAAAACAACAGCGTAATCCTTGTTTAATCCCCAAAGACATTTCCTTCGGGGTTAGGCTGGGAAGAGAACATTTAGCAAAAGGAACCAGGGCAGAGGAAGAAACTCACGAGGGCCTTGCCTACTGACTTCATGTCACCATTGACCACTTACGCTGAGAACAGTAGCAAAAATTTTTTTTCAAAAGCTTAGGAAACACTTCGAAATACTTATTCAATTATTAGGTATGTGGACAAAAGGATCTTTTAATAAAATAAGGAACCCAAAGCCAGTGCTCTCTGACAACCTGGAGGGGTGGGATGGGGGTTCCAGAGGGAAAGGATATATATATACCTAATGCCATTTCATGTTGATGTATGGCAAAGAAAAAAACAAAACACACTATTGTAAAGTAACTATCCTCTAATTAAAAAAATTAAGTTAGAAAATAAGTTTGATGAAAACTAAGAAACCAGGTTTCTATATTTCAGAACTCAGAGCCTCTCATGAACCAAGTTGATTCTATGCCATCAAGGACCCAAATGCCTTCCATCTTCCTACTTGGCTTTCCTCTGTGTCAGGTGTTATCCTTCTCCTGAGGGTAAAGGCGGGTACACAGTTTCAGGAGTCACACCCACTCCAGAGGTCCCTGGCCCTTAAGTCTCATGGCCAGAGTGGCATCACAGATCAGTTCCTGGAGAGGGGAAAGGAATGCCCATGATGGTCATGGAATCTTCCAGTCATTCTCACTTTCAGGGCTGATAAGGGCCTCTGCTGTCCCTTAGCCCAGGAAGAAATGTGGGGCCAATTATGGTGAAGGGAAAGGTTGTTATATCAGCAACAAACAACATTGGCACAATTCCAAAACTCAGGCTTTAACTAACTGTTTGAGCAGATATTTGCCAGTTGTTGAATCCCTTAAAACCCCCTCCAAGTCCAGGAATTTAAAGGAAACAATATATTAATAACTGCTCCACTGCTGTTCCCTCACTCTATCCCATCATTCACCAGACACCCACAATCAGTGAGCAAAGCATGCATGCTCTCCAGTGGCCAATGTCAATCCTCTGCAGCTTAGTGAAAGAAGTCACAGATGCATAAGTCCCATTGGAAGAAAACTGTGCTCTCCAGTCTGCAAAAATAAGCTGCAGGGATTTCTCTTGTAGTCCAGTGGTTAAGACTTAACTTCCAATGCAGGGCTGTGAGCTCAATCCCTGGTCAGAGATCTGAGATTTCACGTGCCCCCAGGCCAAAAAACCAGAGCATAAATAACAGAAGCAACATTGTAACAAATCCAATAAAGACTTTTAAAAAAAGGGTCCCAACCAAAAAGAAAAAAATGAAACAAAGAAGCTGCAGAGTGTCACAAATTCTGTAGAAAAACAGATAGTGTGATCACAACATATCACATTGCCATCCCCCCAGACCTGAATCACTGAGTGTGGTGTCTGTTTTCCGACTGAGTCACTCTGAATAGTTAATCCCATGAAGGCAGTTTTAATGGTTCCCAGGTAAGTCAGTTGAAAGCAATTTGACCAAAAGCAATTTAGCTAAAAGCAGTTTGGTTGGTAGAACCTCTCCAAAATATGTATTAATGAGAAGTGAATGTCCTTAGTCACTTTAGATAACCATTGACTGAATGAGAAAATATGGGCAGTTCCACCCATGGATCGCCGTGGCTGACTCGGTGAGCAGAATCAAGGATTTTCTTTAGTCTTCTTTTGCTGGCTTCCATCTAGTCATAAAACAGGCAGGGTAATAATGTTGTAATAAGCATTGTTTTATATAATAAGAAAATAAAATGAAAGGATATGGAATGTCTCAGAATTTGAGAGATTTATTTTTCCTTCTTTAAATTCTAATTCCCTTTAAGCCAGTATGACAACTGTGCTAGTCTGGCAGTTTTTCTGTTTTTTTGTGCACAGGGATGAGAAAGATTTAGTTCATGCCAACTAGCCCCAACTATGTTCATTTGGGGAACATAGAGCAAGAGTAATTGACTAAAAATATTTAGAAATTTTAAAAAGCAAAAAAGTAGAAAAAAAAGAAAATTTGAAGCTGAGTTTTAAATATTGCTTTAAATGCATTAAAAAGGACAAGAACTCCACATGTTGTACCCCAGTTTCCAATACTCAGGGCCACCAAGAGCCAATAAACAGAATGATCTTCAGGTACCCTTAGGCAGCAGAGCATGTGAGGGTGCCCCCTGCAGGCGTGGAACACAGAGCCCTATACATAAACTGACCTAATATCATATACTCCTTTTCTGTCAAAATATCTTTGACCCGATTATTGCTGTTAAGGATCTTAAAGATTTCTTAATCCAGTGGCATGAGCCTGGAATATCAGGTGCTGTTCTAAAGCTTCTGAAGAGGGCTTGTTTTATTTAAAAAACTATCATTATGGAAAACACCTTGTATTTCCTGAGTTTCTATTAATGAATGGGTTGTTCTGCCTCCAAGCCTATCCCCAGGGTAATATTTCTAACTCATTGGGCTGCCTTTAATTCTTCGGTATCGTTCTCATCACTCATTGTCCTGTACGCTTGGCCTGCAAGTCCCCTTTGTAAAATCTTCCGGGACTCGCTCCTCCCTGCGGGAACCCTGTCTCTGAGCTCCTGCTGCACCCTGTACGCCCCACTTTCCTCTGCTCACACCACCTTGTTACCATGTGTGATGTCACTTCGGCCATGATGTGAGCATGTCATCCCCAGTAGACCAGTAGACCAGGACCCTGTCATCCCAGTAGACCAGGACCGCCCAGGGGGCAACAGCTACGTCCTGATTTCCCTGTGTATCCATGGCTTAGCACAATTTCACATGTTTGTTATGTGCCAAGTTAATTTTCATTTAATAAATCCACGAATGTAAGCTCTTCTAAAGTAACATTGTGTGGAGCTGTAGGAAGCACACAGGTAATTTAAAATATGATTTGGAACCTTATAGAACAATCCTATTGGGGAGGCAGCATCTAACCATACAAGGTGAGTGGCAGAAAAGTGTGATATGAAATCAATAAGAAAAAGATACAACATTTCTGTACTGGATAATAGGTACCAAGCATACATCAGTGTGCTTTTCATCTAGTAACTAGTTTAATCCTTGAAATAGCGCTCTGTATTATATAGATATACACATATTTCATGTTATAAGCATATTATATGTATCTGCATGCATATATGCATATATAGAGAGAGAGACAGAGGTCTCCAAATTAAGGTACAAACACATATCATGTTGTGCCCCCTCGTTTCTTTTTAAAAACCTGACTGGCCATTAACAGCCACTTCACTTTAATCTCAGTGAATAGCCCTAGTTTGGCTATTACTTAGTAGAATGTCCTCAGTACAAATGAGTTTAATATTAGCTTCACATTTGTGAAAGGTCACTGTTGGTGCCCTTCAAGTTTGACTCTAGTTAGAGATGTTTAAATTATTTCAGTGTGGACTTGAAAAGCCTAACCTCCTTTTCAAAAATGTGCCCTGGCCTAGAAATTCCAGGTCTAGAAGATCATCAGGATGACAAAATTAAAATTAGCCAAATTGTCCCCAAATAAAGAAGATGGCAGTTTTAATAAGAAAGCAATTTATTTCTTCAAGGCTTCTTTTTCCTCCTTTGGATTGGAATTCTTGAGTTTCTATATTTGGAATTACATAAGAAGGTTTTGGTTTTGTTTTTTTTTGGTTTTTTTTTTTTTTTTTGCTGTTGGCAACTTCTTTTTTTGACTAGTTATAATGAAACATGAGATGAAATTCACTAAGGAAACAACATTGTGAAAATGAGTGAGAACATCATTAATTTTTGCTTCTCATGTAGAATATCTGTAGCTTTATAACTGATTAACTACTGGAAGCACAATAGAAATCTTTCGTAAGTGGCCTATTTAAAAAAAAACAACAGCCAGTTCACGTCCTCAAAACATAATCTAATAAAGCCTGTAATATGCTGAACATCTGACTGGGGTATGAAACAATGTCCCCAGATTACATTTTGACCTTGAAAAATTAAGTCCAAAATGAACAGAGGTAGCATGTTGACTTTACAACTGCTTATCCCAGCAGCTGTGCTGGCATCATTGCAATCCAGCACGGTGACATGCCATATACTAGCCAACCCTTTTCTTCCAATAGTGATTTCCACAGAGGAATTACAGAGTACTTTGGGAAATTATGCCATGAATATTCATTCAGTGCACACAGTGGCAAAAACTGAAGAAAAGAGGTCCAATAAAGCTAGTGGCTCTGCTGAGAAAAATCTGGATCCTTGACTTTACCTCACTGAACATCAGCAAGGCCAGGCTTCCTCTTGACTGCATGAGGCAAAAGACCCTTCCCTGTTGGCTTCCACCCAGATCACTGTGATTTATAGGAAGTTTTCTGCTTCTGTGAGAAGTTAATCAAGTGCTCTCATTGCATCCTTATCCCTATATGTCTTTCATTTTTCAATATATTAAACCAAAACCCAAAAGTTTTAGTGACACTATGCCAGTCTCCTCTCTCCATAGGATTCTCCAGGGAATAATACTGGAGTGGGTTGCCATTCAGAATTCAGTTCAGTTCAGTTCAGTTCAATTGCTCAGTCGTGTCCAACTCTCTGCTACCACATGAATCGCAGCACGCCAGGCCTCCCTGTCCATCACCATTCAGTATTAGGGCCTGGCGAATCCCATTGACAGAGAAGCCTGATGGCTACGGTCCATGGGATTGCAAACAGTTGGACACGACTAAGCAACTAACACTTTGATAGACACGTAAATAGCTACCTTGCTAGATATGCACAAGCCCTAACATTATAGTAAAATTTTCATTGTCTATTTCAAAATAAGCCAGCATATTTCTCACATATACAAAAATTCCTCCCATTGAGTCTATGTATGAGTTGATAATTGACCTCAAACTGAAAATGAGATGTTCTCTGTCCTATCAAAATATGCTAATTTTATCCAAATTGTTAGTTAATACTATGTGCCAAAATCATCTACAAAAAGATACCAGAGAAAACACCATGCCAAGAATATCTCAGCATAAAAATTACCTTTCATATTATTCTTTCATAATAAATTATATGTTTAATTTCTGACACATTTTTTGTTATCTACAGTAGATATGTTGAGCTAAAACAGTGGGAAATCTTTATGTGATGAATAAATATCTTTGCTTTTCCATCCATCAGATATTTTCTCAATGATTTCTGACTCCAGTGGGGTGATGGTTTATGGACGATACGATCAGTTCCTACGGGAAGTTCTCAAGCTACCCACGGCAGTGTTTGAAGGTCCTTCATTTGGTTACACAGAACAGTCAGCGAGATCCTGTTTCTCTCAACAGGTAGGAAATGACTTGTTTAAGGAAGTGTCTCTCAGCGGGCGCTCTCTTGCATGTCACTCCAAGCCCCTATTTCTTCATCATAACCTGCCGTGCGTCTTCCACCTTCTGACAAATGACTTCTGAGTCAGTAATTGAGTGCAGCACATCTGGATAATACTCAGTGGTGCTTCCTGACCTTGAACCAGCATCGTGCAGAATTCTTTATTTGCACTGTCTAATCTCTACTAACAGCCCTATTGGCTTCTTTGGTGGCTCAGCGGTAAAGAACTGGCCTGCCAGTGCAGGAGACGTGGGTTGGATCCCTGGGTCAGGAAGA
This sequence comes from Tragelaphus eurycerus, assembly GCA_935064755.1. Taxonomy (NCBI): domain Eukaryota; kingdom Metazoa; phylum Chordata; class Mammalia; order Artiodactyla; family Bovidae; genus Tragelaphus; species Tragelaphus eurycerus. The sequence continues at coordinate 595,404 of CAKXYN010000121.1, read as the reverse complement.
GGGAAATGGCAACCCACTCCAGTATTCTTGCCTGGGAAATCCCAGGGACAGAAGAGCCTGGCAGGCTACAGTCCATGGGGTTGCAGAGTCAGGCACAGTTTAGCAACTAAACAGTGGTCCTAACTAACCCTCCGAATCATTTGTTATGACCACACTATCTAAATGGCTGAATTGTCACTCAGCCTCACACAAAACCCAAGTCTGCCTCTGACCCAGCACTGTTTCATCAGTGTTTAGCAAAGGGGACAAAAAAGAATCTCTGCACATGCCCTGTGGGATCTGGGAGGACCTAAATCATCCACTAAGTTGGGGTTCAGAGCCACATGTCTTAATTGGGCATGGAGCAAGTCAGCTGAAGGAAGCTGCATAGTTTGGAGGGCTATCCATGTCTATATCTGTCCAGTCATGTGGAAAATCGACATGTCTAGAACTGTTCTCCAGCACAGCATGTTAGAGGTTTAGAAATCCATAAACTGAAGATTTGTTTACAATTTTTAAAAATCCAAACTCACCAAGTATGTGACATACTAGGTACTTTAAATAAGCAAACAGTGCTTAGCAGCCACTAAACAGCTGCATTTTACTGCCCAACTAGAAAACCTCATCTCTCTGTTTACTTGGTGATCTAAGAGGTCAGAAATGCCTCAGGCACCCCTGTAGGTCAAGGATGTATACAGAGTCATCAACATATCCATATACTCAATAAGAGAAGGGATAGTTTGATACGCTAAGTATCAACTCTACTCCCTGAAAACCTCACTCAGGAAGCCTTGCTGACCTTTCCCATGCCCCCGCCCGCAGGCTGGCATGGCTACCTGATCTCTGTCCCCAACTAAGTATGCTCCTCTTTGTATTTCCCTTTCAAGCTGGTGATGTCAGAATGGATCCATTCACCTAAGTCTCCTTCTATACAGCTTCTTCACGCAGAAAGTCTCATTGATCACCAAGTCCCGCTAGTTTCACCTCCTCTAATTGTCTCAGGTCTCTTTCCTCATCATCCTTGATTGCCTGGCCTCTTGCATTAAACCCCAGACTAAACTCTCCTTCCCTGGATATACTTGTTTGTACATTTGTTGATTTCAGGTAACCCATTATAGAAGCCTCAGGAAATATACCAATGCCTCAGAGTACTTCTCATTAAAAGTCAGCCACAACAATAGGACTTTTTTAATCTAATGGGATTTTATATATTCAAGAAGAATTGTATAGGATGTTGTCATTGCTCAAAATGAAGCATCCTAGAGATTTCTCATTATATAATCTTTTACACACTCTCAATGATGAGAAATTTATATATGTTGAAACCATAGCGTCTTTGTTTTACTTCCAGGAGTGATTTTAAGCCAGTACGATGAAGGTCAAAATGGATAAAACCATGTGAAGTAGAAATAGAGACAACATAAATAAATAATAAGACCAGTTTGTGTTTGCGCTGCATAAACTGGCTATAGCAGCAGCTTGAATGATGAAATTCCAAAATTGTTTTAATTGCTTTGTTGGAAAGTCACCCCAAGTGATTGTTTTAAAACACAGTATTATTTTAGACATATGAATTGTAGTAGCTTTATAAAAAGTACTGTCTCATTACTTATGCTTTATATAATCTCTCTTTTAAGAATAATGCTAGGGACGTCCCTGGTGGTCCAGGGGTTGAGATTTTGCCTCCCAGGGCAGGGGGTGCGGGTTTGATCCCTGGTTGGCAGCTAAGATCCCACATGCCACATGGCCAAAAAACCAAAACGTGAAACAGAAGCAATATTGTAACAAATTCAGTACTTTGTTACTGAATTTTAAAGTATTTTAAATATTTTAAAGTATTTGTTTAAAATACTTTAAAAATAAAAGTATTAACAATAATAATGTGAACAACAATCCTATAAAAGCTTAAGTTATCTGGTTTGAGGTGTGTGTATGCATAGTTGCCCAGTCCTGTCCGACTCTGCAACCCTTTGAACTGTAGTCCGCCAGGCTCCTCGGTCCATGGGCTTCTCCAGGCAAGAATACTAGAGTGGGTTGCCACATCCTCCTCCAGGGAATGTTCCTGACCCAGTGATGGAACCCACATTTCCCGTGTCTCCTGTATTGCAGGAGGATTCTCTACTCACTGAGCCATCAGGGAAGCCCAGTATTTTGAGGTAAATAACTAAATATATCTACCAATAAAACCATTAATAAAAGGAGACTAAAACAGTTATTTTTTTTTAATTACAAGAACAAGTGTAAGATTTAAGCCTTGAAAATTTACTATAGCCCTTCATAAAACTATCCCATCCACCTTGATATTCTAATTCAGATTTTTAAGTAAAATAGTTAGTTACTTTGCATGTAAATTTTTTGTCACTCATACTACTAAAATTTCATGTATTAGTAGAACTTCTTTGGAGAAGGAAATGACAACCCACTCCAGTATTCTTGCCTGCAGAATCCAATGGACAGAGGAACCTGGCAGGGGACAGTCCATGGGGTTGCAATGACTCAGACACAATTGAGCAACTGAACAACAAGCTTTACAAAGCTGTGTGTCCCTGGACTCCAAAGCAACTTCCTCTGCCAGCATTCCTGAAACATTCTGTGAAATTTAGTGATTCTGGACCTGAAGCAATCAAGGAGTCTTTTTTTTCCCTCCCCACCCCTGCAAAATAGAACTTCTTTTGTCATTTTGAAAGAAACTTATGGATAAGATACATTTCTTTGCTACATCAGAAAAGTCCAGGATAATGACCCAGAAGCCAACTGAATTGTGATTTAAAAATATATATATATGTTTAAAGAAAGGAGAGAAGAGATTTTTTTTCCTTTAAACCCTTTTAACAGGGAGGGGAAAGCCCCCTCCAAACAGGATTTACTCCTAATCTTGTATAGCAGAACTATTCACATTAACCACAAAATATTTAGTTTTTATGGAAGTTGAAGAGGTTAGCTGTTCTACACATTTAGAAGACTGACTGATTTGGAAACTGTAGAGCCTGCTGTGATGTACTATTGGGTAAATTTTATGATGAATGCCTACTCCCCAGTTTTGCTCATCATTTTCATCCTGTCCCTCGTGTATGAAAAATGACCCTCTCGAAATTGTTTTCCTCCTTGTGATAATATTGACTCAGCCTCAGTAGAGATAATCCAGTCCTGTGTAGGCTCAACTATGAAAAGCAATTAATGTTTTCAGTTCAGAACTAGTTTTGAGCTCTGTCTTTTTTTGTGTACTAGGGGTTAATTGAATGTCTTGTTTCTTCCATCTCAAATGATATTTACACAGCAGGTAAGTTAAGATTATTCTCGGTTCTAAATTTTTGTGGGGTTTTTTGATGCAGAAAAAAGTCACCTTAAATGGTTTCTTGGACACGCTCATGTCAGATCCTCCCCCTCAGTGCCTGGTCTGGCTGCCCCTCCTGCATCGACTGGCAAATGTAGAAAATGGTGAGTAGTTACTACTGAGCTAAGGCAATTTGTTTAACCCTTCTTTTAACTTGAAGTAACATAATTGATTTACAATGTGTTAGTTTCATGTGTACAGCAAAGTGATTCAAATGTATATACATATATATGTGTATATTGTTTTCATATTCTTTTCCTTTGTAGATTATTACAGAATATTGGGTTTGGCTCCCTGTGCTATATGTAGGTCCATGTCCATTATCTGTTTTATATATAGGAGTGTATCTATGTTAATCCCAAACGCGTAAGGCAATTATTGAAATCAAGCTATCAAGTTTATTAAGCCAACATCATTGTTTTAGGAGGTCTGTTTAGTAGTTCTGATTTTTAATAGAACTGACCTTTCTCCCTGATCAGCAAAGCCCCATCAGCACACTGCAAAGTTAGGATGGTCCATTCTAAAAACTTATTAAATATCACAATCTACCTCTCAGTTACAAGTAAGATGTGGCTTTAAAACTTCCTATAACTGAAGAAGAACCTCAATAAGGAATGTGACATTTTCTAGTATTTGTTTTAGGTGTGAACTTCCACTATTGGCATACCTGGCATTGACTCTTTCTTCCTAAGCACTTGAACATGAATAGGTGGAGGAGATGGGGAAAAAAACTGGATGGTGGCACCTTACTAATCTTTAGTCATGTGCTCCAAATTGTAAGGTCCCAATGGCTGTAGTTATGTAAAAGAAATGAGTATGTAACTTTTGTGATGCGCTTATATTTTTATAAAAGCAAGTATTTCTATGATAAAAGTAATTACTATTGGCATATCCAAACTTGAATACAAAATACAGTTCAGAACAAGGTTTAAAGAAATTTAAACAGGGAACAATTCAGTGCCTCCATCTGCTCTTTAGATATTCTCATTTATTGTTTAATTTAACTCTGGGAATTCTCCAGCCTTAAATAGAAAATAATTTATCCCCTATCTCTTACCAGAATCTTCTACACATTTCTTTAATATACATTGGGGTTAAAATTAGCTTACTTTAAAATTCCCATTTAGAACACTTGATGTCTACGCTTATTGTCTCTCTTAGTTCAAGTTATAAATTTATTCTGTTTTGCTCATGGAGAAGATTTAACAAAAGATCTCACTAGATTCTCTGTAATCACTACCCATCATAGGTTTTTTTATGCTTCTTATTCATCTGCTAGAGCAAAGAGCAGTCAAGATCCAGATCATGTGGGGTGAATTCATATTACTGTTTGCAGTCTGAGAACTAGTCATTCTCCAATTATAAAGTTGTAATTTCATGCCTCCTCTCAGTATTTCCTGTTGCAGGAAATGAGTTCTTTAGACCATGTCCCAGAAGAGTTGCCCCTACATTCAAGTCTTTCCCAAGAGCCAGAAAAGGAGGATATAATACTGGTTCAGAAGACAGTGTGTTCAAAACTTGGTTATGTCTTTGTTTCTACAGTTTACTTTTCATCTTTATTATTTTATTTGCATTATTTTACCTGGCTTGTTAGCCAGAGAGTAACTTCGCCAAAGGCAAGAATTGTTCTTGTTGTTGTTAGTATCTTTAACTCATAACATGCAATTACTTGGATCTGATCATTTGTTAGCTTCGAATCTCATACCTTGCCTGCTTTGTAACTCAAATTTCCTCCCAGAGAAAGTGTCTCATGAACTATCTGAATTAGAACTGAATTCAGATAATTTGTCCATCTCTTTGGGCCCCTATCGATCTGCCTCTCAGAAAATTTTTTAAAAATTTGTTTATTAAATGAAGATAATATACTCATTAAATAAGCCCATTAGCTACTTTATTTTTTAAAAAATAACTGAATATTCTCATTGTCCAGTTTTTCTACTTTCTTCCCATCTCCTTTCTTTTTTCTTCCTCTTGTTTTCCATTTCTCTAATATTTGCTCTCTACCCACTACCCACTGGATGAACCCATCTGTGTTCATCCATTGTGCTTCTGAGTTTCCAGTGAGCTGTGCTGGTCTCCTGGAGACAGAGAGTATCTGGGGGGAAAGGCAAGCCAGTTTGGGTAATTTACATTCTTGTAGGGTAAGGGATGAGAGTAAGAGGAGTAAACGGCATTACAGAGATGTCCTGTTAAAAGAACCCCTGTCCTCCAGCCCACTTGATTTCTCCCACCCCCACACACATGCTGGAAAAGGGTCGTGAGAGTCTAGGAATAAACGTAATACTTCTCCCAGGCCAAGCTATCATTAGAAGTCTTGTTATTCAGCAGAAAAACGCAATTCTTGTTGGGCTGTATTTTTTGTTCTTCTGACTCATTCTCTTGTTTCCTTGTCTTTTTCTTCGTTTGCTTGCCCGTCAGTCTTCCACCCAGTGGAGTGTTCGTACTGCCACAGTGAGAGTATGTTGGGCTTTCGCTACCGATGCCAACAGTGTCACAATTACCAGCTCTGTCAAGACTGCTTCTGGAGGGGACATGCTGGTGGTTCCCATAGCAACCAGCACCAAATGAAAGAGTACACGTCCTGGGTAAGTTGGGTGTGTGAGTGTGGTCCAGAGCACAAGGGAACAGCAAGAGAACCAGGGGGCACACTTACCTTCTACTCTCACACTCTTTCCTTCCCCTCCCGCTGCTCCTCTTACGGGGCTTACTTGTTGAGTCTGAACCCAGAGTAGCTTCCTAAATCAACGTATAAGAACACTCCAATGATATTACTTCTTGGTATACAGATAATTCAGTATCGATTTAGGTGACAGCCTTTTGGAACATAATCTCCTTTTCACAGTAAGTGAAGGTTCTTTTCGATTTGGGGCAGGGTTGTGGGCATTGCCTAAAAAGTATTGTTAGTTCCTTTTTTCTTTCTGGAGTTCTTTAAGGGCATGACTGGAATGTGAAGGAAAGACTTGAGAGCATAACCGTTTAATGATGCTATTTCATGTTATTCGTTTATTTATTTTTTGGAAGAAGGGAAAGATTGTGGTTATATTAGAAAATCATCTTTTCATGAATAGTGCACGTGACTAACTTGCTGGAGGTGATATGTGATACTAACATACTGAAGGTAACCTGTCCTTGTGACGAAAAGTATTCTGATACTTAGTATGATAATCTCCAGGTTCATCCATGTTGCTGCAAATGGCATTTTGTTCTTTTTTTATGGCTGAGTACTAAGAATATGCATTTTAAATCAGAATGTTCTTTTGAGGAATTATTATTAGGAACTGATATTCAGTGCAAATATATTAATTGTTTAGCACATGTCATAGTCTGAGTTCAAATAAGAATTCTTCACTAAGGCATTGTATACTGAGGATTTATTCCAGTTCAAATGCCACCTGTTACTATTGGCTACATCACCTGCTGAGAACTGATACGCTAGCGCAGATCATGAAATGCAATTTAGTATAGAAGGTAGGAGAAAATTTTCTTATTGACAGCATATTACCAGTTTTCAAATGTTGTTGTTTAGTCACTAAATCGTGTCTAACTCTTTCATGACTCCCTGGACTGTAGCCCGCCAGGCTCCTCTGTCCAGGCAAGAATACTGGATTGGGTTGCCATTTCCTTCTCCAGGGTATCTTCCCAGACCAGAGATCGAACCTGCATCTCCTGCACTGCAGGCAGATTCTTTACCACTGAGCCACCTGAGAAGCCCAGTTTGTTCTATCTCAAATCCTAAAGGGCTGGTGTTTGAAGACTAACCATTTTTTAATTGGTTTTTTTGTGTAAATGCTGAAGTTAAATAAGGAGCCCTTTCCTTAGAGGTTGTGGACTCTGCAGTTATACGATAGGACAGTGTCTTTACAGAGTAAAATAGAACTCCTCACGAGGACTAAGGAGCTCCAGTATTTATGGGGTAAAGAGTTGTTGTTACTGCTGTTCCAAGTGTTCTAAGAATTCCATCTCCTAGCCAAAGTCAAAGAGGGATTTTGTGGACAGTGCTGCCATGACTTAGCTTTTAAATAATGAGGATGAAAGTCACTTCCTTATATTGCCAGTTGTGCACTCTGTGTGTCAAAGAAAGTGACAAAATTATAAATCTCTTCTCACTGAAAGGAAAAATTGGCATAAAAATTTATTATATGTGGTGGACTATTTTTGATCATCTTGGCTGTGAAATATTAAACATTCCACTGGGCTAAATGAAAAAGAGATAGCATGTCCTCTGGAAAGAACATGAACTTTAAATTCTGAAGACTCAGGCTGCAGTTCTGCTCTTCCTCCTAATCGGATGTATCCAGCCGCACCTGAAAATCTTGCTTCTGGATTCCTGCAAAACCTCCCACTCCTGTCCTGCCTTCCACTCCCATCCCTCTCAAACCATTGTCTGTTCTTAAGGAGAAGCAATCCTTCTAGAATCAAGTCACCTCTGAGATTCAAGTTGTTCATTGTCTCCCTCCACACCTAAGATAAAGACCACAGTCCTGGATGTGGTATACAGGACTTCAGTGGTCTGCCTCCTGCTCTCCCCTCTCCAGAACTAGATCTCCTGGTCTAACTCCATCTGGATACCTTCCAGTCCCCTGAATTTTGTCAGAAGGACTCCTGCTGTTCATCAAATCCCAGCTCGGATGTTCTGACCCCAATGACTGCTTCCATTTCTCACAGCATTTGCTGACACTGTGCAGCCAACAGCAGGTACCCTGGTGGCTAATTCCAAGCATTCTGGTTCCAGCAATGAGCCAACTCCTTGACTTGGAATAAATTCTCAAAGAAGAGTCCCTGAATGAATAAATGAATATATATCATGGAAGGGCTTCTAGGTGGCACTAGTGGTAAGGATTACCCGCCTGCTAGGGCAGGAGACTCGGGTTTGATCCCTGGGTTGGGAAGATCGCCTGGAGGAGGTCATGGCAACCTACTCCAGTATTCTTGCCTGGAGAATCCCAAAGACAGAGGAGCCTGGTGAGCTAGAGTCCATGGGGTCGCAAAGAGTCAGACACGACTAAAGCGGCTTAGCACATGGCATAGTATGAAAGCAAATCATCTGATAAAATGTTACGTAAGTGTCGATTGCTAACACTTGAACCTTTGTTCTTCCTTCCAGAAATCACCTGCCAAGAAGCTAACCAATGCGTTAAGCAAGTCTCTGAGCTGTGCTTCCAGCCGTGAGCCCTTGCACCCCATGTTCCCTGACCAGCCTGAGAAACCACTCAACTTGGCCCACATCGTGTGAGTATCTGCCCTCCACACTGAGAGACAGCTCTTCATTGATGTGTGAAGATCCATACAAAGACAGTTTCCTATCAGTTGTCAGGGACCGAGTTTTAGATTTTATTTTCTTAAAGAAAGAATGAAAGTCAGGTGATTATATATATATATATATATATATATATATATATATATATATATATATATATGAAAAAAAAGAATATATATTCTTTTTTTTCATGAAGAGGTATACAATACTTCTGCCCAGAAGTACAAAAATGCAGCACCATATAATTCACCTCAAAGTGGAAAATATTCAAAAATTTTATAGTTATAAAATACAGTTTTATAAATGTGGAGTTTACACAATTGGACATTAATAATCAATGGAATTACCATGATCAGCCAATAGTAAAGCATCCTGTACCTTAACATCATGTGTGCTTTGAGTCCCTAATCCAGAAGCCCACTGTCTCCTTTCTCTGCAGAGCCAGTAATATTAAAGATGCCAACAGAGATGGAAATTATTGCTGTGGTTATTGTTTTCTCTCAAGTTACATAACTTTAAAAGAATCATGGCCTGTGTAAGGGAGGGTTGAAGAGGAGGGATTGCTGGGGAAATTCAACAGACGATCCAAAAATGGACTTAAAAAATTTTCTCCAAAGTGTGTCTGAGTTTGAGTAGCAGAGAGAATAGGGTCAAGGAATGGTGCTACCACCCACCTCTTCTATCTCCCAAAAGCCCCTCCCCCTGGGGCCCTCTCTCAGGCCTGGGTGGCTCAGAAAACAGGAGGTTCAGGCAGAAGAAAGTTTCTTCCTTGGTGATGTCTTAGGCTCAGAAGAAGAAAGAAGTTCATTAGCTATTTTGGGGCTACAGTTAGGAATTGTGTAGTCACAGGGGCCTCAGGAAGCCTCTAGAACAGGCAGTTCCTCTCCTGAACTGAATTTGGTTTTGTGCAGTTTAGCACAACCTTTTGTACTGCAGGGCCCACGTTTGCCTGTTGATATCAAGAGGTGGGCTGATGAGACCTCTGAATGTTAGGAATCCACCAAGACAAGGTTATTGCCTCGGGTGACTGAGAGCCTGGCCCCTTAGAGGCTTTGTGGTGGACTGCAGAGCCCTAGGAAGGCAGTGACTCTTTCCCCGATGGACCTAAACAGATCCTAACAAACAACTGTGCTGAGCATGTCTGCAAGATGTGTATAAATCCCATGGACTTTGTTTGGTTTACTTCTGTGTGCACTCTGAGGATTCGTTGTCCCCAGCAATCCACACAGTCTGGAAGCATCCAAAAACTAATGTAAACTGATTCTGTAGAATGTGGTTGACTTATTTTTGGAAATTTTCCTCCTAAAAATAAGCCTTAAAGTAAACCAGGGGTAGAAAGAGCTGGGAAGTATCCCAAAGGACCAACCACTTGCAGAAAGTGATCTCATGCAAGCTGTTCTAAAGTCTTGACTTACTTCCCCATCAGTCACTTAGCTGTCCATGAATGAACAAAAACTGAGAGTAGGTTTGGGTGTCTGGCTGGGCCACAGAGTCACTTGCTATCAGGCCTCCTTGGGGTTACCCTTCAAGAGAGCAGCATTCAATCTGAGCTGATGGGTGTGGGATAGATACTTAGAGGGTGGACAGGGTGGACAGCCTGGCTCCAAGAGCTTTGCGGCAGATGGATGAGGATGAGGCCTCCCACCTGGAGACAGAATTAAGAAATGAGGCCACGTGTGGAGTAAAGCCAGCCTCACGTCAGTCACACTGGGCTCTGTGCCCAGTCAGCGCTCAAGATTGAGAGTGTGTGTGGGTGTGTGTGGGTGTGAGATTTAGTTGACCAATGAGTAAAAATGTTTTAACTTTCATTTATATTGGCAATATGATCTGATATGTTATTCACTGAACTGAGGGCATTAGCTACACAATTTGGATTCCATGGAGAGTTTCAGGATTCCCTAAAATTCTTTTTAGGGGAATGTGCCTTCCCCTAAAACACGAAATGTGCCTTCTTCTGCTAAAAGCCCCATATATTTAACCAGATGATTAAAACAGTCCTTGAATCCAAACACTGATCTGTACTCATTGATGTTTCCATGGTGAATGTCAGTTTTAAAGGACAAATTGAGATGCCTTGTTATACAGTAGTTAGTGCATCAGTCTCGTAAAAGACAAATTGTATGAAATATTTAATTATTGAAATAACACATAAGAAATTCCAGATGTACAATATCCAATTGATATTAGAACAGATTTGTTCCTATTATTTTAGCTTTAGACATTTTTATAATTATTATTCCCCAGATGTTATTTCCCTGAATAGATATTCATGTTCTTTTTCATATGGATGGGGATCTCTAAGACTTCTAATCTGAAAATATACTGTTCATTTAACTATTCTAAATCATCATAGGCATGTAAAAGCCACTTAAGTGGTGATATTTTGGTGTTTTGGCATTTGTTCTTAGCTATTGTATTGCTTGTAAATGTTATCATGATTAACTGTCTCTATTCTATTCAATTCTTTTGCTGCCAAAAGAGATACTTGGTAAGTAGTTCAATAATCTTCAGTGCACTTATAAAGACTTATAAAATTATAAGTGGTTATGAGACACGAAACAAGTGAGAGACAAGAGGCTAGTTTAAAACTAATTCTGCCTTTAAGCTGAGCACTTTCATTTTATGAAAAGAAAGTCAATTATATAAAAATGTCCTCTGCAAACATCTTGTCCAGAAAGAAAACTTTGCACTAGGCCTCTGTGACTTTTTCTCTATTTCTTTTTCAAAATACTAAACATATTTAAAATTCTTAATTGTGACCTTTTTGTTAAATAAAGTAACTTGCCATGTGATTATAGAGGAATTATGTCCCTTTGAAAACTGCTATTTGGTGCCAAGGTTAGCCCCTGTGTCCCAGGTTCAACATTTTCATGATGAACCTTACACATAAGGCCATTTAACCTGTTGTTGTTGTTCAGTTACTAAGTCGTGTCTGACTCTGCAACACCATGGACTGCAGCACGCCAGGCTCCTCTGTCCTCCATTATCTCCCAGAGTTTACTCAAATTCTTGTCCATTGAGTCAGTGATGCTATCTAACCATCTCATCCTCTGTCGTCCCGTTCTCCTCCTGCCCTCAGTGTTTCCCAGCATCAGGGTCTTTTCCAATGAGTCAGCTCTTCCCAGCAGGTGGCCAGAGTACTGGAGTTTCAGCTTCAGCATCCTTCCTTCCACTGAATATTCAGGGTTGATTTCCTTTAGAATTGACTTGCAGTCCAAGAGACTCCCAAGAGTCTTCTCCAGCACCACAATTCAAAAGTGTCACTTCTTCAACTCTAGGCCTTCTTTATGGTCCAACTCTCACATCCAGAAATGACAACTGGAAAAACCATAGCTTTGACTATATAGACCTCTGTCAGCAAAGTGATGTTTCCGTTTTTTAATGCGCTCTCTAGGTTTGTCATACACAGTGTATTAAAGAGCACAGACCGAGGAACTGCAAATTCAGCTTTGTGGTTACCAGGTTCAATAGAGTAAATATATCTGGCTACTTAGAAAGCATTCCAGATCCTGTTTTCTCATTTCCTAGAGAGAGAGCAAGATGGAGACATTTATAAAGAGGCAAAAGAAAACCAGCAATGTCAAGCTGATTTTTTTCCACTTTTTTCAAAGTTAAAATGAAAATATTTCATTCTGCTTAGTGTTTTAAAATCTGATATAACCTAACCTTTCAAAATTCACAGAGCACGTTTGTTTGAAATTAACATCCTTCTTTTAAAGTGAAAGTGTACTGCTCAAAGCAGAATTAGCTTTAAACTAGTCTCAGGTATTAGACATATCCTAGATAAGTAGTATAAAACAATAAGTTTTCAGAATTTTGGCTAATATGTTTGAGTAGATTAAATAGTACTCTTGCTATTTTGACCTCACCAAACATAGAATGTGTCTTTAAAAAAATTCAAGAACACAGTTTAGCACCAGGTACTGGGAACCTAAAGTTTCAATGAATTTTTGCATTTTGTGCTGACATTTTAAAACCTGCCATGTGTCATGTCCATTCTCATAAATAAATTGGGACAAACGTGTACTTTTTTCCTAGAAATCTCTTCGTTGTAGAATCCAAACTAATTCCTGTTTCCTAAGATAAAAATTCAGTCAGTTCAGTTCAGTCCCTCAGTCATGTCAGACTCTCTGAGACCCCATGAATCACAGCACACCAGGCCTCCCTGTCCATCACCAACTCCCGGAGTTCACTCAGACTCACGTCCATCGAGTCAGTGATGCCATCCAGCCATCTCATCCTCTGGCGTCCCCTTCTCCTCCTGTCCCCTATCCCTCTTAGCATCAGGGTCTTTTCCAATCAGTCAACTCTTCGCATGAGGTGGCCAAAGTACTGGATAAAAATTAAACCTTCACAAATTTGACTCTTGATTGAGTCAACACAAATAGATTCTATAGGCTACTGTATTCATGTTTCATCTTTTAAAAAATTCTGTACTGTCAAACTCACATGTAGCATTATAGTGAAACCAAAATTTCCTGACTCAGAACACCACCCTGTCCTGTCACCGAGCTTCTGACTTCTGAATCCCTTCTCATCGTACCATGGAACACTTAAATCTAAAATGAGACTAAAAATGCTTGAAGATGAGGCAGGGATCTTAGCTCTATCATTTTACCTGAACTAAGAAACACAAGTTGGAATCAAGATTGCTGGGAGAAATATCAATAACCTCAGATATGCAGATGACACCACCCTATGGCAGAAAGTGAAGAGGAACTCAAAAGCCTCTTGATGAAAGTGAAAGTGGATGGTGAAAAAGTGGGCTTAAAGCTCAACATTCAGAAAACGAAGATCATGGCATCTGGTCCCATCACTTCATGGGAAATAGATGGGGAAACAGTGGAAACAGTGTCAGACTTTATTTTTCTGGGCTCCAAAATCACTGCAGATGGTGACTGCAGCCATGAAATTAAAAGACGCTTACCGCTTACTCCTTGGGAGGAAAGTTATGACCAACCTAGATAGCATATTCAAAAGCAGAGACATCACTTTGCCAACAAAGGTTCGCCTAGTCAAGGCTATGGTCTTTCCTGTGGTCATGTATGGATGTGAGAGCTGGACTGTGAAGAAGGCTGAGCACCGAATTGATGCTTTTGAACTGTGGTGTTGGAGAAGACTCTTGAGAGTCCCTTGGACTGCAAGGAGATCCAACCAGTCCATTCTGAAGGAGATCAGCCCTTGGATTTCTTTGGAAGGAATGATGCTAAAGCTGAAACTCCAGTATTTTGGCCACCTCATGCGAAGAGTTGACTCATTGAAGACTCTGATGCTGGGAGGGATTGGGGGCAGGAGGAGAAGGGAACGACAGAGGATGAGATGGCTGGATGGCATCACTGACTCGATGGATGTGAGTCTGAGTGACCTCCGGGAGTTGGTGATGGACAGGGATGCCTGGCGTGCTGCAGTTCATGGGGTCGCAAAGAGTCGGACACGACTGAGCGACTGATCTGATCTGATCTGATCTGAAGACCTCACTGATAGGGAAAGAATAACAAGGTGAGATGCAAATTATGATGGGATGACAGATGTGATGCAGTTGATATTTAGGCTTTGGACAATTCTGAGGAATATTGAACCCTATTTTATTCCTCTAATAATATAGGGAAAAAGTGTTTATGGGCTGCCTTGCACTGTATGTCCAGATAACAGTCAGTAAATCCCTGTGGTGCTTAGTTGCATCTTCCCTTAGAACAAAGGTCAAAGAAGATGCAATATGATTTTGCAGCTGGGACCTTACAGACAGGAGTATCAGGAGAGGGCCGTCATCATGTGGAACACAGGATGAAGTTTCTGTAGAATCCTCCTCTTTCCAAGAAGATCTGGAGTCTGATTATCCTCAAATTTTCTGGGCTTCTCTTTTTAGAAGGCAGTACATGTATGCTCAGTCAGTACTCAGTCACGTGCAACTCTTTGAGACCTTGTGGACTGCAGCCCACCAGGCTCCTCTGCCCATGGCATTTTCCAGGCAAAAAAAAAAAAAAAAAACCTGGAGTGGGTTTCCATTTCTTTCCAAGGGATCTTATGACCCAGGGATTGAACCTACATCTCCTGCTTTGGTGAGAGCTTCCCTGGTGGCTCAGCTGGTAAAGAATCTGCCTACAATGCAGGAGAACTGGGTTCGATCGCTGGGTTGGGAAGATTCCCCTGGAGAAGGGAATGGCAACCTACTCCAGTATTCTTGCCTGGAGAATTCCTTGGACAGAGGAGTCTGGCAGGGCTACAGTCCATGGGGTTGCAAAGAGTCGGACATAACTGAGCAACTAAGCACATGCCTGAGTTAGCAGGCACGTTATCACTGAACCACCTGGGAAACCCATTTACAAGGCAGTTAGCTGCCTCAAAATCCTCACGGCATCCAAGAATATGACTCTACAACAAGGCTCAAAGCTCAAGAATAAACATTCCCGTGGCATCCAGAGATCTTCCCCGCTCAATGTTTAACAGACATTCTGTCTTCTCAAGGAAATTTAAGTTCCCAAAACACTTCAAGAATTGAATTGGAAAATGTAAAAATTCATGTTGATCCTGGGAAAGATAGGAACTGGGCTTCCCAGGTGGTACAAGTAGTAAAGAACCTGCCTGCCAAACCAGGAGACATAAGAGACACAGGTTCAGTCCCTGGATCAGGAAGATCCCCTGCAGGAGAGCGTGGCAACCCACTCCAGTGTTCTTGCTAGAAAATCCTGTAGACAAAGGAGCCTGCCAGGCTACAATCCATGGAGTCGCAAAGAGCCAGACATGACTGAAGCAACTTAGCATGCACACACATAAGATAAGAACTCTGACTTCCCAGCTTCTTTCCTTGAGGGATTGAATAGTTTTAACTTGTGCCTTTTACTTGTTTTAACTTTTCATCCACATTGTGCTTTTTTTAGGCCACCCAGACCTGTAACCAGCATGAATGACACCCTGTTCTCCCACTCTGTCCCCTCCTCAGGAAGTCCTTTTATTACCAGGAGGTAAGTTCCAGTCCTATTATAAAACAAACCGTCTCTTTGATAATGATTCTGTGGCGAGAAAAATATTCTCATGTAAGCCAAGAGCAGAAGATAATTATTAGCAAGTTGTTCATAAATATCTGTCACAAGGCATCAATTTCATTCATTTGGATGCTTTTGGAGAGGGCAGGGATGGCTTTGGGGATGAAAGTCACCCCTGGAAACTTGCACTTACAATCCATCCATAGTAAGAATGCACAGTATGTTTAAGTTTTACTTCTAACACGCATGCATTATATCTCATTGAAAAAGTCACTTTTATAGCACCTGGAATGGCCTATTTAACCTGAGGAATTGGCATCTCAAGATGCAATGAGGAATTATGATGGACATTCTGAAGCATCTCATAACATAAAATTCCAGGTATATAAGAATCTTCTTAGTAAATTCTAGAGTTCCTGAGGCTGGAGGCTCAAATCCAAATTTGGACATACAGTTTCTACATAAGTAATTCATGGATAAGAACAAGAACTTTAAAGAAAGAGAGAGACAGAGTGGATACAAATCTCATTTTTGCACAAAGGTCCATTGCCATGTAAGCAAACAGGTGAAGCAGATACTTCTCCTAAAACCAGCACGGTGAATAGGCAGAGGTCAAGACGTACGTCAAGTCATTTGATCAAATATCACAAATAAAGCACCAGGGAATTATTTTAGAATACAGGGGAAGGATCACAGGAAAGCAGGAACAAAGGTGAGGAAAATTGGAATGGGCAAATGAATGAAAGATTTAAAATGCCTTTGAGTAGGAAAAAATAAATAAAACAGCCTCATGTGTTTCAAAAACAGTCATAATCAATCTTTTCCTCCAAGAGTTGCTAAGGCATCAGTTTCCCTATAATATCCTGGGATGTTCTAGTGAAGATGTGCATATAGTGAGACTTAGAACACTGCTGATTTTTCCCTTGAGTCCCTGGATTTGCCCGTCATCAGGAACCTGAGATGAAGACGTTCCCCATAATTGTAATTAGTGGAATAAACAAAATGTGGTCATTCATGATGTTTCCTTCCTATAAATCCAGCAAGTCTGTAACAAATAGGAATGGGGAGGCGATTGAACGACAGAACATCCACAGTGAAATCCTATGGTTGATGCCCTCAGTATGTTCCTTTAGCATTCCTTTTCAGAACCACCAGCAAATTCAACCATCTTTTCTAAAAAAAAAAATTACGAACTGTAAAATCTATTAGAAACACAGGCCTGTGCCTCTGTGTCAGGAAAGAGATTCTTGTATTAGGAAGCTCTGCATTCTGTGAATGTCCAGCAGAGATAGACCCCATCCTTACTGAAGGTCATTTTATATCATTTCAGCTCGGACGGTGCTTATGGTGGATACGTCTAGATGGATAACATGGCTTCTTCTACTCTAAACTATTCCTATAATACTTTGAGCTGTTCTGCTTCCTCCAGGGTGCATGGTATCCCTTGCACCCAAATGATCCCAAAATAGGATCATTTCCCTTTTTCCCCATTTTCAGTCCTTCTAGAATGTTCCCTCTGAACCACAAGCACGTTGTTCACAATTTGCAGTTCTTGCTCTCCTCACAGAGGTTGGCCTCTGGTTTCTGTTTTAAGGGTGCTGTTCAATAAAGCTGTGTACACTGAACATCTTTCCTCTCTGAGTGGGCCTTGCTCTGTCCATGGGAGGTTTTAACGAGGTCTCGTTGTTTGCATCCCTCAGGTTACCTGAGGGGATAAGTGCATCCAGCCCTGTGGCTGAGGAGCATTCACTCATAAAGCTGTATGTAAATCAGCTTGACCACGGCACACGGTCAGTATCCCAGCCCTGAATCACTAATCGTAGAAGTAGTTCCATAGCTAGACTTCTGGTCCTACGTCATCACTAAAATCCCCCTGTAGTCTGGGGATTTGATGGAAAAACAGGTCTTCTGGGGGTTCATGAGATTCCATTGAGAATTTCCAACTTGAGCTGCACTACTTGGCTCTTTTCTCTCTTTTCCACTTCTCTTACTGATTTTATGTCTTCATACCGGTATGTATGAGATGTGTATGTGTGAAGAGTACCACATTGGATCTCCTTCTTTGGATGATTCTCTGCTTTGGTACAGTTTGTAAAACCCCAGATGGTGATTCCTTAGACTCTTGTATTAAAGAGGCTCGTGGAATGCTTCCAGCCCTAACTGGATGAGACCAAGACAACATCACATGGCTAGACCATATTGTAGTAAAAGACTTCAGGATTTATATCCTTCTGTCCCACTGGGCCTGGACCAATTTTCCCCCAGGTAAGCAGTCTGATTCCTACTGAAGCAGCAATTTTTAAAAAAAAGAAAACAACTTCAGACTCTGAGTGCTTAATTTTTATTTGATAATGCTGGTGGTGATCGACTGTTTATTTCTTAGCCGTAACCATACACTAAGGTTGATGGAAACCATCATGCCAACTGTGGACATCAGTTAAAGGCACTGATCTCCCAACAACTGGAACTGAACCAAAGAAATACAACCTAGAGCTCAGCCCTCACTCCTACCCCATTGTAACTGCCCTTTTGAAGATAAAACCTAAGCAAGCCGAGAATGGTGTTGGTCAATGTTAAGGCCACATTAAAAAAGTAAAGAAGTTTGCCATGAGATATTTTATTTAGTCTGAGTTTTTGGTCTTTGGTATAATGACAGATCTCACAAAGATAAAGCAGAATGAGGATGAATTGAAATCACTACTCCAGAATCCTTGCCACAAACTCTTGGCATTCCTCACCTAGAGTCCTTTACAAGCGTATACTTTGATCTTCAAAAGGTGCGAGGGTCTGTCTTTGAAGTCTTTTGACATCCTAGTAACCTAACTCATACATATTTATGAGGGTATAACTCTGGCTACTACCACCATCTGCCCCATTCCCTCTTCTGATATCTATTTGTAGCTACATACTTGATTAACTTTTCCCTTAAAAGAAAAGAGGAAATTCTCAAAGATACTCTCCCTTAACACTTTGAAGTCTGTGTGTGTGTAAGAACTCAGTGCTGTTTAGCTGTTAGATACAGTGTGGATCAAATAATGAAATTCATGAGCTAATTCATTCATTTTCTCAGTCATAACTATATCCCTAAACCTAGATTATTTTTTTATAAATTCATGAATTTATAAGAAAGGGAAGCGTATTATCACCACTAGGTAAAAAGCTCCAATATATGATATATGATAGGGCAGCCACATTAAACTTATGAAAGATAGCTTGCCATTATGGCAAATGTTATTGCAAGAGCTGACCACAGATTTGGGCCCAAAAGGCCCTTTTTCCCACCTCACTGCCCACAGCCTTGTGCCTCTGAGTATCTGCTCTGTCTCTTTCGGCATCATGCCCCCTTTGTAAAATCTTAATTATCTGCCCAAATCCTTCCCTCATTTATGTGAGAGAGCTAACCAGTCCTTTCTTGTGTAAAATGTTTCACTAATTATGGCTATTATGGCCATTTCTTCATACAATAAGGGCATTCTAAAAGTTTGAATGGTTAGATTCTTTTACTTTCAATTTTAGAAATATTAGAGCCTGGCTTATGACTCATAGTGTTGAACACAATCTAACATACTGTTTTCTGGTTTATCATCATGTTATTTGGTTAATTACTAATATTGTCTCAGGTCCAGGGGTACATATGGAGAAGATAGGCTGCCTACCCACACATTTCCCAAATCCTGATTCTTTTCAATGAAATAAACATTTGCGAGTTATTTTTGTTGGTTGACTGGTTGGTCCGTTGGTTGATTTGCTTGGATTTTCAACCACAGAAAGGCTAATTCTCTATGTCCCTTTTCATTTTTTCAAATGAAACTTTGCCTTCCCAAAGAGTCTTGACCTAACAATCCAGGTTTTTAATCTGATGTATAATATTCAAACTAAACTTGAAGCCTTTGTGCTTTGGTAATTAAAAGTGAACAGAAACAAGACTGAAGTCCTGAATTCAGCCTTTGCTTCTGAAAATCAGTTTTCTTCATAGTTAATATATCTGAGATTAAAGCCTTTTCCTTTTCAGTCAGGAAAGTAGATAAATTTATAAATCAGCATCATACAAACAGATATACACTTAGAAATCAACCACCTGAAGATTTTTTTCTTTCTTTTTGTTCTTTAGGGTCATGTTGTATGAAATTTGAAACACTCTCTGCAAATATTTAGCCCATGTAGCTTTCTTTATTCCCAGAGTTCCACTGAGATGCTAGATTTTGTTCAAACTTGAATTAAACTGGTCTTTGAACTCAACTCTGTTCCCTATACTCAAATGTGAGAGTATAATTAAATATGCAGTCACCTGTTCTTCACTCTTTTACTAGAGTTGCTTAGTTGCTATCTGTGTGTGCCCCATACCCAGCAAACTTTTTAGGCATGTCTTGGCAAAAATACAATTGATAATGGCTTAATATTATCTGGGGAACACAGTAAATGTAGTGAATCAAATATGACCTAGAATTCTTATTATTTCTTCCATGGTACCTGCTTAAAATGGTCTGACTTTCATGCCAGCCTGAATTGATGACAACTCATTTTCTCACTGAGATGCTGAGCTATTTTTATGCATGTTTGCTGATTTGCATGTGGAAGATATTTTACATTTCACATCAAAGATATTGAAGACTAGAAAAAGAAAGGAAACAAGAGTTGTAAACAAATTATCTCTTGAAAAACCTGACTTGTGGACTCTTTTTTATTGTATTTAAATTAGTTTGATGACCTTGGCATAGTCTGTGTTAATTATAGTGATAAGCAAAATGTTATTCCCAACTGACAAATAAGGAGGAAGCCATGTTTACAAGTCATTCTTCATAACCCCAAACACCAAAAAGCTTATCAATTATTTAAGAATCAATAAAAAAGGAAATATCTGTTCTTAATTTGCCATGGTTCAAATATCATTTTCCATTGAACCATTGTAATGATAAGTATACATAATTTGTTTACATTATATTATTGCTCTGTGTAAGACTTTTATTTAAATCTTGTTACCTTCATGTTAAATAAAAGAGAAATATTTGGCTAGAGCTAATGTAATAACACAGCATAAGCAGAAGTGGTTTTTAAAACTATATGGCAGGTCTAAGCAAAAACCCAAGGAGCATTTGTTTGTGGTTTTGTTACCTAGCTTGTGTGCATGCATGCTAAGTCACTTCAGTCATGTGTGACTCTTTGCAACCCTATAGACTGTAGCCCCCAGGCTCCTCTGTCCTTGGGATTCTCCAGGCAAGAATCCTGGAGTGGGTTGCCATGCTCTCCTCTGGGGGATCTTCCCAACCCAGGGAGTGAACCAAGGTCTCTTAAGACTCCCACACTAACAGGCAAGTTCTTTACCACTAATGCCACTAGAATACCCCAAAATGTTTGCTTTTAAGAAAAAATCCTGACATCAGTTGTCATCCTCTGAAACTAAAGGGTTAAATAAATAAATATGAAATATTTTGAAATCATTCTGTCCTTCCAGAACCCATATGTCAGAGTGTGTGTGTGTGTGTGTGTGTGTGTGTGTAAAATTTTTGTAAGAAGACAATTTATCTTTTTATATGTTCTTTCCCTATACTCCCTATACAGAGTATAAAAAGGAAGTGGTGAAAAAACAAGAGAATTTTTTAGAAAAGAATAATCTAAGGGATTATTTCCAGCCTTTTTTCTTTCAGCAGAACACATGAAATTCAAATTTCACCTGGTCATACTTCCTAGGTATGATTGTCTCCACACCCAGTAATGAAAAAATGTGTGCAGAAGGAAGTTTTTATACAGTGGCAGGGCCTGGTGAAAAGAAAATAAGGATAATAAGAGAAAGAGGCATGTAAACACACAATCTTAGGTTGGTAGCTTTGCTTCTCCTTGGGGTTCAGATTAGATAAGATTCATCACCCACAGTCGAAAGGAGCCCTGGGTAGTTTCCAGTTTCAGAGCTAGAAAGGAGGAATGCATTTAAATTTAAAGATGAGTCATGCACAAGATGGATAAGCTCCAAGAGCTAGCAGTACAGAAGAGCCATTGGAACATTTGACATCCTAGAATCAGTCACTTCTTTTAAAAAAAATTTTTTTTATTGGAGGATAATTGCTTTACAGTGTTATGTTGGTTTCTGCTGTATGGCAATGTGAAATCAGCCATAAGTATACAGACAATACCCAGAAAATGGAAGCAACCTAGATGTCCATCAGCAGATGAATGAATAAAGAACTTGTGGTACATATGTACAATGGAAGACTCGTTGGAAAAGACCCTGATGCTGGGAAAGATTGAGGGCAGGAAGAGAAGGGAGCAACAGAGGATGAGATGGTTGGATGGTATCACCAACTCAATGGACATGAGTTTGAGCAAGCTCTGGGAGATGGTGAAGGACAGAAAAGCCTGGCATGCTGCAGTCCATGGGGTCACAAAGAGTTGGACACAACTGAGAGACTGAACAACAAATATGCAATGGAATATTACTCAGCCGTAAAAAGGAACAAATTGAGTCAGTCGAAATGAAGTGAATGAACCTGCTGCTGCTGCTGCTGCTAAGTCACATCAGTCGTGTCCGACTCTGTGCGACCCCATAGACGGCAGCCCACCAGACTCCCCCATCCCTGGGATTCTCCCGGCAAGAACACTGGAGTGGGTTGCCATTTCCTTCTCCAATGCATGAAAGTGAAAAGGGAAAGTGAAGTAGCTCAGTCGTGTCTGACTCTTCGTGACCCCATGGACTGTAGCCCACCAGGCTCCTTGGTGCGTGGGATTTTCCAGGCAAGAGTACTGGAGTGGCGTGCCATTGCCTTCTCCGGTGAATGAACCTAGAGCCTGTTATACAGAGTGAAGTAAGTCAGAAAGAGAAAAGCAAATATCATATATTAACACATATATATGGAATCACTTCTTGATAAGGCTCTAGGTTCCAGTGTTGCCAGATCCCAGAGGCCACAGTGAACTGGAAGTATCACCAATCTTCTCCAAGCAAACTGCCAGAGCTACAAAATGAAAGTTTAAACATCAAAATTCCTCTATGAAATATCGTGAGGGTACATTGCTTTAAAGAGATCATCAAAAACTACTTGATGTCACTACCTTGACAACAATTCAGGAGAAAATTTGTTTCACTTTGCCTCCTTTCTTCAAGCTCCTTGTGAGCTGCAGAAGCTATTCTGGTAAAGATACTTCACGTGAAAAGTCTTTATAGACCCAAGTTTTAATTGAAACCTGCCTCTCTGTCTGCTTTCTCAGTTCTTGATCCATTTCATTTGAGTGCCTTTTTTCCCCTGTTTTCATCATTCACTTGACTTCCTCTATATTATTTTTTTAATTTATTTAATTTTCTCTTTTGGCTATGCCACACAGCATGTGGGAATCTTAGTTCCCTGACCAGACATCAAACTCACACCCCCTGCACTGGCAACAGAGTCTTAACCACTGGACCACCAAGGGAGTCCCTTGGTTTCCTCTATCCATGATCATAGTTTTGGCCTCCCAGGAGTAAATGATGAGGAGAAGAATTCGAGGTACTAGGTAGTATAGAAACCATGTGGACAGTGAGAACCAAAAGTCAGAAATGCCCTTGGCACTAGATGCTAAGAACTGTAGCAAAATAAGATAAATGCTTTATTTCCACAAACTCATAAATGTAGAGAATGTCATCCCTATATATACCAAGAACTACTTTCCCTAGGGATTCACGTGGGAAAGGAAAGGAACATGAAAGGAAGTAAATGATGCCTTTGAACCAGCACTGACAAGGCCCAAGGCAAAGAAAATGGCAACAAAAAGACAAGAGATGTATATGTACATCTGCTGGTCCCTTTGAGGAAGGAAGGGACTGGGAAAGAGCACAGGGGACAGGCAAGTGGAGGCGAGGAAGGAGAGAAGGGCCCAAAGCATTGGAGAGACAGAAAGTGAGCCACCGAAGGAGAATCTGGGCAACTGCTTGCTTTCTGCTGCCAACCCTGCACCATCGTGATGTCAGCAGGTCTCCTCCAGTGCCCGAGCTTGCCAGTGAGTAAGTGGTAGGACACACCCAGCTTTGTTAACACATCACCTTTCTCCCACAAGGCATCACCAGGGTAATTTGTAACAAACACATCCTCCTGGTTGATCGTCCCATGCTTCTTTTTTCTTTCCTTCGTGCACACTCATCATCAGAGGTTGTGACTGTGTAATTGTTAGGCCTTTGATTTAGGGAAATAGCGCAATTCCTGGGACTCAAGGTATGAAGTAGCATATGTAACAAAGCAGAGAAATAGTTTCAGTTGGAGGGAAGAATTTTGACTATTTCACACAGTGTTTTGAGTGGTTTTACAGGGATCTGTCCACGGGGTTTTCCAAGCAAGAGTACTGGAGTGGGGTGCTGTGCCATTGCCTTCTGCAAATTATATAATAGGTAGATCTATTTTGTGTTATTAAAAAAAAATGTTGAGGGAGCTGACTGGGCAGTGGTAGGATTGTAGTTACTGGATAATGAGCGTAGAGGGCTTTGCTGTCTTGGCGGGATGGTGGGGAAACAACTCCAATGGCTTAAAGTGGTTATTTGGCCCTGACAGCATGTTTCATAGTCCTAGAAGCTGAAAATCAGCATGCTGTTAAAAAAGCTTAGCTTCATCAGAAAAGTAAATTCTCCTAGAGCATTAATTTCATTTTTAAAGTCAGTTTTCTTTGTGTGCAGTTGTACTTTTTGAATAATAGGTACAGTCCTGAAAAGCTGAAGTCATATATTTAACAAACCCATGACTACCTACTCTATAGTAGATATTTTTTATAGATAAAATTTGTTTTTAAATTTACCATAAGCCTCCCTATTTAAGGAATCTTTGTAGTATATATTATTGTAAATTACAATAATTCCAGTTATAATATGCATAATTTTAATGTGATATTCATTTATAAATTGCTATATTTTGTGCTCCGTAGTCTGAAAAAGTGGTACTTTGTAGTAAAACCTTAAAACTTTAATTAAAAGTTTTTGAGATTTTTAGTTGCTTTATTTAGCCATTCTTACATTTATGGGCTTCCCTGGTGTCTCAGGTGATAGAGAATCTACCTGCAATGCAGGAGATCAAACCTGGGTTTGATCCCTGGGTTGGGAAGATCCCCTGGAGAAGGGAATGGCTACCCACTCCAGTATCCTTGCCTGGAAAATTCCTTGGACAGAGGAGCCTGGTGGGCTACATACAGTCCATGGGGTGGCAAAAGAGTCAGACACGATTGAGCAGCTAACACTTTCACTTTCACAGTTTCACATTACATTAAGAAACTTTGGAAAAGTTGGGGAAGTTTGTGGTAAAAAATCCAATAATTTCTATCCAAGTAATTAAACACTTGGTATTCAAATAGTCACACAGTTAATTTTTTTATTCTCCATGAAGGGAGAAAGGGATAGTTTTAAGTACGTCAGTGTTGCAGGGCAAATTCTTAGCCTACAAAAGAACAAACTCTCCTTAAGCATATTACAAGCACAGTTATAATACTTAGAATCAATATATTTCTCAATGACGCATGCATATTCATTATAGTAAATCTGGGGGCCTTTGGCTTGGCCACATGTTATTAGTTATTATTTATATTTCTATGTATTCTTTAATAAAACTACATTAAGCTGTCATAAAATTACCAATTAAATGAATGTTCTTCCTAGTAAATATAAAATAATAAGAATTTGCTCTTGGTGGGCCTCTCTTCACTAGTTATAGACACAAGTGTATGAATATATATATTTATAAGGCTCAAAGGTTTATTTCTCTGTTTCTCTGGAAGTTTTCCTTGCAGCTTCACAGCCAAGGTCAGGTGATTTGTGCCTGAAGTAGGAAAACACTTTTAATATGACACCAATCTCTAACTAGGTAATTTTCAATTCTCTGTTCAATACAGACACTCAGAGAATAGAGAGCAGGCTGCAGAAGTCAGCTTCTTGTGTGGGGTCTGAAGGCTGGCAGGACTTAGTGAACTACTCCACTGTACACAAGATAGTCTGTCAGGAATGCTGAATGAATGAATTGTCATTGTGTCTAGGCATATGCAATCTATTTGTTAGGCAAATAGCAGAGGTCAAATCTGGAATCATAGTGGGGCTTGTGTAATTGTAATTACAGTTCTCAGGCCAGGTTGCTACTTCTAGCCCAACTCTGAGGAAATCTAAAAACATCTTGAACTTTTCAAAGTAATGAAAGAGCTGTCCAAATGGAGCTTGGATGTAGTCTTGGGAGTTTCTGTTGCCAGTTTCTGTTCTCGAATGCATTGCTGTGTTTACGCTCTTCTTGGCTTTCCCGTCTTATTAACCAGCTCTCCTCCCAAGGACAGTGAAGTCGAGCAGAGCAAACTGCTGGCTAGGGCTGCTCCAGCTTTGCTGAAGGGCAAAGGGTAAGTTAAAGCCAGAGTGTGCTGGAACCCTGAATTAACTGAACTAAAAGTGCAGATTTCTTGTGTCAAAGATGCTTTGTGTTTGAAAGACCATCTTTGATTTAGCCAAAGCAGCTTCATCATAACCCCATTAACAGCACCAAGTAGTTATTTTGAGTAGACACATCTGTGTTGTTACTTGCTTTCCCTGATTTCCTTGTTAAAATGACTAAGCTTCAGATTTGATCTTCCAAAATATAATCTTTGCTTACAACCTATTTCAGTGTATTTACTGTACAGATGAATTTCTTGGACTTCGTGGTTTGAAGAATGCACATCTGCATTCTTAAAAGTGACTAACCTAAGTGGAAGTCTTTTTTTAAGCGAGTGAAATGGCACTGCGAATTTCATTGCTTGGGTTTTGCTTGTGTTTTTTCATAGAATATCACTTAGTTTTCCTTACCTGCTTGGTCTTCTAAATGCCCTTACTACCACAAACTCACTCCTGCCTGCCCCACTTATTTCTGTCTACCTCTCCTAACAACATCCTTTCTTTCCTCCTGCCCTGTTTCAGGATACAGTACAGCCTGAATGTGGCAGACAGGCTAGCTGATGAACATGTTCTCATCGGGTTGTATGTCAACATGCTCCGGAACAACCCATCATGGTTAGTGCAGGTTTGGCTGCTTGACTGTCCTGAGAGAGGGGAACAGTCTGATCTCTTGACAAGCAGTCTCAGCAAGGGGCAAAGTCACTGGATGGCAGAGGTGTCACTAAAGTATTTTTTTAACCAATTCAATTAAAATATCTTGTGATATTACTTTGGACACTGCCCATTAATGTACCATTCAGTTCAGTTCAGTTCAGTTGCTCAGTCATGTCCGACTCTTTGCAACCCCATGAACCGCAGCACGCCAGGCCTCCCTGTCCATCACCAACTCCCGGAGTTCACCCAGACTCACATCCATTGAGTCAGTGATGCCATCCAGCCATCTCATCCTCTGTTGTCCTGCCCCCAATCCCTCCCAGCATCAGAGTCTTTTCCAATGAGTCAACTCTTTACGTGAGGTGGCCAAAGTACTGGAGTTTCAGCTTTAGCATCATTCCTTCCAAAGAAATCCAAGGGCTGATCTCCTTCAGAATGGACTGGCTGGATCTCCTTGCAGTCCAAGGGACTCTCAAGAGTCTTTTCCAACACCACAGTTCAAAGGCATCAATTCTTCGGCACTCAGCCTTCTTCACAGTCCAGCTCTCACATCCATACATGACCACAGGAAAAACCATAGCCTTGACTAGCCTTGACTAGACGAACCTTTGTTGGCAAAGTAATGTCTCTGCTTTTGAATATGCTATCTAGGTTGGTCATAACTTTCCTTCCAAGGAGTAAGCATCTTTTAATTTCATGGCTGCAGTCACCATCTGCAGTGATTTTTGAGTCCAAAAAAATAAAGTCTGACACTGTTTCCCCATCTATTTCCCATGAATTAGAATTCACATTTTTGCTAATATCTTAGCTAAAGGACAAGTTGTATAAATGGGTGCTGTGCTAAATATTAACATCTAGGGAAATGCAGGACTCTGGGTCCCTCTGGTCAATTCTATGTTATATGTGCCATATCAAATTACTGCATGATGGTGATGCAAGAATTTGTCTTATTCCGAGGACTTGTGTGTTTCTGCCAATTTGGAGAACAATGCTCCATTCTCTTAAGTTAGATGTGGAAAAGAAATAGGATGAGATCATACCATGGAAATCATTTCCTGAACAATGATAACATTGGGAGAAATTGTCTTTCAACTCTTCTCTTACAAATGTTTCAGGGTACTCATCCTGATAGATACAAAGCTTACTTTCAAATGTGTTAAATGTGTGAATTCAGATAAAGTATTAGAATAACGGCATTCCTAGAGTTTTCCCTTTCTATTTTAGTTGTGACATAGGAGATTCCTGCCATTGGTGCAAGTTAGTTAATAATAAATGTACATTTTCAATTCGAATGGAAATAAATGGACACACTGTATAATTATCCTATGTTTCATCCTAGTTTAGACAATTGTTTTACAAACATGTTTTGCAAACCAGTTCCTTAGAAGTATTTGATTTTTATTTAATAACCCTAATATAATTTCTCTGAACTAAGAACCTATGGATTTTCTTGCAGTCATAACTATTTAGGGGTTTGCTTGCTTGCTTGCTTGCTAAGTCGCTTCAGTCATGTCTGACTCTGTGCGACCCCATAGACGGCAGCCCACCAGGCTCCTCTGTCCCTGGGATTCTCCAGGCAAGAACACTGGAATGGGTTGCCATTTAGGGGTTAAATTTCCTCTAAAATTGATTCCCTTTCTTCTACTGTGTCACAGAAAACATCCTTGAAACATTTAGCATCACTCTCACCACTCAATATTATTAACCACTTCTTTGTTTCTAGAACTTTCCTCTCTTGACTGCTTCTAATGCCTTAGAAATATTTTTTGAAAGATTACCATGAGTTTAAGTAGTACATTGAACATTTATTTGTTTTAATAGTTATATATTTATCTTAATTTGTATTTAATATTCAGCAATGGCACCCCACTCCAGTACTCTTGCCTGGAAAATCCCACGGATGGAGGAGCCTGGTAGGCTGCAGTCCATGGGGTCGCTAAGAGTCGGACATGACTGAGCGACTTCACTTTCTCTTTTCACTTTCATGCATTGGAGAAGGAAATGGCAACCCACTCCAGTGTTCTTGTCTGGAGAATCCCAGGGACGGGGAAGCCTGGTGGGCTGCCGTCAATGGGGTCACACAGAGTCGGACACGACTGAAGTGACTTAGCATAGCATAGCATAGCATAGCATGTGTATATATAATATATAAAATCAGCATATTGGTTTAATTTTATACTATATCCTTCTGTTTTGGGAGATAAAGATGCACTGTTCAGCTAAACCCATCTCTGTTCAAATTTTCCCAGTTTGTAGATCAAACAGTTACTTTTCCTACTTACATCTCTACCTCCCATAACTACAGTGGAAAGAGTAATGGTTTTCATCTTACTCCCAATGAATTTGGACCACCCCCAGTGTTATACAGTAGCTGAAACAACAGAACTAAATGCTTAAATTACCTCCCCCCAAAAAATCTGTGTTGGGAATCTTCAAAGCAGGATATAGTAAAGAGCCAATCATGTCTGAAAGCAATGCCGAGATCTCACACATGTCCTCCCCCGTAATTCTAAACACATTCCAATTATTTCTACAGCTCTTCTTTGACCTTTTCTTAATTAAAGTTGTAACAGAGAAATCTCTGAAGAGGAGAGCACAGAGTTTGACACTCCCAGCCCTTTTCCCTCCTCTAGTGGTTAATCATATTGACTTGATGGCCACTTAAGACCATAAACCTGTCTCAGCAGAGACACCTTACATCGACTTGATGAAAGCTAGATGTGATTTGTATTTTGAAAACAAAGCAGAATTTAAGACTGATCAATGAAGCCGACTCCATTTTAATAGCTCCTGCTCTCCATGATTCTCATCCCTGTTTTCCATCCTTAAAAAATTCCAGCTTCTCTTTTCTCATTTTCCCCCCTCCCTTTCCTTTATTGTAATTAATTGCTAATGATTCCCCACACCTGCCAGGATTCTGTAAGTGATGAAGTGATCTCTCCTTTATTATCATAATAGCTATGATGCTTTACTGTCATTCAACTATAGTGAGAGATCTATAATGATGGTAACCACAAGAGTTACTTTTCTTTAAGTATATGAAGCATATGATTGTGTTTTTATTTTGTTTTTGTTTTTTATTATTTTTATTGGAGTATAATTGCTTTACAATGTCATCTTAGTTTCTACTCTACAGCAAAGTGAATCAGCTATACATGCATCCCCTCTTTTTTAATCTCCTTCCCATTTAGGTCAGACAGAGCATTGAGTAGAATTCCCTGTGCTGTATAGGTTCTCATTAATTATCTATTTTATGAAATTGAAAGTGTTAGTTGCTCAGTTATGTCCAACCCTTTGCAACCCCATGGACTATAGCCCACCAGGCTCCTCTGTCCATGGAATTCTCCAAGCAAGAACATTTGAGTGGGTTGCCATGCCCTTCTCCATGGGATCCTCCCCACCCAAGGATCAAACCCAGGCCTCCTGCATTACAGGTAAATTCTTTACCTTCTGAGCCACCAGGGAAGTAGATAGTATCAGCAGTGTATATATGTCAAGCCCAAGAGCTACCATTTTTAAAGTACTTGCCTCACAATAAGCATTGTGTTTAAAACTTTATTTACATAATTTCCCCTGGTCCGTAAATAAGCTTGTAGAGTAAATGCTCTCATCCCCATTTTATCAATTGGTAAAGGTACCAATTCGGAGAGTCTACATGATTCTCTCACAGACACGAATCCCACTACACAGTGGGGCAGGGATTTCTACCTTCATCTACTTGATCCCAAGCTCATAACCACTGTGCTACATTGCCTTTTATAAAGCCTATATAAATGCATGCTCTCCAGAAAGCTCTTTTAGACACTCCGCACTGTATGCACCACATCTCTATTAACTAAAATTGCATATCCTACTATATTATTTTTATTTCATTTTAAGAGATATTTTGAGCATATACTGGTAAAAGGAATTGTTAACAAATAATCATTTATGTATTTAGTTCTGCGCATTGTGATTTCTCATTTTAATTATAAGCTTCAAAAGGACAAAACTTTTCAGTCTCTTGGACCTCATGACAACAGCCCGAATATCAATAATAAATTTTACATTTATGAAGTGCTTAAAAAATTACAAAGCCCTTTCCCACATATTATTTCATCTGCTTGTCAAAGCCCATAAGTTTTGATATTATTATTTCCATCTCACTGATAAGCAGATGCTGGTTCCAGGACATTAAGAGACTTATCCAAGATCACCTGCCAGCAAGGTCTCCTAGTACTGACAAAATAATTCGTTTTCTACCTCATTCCTCAGTCTTCCTGTCTATGCATCCTTCATGAGATGGTCTATAAACAGGAATCTAATAATTGTTCTTGATTAAAAGGTGTGTTTTTATGATTATCCATATATGCTCCTAATTCACTCTGGGTGGGGGCATTTTCCCCTATATCTATTCTCCCCTGTATCTACTTAACATAATGGGACACTGACTCATTTGTAAACAGTCTGCTGCTAAAGTCAAAGTATACTTTTGCGTCCTTGCTGGTTCTGATGTCGGATAAGCCAAACAAATAAATTGCAGCTCAAGGGGGAATTCCTGCTGTCTTCCTAAATCCTAAGTGAAGTTTTAAAAGCCTTAGTGGTTTTCAAGCACCTTCTTCAGAGGTGGAGGAGGGGTCTCAGAGTCACACAGGGAGGGCTTTTTCTGGCCTCCCCTAAAGCTTCCCCAGGCTTGCTGGTGGTTTATAGGACGACGGTGGCAGGCACACCAAGGGATAGCAGAAACCAGCCCAGAGCTTACAACTCTAACTGTAATTATAAACCTTGGTACTTACCAGTCAGATGTTTCTGGTGTTTCTTTCAACTCTGAAAAGATGGGCTTCCCCAGTGGCTCAGAGGTAGAGAATTCACCTGTAATACAAGAGCCGCAAGAGACATGGGTTCAATCCCTGGGCCAGGATGAACCCCTGGAGGAGGGCACAGCAACCCACCCCAGTATTCTTGCCCAGAGAATCCCATGGACAGAGGAACCTGGTGGGCTACAGCCCATGGGGTCTCAAAGAGGTGGACACGACTGAAGCAGCTTAGCACTCGCTTAAGGGAAGGAGGCCAGCACAGTGTAGGCTACCATCTATACTCTGGAGGCAGCACAGCGTAGGCTACCATCTATACTCTGGTGTCATGTTCCATTGCTATCACTTTGTCAGGCCCCTGATCTCATATAACTAGGCTAAAATTTGTCCTGCTTATTGTTTTTCTCAAGGAGAAGAAATTGGACATTTTGACGCCTATTTCCGGGTTTCACATATCAGGTCTAAGTGGTCAGTGGCTCACTTGCTTCCTTTTTTTTTCTTTGGAGCACCACACAGCTTGTGGGATCTTAGTTCCCCAAGCAGGGATTGAACCCATGCTCCCTGCAGTGGAAAATACAGAGTCCTAACCACTGGGCCACCAGGAAATTCCCTTGCCTCCTTTTATACACTGCTACGACACTTTAAGTTCACAGCCCAGACCACTCCCCAGGGCTGTAGGTCTGTGTGTGACCTAACCTGCGCCTACCCCTCTCCCAGCCTCAGCTCCCTCAGGGTTTTCCCTCTCAACCACAATACTTACTAGTCACATCAGTTTTGGATCAGTTCCTTGAAAATACTCCTAAAACTGCCTCAATGACCATGATTCTAGCTTTTACCTATGCCTAGAACATTCTTCCCCATTTTCCTCCTGCCCTTTCCTTCCACACACATGAACTTTCTCCTTCTCTGACTTCCAAATATTCATTAAAGGTACCTACCTCCTCAGGTAGGTCTCCCACATTAGTCTGATCATGGGGTACTGCGTATTTCATTCCTGTCATAACTGTAATCATTCATTGCTTCGTTGATTGGTTCACTACCTACCTTCCACTTACAGGGCAGACCTTCTCAGACTCATTCACCACCATCTGTGTGGCATCAGCACAAGGCCTGGCATACCATAGATGCCCAGTAAAGACCCACTGGAGTTAGAGACTATTGATAGTACTATACACATAAAATTCCCTCTCACTCTAAACAAAATTTGTGAAGAGTCCTCAGGAAAAAAGTTTTTACTATAAAAATAATTTCTGCTATTTAAAAAAAATCACCTATTATAAACTAGCCCTGAAATTAGTATAAGAGTATAAAATAGGTTGTTGTGGTCACAGCAAACTGTGGAAAATTCTTAAAGAGATGGGAACACCCGACCACCTGACCTGCCTTCTGAGAAATCGGTATGCAGGTCAAGAAGCAACAGTTAGAAATGTGCATGGAACAACAGATTGGTTCCAAATCGGGAAAGGAGCACGTCAAGGCTGTATATTGTCACCCTGCTTACTTAACTTCTATGCAGAGTACATCATGTGAAATGCCAGGCTGGATGAAGCACAAGCTGGAATGAAGATTGCTGGGGAAAATACCAATAACAAATATGCAGATGACACCACCCTTATGGCAGAAAGCAAAGAACTAAAGAGCTTCATGATGAAAGTGAGAGGAGAGTGAAAAAGTTGGCTTAAAGCTCAACATTCAGAAAACCAAGATCATGGCATCTGGTCCCATCACTTCATGGCAAATAGATGGGAAAACAATGGAAACAGTGAGAGACTTTATTTTGTTGAGCTCCAAAATCACTGCAGATGGTGACTGCAGCCATGAAATTAAAAGACTCTTGTTCCTTGGAAGAAAAGCTATGACCAACCTAGAGAGCATAGACATTACTTTCTCGACAAAGGTCCGTTTAGTCAAAGCTATGGTTTTTCCAGTAGTCATGTATGGATGTGAGAGTTGGACTATAAAGAAAGCTGAGCACTGAAGAATTGATATTTTGAACTGTGGTATTGGAGAAGACTCTTGAAAATCTCTTGGTCTGCAAGGAAATCCAACCAGTCCATAAAGGAAATCAGTCCTGAATATTCATTGGAAGGACTGATGCTGAAGCTGAAACTCCAATACTTTGGCCACCTGATGTGAAGAACTGACTCACTGGAAAAGACTCTAATGCTGGGAAGGATTGAAGGCAGGAGGAGAAGGGGACGACAGAGGATGAGATGGTTGGATGGCATTGCTGACTTGATGGACATGAGTTTGAGCAAGCTCCAGAAGTTGGTGATGGACAGGGAAGCCTGGTGTGCTGCACTCCATGGTGTCACAAAGAGATGGGCACAACTGAGCAACTAAACTGAACTGATAAACTAGGTGAAAAGTCAAGTGTTAAACTTGACTTAGGTAGAGGAGATAAATGTGGATGGAGATCAGCAGCAGCAATTCACTGATGTGGCAAAAGCAACTAATAAAGATCCAAAAAAATAATTAAAATGATATTGGGCAAAAATAAATTTTTAATGTCCTCTGATCTTTTCGACTTTGTGCTAGTTCACTATGGCTACTAAAATGAAATCCCACAAACTGTGTGATTTGAACAACAGTTTATTTTCTTACGGTTCTGGAGGATGGAAGTCCAAGGCGAAGGACCCAGCAATGCTGTTTCTCCTGAGGCCTCTTTCCTTGGCCTGCAGATGGCTGTCATCTTTCCGTGTCCCCACAGAGCACGTTCTCTCTGAGCATGTACATCCCTAGTATCTCTTCCTCTTCTCATAAGGACTCCAGTCATACTGGATTACGTCCCACCCTTAGGACCTCAGTTCAGTTCAGTTCAGTTCAGTCACTCAGTCGTGTCCAACTCTTTATGACCCCATGAATCACAGCACACCAGGCCTCCCTGTCCATCACCAACTCCGGAGTTCACCCAAACTCATGTCCATCGAGTCGGTGATGCCATCCAGCCATCTTATCCTCTGTTGTCCCCTTCTCCTGCCCCCAATCCCTTCCAGCATCAGGGTCTTTTCCAATGAGTAAACTCTTCACATGAGGTGACCAAAGTATTGGAGTTTCAGCTTTAGCATCAGTCCTTCCAATAAACACCCAGGACTGATCTCTTTTAGGATGGACTGGTTGGATCTCCTTGCAGTCCAAGAGACTCTCAAGAGTCTTCTCCAACACCACAGTTCAAAAGCATCAATTCTTTGGTGCTCAGTTTTCTTCACAGTCCAACTCTCACATCCATACATGACCACAGGAAAGACCATAGCCTTGACTAGATGGACCTTTGTTGGCAAAGTAATGTCTCTGCTTTTTAGTATGCTATCTATGTTGGTCATAACTTTCCTTCAAGGAATAAGTGTCTTTTAATTTCCTGGCTACAATCACCATCTGTAGTGATTTTTTAGTCCAAAAAAATAAAGTCTGACACTGTTTCCCCTGTTTCCCCATTTATTTCCCATGAAGTGATGGGACCAGATGCCATGATCTGAGTTTTCTGAATGTTGAGCTTTAAAACAACTTTTTCACTCTCCTCTTTCACTTTCATCAAGAGGCTTTTTAGTTCCTCTTCACTTTCTGCCATAAAAGTGGTGTCATCTGCATATCTGAGGTTATTGATATTTCTCGTGGCCATCTCGATTCCAGCTTGTGCTTCCTCCAGCCCAGCGTTTCTTATGATGTACTCTGCATAGAAGTTAAATAAGCAGGGTGACAATATACAGCCCTGACATACTCCTTTTCCTATATGGAACCAGTCTGTTGTTCCATGTCCAATTCTAACTGTTGCTTCCAAACCTGCATACAGGTTTTTCAAGAGGCAGGTCAGGTGGTCTGGTATTCCCATCTCTTTCAGAATTTTCCACAATTTATTATGATCCACACAGTCTAAGGCTTTGGCATAGTCAATAAAGCAGAAATAGATGTTTTTCTGGAACTCTCTTGCTTTTTCTATGATCCAGCAGATGTTGGCAATTTGATCTTTGGTTCCTCTGCCTTTTCTAAAACCAACTTGAACATCTGGAAGTTCACAGTTCATGTATTGCTGAAGCCTGGCTTGGAGAATTTTGAGCATTACTTTATTAGCATGTGTTGCTACTGCTACTGCTGCTAAGTCGCTTCAGTCATGTTCCACTCTGTGGGACCCCATAGATGGCAGCCCATCAGGCTCCCCTGTCCCTGGGATTCTCCAGACAAGAATACTGGAGTGGGTTGCCATTTGCTTCTCCAATGCATGAAAGTGAAAAGTAAAAATGAAGTCGATCAGTCATGTCCGACTCTTAGCGACCCCATGGACTGCAACCTACCAGGCTCCTCCACCCATGGGATTTTCCAGGCAAGAGTACTGGAGTGGGTTGCCATTGCTTTCTCCATTGTGCTGTAGTTTGAGCATTCCTTGGCATTGCCTTTCTTTGGGATTGGAATGAAAACTGACCTTTTCCAGTCTTGTGGCCACTGCTGAGTTTTCCAAATTTGTTGGCATATTGAGTGCATCACTTTCACAGCATCATCTTTCAGGATTTGAAATAGCTCAACTGGAATTCCATCACCTCCACTAGCTTTGTTCGTAGTGATGCTTTCTAAGGCCCACTTGACTTCACATTCCAGGATGTCTGGCTCTAGGTCAGTGATCACACCATCATAATTATCTGGGTCATGAAGATCTTTTTTGTACAGTTCTTTTGTGTATTCTTGCCACCTCTTCTTAATATCTTCTGCTTCTGTTAGGTCCATACCATTTCTGTCCTTTATTGAGCCCATCTTTGCATGAAATGTTCCCTTGGTATCTAATTTTCTTGAAGAGATCTCTAGTCTTTCCCATTCTGTTGTTTTCCTCTATTTCTTTGCACTGATCGCTGAGGAAGGCTTTCTTATCTCTCCTTGCTATTCTTTGGAACTCTGCATTCAGATGTTAATATCTTTCCTTTTCTCCTTTGCTTTTCACTTCTCTTCTTTTCACAGCTATTTGTAAGGCCTCCTCAGACAGCCATTTTGCTTTTTTGCATTTCTTTTCTGTGGGGATGGAAAAGAAATTTTCCATTTCTTTTCTCAGGATTTTCTTGATCCCTGTCTCCTGTACAGTGTCACGAACCTCATTCCATAGTTCATCAGGCACTCTATCTATCAGATCTAGTCCCTTAAATCTATTTCTCACTTCCACTGTATAATCATAAGGGATGTAATTTAGGTCATACCTGAATGGTCTAGTGGCTTTCCCCACTTTCTTCAATTTAAGTCTGAATTTGGCAATAAGGAGTTCATGGTCTGAGCCACAGTCATCTCCCGGTTTTGTTTTTGCTGACTGTATAGAGCTTCTCCATCTTTGGCTGCAAAGAATATAATCAATATGATTTCGGTGTTGACCATCTGGTGATGTCCATGGATAGAGTCTTCTCTTGTGTTGTTGGAAGAGGATGTTTGCTACGACCACTGTGTTCTCTTGGCAAAACTCTATTAGCCTTTGCCCTGCTTCATTCTGTACTCCAAGGCAAAATTTGCCTGTAACTCCAGGTGTTTCTTGACTTCCTACTTTTGCATTTCAGTCCCCTATAATGAAAAGGACATCTTTTCTGGGTGTTAGTTCTAAAAGGTCTTGTAGGTCTTCATAAAACCATTCAACTTCAGCTTCTTCAGCGTTACTGGTTGGGGCATAGACTTGGATTACTGTGATATTGAATGGTTTGCCTTGGAAACAAACAGAGTTCATTCTGTCGTTTTTGAAATTGCATCCAAGTACTGCATTTTGGACTCTTTTTGTTGACCATGATGGCTACTCCATTTCTTCTAAGGTATTCCTGCCCACAGTAGTAGATATAATGGTCATCTGAGTTAAATTCACCCATCCCAGTCCATTTTAGTTCACTGATTCCTAGAATGTCAACGTTCACTCTTGCCATCTCCTGTTTGACCACTTCCAATTTGCCTTGATTCATGGACCTAACATTCCAGGTTCCTATACAATATTGCTCTTTACAGCATCAGACCTTGCTTCTATCACAAGTCACATCCACAACTGGGTATTGTTTTTCTTTGGCTCCATCCCTTCATTCTTTCTGGAGTTATTTCTCCACTGATCTCCAGTAGCATATTGGGCCCCTACTGACCTGGGGAGTTCCTCTTTCAGTATCCTATCATTTTGCCTTTTCATACTGTTCATGGGGTTCTCAAGGCAAGAATACTGAAGTGGTTTGCCATTCCCTTCTCCAGTGGACCACATTCTGTCAGACCTCTCCACCATGACCCGCCCATCTTGGGTGGCCCCACAGGGCATGGCTGAGTTTCATTGAGTTAGACAAGGCTGTGGTCCATGTGATTAGATTGACTAGTGTTTTCTGTGATTATGGTTTCAGTGTGTCTGCCCTCTGATGCCCTCTCGCAACACCTACCATCTTACTTGGGTTTCTCTTACCTTGGACAAGGGGTATCTCCTCACCACCGCCCCTCCTGACCTTGAACGTGGAGTAGCTCCTGTTGGCCCTCCTGCACCTGTGCAACCACCGCTCCTTGGACGTGGGGTTGCTCCTCTCCCCCAGTCTCAGACCTGGGGTACCTCCTCAGCGTCCTAAAATGTAGACCTGAAGAATGTCACACACACTAATGCATGTATCTGCATGAACTGCATTGTACGCACAGGGGCTTTCTCAGCATAATCAAGCAGATGATAAATTGGTTTTTAAGATGAGTTCACTTTCCTGTTATAAATTCTAATATATTTTATGTTTCCATGGAAAATGAGAGTGACACTACCAATCTGCTGAGGTTATTGATGTAGATGAGCTAGTATGGTACTGGGAACACAGGAATAATTCAGTGTTAGGTACTCACTTAATTTTGAATAGGGTTGAAGGCACATAAGTTAGATTTTAAATCCCATTTTGTAAAACCAGTCCACTGTAATATGATAAAAATAAGCACTGTTAGCTGTGGATCATCATCAATATTGTTGAGCTGATGAACTTTAGAGTGTGCTTTCTCAAAATGTGCTAAAATAAAGAATGCAGAATGGGACATGGTCACATATGTTGCTTGATAAGTTGTATAAATGGGACGTTTTGATTAAAAATTCGTGGCACTTTGCAGTTTGCATATAGAAATGAGAGAAGACTATCACTGTTAAGCTAATACTTTCCTTTATTTAGAAAATTAGGGATATAAAGACTACCTATTGCTTCT
The DNA here is from genome assembly GCA_935064755.1 of Tragelaphus eurycerus. Taxonomy (NCBI): domain Eukaryota; kingdom Metazoa; phylum Chordata; class Mammalia; order Artiodactyla; family Bovidae; genus Tragelaphus; species Tragelaphus eurycerus. The sequence continues at coordinate 556,895 of CAKXYN010000121.1, read as the reverse complement.
ATAAAATACTTCATTGAGTCTGCTAACCTGTTTTTCTTCTTTTTGATGTAACCTAGAATACTGACCAGTAACCAATCACATTTTCTTCAGCAAAAAAGCCTGACTTATAGATAAGGAAGTGATAGTGCAAAAAAAAGTATACCAAATAATATTATCTGTTATAGGTAAGAGTTAAAAAGGATACTTCAATCAGCCTTACCACATACCCTGTCATAGCTATAAACGCTTTACATTGTCATCCTGCCAATAAGCCATGTAGTAAGTTTATGAGAATATAGAAACTGTTTTATAGATATGAGAAAATTGAGGCACAGAGAGGTTAAGTGATCTTTACAGGGTCACACAGCTAGTAGTTGAGACGGCTAAGGTTTGCATCCAGAAATGATCCGGTCCAACCTCGTACCTACTCTTGTATAACACTGCTACCAGCTATTCACCCTTCCTAAGTGTAAGCATTTCTTTTGAGTGGGAGCGTACCTACCTCTTTGACACCATCTGCAATCTAACCTTTAAAACAACAAAATGTGAGCCAAAACAAAATTTGCCATTATTGAAGGGGTAGGATGAGAAAGATCTACTGTTGATAAATACGAATGAGTACAATGACATTTCCATGAACTTGAACACCTATACAAAGCAGATAAGGAATCTGTATGCAGCCATAAAATGTATCTTCATTTTTAACTCTGCCAAACATAAATAATTAATTGGATTTTAAATGGCATGGCTAGTGTTAAAACATAGTAGTTCATCTGTATTCTTCTGATTTTCTCAAAGTGTTGAGGATGTATACAGAGCCAAACAGGATTCAAAAGAGGTGGTCCAAAGACCATGACATTGTAAGCCTAAATGAGCTAACCTCTATTTGTTCTTTTGCCCAACTGATTCTTGGGTGGTTCCTGTTTTAAGCACTGTGCTAAATACTCAAGTTCCAAAGGTGAAAAGATTGAACCATTCTGGTTTCAGAGAAGTTACAGTTTAATTAAGGATAAAGGCAAATGAAAAAGGCAATTATTATAAAATGAAAAGAGATAACAATTATAATAAGACCAGTGCACTGCAAAGTGCTGTGGAATATATAAGAAGCAATAGATCTGAATTTGGGGGTTGGACAAGAGGGCAGGAAATGACAAAGTCAATACCATAATGAAGAGAAATTAGCCAAGTGGAAGTAGGTGGAAGAGGCAGAGAGATTGTTTAGAGCAGAGAGAATATGGTGCATTTGAGCTTAAGTGTGGTAAAGCCATGGGGGTAACAGATGGAGCTAGACTATGCAGGACCTTAGAAGTCTTCTTCAGGAGTTTGAACAATGAGAACCTATTGAAGAATGTTCTGTATAGGAATGCTTCAACCAACCTTACTTTTGAAAGATCGATGACTCTAGGACAGACAATGAATTGGAAGAAAGAATAACTCAAATCAGAGTAAATTTTGAGAGGACTTTACACTCATTCAGGATAAGATGACAGTGGCCTGGGCCACATCAGGGGCAGCTGGAATTGAAGGAAATGGAAGAATTTGAGAGTGTGTAGAGGTAGACAGCATAGCGTTGGTGGACGGTTATAACATAGTGGGTTATCAAAGTCAGGGTCTTGATAAAGGAGTTTGAAAGTATCCCTAAAGAGAAGGCTTTCTTATTGTAAGTTATAATTATCATTATTATTATCATCCATGAAGATTCCTATGGCATTTTGCTCTCAACGAACTGTGAAAGATAAGGAAAAGTCATCCTCCCCTTGTGTGTGTGTGTGTGTGTGTGTGTGTGTGTGTGTTAGTCACTCAGTCATGTCCAACTCTTTCCAACCCCAAAGACTGTAGCCCACCAGGTTTCTCTGTCCATGGAATTCTCCAGGCAAGAATACTAAAGTGGGTAGCCATCCCCTTCTCCAGGGGATCTTCCCGACCTAGGGATCAAATCCAGGTCTCCTGCATGGCAGGCGGGTTCTTTACCATCTGAGCCACTAGGGAAGAAGATTCCTATGGCATTTTGCTCTTAACCAACTGTAAAAGATAAGGAAAAAGTCATCCTCCCCTTAAGTAATAACTAGTAATGCCTTCTCAGGCAGTAATCTTCCTAATAGCTATTTGCATTTTAATAAAAGAGCAGTCATACTTAATGACCATAAAAAGTAATCTCTAGTGATAAAGTTTCTGTCACCATTCAGACAAATGGAAAAAATACTAAGGAAGAATGAAGAGGTATTTCTGGTGCCCTTTGGATCACCTTATTGTTTTGTATTGTTTTAACACAGGTGAATATTTTCATGACCCAAGTTTAGACAAATACATTTTTTTACATTCTGATTTTTTTTTTTTTTTTTGCTGCGTGTCTTGTAGAATTTTAGATCCTCAACCAGGGATTGAATGAACCTGAGCCCTCAGCAGTAAGAGTGTGAAGTCCTAAACCCTGGGCCGCCAGGGAAATGGGCCTATAGAGATAGCAGAGAAATGTGAACGAACATTGAGTTCCCAGAAATCGCTACTACATCATAATTTAGGAAGCCCTCGCCCTGCCACTCAAGTTTCCCAGATGCCATTTTGAAATCACAGCAACAGACGCCATGTATTTAAGGTAGAAAGTGGAGAACTTGCAAAATAATAGATTTCCCCATTCTGAACTGAAGTCTACACAGCAGCTTCTTTTTAATTCATCATGGTCTTATAGCAAGATTATAAAATCTGGAAATGAATAGGCAAGGATGGAGACGATGTTGGGATTGGTATTTCTTTAATGATTTAGGGATTATTGGTCATTTACTTTCAACTGTAACTGAAGTCTTGAAATAATGGAATTTATTAGGGGAATGCTTCATTCACCCTTGTATAATGTGAACGTACGGAAATTACACATGTGGACTCAGAAATCGTTTGTGCACACAAAGGGGTGATCCATCATTTCACCCCTCATTCACTCGGTGCTGGGGAAGGAGGGGCAGGGAAGTATGAGTTATAGCTTACTAGACAAAATCCCATACTTCACATCTTACATTTCCAGGAGGCTCCTTTTATGTAACCTTCATATTATTTATACCTGCTGGTCATTCATGATAAAAGATACTTTTATCATGAGGTGTTTTTTTTTTCCTTTATCAAGGTTTTTTTAATTATTTATTTATCAAAACAGTCACAAATGTTTTTGACAAAATCGCTTTCAGGCAGTCAAACAGATCATTGTCCCAAGCTTAGAGCAGTAGGCCTTGTCTACATAAACTGTGTTGAATTAGACGCATGGTCTCTAATATACCAACCAAAAAAATGATAAATGCATTAAAAATCAAATTGCATTGTTTCTTTGTGGGGCAGTTTTATTTTAAAGTAAGGACAGCATAACTTTCACTTTCTTATTAAAGCTGTAGCAAGAAATTCAGCTATTATTTTTAAACACTGCAAAGTGCAGACATGTATTATAAAACATCTGTTTTAAACATCTGTTTTAAAACATCCGTTGTCCAGAACTAATTCAGCCTTTGGCTAGTAAAATAGTTTCTTATTCCAAGTCTGAATTGGTATGCTGATTAAAACTTCAATCCACTGGGCATAGTCCTACACATAGGTGAGCCCTGAATCTAAGAATATCTATCTTAAGGGAATATTTGTAAAATATCACAATGCTATATGGGTATGAAAAATGATCTCTTTTATGCAGTTTACATTTAAGGTTCATTTCACGTGTTAAACTTTTCCATTTTATTTTCAAGATCTTCTAGATCCTTGCTACTCAAAATGCATACTAACATATCTTGAGAGCTTGCTGGAAATGGAGGTTCTGTGAGCCCATCCTATCCCACCACCCCACTCTAGAATCAGACACTGAATTTTCACAAGATCCCTCCATGATATGTATACACACTAAAGTTTGAGAAACCCTGCTCTAGATGGTTGTTGGATGGTATGTGACATTTTGAAGGAGACAAGAATCATTAGTGAATCTGAACAGGTTACTTCAGAGGCAAAATAACAATAAAATTATATTAACTAATATTTTTGAGCATTTAATGTATTCTAGGCATCGTATTTTGATCCCTGGGTCAGGAAGATCCCCTGGAGAAGGGCACAGCAACCCACTTCAGTATTCTTGCCTGGAGAATCCCGTGGACAGGGGAACCTGGAGGGCTACAGTCCATGGGGTCACTAAGAGTTGGACATGACTGAAGCAACTTAGCACAGCACAGGAATCATATCAGCTTGATGCTTTTTCCATGCATTATCTCATTTGGGCAGCAGGAAATAGAAGACTATTTCTCTGACGATGGAGAAATAATTTGGTAAATGGAGAAATTCAGGAATATCCTAAGTAGGAAATGGCAACTTAGAGAAAACGGCATAGTGTAGTGGTAGCATTCAGAATAAGAATAGATATAGTTTACTTATGTGAGAAATGTAGACAAAGCAGAGATACGAAAGACAGGAATATCTTCCAAATGACCAGGAAAACAAGCTTATACTAATGTATTCTGCTGAACCAAGAAGAGCTATTTGGAAGTGGCATAGCTAATATGCTGAGTCTCACTCATCTTCTCACTTTAGAACAAAGGTTAAAAAGTGTTTTTAACACTTTAACACGCACTATGTTGCGTGTTTACTGTGTATGTAAATGGACACATAAATAATATAAATGTATGTTACTTTATGTGGATCCAAGTCTTTTTGGTGGGTAATTCTTATAACCTTAATGTTGGCATAGAAGTGTGTCATTTTTAATGTATAATCATGAGGATTAATCTTTTTAAGGAACAAGCTTAAATGTAAGAGCCAGTGGAGGAGAATATATTTGGGGGTTGAGAGGAAACTGGTTTCTAATCTTGTTCCTGACCTGATACTCACCATAATAACTGATAAACCAAACTAGTCGGCTAACTCATCTACTAACAGGATTAGTGTTACTGGTATGTTTCACAAACAAACAAACAAAAATTTTATTAGCACCCAAAACTTTGTCTTAAGTGAAGGGCTTTCTGAAGTATCAGCTCTCTGAGAGGGTTGATAATGCTTCTGTTTGCTTTGGTGTTTTTTTTTTTCTTTCCTTTTTTTTTTTTTTTTTTGGCTGCACCCCATGAGGCATGTGAGATCTTAGTTCCCACAGATCTAACCTATACCCCTTACCTTGGAAGCACAGAATCTTAAGTGCCAAGCAAGTCTTGCAGTTTTTAAGAGGTTTTTAAGGGGTCAGACTAATCTTATCCTAGTAGGAAGAATTTTCATAAATTTATAGTAGACACTAAATGATTCACACCATTAGAAGCCATTGCTATTAATATAATTCTACTTCTCTGGAAGTAAATATAAAATAGCAAGTTACCTGGGTTGTAGTATTGTAGATGAGAAATTATATTCATCATGTGCTACTGTATAAGAAATTACCCCAAAGCTTAGCAGCTTAAAACAACAAAGACAGTGGGTCAGGAATCTACGTATGTATGGCCTGGGTGTCTGTGGCTGAGGACCCGAGGTGTATATCAAACTGTCCACTGGGCTGTGGTCCCATCTAAAGGCTCTATCAAAGGTGGTCCAGTCACATGATTACTAGCCAACTTCAGGTCCTCCTTACCTGGGACTTTCCACAGAGCAGCCTGTGACATGGCTTCCAGCTTCCCACAGGGCAGGCAACCCAAAAGAGCTCAAGAGACAGAAAAAAAAAAAAAAATATGCCCAAGATGGAAGTTAGGGTCTTTTTATAACCTAGTCTTAGAAGTTACCTTCCATTACTTCTGCCACATGCCATTCACTAGAAGCAAGTCTGTAAGTCCTGTCCGTTGTAAAGGAAGAGGGTTACACACAGGAGTGTGAATATCAGGAGGTGGGGATCACTGGGACCCAACCACAATCAATTTCTTCTTCCTTCTTGCTTTCTTATTGTCTAACACATCAGTTTCCCAAGGAGTACATGTTTCTTGGGTAATAAAGAAATAAAATGGTTAAAGGCAATACAACTTAAAGAGAAAGTATTCTTTCATCAGAAATGTTGATCAGAAAAGTCACTACTCCTTGGAGCTTTCTTAGTAAGTCAAGATTTATTAATGATCTTCCTGGCCACATATTAGATCATGTCAGGACTTCCTGGTGGTTCAGATGGTAAAGAATTTGCCTGCAATGCAGGAGACACAAGAGACATGGGTTCAATCCCTGGGTTGGGAAGATCCCCTGGAGCAGGACATGGCAACCCACTCCATTATTCTTGCCTGGACAATCCCATGGACAGAGGAGCCTGGCGGGCTACAGTCCATGGGGTTACAAAGAGTCAGACATGACTGAGTGACTAACACTTTTTCAGGAATCTGAGTCTGATATGAATAATCTAACAGGACTTTGTTTCACCTTTCAAATTTTTTGCGCTGAAAAATGAAATAGCAAACCCATCCCCCTTCCCTGGGTGGTAGTATGAACATGTCTGTCTTTCTCAGTTGCCTAACAGGTTCCTTCTTGCTCTGTTCTCAACAGTATGCTTGAGAGCTCCAACCGGCTTGATGAAGAGCACCGGCTGATCGCCAGATACGCGGCCAGACTGGCGGCAGAGTCCACTTCGTCTGTAAGTAGTCTGCATTAGAGATGTCACATTGACTGTAGTCCTGTTGCTGGTGCCACAGCAGCAGAGCCAAGTGGTTGCTATTGAGCCATCTGCAAGACCTAAAAACAATCTGGCTTCTGATGCTTTGATTTTTCACTTTTCAGCTATCATTCTGGTCTAGTGTGAATCAGAGCTTGAGGGATTCTGTTACAACAGTGCTGAATCAGCCCAACTCCTGATTTCTCTGGATAATGTCTAATCAATAAATATAAAGAGCAAGCAATGATTCAAATCCACAGCTGACTAAGATAAATTTCTACTTTTATCAGTATGCAAGTGGTGCAGTGGCAAAGAACCCAATGCAGGAGACATAGGAGACAAGAGTTTCAATCCCTGGGTCAGGAAGATCTCCAGGAGTAGGAAATGACACCCCACTCCAATATTCTTGCCTAGGAAATTCCATGGACAGAGGAACTTGGTGGAATACAGTCCATAGGGTCGCAAAGAGTTGACCACAACTAAGCAACTGAGAAGGAAATGGCAACCCACTCCAGTATTCTTGCCTAGAGAATTCTGTGGACAGAGGAGCCTGGTGGGCTGCTGTCCATAGGATTGCACAAAGTCAGACCCGACTGAAGCAACTTAGGATGCATGCATGCACTGGAGAAGGAAATGGCAACCCACTCCAGTATTTCTGCCTGGAGAATCCCAGGGATGGGGGAGCCTGGTGGGCTGCCATCTATGGGGTTGCACAGAGTCAGACACGACTGAAGCAACTTAGCAGCAGCAGCAAGCAACTGAGCATAGAACACAAAATACATACAGAATATGTACAAGAAAGAGAAAATGATGTCATAAAATTAAAAAAAAAAAAAAAAACCTTCATCACATGTCAAAGGTGCCAAGGCCAGACTTAGCTATAGAAGACCATTTCAAATATAAAATATAGGACCTCACAATTCTCCAATACTAATACCAATTGTATCTTTGTTAAAAGAAATGCTAAATTAAAAAGTGATAGGAAAACTTTATGAAAGCCAGAGCTTCACCAAGTTTAAACCTTTCCCTACAGTTAGTTTTCTGAAATTAAAATTCAGGCAGCATTTCTCCATGTCTTTGGGCTTAGACAATGGGTGCTATTTTTTTAAAGCTTGACATTCTGTGGTAGAAAGATTAGTTGTGATTTTTTTTTTTTTTTGCTTTAAAAATTGGGCGGTATTTTTATGATGTATTGTAGAGCAAAGAAAGCACAGGGAAATCTGCATAATCTGAGCCTGTTTTTATTGATTGATTGTGCTGGGTCTTCATCGCTGTTCCATGCGGGCTTTCTGTTGTTTATTGATTGATTGTGCTGGGTCTTCATCGCTGTTCCATCCGGGCTTTCTCTAGCTGCACTGTGCAGGCTTCTCACTGCAATGGCTTCTTTTCTGTGGGTGGAGCCTGGGTTGTGGGGCGTGCGAGCTTCAGTAGTTGTGGTTCATGGGCTTAGTTGCCCTCTGGCACGTGGAATCTTCCCAAACAGGAATCAAATCTGTGTTCTCTGCACTGGCAGGCAAATTCCTAAACACTGGACCACAAGGGAAGTCCTGACCCTTTTTCTATAAAACGATATCAAATAACCCCTTCACTAAATACACATACACATATACGCACAGCATCCCTGGTAGCTCAGTTGGCTAAGAATTTGCCTGCAATGCAGGAGACCCTGATTCGATTCTTGGTCAGGAAGATCCCCTGGAGAAGGGATAGGCTACCCTCTCCAGTATTCTTGGACTTCTCTGGTGGTTCAGATGGTAAAGAATCCGCCTGCAATGCAGGAGACCTGGGTTCGATCCCTGGGTTGGGAAGATCCCCTGGAGGAGGACATGGCAACCCACTCCAGTATTCTTGCCTGGAGAATCCACATGAACAAAGGAGCCTGGTGGGCTACAGCCCATGGGGTCACAAAGAGTCAGACACGATTAAGCGACAAAGCACAGCATAGGACAGCACATATAAATGCAGTATATGAGCTATATATACATATCTATTGTTATAAAATCATATATATATATATATGTAATCATATATAGCCATGTATATAATTCTTATATAATCATATTCTTCTGTATCAATATATGTGATTATTTAAGAAGGGAGAAAGTGGTGACTGCATATACATCAGTTGTTAAAGCTGGTTGCAACCCATCAACATAAAATTACATATATGAGTGAAGAAATGCTGGAAGTATTTTGACCTAAAGAAGAAGAGAAGAAAAGTCATAACAACTCTGACTTTAAAACTATAGCCTTCCCTGATAGCTCAGTTGGTAAAGAATCTTCCTGTAATGCAGGAGACCCTGGTTTGATTCCTGGATGGGGAAGATCTGCTAGAGAAGGGATAGGCTACCCTCTCCAGTATTCTTGGGCTTCCCTTGTGGCTCAGCTGGTAAAGAATCCACCTGCAATGCGGGAGACCTGGGTTCAGTTCCTGGGTTTGGAAGATCCCCTGGAGAAGGAAACGGCTACCCACTCCAGTAGTTTGGGCTGGAGAATTCCATGGACTGTATACTCCATGGGGTCACAAGAGTAGGACATGACTGAGTAACTTTAACTTTCACTTTAAAACTATATGAAACTGAAGCCTATTATACAGAGTGAAGTAAGCCAGAAAGAAAAACACCAATACAGTATACTAACACATATATATGGAATTTAGAAAGATGGTAATGACAACCCCGTATGCGAGACACCAAAAGAGACACAAATGTATAGAACAGTCTTTTGGACTCTGTGGGAGAGGGAGGGTGGGATGATTTGGGAGAATGGCATTAAAACATGTATAATATTATATAAAAAAACTATACATTTTTTAATTATATATTACAGTGGTTGAACAGTAATTCTAGAGAAAGATACCTCAACAGTGATTCATTTACTGAAGTGGGTAGCCATTCCCTTCTCCAAGGGATCTTCCAGACCCAAGGATCGAACTCAGGTCTCCAGCATTGCAGGTGGATTCTTTACCGTCTGATCCACCAGGAAAGCCCTTTACTGAAAAAAAAATAGCTGCACTGGGAACAGCATGGCAAGAATGAACTCGCTCCCCAATATCAGAAATTTGGAACCAGTTTTTCCCATGTTTTGTACATTTGCCTGCAAAAGAATTCTTTTCTGCTTTCCATCCCATAAATGTGCTCCAGACCTCCCCAAAAGCTGGTCCTTAGGAGAGGAACGGCTGTTTAATTTTACATGTTTTGCTTTTTTTGTTTTGATAAAAATGGTTGTCTCTTTCGTGTGCATATTTCACGACTCCTGTCTTTTCAAACACACACAGATTCCCCTGCCCGATACTAAATAGTGTAAACCACGTATTTTACAGCAGCCAACTCAGCAGAGGAGCGCCCCAGACATCTCCTTCACCATTGATGCAAATAAGCAGCAAAGGCAGCTGATCGCAGAACTAGAAAACAAGAACAGGTAAGACATTAGACAGACTGGCTTTTGTGATCAAAGTGCACGTTCATTAATAACCTAAAGTCATGCTTTTAACTGTCCAGGTTTTTTTCACCCTGTAGGCATATAAATATAAGGGAAGTCATCTAGAGTCAGTGATGCTGCTTCTGAAAAACTAAGCTTTAAATTTTAGATCATCAGAAACTTCATGAGGGGAAAAAACAAATCAGATCAGATCAGTCGCTCAGTCGTGTCCAACTCTTTGCGACCCCATGAACCGCAGCACCCCAGGCCTCCCTGTCCATCACCAGCTCCCGGAGATCACCCAGACTCATACCCATCGAGTCAGTGATGCCATCCAGCCATCTCATCCTCTGTCGTCCCCTTCTCCTCCTGCCCTCAATCCCTCCCAGCATCAGAGTCTTCTCCAATGAGTCAACTCTTCACATGAGGTGGCCAAAATACTGGAGTTTCAGCTTTAGCATCATTCCTTCTAAAGAAATTCCAGGATTGATCTCCTTCAGAATGGACTGGTTGGATCTTCTTGCAGTCCAAGGGACTCTCAAGAGTCTTCTCCAACACCACAGTTCAAAAGCATCAATTCTTCGGCGCTCAGCCTTCTTCACAGTCCAGCTCTGACATCCATACATGACCACAGGAAAGACCATAGCCTTGACTAGGCAAACCTTTGTTGGTAAAGTAATGTCTCTGCTTTTGAATATGCTATCTATGTTGGTCATAACTTTCCTTCCAAGGAGTAAGCGTCTTTTAATTTCATGGCTGCAGTCACCATCTGCAGTGATTTTGAAGCCCAGAAAAACAAAGTCTGACACTGTTTCCACTGTTTCCTTCCCCATCTATTTCCCATGTAGTGATGGGACCAGATGCCATGATCTTCGTTTTCTGAATGTTGAGCTTTAAGCCAACTTTTTCACTCTCCACTTTCACTTTCATCAAGAGGCTTTTTAGCCCCTCTTCACTTTCTGCCATAAGAGTGGTGTCATCTGCATATCTGAGGTTATTGATATTTCTCCCGGCAATCTTGATTCCAACTTGTGTTTCTTCCAGTCCAGCATTTCTCATGATGTACTCTGCATATAAGTTAAATAAACAGGGTGACAATATGCAGCCTTGACGTACTCCTTTTCCTATTTGGAACCAGTGTGTTGTTCCATGACCAGTTCTAACTGTTGCTTCCTGACCTGCATACAGATTTCTCAAGAGGCAGATCAGGTGGTCTGGTATTCCCATCTCTTTCAGAATTTTCCACAGTTTATTGTGATCTACACAGTCAAAGGCTTTGGCATAGTCAAAAAAGCAGAAATAGATGTTTTTCTGGAACTCTCTTGCTTTTTCCATGATCCAGCGGATGTTGGCAATTTGATCTCTGGTTCCTCTGCCTTTTCTAAAACCAGCTTGAACATCAGGAAGTTCATGGTTCACATATTGCTGAAGCCTGGCTTGGAGAATTTTGAGCATTACTTTACTAGCGTGTGAGATGAGTGCAATTGTTCGGTAGTTTGAGCATTCTTTGGCATTGCCTTTCTTTGGGATTGGGATGAAAACTGACCTTTTCCAATCTTGTGGCCACTGCTGAGTTTTCCAAATTTGCTGGCATATTGAGTGCAGCACTTTCACAGCATCATCTTTCAGGACTTGGAATAGCTCCACTGGAATTTCATCACCTCCACTAGCTTTGTTCGTAGTGATGCTTTCTAAGGCCCATTTGACTTCATATTCCAAGATGTCTGGCTCTAGGTCAGTGATCACATCATCATGATTATCTGGGTCTTGAAACTCTTTTTTGTACAGTTCTTCTGTGTATTCCTGCCACCTTTTCTTAACATCTGCTTCTGTTAGGTCCACACCATCTCTGTCCTTTATCGTGCCCATCTTTGCATGAAATGTTCCTTTGGTATCTCTGATTTTCTTGAAGAGATCCCTAGTCTTTCCCATTCTGTTGTTTTCCTCTATTTCCTTGCATTGATCACTGAAGAAGGCTTTCTTATCTCTTCTTGCTATTCTTTGGAACTCTGCATTTAGATGTTTATATCTTTCCTTTTCTCCTTTGCTTTTCGCTTCTCTTCTTTTCACAGCTATTTGTAAGGCCTCCCCAGACAGCCATTTTGCTTTTTTGCATTTCTTTTCCATGGGGATGGTCTTGATCCCTGTCTCCTGTACAATGTCACGAACCTCATTCCATAGTTCATCAGGCACTCTATCTGTCAGATCTAGGCCCTTAAATCTATTTCTCACTTCCACTGTATAATCATAAGGGATTTGATTTAGGTCATACCTGAATGGTCTAGTAGTTTTCCCTACTTTCTTCAATTTCAGTCTGAATTTGGCAATAAGGAGTTCATGGTCTGAGCCACAGTCAGCTCCTGGTCTTGTTTTTGCTGATTGTATAGAGCTTCTCCATCTTTGGCTACAAAGAATATAATGGCTGCAAAGAATATAATCCTTTTCATTATAGGGGACTGGAATGCAAAAGTAGGAAGTCAAGAAACACCTGGAGTAACAGGCAAATTTGGCCTTGGAACACGGAATGAAGCAGGGCAAAGACTAACAGAGTTTTGCCAAGAAAATGCTCTGGTCATAGCAAATACCCTCTTCCAACAACACAAGAGAAGACTCTATACATGGACATCACCAGATGGTCAACACCAAAATCAGATCGATTATATTCTTTGCAGCCAAAAAACAAATACATATATATATATATATATATAAAAAGTGAGTCTGAGTGACCTCCGAGAGCTGGTGATGGATAGGGAGGCCTGGCGTGCTGCAGTTCATGGGGTCGCAAAGAGTCGGACACGACTGAGCGACTGATCTGATCTGATATATATATATTCTGAGATGTCAATACAATTAATGTAATGTCCCTAGATAGTATCATTTCGCCTTTTCTGAGATACTTATTTTGTTAAGGAGCTGTCTAAGACAGAAGGGCCCCCCTGGGTGCTAAAGGCTAAGTATCTTAATCACCCAGAGATAAGTAGAAGTCTCGCCAGGGAGGGCCCTGTGAGGATCGCAGGCTAAAGAGGCATCTGGGGACACCACCAGCACCCACTCGTTCAAGCCAAACATTTCCACACCCCATCCATCAGGTTTTCATTCAACACAGATTGACTCACCGTTCTGCCCCATGGGAGTTCCCCAAAACCAGGCACTTCATCTCTTCCATTCCCACTCAGTGCAACCTGTCACTTTATAATACATAAATCATATCATGTTATTTCTTGTTCAAAATCTCTGTTGATTTTCCGTTACATTGAATAAAACCCACCCCTCTGACCACAGTCTGCAGGTCCAACCTGACCTGATTCCTGCCTCCCTCTCCAGCCACTGCCCACCTTACTCATTACACTCCTGCTTCTTTCTTTCTTTACAGCCTTTCAAGTACTGGCTGTTCTCCTAGCTTACAGAGCTCTTCCTCAGGGTCTCTGCAGAGATGGCTCTTCCTCACTGCTCACGTCTCAGCTCAAACAGCATCTGCTATAAGACCACCTTTCTGACACCTCCTACTCTAGGAACCACGCTCTATTACATCCCTCTGTGTGTGTGTGTGTGTGTGTGTGTGTGTGTGTGTGTGTGTGTGCATGCACACACATGCATGCCTATCTCTCTCTGAAAAAAAAATGCATTCAAGTGTCTTTTTCCTTATTATTCTCTGTCTCATCTGACAGATATGGAATTTCTTTGAGAACCGAGTCCATGACAAATGGCCCCTGGGTTCCAGAACCATGCCTGGTATACTGAAACACTGTAGAAGCTCAGCAAATATATACTGAGTGATGAAAGGTTGTTGTGTCACGCAAAGACACCGGGATTCTTGGCCCCCGGAGAAGAATTCAATCTGGGGCCAGAGACGAGGCTTGATCGCTCAGAGCTTTTGTGTAATAAAGTTTTATTAAAGTATAAAGGAGATAGAGAAAGCTTCTGACATAGGCGTCAGAAGGGGGCAGAAAGAGTACCCGCTTGCTAGTGTTAACAATGAAGTTATATACTCTCCAGTGAATCCAAAGAATGTCTGGAAGTTGTAAAGACCTACTCCCATAATTTACATTTTAACAGAATTAGCCAGAAGGTTTAATCCAAAGACTGTCCTCAGGCAGGATACATCCTTGTAAAGACCAAGTCTACTTCCATAATTTACATTTTAAGATAACAGAAGGTTTAATCCAGAGACTGTCTTTAATCCAGAGACTGTCCTCAGGCAGGATACATTATTGTTATATAATCCTAAGGAATGTAGAGAAAGAAAAAAAGGTTGTCCTTTCTTCCTCCTTGAGAATTCCAGACCCCTCTCTCCTTGGGGACCCCTAGACTCCTTATCAACCTACCTAGGAAAGGACTCTCTCAGTGAGAAAGTAATAAATTGCTGAGTCAGATCTTAAACTCAGTGCTGAGTAAGTCTCACATAAAAACAACTTGTACCTTCTGTATTTCTCAGAGCCACACCAAAATGTCTTAATAGTTAATCTCATCTTTAAACACTGATGTGCCTTCTGAGATCAAACTGGTAAAGGAGAAAGTTGTGATCATTGTTACATGCCGGTAGAGTCTGACCTGAAAATCTTGGGATAAATGGTCAAGCTATTCTTTGAAGTTCTACAGAAAAAAGTTAAAAGGAAGGTAAAAATTCAGGACATTTTCATATTCTTGGGAAAAAAGACTAAAATGAAAATTTACAAGCACACAAATAGCTAATCTTGGTTGCAATTTTGATCTACTCTCCTACCTTTCCAAAGCATTTATTATCTCTTCCAGTTCTCTGCTTCCACTCAGCATGGGGATGTCATCCGTGTGTGCTAAGTTGCTTCAGTCCTGTCTGACTCTGCAACCCTGTGGACTGTAGGCTCCTCTGTCCATGGGATTCTCCAGGCAGGAATACTGGAGCAGGTTGCCATTTCCTCCTCCAGGGGATCTTCCCGACCCAGGGACAAACCTAAGTGTCTCCTGCATTGGCAGGTGGGTTCTTTACCATTAGAGCCACCTGGGAAGAGACTTGAAGGGGAAATCAGGACTTCCTTTAAGGAAATAACCCAGGAATATGTACCTCCATGTGGGATTCCAGAATCAATAAGAGGCCCCATGAATGTGCTGGGAGTGCCATGCTACCACTCCTTCTGCTTAGTTCTAGGGCATTTGGGGATTGCACTTTCTGAAGGACCAGAGAGAGAATAGAGGAATGGGAATGAGAAAAGATGGCAGGAAGAGAGCTTCGTCCTGTCCCTGAGTTCCTTCCACACCCAGTGCCTAAAGAGCATCTAGTCCATCCTGAATTCATCTCTCTAAGCCAACAGCCTCAACCCCATGGATGACTCCAGAACCGTGTCCCAGAAGCTTATCCAGGTCACAGTTCCTGTACCATGGAAATCACCCAGGGATCCCATGGTCTCCAAAGCGACAGTTAACCTGGTAATCAGATCTCTGGGCTTCAAGGGAGGATAGAATTGCTCACTTGACTTTGTGTCTACGCTAGGTAGTTCATGGATGTTTCAGCAGTGATCTTTAGAAAATAATGCTTCCTTAGAGCATACTTAGAGGAGCCAGTTGGAGTTAGTATTAAAAGTAGCAAGATTCTTCGAATTACATTGTCTAAGCCACAGCCTGCCTAGGCTACACCTGTCAGACCAAGTAGTGGGAACTAAAGGAGTCTGATATATATGAGGTTTGGGGCACACCAACCTGAGTTCAAATGACCATGACCACCTAGAAATTGAACTTGGACAAGATTTGTAACTAGTCTATGCTTCGATTCCCTCATTCGTGAAACAGATAATAGAAGTCCCTGTATATAGAACAGTTCCTAATAGAACTGTTAGGAGGATTAAATAAGACTAAAGAAGACAATGACTACTTAGTGACTGAGCACACACACACACAAGAAGACAACACAGTTCCCAGGTGTAGTCTAAGCACTTCATGCTCCTTGCCTATCTTATCATTATGTTTTTTTCTGCTAGAGCTGCTTCTCTATTTTCCTTCTCTGGGGCAAAATGGTTCCGTCATGGTTCTGTCCTCAGAATCAACAAGGAGAACTAATGGAAGTCACAGAATGTCAGGATGTTAGCCCTGAGGAACTTGGAAATCTCAGTTCCCTGATTTTCAGGCTGGGCTCTCCAGGACCCCAGGGGCCCCGTAGGGCTGCATGAAGAGGAAGAAGGGGCATCCCAGGTGGCGCTAGTGGTAAAGAACGCACCTGCCAGTGCAGGAGTTGAAAGAGATGCCAGTTTGATTACTGGGTCGGAAAGATCCTCTGGAGGAGGGCATGGCCACCACTCCAGTCTTCTTGCCTGGAGAATCCCATGGACAGTGGAGCCCGGCAGCTGCAGTCCATAGGATGACACAGAGTCAGACGCAACTGAAGCGACCGCACGCACAAAGAGGAAGGAAGCAGAGCCAGGAGTGCCAGGCGCTCCCCTTCTTTAACCTTCTCTTCTTTAAGAAGAGAAGTTTCTTCTTAACTTATGCTGGGTTTCCATGGAAGTTTTCTTTTAAAGAAAAATTTCCACCTTGAAACACCAAGGGGGAGCAAAATAAAAAGTTGAAAACCACTGAATTATGGTCCATATCCATGAGAGGGACAGTGACTCACTCGTAATTAGCTTCTTGACGCTGGCATGTTTGTGGAGCAGGAGATTGTAAATCAGCCTTTCAGATGGAAAGTCACCCAGCCCCCTTGCTCACCAGGTTCACCTTCCATTCTCATTCGGTGCTTTGTTCTGTCTTGCTGGCTCTTCTGCATTTTACTGGATGGGAGGTTGACCCCTCCCCCAAGAATCCGTGACTTGTAACCTTGCCTAATAGCATCTAATTCACTTAAGGATAATTTGCTTTGCATCAGTCACCTATCCTTTATGGCTGGCCTAACGTTCACCCCAATGCAGGGCAGACCAGAACCCAACATTAATGATAGACGGACACGTCTCACCCCTGACCAAGGTCACCAATAGCACTCTTAGGTCACTGACTCAATTACACTGAATCCTTTTAAAAGCACTTTCCTTCTTAAGGCTACCCTCATTGAGATCCATTGTTAAGGTTGAAAATGTTATGAAAAGAGAAAGAATTTTGCCTAACTGGGGGCTTTTCAGATAAATTCAGTGGGAAGAATTTCATTCCTGGTGTGAGAATGGGGTTATTTAGTTTCGGAAAATGAATGCCATTTATCCTTATTTTCCTTCCAAGCATCTCTTACTTGGTATCTGCAGGTAGTTTAAGGTGTCAGACTGAGATCATAAGTAAGAGGAAGATTCATTTTCATCTCTTAAGCAGTGCGCCTTGCAAAGTTGAACACTTTACTGCAGCATTATATTACTGACTAGAGAGATTAGGTCCTGGGGAGAACAATCGGCTTGAAGGTTCCAATGACACAAGCAGACCGTCCTGGTTCCTAGGATGTACTGGAGATGAAGGCAGTATCCTTCATCCACAGCACTCAACTTTTGCAGAAAGAGGGACCCCTTCCAGGGCCTGAGAGTGGGCTCTTGTCGAACACTGGGAAATGCATTGTCCACGGAGACACATGTGCTGACAAAGCAAAAGATTTCGTTGGGAAGGATGCCCCAGGGGACGAGCAGCACACAAGAACACAGGAGGCCTGCTCTGCCTCCGGATTCACAGTCCCAGGTTTTATGGTAATTGGGGTTAGTTTCCAGGTTGTCTCTGGCCAGTCATCTTGCTTGGCCTGTATTTGGTCTGACTCAGGGTCCTTCCTTGGAGAAGGGTATGGCCACCCACTCCAGTATTCTTGTCTGGAGAATTCCATGGACAGAGGAGCCTAGGGGGCTACAGTCCAGGGAGTCGCAAAGATTTGGACATGACTGAGCGACTAACACTCAGGGTCCTTCCTAGTGGTAAGCGCAACTCTCAGCCAAGATGGATTCTGGTGCAAAGGATTCTGGGAGGTTGGTCATCTCCGCCCTCCTTTGGTTCCTCCCAGATTCTCCCAGTTAGTTTTTGGCAGCAGCAGCACAGCACATTCCTTATTTGAATCTCTATTGTGAGACAACTCAAGCAAACAGTTATCTTCAGTTATCACCGTGCCTGACCCAATGCAGACAATTTCAGTCAACAGTTCCCTAACACAGCTTAGCTACAGCCAACACCTCATAAACACCGTCAGTTCGTGAGGACAGGTTTTGCTCCAACGCACAGGACGACCCCTTCTTTCTTTGCTCTGGTGGCCCTGATCAGCTCACATGTTAGATTCTGAACGTCCTGGAAGTTAACTGACCAGGTTTCTCTCCTTCCTCCTCTCTCCCAAGAGAAATCCTACAGGAGATCCAGAGGCTGCGGCTAGAGCATGAACAAGCTTCTCAGCCCACACCGGAGAAGGCGCAGCAGAACCCCACTCTGCTGGCAGAACTGCGGCTCCTCAGGTAAGAAAAGGAGCCCAAGGCATCTCAGGAAGGGCAGTGTCTGAGATGGTCCAAACTGTCTGACAGTGTCCACCGGAAAATGGTCATCAGCCTCTGTAGCTGCCAATGTCTGTTTGCTTTTATTTTTATAGCATCTAATTGCTGGGATTTGGGGGTCTGGGAAAAGAAGTTATTTACATTTTACTTTTTTCTTTGACACAGAGAAAAGGACACAGTGTTCTTCAGATCCAAAACCAAATGTTTCACTAGAAAAAAAATTTTATAGTGCATTCTTTTTTTTTTAATTACAGTATAGTTGATGTCAGTTACTGTGTAAGTATGATATGATGAAAGTTGTGCTGTGTGCATAGTTGCTCAGTCACATCAGACTCTGCGACCCCATGGACTGTAGCCCTCCAGGCTCCTCTGTTCATGGAATTCTCCAGGCAAGAATACTGGAGTGGACAGCCATTCCCTTCTGCAGGGGGTCTTCCCAACCCAGGGATCAAACCTGGGTCCCCTGGATTGCAGGTGGATTCTTTACCACCTGAGCTACCAGGGAAACCCCATGCTTTATTTGTGGTTTTTATAAACTATTGGCTATATATATCCTTGTGGGTTATTTTATACATAATAGTTGGTACCTCTTAATGCCTAGCCCTGTATCTCCCATCCCCCACTACTCTCTCCCCTCTGGTAACCGCTAATTTGTTCTCTATATCTGTCTTACTGGGAAAAAAATTTGAACTCAACTTTTTAGTTATTTGCACTATCAACAATATGTTTATGATAAAAGTGATCAACAAAACAAACATGTAAACAACTAAATAATCACCACTTTTTAAATTTAAAAATTTACCTGTGACCCATAAATTCTCTCCAACTCTTGGTCCCTAAGAGTTTTCTATACAGATCCTCACACCTTCTTGTTCTGCAAATGAATTTAAAGGCCTGGTGTTACCTAGTCTGTCATCATGGAATATTATTGGAAAGGACCGAAGAAGGTCATTTGGTTCCACCCCTGAATTTCAGGGTACTTCTCAGCCTCAGACTGTAGAGAGCAGCAGGGCGTGGATAAGGACTATCAGCACGTGCAAAAGGAGTCAGACCAGGGGCTCTGCTTCAGACTTACCAACATGCCTTGAATATGGCACTGACCCAAACCTGTCTGTATGGAAAACAGTGCAAACATAACCCAAAGATACTCCCTAGTGGAAATGTCATATTTCACAAAGCAGTCAGAGTCAGCAAGTATAACATTCTTTCCATCTTTCAGTTTAGATGTCAAGTATATTTCAGGTATATCTAACTCCAAGGCAACTCACTCTTATTAACTTTTTATAATAAGAACAGATGCCTCTGCTCAGAAATTAGAGTGCCCCTTGTCAGCATTAGGGCGCCACTTGCTTACTCTGGTGGCTCAGACGGTAAAGAATCTGCCTACAATGTGGGAGACCTGGGTTCAATCCCTGGGTCAAGAAGAACCCCTGGAGAAGGAAATGGCAACCCACTCCAGTATTCTTGCCTGGGGAACTTATGGACAGAGGAGCCTGGTGGGCTACAGTCCATGGAGCCACACAGAGTCAGACCCAACTGAGCAACTAACACTTTAACTTCCTCCTTCCAAGGAGACTAAATTTAGCACATTCTGTATGGCTGTATTTGTGTTTTACCAAGTCCCAGCTGATTGTATGGATCTTTCTAGGGGCTCCACTCTAACCCAGCTCTATGGACATATTCACATCTGAGCACTCAGCACACCCGGCCAGGGAGCAGGCCCTGCCTCTCAGGTGGGATCCAGTCTCCCCAGGCTCATACACTTGACTGGAGGGGGAGACCCACCAAAGGCCTGAGTTATGGAAAGGAGATCTGTAGAGCTTGTAGCTTGTAGAGGCTTCTGGATATGCAAAGATCACATCACACTTTAGAAGAACAAAATAATATAATGGAAGAAATATAAAGTCTTCCTTTTCAATATATGTGATTTCTGGTCCTACTTTCAGAGAGATGTTTTAGCAGTTCTTGCATATTCTGCTACACCATCACCCAGAAGGGATGAAAATGAAAAGGAAAAGAATGTTTTACATCCTCCTCCTCCTCAAGGGCTTATGAAAGTAAATCACTGCTTGAAAGTAGCATATTTTGCCAAATAGGATTATGTCGGCCCTTCAGACTCACAAGTAAAGAAAGTTGAGTCTAATATGTGCATGCATACTAAGTCGTTTCAGTCGTGTCTGACTCTTTGCATCCCTATGGACCATAGCCCGCCAGGCTTCTCTGTCCATGGGCATTTGCATGGCAAGAATACTGGAGTGGGCTGTCATGCCCTCCTCCACAGGATTGTCCCAACCCAGGGATCAAATTTGTGTCTCTTACATCTCCTCCATTGACAGGCGGATTCTTTACCACTAGCACCACCTGGAAACCCCTCTCGTGACCCTAGCTGAGTTTAAAGCCATACTAAGGAGTCTGGCTCTGTGGAGAACTTCTAGAGTTTTGGCCATCACCATCAGAGGGTGGCCCACACATCTGGCTTGAGACCTGAAACACCTATATCCTAGCTGATTTGCTTGCCTGCCTCCATATTCTCCAGGTTTCCCAGGTGGTAAAAAAAAAAAAAAAAAAAAAAACCACCAGTCAATGCAGGAGACGCAAGTTCAATCCCTGGGTCGGAAGATCCTGTGGAGGAGGGCACAGTATTCTTGCTTGGAAAATCCCATGGACAGAGGAGCCCCGGGAGCTACAGTTCATAGGGTCACAAAGAGTTGGACACAGCTGAAGCGACTTAGCATGCATGCATGCATGCAGATTTATGTGTCAGGCTTCCCATTTAGCTCAGTGGTAAAGAATCTGCCTGCCAGTGCAGAAGACACAGAAGACCTGGGTTCGATCCCTGGGTCCAGAAATTCCCTGGAGGAGGAAATGGCAACCCACCCCAGTATCCCTGCCTGGGAAATCCCATGGACCGAGAAGCTAGACAGGCTACAGTCCAAGGGGCCGCAAAAGAGTCAGACTCAACTGGAGAGACTTAGCAGGCATTTCATATTCTCCACATTTCTTCTGCCTGGAATAAGTACCCTCCCTTGAAGGATATTTCTCTGGATACTGATGAACCACTTATACTGTGTTTAGCACCTTAACAATTTGGAAGTTTCACAAATTCCCAGAAACCCTGCTCTGTGTTTTATCCTTTAGTCATTTCAGACTTTTCAAGAGTTCCAAAATAGTGACCCCTTGCTAATTATTACTTTTGCCTTGAGTTCACACTGAGGGATGACTATGTGAAGCTGCCAAAGGAACTCCCTTCTGTAGCTTTAACAGAGGTCTCCTCCATCTAGTACATCTTTTCTGGGCCTCTTATTGAGAGGTCAACAGGAGAAATTTCTTTACCAGGGAAATGAGGGCAGCAAGATCAGTGCTTTACTTTTCATGAACACATAGTTTATTTTTATCTTGAGGGCACCACTTAGCTTAGCTTCCCTGGTGGCTCAGAGGTTAAAGCGTCTGCCTGCAATGCGGGAGACCTGGGTTCGATCCCTGGGTCGGGAGATCCCCTGGAGAAGGAAATGGCAACCCACTCCAGTATATCTTGCCTGGAGAATCCCGTGGGGGAGGAGCCTGGTGGGCCGGTCCCGGGGTCGCAGTCGGACACGACTGAGCGACTTCACTTTCTTTCTTTCTTTCTTAAGGGCACCACAAC
The DNA here is from genome assembly GCA_935064755.1 of Tragelaphus eurycerus. Classification (NCBI taxonomy): domain Eukaryota; kingdom Metazoa; phylum Chordata; class Mammalia; order Artiodactyla; family Bovidae; genus Tragelaphus; species Tragelaphus eurycerus. Next base: position 534,883 of record CAKXYN010000121.1, on the reverse strand, counting down.
CTTTCTAAATGATCCCATTCCCCTTTTTACTTTAGCCATGACAAAGCTGAATGCCAAGTTTACAACCCAGATCTGGCAACTGAATAGCATTATAGGACAGGCTTTTCATAGACGCTTCCTGTGCACTAAGCTCCACCTAACACTGTTTCATACAGTTGCTATAAAAGACCTGGGAGATGGCCATGACTATTATAGGGAAAGGAAAGGGTTAGTCCCTCAGTCGTGTCTGACTCTTTGAGACCACATGGACTGTAGCCCCTCAGCCTCCTCTGCCCATGGGATTCACCAGGCAACAATACTGGAGTGGGTTGCCATTTCCTCCTCCAAGGGGTCTTCCTGACCCAAGGATCAAACCTGGGTCTCCCACACTGCAGGCAGATTCCTTACCATCTGAGCCACCAGGGAAGCCCCTTACTACTATAGTCTTTCTATAAAGAAACTGAGGTTCACAGAAGTGAAATAACTTGCCCAAGATCCTGCACAGTGAGCATCACAGGTAGATTGTCTCTCCTTTCCTTGCATGCGTGCGTTCTCAGTCGTGTCCGACTCTTTGTGATCCTATGGATTGTAGCCCAGTAGGCTCTTCTATCCATGGGATTCTTCTGGCAAGAATACTGGAATGGGTTGCCATGCCCTCCTTCAGGGAATCTTCCTGACCCAGGGATCGAACCCCCATCTCTTAAGTCTCCTGCATTGGCAGGGGGTATCTTTACCACTAGTGTCACCTGGGAAGCCTCTCCTTTCCTTGGGTCTTAATTATCTCCTGCCTAGAAGGCAATGGCACCTCACTCCAGTACTCTTGCCTGGAAAATCCCATGAATGGAGGAGCCTGGTGGGCTGCAGTCCATGGGGTCGCTAAGAGTCGGGCACAACTGAGCAACTTCACTTTCACTCTTCACTTTGATGCATTGGAGAAGGAAATGGCAACCCACTCCAGTGTTCTTGCCTGGAGAATCCCAGGGACTGGTGGGCTGCCGTCTATGGGGTCGCACAGAGTCGGACACAACTGAAGCGACTTAGCAGCAGCAGCAGCAGACTATTATAGTAAACACTTACTTGATTCCCAGCCTCTGGACAATATACACTGCTATCCTTTGATTATTCAGTTAGTTCAATTTAACAAATATTTCTAAAATGCAGTGTGCCCAGAACTGAGTTGAAAAAGATATTGTTCCTGGTCTCATAGAATTTGTGGTCAAGTAGGAAAATGACATAAATCAAATAGTTACACAAATAAGAGTGTGATTATTAACTGTGATAAGTTCTATAAGCAATCTTCCTTTTAAAAAAAAAAAAAGACTTAATTATCAAAGCTGCTACATCAGTCAGAAGTTACCATGAAGAAGGATTGTTTGAGTTGAAGCATGAAAGATAAATACACGGGGAATGGGGATTATGGACAGTGGAGGGAGCTGCAAATAGCCAATGAAAGGGTTTACTGGTACATAGATGCTATATGTACACACACCAAATAGCAAGAGCAAATCTGGTGTCTTTTTTGGAACTGAAAGCTTTGTTGACCTAGAATGCAGGGAGCAAACAGGTGCATGGTAAGAGCTGGAGCTGTAGATGTAAATGGGGGTAGACTGTGATGCTGTGTGGCCATGTGGACCATCTTGAGGAAATTGCTATCAATCCCACAACAGGAAGCCACTGGAGGATGAGAGTTACATATCGAGTTAACACAGTGGATTAGCTTGGCAAGTCAGATTCACATGAGTCAAAGATCTTACCCTAATATTAATTTTTAGAATACACGCAATCAAGAGGCACAGATGAAGCTGAGAAAGGCCTGCAGCATTCCATGTGGTTCCCCAGGTCTTTCCTTCCCATATTGGATGGGGGAATCTGAGGGAAAGTTTGCAAGGTGATCTAATGAGCCTTCCCACTGCAAAACCATTAAGAGACAGCTAAAGAACTGTATCGGGGAAGGCAATGGCACCCCACCCCAGTACTCTTGCCTGGAAAGTCCCATGGACAGAGGAGCCTGGTAGGCTCCAGTCCATGGGATCGCTGAGAGTCGGACACGACTGAGTGACTTCACTTTCACTTTTCATTTTCATGCACTGGAGAAGGAAATGGCAACCCACTCCAGTGTTCTTGCCTTGAGAATCCCAGGGACAGCGGAGCCTGGTGGGCTGCCATCTCTGGGGTCGCACAGAGTTGGACACGACTGAAGCGACTTAGCAGCAGCAGCAGCAGCAAAGAACTGTATTTGCAAAGACAATACCATCTTCTATAAAGAAGAAACTATTAAACTGTGAAGCAACTTCACACTACAAATGGGAAGAAAAACAATTATAAATTTTCATATTTATCTCTTGTCTAAAAAAATAAGCATATTATATACCCCAAAGTTGCATTCTTTTTAAGGTATATGAGATTATTCTTTGAGAAAACTTATTAATATAAAGAGACTTTTTTCTGTAATTATAATCTCTGATGCAGGTCTGTGGTTTCCAGACCTGAATTTCATTCAGTTCAGTTCAGTCGCTCAGTCATGTCCGACTCTTTGTGACCTCATGAATCGCAGCACGCCAGGCCTCCCTGTCCATCACCAACTCCCAGAGTTCACTCAAACTCATGTCCATCGAGTTGGTGATGCCATCCAGCCATCTCATCCTCTGTCGTCCCCTTCTCCTCCTGCCCCCAACCTCTCCCAGCATCAGTCTTTTCCAATGAGTCAACTCTTGCTATAGGTGGCCAAAGTACTGGAGTTTCAGCTTTAGCATCAGTCCTTCCAATGAACACCCAGGGCTGAATTTCATTAGATCATCTTAATTTTTTTTTTTTTTTTTTTTGGTGGAAGAAACAACACAGAATTAAGTACTTTTTGTTTCACCATGTAACAACTTTGTTTGGGCTGTACTAGGCTTTAGTTGCAGCACACAAGCTTCTCTATTTGCAGCAAGCAAGGGCTACTCTTCGTTGCGGTGCACGAGCTTCTCATTGCAGTGGCTTCTCCTATGGCAGAGCACAAGGCTCTAGAGCGCAGGCTCAGTAGCTGTGGTGCAGGGCTTTGTTGCTCCATGGCAGGCAGGATCTTCCTAGACCAGGGATCAAACTCGTGTCCCTTGCATTGGCTGGCAGATTCTTAATCACTGGACCACCAGGAAAGTCCCTATAATGACATCTTTCAACTACCATCATCTGTTAGCATGTTTCATGAATGCAGTATATTTTTTAAGTTTTTATTTTGAAAAACAATTTACACCTACAGAAGAGTTTTAAGAATATCACAGTAAATTTCCCTTCTACGCTTCACCTAGAGATTGCAAACATTTTGTTGCGCTCTTCTCTATCTCCCTATATATATTTACATATGTAAACGACACACACATTTTTGATGAGCCATTTGAGAGTAAACTGCAGACATCAAAACCTTTTACCCCTAAATACTTATGTATATATTTTCTAAGAAGAAAGAAAGACATTCTCTTCTATAACTATGGTATCATCATCAAACTCAGAAAAGTTAATATTGATATCTGGTGATGGACAGGGAGGCCTGGCGTGCTGCGGTTCACGGGGTCGCAAAGAGTCGGACACGACTGAGCGACTGATCTGATCTGATCTGATCTGATGATTATCTATTATTAATATACAGTTCAGCCTTCCCTGGTGGCTCAGATGGTAAAGAATCCACCTGCCATGTGGGAGACCTGGGTTCAGTCTCTGGGTTGGGAAGATCCTCTGGAAGAGGGTATGGCAACCCACTCCAGTATTCTTGCCTGGAGAACTCCATGGACAGAGGTGCCTGGTGGGCTACATTCCATGGGGTCATACAGTCCAAAGAGTCAGACACAACTGAGCAACTAAGCAATATACAGTCATATTCAAAATTTCGCCTATTATCCCAACACTCTCCTAAATAAGGTAGGTTTTAACACACACAAAATTAAAAATAATCTGACAGAATATCAGAATAAAAGGCATTCTTTTAGAGATGAATATATTTAGCTCTAAGAAAATAAAATCACTGTTTAGTCCAGGTTTTCTCAGTGTTCCTTGGAACACTGGAGGCTGCACCACACTTTTGTTATCAAACCCACATTGGGTAACCATTGGTGTAAACACTTACAGAGAAGACATTATTAAATAATTTTTTTAAATTTATTTCAATGCAATGCATGAAAGAGTAAATGTCATGTTTTGAAAGAGTATTACTTAAGATAAACACAAATAAGGCTATTTCAATGTTGATTAATTATACATTACTATAAGTTATTTTTTTCTGATGGTCTTTAGATGCTTATTTTAATACTTCTTAGAGTTTGCTTTACCCATCCTCTCAAAGTGCTTTTGGCCTTTAGCTCTCCAAAGGCCAAAAATTACAAAACAGCATCTAGAAGAGAACTGGAAATAAATCAGAAGCATTATCTACCTTCTGCCAAGTCCTACCAAGGATGTAGCTGGAACACCATGTGCAGACAAGGTCAAAGGAAAAAGCAGTTAATGGAGTTGTCACTGAAGAATATTGTTGAATTGGGCAAGACTTTTTCAGAATTAGAATTCTAGAGACCAGCAAGACAAAAGACTAAAATAGGGTACCATTAAGGTCTATAAAATTATGCTATTCCTTATCCTCAAGATTCAGAAAAGGTACAATTGTAAAGAAAATCAACAGAAGGATTGCTCTCAAAATAAACTTTAAGTAGCAATAAAAGCCAAAAATATAAATATATTTAAAAAGTGACATGTTTATAAATTTTAAATTCATAAATCATTATAGAGAAAGCCTATATGAAAGCAAATTAGAAATGTCTCATTTATATCCATCACCTGTCCTCCCACAAAATATCTTTCAACGGGATGAGTCACTGACCTAACCCAGTGTGACAGTTTTATGTGGTCCGTTTTTCATTTCAGAGCCCTTGCTATAAGCTCCACTTAATATTATGCCTGTGTCATCGAGGCTAGACATGTCCATTCACACATTAACACATGTGTGGTTAAGGCATCCATACATTGTTAAAAATATAATTTCCAATATTTCAGAATTAGAAGCCCTTGGGACAAGGAATAAATTGTATATATCATTTTTTCACTAGCAGTCATGAAATAAGAGATTGAAATCGATTTGGAAAATATACTTCAGAAATGTGGATCATTAGTATTTGTGTCCTTCCTGGTTTTCATTCTTGTTGACAGCTGATAGAAGTTTTGCAAAACAAAGTTAAGCAAACACAAACCTTGTAGATTATTACAACAGTTGTGTAGGAACTCCTTTTTTCTGACTTCACTCTAAGCAGCCAAACCCAAACCAGAAAATTTAGATCGACTATAAAACTTTGTGTAAGGCAAAGTTCTCCTCTGAAAGGCACCACATTGCATACTAAGAATTGAACAATTCTTAAAAATGAAAATTTTACTTTTCTAAATCTGATTTCCAGACACTAAAGTAATCAGTATTTTCTGTGAGATTTCCAAGGGTCCTTGGCCTTGGAGGATCTGTGGGTTTGGCCTTTTTCAGTGGCAGTTTGGTTTTGGTTTGTTATCTGAGGACCCAGTGGCACAGCACAGAGCCCATGACATAATAAGCATTCAGAAAAATATTTTATTAAATGGTTAATTCAGGATACCGCTACCGCTAAGTCGCTTCAGTCATGTCTCTGACATGACTCTGTGCGACCCCATAGACGGAAGCCCACCAGGCTCTGCCGTCCCTGGGATTCTCCAGGCAAGAACACTGGAGTGGGTTGCCATTTCCTTCTCCAATGCGTGAAAGTGAAAAGTGAAAGTGAAGTCACTCAGTCGTGTCCGACCCTTAGCGACCCCACGGACTGCAGCCTACCAGGCTCCTCCGTCCTTGGGAGTTTCCAGGCAAGAGGATAAATATCCAGTAGGATTTTAATTTTGTTTTACTGTGACTTTTAACAAATAAACATATACCTGGCTGCTCTGGTATCTCAAAAGGTAAAGAATCTGCTTGCAATGCAGGAGTGAGTGAGTGATAGTCGCTAAGTCATGTGTGACTCTTTGGGACCCCATGGACTGTGTAGTCCATCAGGCTCCTGCATCCATGGAATTCTCCAGGCAAGAACACTGGAGTGGGTTGCCATTTCCTTCTCCAAGAGACTCAGGTGCAGTCCCTGGGTCAGGAAGGTTCTCTGGAGAAAGGAATGGCTACCCACTCCAGCATTCTTGCCTGTAGACTTCCAAGGACAGAGGAGCCTGACAGGCTACAGTCCATGGGGTCCCAAAGAGTCACACACGACTAAATGACTAACTAGCTATAATTGTTCATTCATTTGACATTTCCCTGCCGGGTAACGATGTCAGAGACCCAGAGATGCCCTTTTTCTACTGATCCACCAGTGCCCTGCCCCAAGACTGGGAAATGTGATTAGCTCAGTGAGTTGAGTGCTGTTTCTAACGACAACTACTACTTCTTTCTTAGACAGCGCAAGGACGAGCTGGAGCAGAGAATGTCTGCCCTCCAGGAGAGCCGGAGAGAGTTAATGGTCCAGTTAGAAGGTCTCATGAAACTACTAAAGGTAAGATGTTTCACATAGCTATTTCCTAGACCTACGACTATGGCATTTGTAAAAAAAAAAAAAAATAATAATAATAAATAAAATAAATTTTAAAATTTGCACGTAATGTGCAATAGTTGTTCCAATTACTATATATGCGATTTCCTTCCCCAGAAAGTGGTTTCAAACTGAGTTTTAGTATCTTTTCTTAGACACATCAAATGATAACATCAATTGTAGGGCTCATTCTTATCTATTTCATGGAAGAAGATTACTGACGACCTTCATGGCATAAGTTATTTCCAGTTGGCTCATTTCCAGTTCCTTTTGTCCTTGGAAGTAATATTACTAAAACTGAATTTATTCAAAAATATTTTACATTTCATAGCTTTCAGCGGTTCTGACTAAACTGAACTGAAGCTCATATCTAATTCAGAAAATGAAGATACAGACATTAAAATAATTTTGGTGATTATAGTTTTATTAAGAGGAGTAACTTTTTTCATTTCAGTAAATGTTATCAAATCTGTGTGGCTTTAGCAGCAAGTCATATAATTTCTCTGGATTTCAAATGCAAAGTGTAAATGGGACCATCTCCTTCCCTTTTCTACAAGTGGAGCATGTAATAAGATGATCTGCAGAGTGCTATAATAATAATTCTCACTGGGAACTGGCATTCTTTCTTTCATAAATCTTAGTCCCTTCGTCAGTGTGCACAAAGTTGCATTTCAACTCAAAAGTAGACTCGTATGGCCACATGTCCCTGATGACTCTCATGGACATTTCAGCTTTCTGTGGTCATCCTGCCTGATGTAAACAAGCATGAACCAGTGACATGCCAAAGGCAGGAACTAAAGCTTATGTTAGAGTAACACAGACAAAGTCTCTGGGACAGCTCACTTGCAAGACAAGATGTCCTATCTTTCAGTCTATGGCTTCCCTATATCCCTGACACCCCATCATTTATTGTTTCTATATTTTTTCCTTTCTTTTTTTTTCTTTCTTTCTTCCCTTTCCTTTCCCTTCTTTTCCTTCCCTTTCTCTTTCTTACTTTTCTTTCTTTCTCCCTTCCTTTATTTCTTTTATGTATTTATTTTTTAATTTCAAAACTTAAATGACAGTTAAGAGATATTTGTTGAAACCTACTGTCTCCCAGGCACTGATGTAAATGTAACACTTCTTTTTCTTTTCTTTTCTTTATTCTTTATTCCTGTAGTCGACTTTTCCTGCCATCAGTATCGGAAATGCTTTATCTTTACTGAACAAAATTTACTTTTCATTGTATCAGACATAGAAAGTATAAAATTCCGTTTTTGTTGCACTATCTACCCTCTGTCCATGGAATTCTCCAGGCAAGAATACTGGGGTGGGTTACCAGTCCCTTCTCCAGGGGATCTTCCTGAACCAGGGATCGAACCTGGGTCTCCTTGCAGTGCAGGCAGATTCTTTACCATCTGAGCCACCAGGGAAGCCCGTGTTAAGACAGGACCAGATAACTAATAACCTCTTGCTGTTTCTGCCCTATTATCTCATTTGATGATCTAGACACACTCTTTCTGGGTTTTTTACCCAAATATACCAAATAAAGTGGGCCTGCCCCATCTTTCCCATCACCAAATGACAGGGAACTGAAAACAGCCCTCTGGTTCTATTTCTAGCTTCTGTCGCTGTAGCAATGGGAGAGGAGTCTGTTTACCACCAGCCATCTTGGCATCACTGTAGCCTAACTGAGTGTAGTCTATTCCTGTATCACTTATTCAGGATGTACCCGTTGCAGGATAAAGAGAGAAATCATGTTGAAAGATGATTGGACACATGGAGGAAAGAGACAGGTCCATAGTTTCAAATACCTAAATAGACTTGGAGCTCTAAGTACCCAAGGTAGAAGAGGCTTGGTTTCCCCCACCTTTATTCCTTCACACTGTGTACATGCTCTTATCGGAACCCTGGGTAACCTAACCATTATTGATTCAATCTTTCTGTAGGAAGAAGAATTGAAGCAGGGAGTAAGTTATGTGCCCTACTGCAGGTCTTAACTAACAGTGGAGGGGCCTGCCGTCCTGCCGTTTTTCTCATTGCTTTTGCCTCTAATGTATGTTCATGCTTCAGTTTGGAAAGAGAAAAAAAAATTATACTAATTTGCTTCCTTTTCAATGTAGTGCTTGAACTGAGACACATAAAATTTAGCATTTTTTATAACCATAACTACCATCAACATCAAAAAAAGAGCTATTACATCTTTTAGAACAGGGAACATATTTAATTTGTTGGAAACTCTTTAGAGCTCCAGGGTCTAAGTTTCAAAGCAGTCTCATGCTTTTTCTGGGTCGTTGATCAGACCCTTCTCTTAATAGAAAGACACTCACCACAATTACTAATGGTCCATTAGGTGGAACCCACTGAGGTTCTACCTCAGTTAGCACTCAGAAGCTAACCTCGACATCTGCTCATCCTGTGAATCTTCAGTTCAGTTTCCATTTTACTGAAAAGGTGTGGAACTTCTTTTTGGAAAAAGCAGCCAATTACATCTCCTCTCATTGCCTAATTACTAAGCCCTGTTCCCCACTGCTCACCGTTAAGTGCTCAGTCTAATAAGAGAAAGACTGAACTCTAACTGTTCACTTCTCAGACTAGAATATACCTACCATTGGTTGACGATCATCTCCAAAGAATAGATAACTTTCAGCCTTTCTCTTATCACCAAGCACCTTTCTGCTCTAGGAGTTCACAAGGGGTTACATACATCTTCCCTGGAAATATGAACCCTGTGGCTCTCTAACTGTAGCTGAACTGAAGCCCTCTGTCTCACCACGTGGCCTGGTGCAGAAGCCAGCAGAGGGAGCAACGTGCTCAAACTACAATAAGAATAAAACAAAAAGCAAAATAAAAGCAGCTTTCATTTCCAGTGCATGTACCGAGCTGTGTATGACAATATATCCCACCTGTCGGTCTTATCAAAAAGTTTGACATTATTTCCATGGATCCATGACAACCACAGCCTGTCTGATTTCAACGTACCCTTTCATTCTTCTGTATTCTCTTTCCTATTATTCATTGTGCGTGTTTGTGTGTAACAAAGAATGTTTGCAAAATGCTGGACACATTTTTACCCTTCATTCCCATGGTCTGTAAAAAAAAAAAAAAAAAGGAAAGTGTAAAATGAATCTGTAATGTCAGACAATAAAGAACAATGTATTACATTATTTGTATTTTGTGAACAAAGTTACTTCACTAAACTGAAGTCAAATTTTAATGAGAGACAGCCCCCCTGGTAAAGGACACATATTTGCTGCCTGTATAATTGCCCATAAATTCATACCTGGGGTGTTGCTATTGTACATACAAAACACTTAGATCATGGTAAAGAAAAATGCCATCTCATGGTCCTTTCCTGCAAACAGCCTCTTTTCTTTCCTGTCTCTTACTCAGCATGTGCATAGAAAATAGAAAGAAAGCTCAACTATAACCTTACTCCTCCTAGTGGAGGCAGAGGGTAACCACCCTGCAGTCAGTCAGCCTGGCTTTAGCCATTGTCCTTTGGGGACCCTCTCTCTTGCATTTCCAAGGCAACGCATTCTTGAAAGGCTCAGTGGACCAGGACGTTCATAAACAGATGGATGCATAGGGCCAAACCATGGCAGCGTCCATTACTGCGTTACTGCCTGCTTCCCCTCCAGCTCCTCCCCCTGCTGAGCCCTCAACAGCTGCAGCATCACTGAATCAGCCAGCAGTGGTTATCGCTGCCTAGGCTAAGGACCACTATTGGCAACACCCAGACATGTCAGCAATGCATTGTCTGGGTTGGGGGAGTCTTTGCAGTCTTACTCATGTCTTTGCTTATAGTCAAGCCTCTTTTCCAAAAGGACCCAAGGCAGCTTACAACTAACTAAAGACATAAACAATGACTTCATAAAATAGAAATAGAAAAATCAAACACTAAAGAACATGCAAATATGCTTATCTTAAGGGACAGGGGTGTTACTCTGAGTTTTCTAGCAATGAGGCAAAAAAGGGAAAACATAATTGGTAGTTTTATCAGAACAGAAATGTCAGTCCTCAAGGGGCCAAAATTTCTGTTGGCATAAAATATAAAAAGGAAATTTCCCTCAGAGCTTTACCAGAGGAGGAGTGAATAATAAAGCAGACACGTGCTGCAGTAGATTTCATGTGGCTGATTCTTACACTGACCTTCAGTCAGAATTAAAGACAGAACCCCATATGTCCCAATCCCGCAGAGGCAGCTCTACAAGGAAATAAACAAATGCCATCTGAATTTATAGACTTCTCATAGTATAACATGATCTAAGGAGAGAATTTAGAAGTTTTAGTCTGGCGTCTGCTTCTAAATTCTGTTTTTATTTATGAGCCTTTCCCCTCTGGGGACAGTCTCTTTGTAAAATCAGATTTAAGATACCACACACAACAAATTGTGCTTGATTTAATAACCTCTACTTGCTTTATCATAAGTCTGTGTGGTTCAATGTATTTTATTATACTGGTATATATAATTCCTACTTATACTGTTTCTTGTTCGAGGTAATGCATGAATTTATTCCCCTTGAGGAGACAACATGAATTTTTTTTAAAAAAAAGAAATAGTGCCTGTAATATAATATGATGATGATTATGGTCTCATAAGCAATAAATTTTTTTACAAACTTGAGTCGAAATTATCCTACCCTCTTTCTTCTTTGTGTATTTTTAAGATTTATTGAAGGAACCATAAAAAGAACACTCATAAAAAGTTTAATAATGAAGGCGGCTGGGATATAATAGCAGTGACGGTATGTCCCCAAGTTTCTAGTATCTTTCCAGTGCCAAATACCATGACCTGGTCTAAAATCAAGTATCCTGACTTTGAGTTCAGAAAGTAGAATCTCAATAATATTTTTCTTAGAAAGATTACTGGAGTTAGCCCTGAATTATGGTGGTCCGAGTTCCTTACTCACGGCTCTAAGATCTTGAGTAAGTCAATGAACTTCCTAGAAATTTATCTCAAACATATTGATAATACATGGCTCTCAGGGTTGTTTTAAAGATTCAAAAAGATAATGGATGTAAAAGCACTTTGTAAAATGCTCTGTGCATATCAGATATAAGGATAAATGTATGTATGTATGTGTACACATATACATCAGAATATATAAGCTTTTCTAATTTGACCCACGTTTTACACACACATGCACACACACATATACTCTTTCTCACATTAGCTAAGTGTCTCAGTCGGGGGAAGAAAGTCACACATCATTCCCAGTTCCATCTCCTGCTCTATTCTATTCTCTGTTTACAACTAAATGGCCCAATTCACTGGGGAAATCATGGTCACTGAGGTTCCTGCCTCTTCCAAACATATTGTGAAATACGCACAGGTCAGAAATAATAGATTTTACCAGTTTAGGTTCACCTTCCATCATTTCCCCTGCTTGTCCTCTCTGGTGGGTAGCCTATGAAGTAGTGAAGTGATTGAGAATGAATAGCGGTGGGAATGATTCACATCAGAAATAATCGACTATAATATTAGGACTGAAATCTGTGTTCAAAAACAGACCTCCCCAGCCTCTCTCTCTCTCTCTCTCTCTCTCCTCTTCTCTCTGTCTCTCTCCTCTTTCTCTATCTCTCACACTTCTTTTAAATTAGGGATTGTTAACTAATTCTCGAAAAGTAAAAATTGCTTCTCTTTTTAAAAAAACCTTACAAAATGATCCTCTGGTTCAGGATAAAGGCTAAGCCCCTTTAATGATGCTGGAGGCCCCCACACCTGGCTCCAGCTCTTTCCAGCTTCATCTGTTCCACTTCTCACAACAAGCCTGGTGTATCAACCCCACTGGCTTCCCCAGCATGTCTGCAGTACCCCTCAGACTCCCCAAGCCTTTCCCTGGTACACCAAGCCCTGGAATGCTCCTCTGTCTCCCGCAGTGCTTCCTCTTTTCTGCCTGGAAATCTCTGCTGTAAGACGCAAGGTACATGGTGCCTCCTGTCTGACCAATCAGAATTAGGCACCTCATCTGCATTCCCACATGAAGCCCTGGGATGATAATCAGGGTGGTTTGGAAGAAAGGACGAGAAGAGGGTTGGATGTCACTAAACAGGCGTCCACGTAAAATCAGGCAGGCCTGACGGCACTGCATTCTCCACCAAACCTGAGAGGCTGACTTTTGGGGAGTGGGTGACCTGGGTGGGGGAGAGTCCACAGTACCACCTCCCCTTGTCTCTTGACCATCTACTCAGCCATTCCTCCAGATAGTGCTGGCTCCACAAAGTGACACTGGGTACTTCCCCGGAAGCCTCCTTCCTTTCTGGGACAGAGTGGAAACCCAAATCCTTCCTGGAAAAAAATCAGAAAATTTATGGATCTTGTCAGACTTTTTAAAAATTGATACAACAGCAGGTTGAGTGGATTCTCAGAGAATGGAGGGTAGAAATGAATTTTTCATTTATTCTCTGGGAAGAGAGCTATTTTAAATTTGCCAAGTATGATGAATTGTTTCCTTCTTCTATAAATCAACTCTCTCCTCAGGAATTTGAAATCTATATATTGGTCTGCATGGACCATTGTCCCTTAAGTCTTTGCTCCATTAATCACTGAGTAATTTCCAAGAAAGGATGTTCACAGAGATTATTCACTCTAACTCTTCTAAAGTTGTTACCCAACGGCCATGCCTCATGACCAGGCCAGAGGCCACAGTTCTCTACAGGATATACCTGTGAAAATGAAGCTGTACCATATTCGCTCTTCTACCCCAAAGCTAAGAGATAACTGCCTTCCCTAGTGGTCCAGCAAGGACAGTGGTCAGGAAGGCCTGAGATGGTGTTCCAAGCAGTAAGTCTGAAAGTGAAAGTGTTAGTCACTCTTCGTGATACCATGAACTGTAGCCTGCCAGGCTCCATTCATGGAATTCTCCAGGCAAGAATACTGGAGTGCGTTGCCATTCCCTTCTTCAGGGGATCTTCCTGACCCAAGGATCAAACCCAGGTCTCCCGCATTGCAGGCAGATGCTTTACCATCTGAGTCACCAGCAAAGCCCCTGGTGTCTACTACGTATCAAGTTGGCCAGTGTGCTGACAGGGGGAGGTGGGCCCTGATAACCCAGGGAGCCAGGATTCTACCCCCAGGTCTGGTCATGCCTAGGGAAAAGATGCAGCTGAATCTTTACTTCAGCACCGAATCATCCACCTAATTTCTTCACACAATCAGACTGCTTGTAATTTGCACCAATTAGAAATTCATTTAGGAGATAGTAGCTGTTAGTCATTCACACATGGGTGTAATTTAGACTCAGTCAGTTGTTTTTCCCTTAACATATAACCACAGTCTGTTATTTTTCTCTTAACACAAGACTGCTCATAGGAGTTTTGAAGACAGGAAACAGGCAGAAAGGGGGAGGGAAAGTTGGCTTTGGAGACATGGTGTTAAGCAGGGAGAGCGGAGGCCAGTGTGGTACCCAAAAGTGGCATGGTGCCCTGTGGTACCCCGTGGCAGCAGCCCCGGGAGCATCATATAGTAGAGAGCCCGGTGGCACGGGTGTGAGCAGGGCTGGCATGCACTACAGCCCCAGTAACGTCAGATACTGAAACACAGGCCCACAGCCCCATATCCAAAATCACTGGGTCCAGAGATGCTCCAGAACCCAGAATCTGGTTTTAGATATTCAGTACAGTGCAGACACCACATAAGTAGCCTCATAGCAGTTAGGAAACAACACATGTAGCCCATTGGATTTCACGTTTGCAGATAAGAGACTGGGGGCCTGTATTTCTGAACTGATTGATAAACAGCCCAAAGGCTCTTCTGCCACTCTGGCACTCATACTGCTCTCCATGAGCAGTAACTAGAAGGTACTACTGCATAGCCCAGCAGAAAGCCCTAGACCCCCGCTCCAACACACTCCCCAGTGCATCCTTGTCCTGCATCTTCTGAGTCTTTGGGTAGCTCACCCTTTCAACATTAGTGACAGTATGTTTTGAAACAGTGATGGAAGCATGCGAAGGTTGGTCCCAGTGCCCACAATCCTGAGAAGTAGCTGTGGTGATGTGGAAATCCCTGGCCTTGTGGTCTAAAGTCCGGGGGGTCCATTTCATCTCTGTCCTTCACTAGCTCAGAGACCTTGGGTAATTATGACCTCTGAGTCTTGCTAACCTGAAAAATGGGCGTACTCATACCTCAAGTGGTTGTTGAGAGGATTAAGTGAAATAGATGGGATTAAGGTGCTTTCTAGACCATCAGTTGCTATTGAGACATAAGCTACTATCATGCCTAACACTTATTAGTGAGAATAAAGCAAACTAAGGCATGCCAATATGCTCTAGAGACTATAAATTGCATACAAGAGTGGAGTTTTATTATTACTGTGAACCTCCTATCATGGAGGAGGATGTGACTTCCAGGGTAGAGAAGATAACCCACCCTGTGTAGCCAAGAGAGGTCTTCTTCCTCCAACCCCCCTGTCCAGCTTCCCATGGCCAGTCCCTCCTGCCAGCTGCATCTGGGTCCTTGGTAAAGAAAACAGAAGAGAAGGGGCAAGGAGCCCTGCCAAGGGCCCTGTCTTGGAAAGGAAACATAGGAGGGTTGCCAGGGAGAGGCGCCTGACCTCAGGGGAACTGACCAACACCTGTCTCCTTTAGGGACCCTCCACCAGCAAAAGGCCATCCAGGCCATCCACAGCCCAGGGCAGGCAGAGCACCTGGGCTCAGACCCTCTAGCCCCATCTCCTGGACAATTCTTTTCACCTCTCTGAGCACTGTGGTCCATGATGGCACATTTAGCACAATGGGGCCTACTTCAGTAGGTCATGGAGAGACATCAGTGGGAATGTATGTGAAAACCTTTTGTACATGGCGAAGCATGACTCAAAAGTGAAGTCACCACCTATTGGTGTGAGATGCAGGGAGGTGTCCAGGTAGCTCATCAGCAGAGGAGTCACTGTAATGACCTTGAGCTGCCCAAGTTCGCTAGGGGAAACCAGGTCCATCCCGGAGAAGGCTGGGGCAAGGGGCTGCAAAGCATCGCCAGCAGGCAAACTTCACTTCTCTGGGCCTCATGGGCCACTCCAAGGTACTGTTGTGAGTGAAAGAGTGGGATCCTCAGCGCCTCAAGCATCACATGAGTTATTTTCTGTTTTGCTTCATTTTTAATTCTGGATTTTTCTCAATTTATAGATTTGACTTTTATGTGTGATGCTGGAGCCCTGGAAAGCTAACAGCATGGCATTTTACAGGATTGATGTTGTGTGTTTTAACTGCAAGCAGCTGAACCCACGGCAAAGAACTAAATGGAATACTCCAGAGCACTGCTCTGGTGGTGCATGTCTGGGGTTTGAATGGGGTGATGATGAATCTCTGGAGCTTGCTGTGAAACAGTCCTCACTCTCCCTGGCCAGCCCCAGCGGGCTGGAATGCAATTTATGTGAACATCTAATCTGTTGTATATGTACTTCTTACATTTTCATGTTTGTGCTAACTTGACTGCCTTTGTAAACTAATTATTAAAACAGAAAATGATTCCAAGAGACCTCACTGTAGAGCCGAACTTAAGAAATTCAAGGTGTGACAAGTCTCAGAATGATTTCCTGCTGAGGGTTGGAGTGAGGAGATGAATGACTTTTAAGTTGTTTTCTCCTTTTGCTTTGTTCATTTTTAAATCCCACTGTTCTTACTGCTAGAATATTGCTTTTTCATAGGCGAAGAGAAAGACAATTCCTATAGGAAGCATTACCCCCAAACTGGAAATCAAGATTTCTATGTTTCTCATCCTCATTTGAATCCCTGAATCAGAGCAATTCAACAGTCAACTTTTCCTGTAAAGTAGGGACTAAACAATTTACACCTCATTTGAGTCTTAATTTGAGACTTAACACACACAATATGGCATGACATGATAGGCACTATAAATTATCCTCTGCAGATGATGGTAGGACAGACTGGTTGAAAATTTAGGAAGAACAATATACCACATCCATCCCAAATAGTCTCCGAGTTTATATTTAAATTTTTTCCTAATGTCTTTTTATTCTGTATAGATCTTCTTTCAAGGAGAAAATAAACACCTTGAAATTATCACTGCTTGACAGTAATTTCATTACGTGGGCAAACATCTCATCTATTACGTACAACAGTGAATGTGGCACTAATAATCTCCGCTTTGTTTGTAACCCGAACTTCAGACTATGTCCAGTAAGGTCCTAAACTGCACCTGCAACTCAAGTTGAGCATTGCCATCTCCATGACCTAGAACTTCAACTCGCTTTGGGATTCCATTGTCACGGTTTTTAACATTTAACAGAGGCACTGGGAAGGGCATTTGGCATCTTCTTGGGGAAAACAAATTAATGACTTGCCTTGTCTCTCCAGACCCAGGGGGCAGGCTCCCCCCGCTCCTCCCCTAGCCACACCATCAGCAGGCCCATTCCCATGCCGGTGCGGTCCGCGTCCGCCTGCTCCACCCCGACCCACACGCCTCAGGACTCACTCACGGGGGTAGGGGGAGACGTACAGGAGGCGTTTGCACAAAGTAAGTGGCATTACTATTATTATCATTATTACTTTGCTGTGTTCTGCTTTATGTGACAAAAAAAAAAAAAGTCGCCAAGGATTGCATGTTCTACAGTTATCAGAACCAATACCAAAGATGTTCTAGACTGTTCCGTGGCTTGTGTCAGAGCCAAGCCTGCAAGACCTTTTAGCAACTCCCTACGCTGATCTGTTCATCCTTTCACCATCTTATCTTCTGGCTTCTCTTGCCCTGCCCCGTTTTTTTTAATGAGCCTTTGCTCCTTAAGGGAAAGGAAAAAAAATCCTTCCAACAGTATCCCTAGGAAATTATATGAATGTAATCCATTTGAAAATCCTGCAAGATATTTCCGGCTTTCTTCTTTTTACATGAAAGGAAACTCAAGATTTGAGAGTAAACAAGCCCATCTCTTTAGCACAGAGGCAATCGAAAAGGATGCTTAGTCACCTTCCAGATGCCTTAGAGAGTTGACTCATTGCCTCTGTGTTCTGGGGCTGGGTGGCCAGGCCCCCACAGTTCACAGAGGAGGGCTGAGAGTGATGGGAGATGACGAACAGCATTCTCCCACCGCTGCCTCTTCTAGCGATGTATGTACTGCGAGGCTGTTTCTCTTCCTGCCGACGTTTATCTGAAAGCCACAAATTTGGAATGTTGAGCCTCTTTTTTAAACATATCATGGGCTTAGCCCTCAAATGGGCTCCTTGCCCCGCTCCCAGGCCAGCACACAAGTATCCTTTTAACCCTTGCTGTTGTTATTGCTTAGTTGCTCAGTCACGTCCAACTCTTTTGCAGCAGACTCCTCTGTCCATGGGATTTTCCAGACAAGAATACGGGAATGGGTTGCCATTTCCTTCTCCAGGCAATCTTCCCAATCCAGGGATCAAACACAAGTCTCCTGCACTGGCAGACGGATTCTTTACCACTGAGCCACCAGAGAAGCCCCTGTTTGAACCCTTAGTGTGATGGAAATCTCATAATAATCTTTCTCAACCATAGAGAAATATGATCTAGGTTCCACATCAGGGTACTTGGCATACATCTTCTGCCCATGTCTTGGCAGCAGGAACAAGAATCCTCACCCCCTTCCCACCCCCTGAGGGCATTTGGTGCTCAGGGTTCCCATTCCCAAGAGGTACCTGAAATAGTCGGGGGAGTTTGGGGAGCCCTGCCGGGAAGTGGAGGCTGAAATGCTGGAGATCAGAATCTGATGCACTTCAGCCACCAGGTAATGGCTACAGCAGTTGCAGCTGCTGGGAAGGCATAGCTCTGGTGGGGAAACCAGACTTTTCATCTATAAGGGCAATACTTAAGTAGGATGATCACATATGCCTGTTTACCTGCGACCATCCCTGTTTGTGCCAGGTCACCCATTTTTTTTAATTTTTTCTTTTTTGATGTGGACCATTTTTAAAACTTTGATCAAATTTGTTACAATATTGTTCTGTTTCGTTTTGGTTTTTTGGCTATGAGGCATGTGGGACCTTAGATCCCCGACCAGGGATTGAACCCACACCCCCTACTGCTGCTGCTGCTAAGTCGCTTCAGCCGTGTCTGACTCTGTGCGACCCCATAGATGGCAGCCCACCAGGTTCCCCTGTCCCTAGGATTCTCCAGGCAAGAACACTGGAGAGGGTTGCCATTTCCTTCTCCAATGCATGAAAGTGAAAAGTGAAAGTGAAGTCACTCAGTCGTGTCCGACTCGTAGCGACCCCATGGACTGCAGCCTACCAGGCTCCTCCGTCCACGGGATTTTCCAGGCAAGAGTACTGGAGTGGGTTGCCATTGCCTTCTCCGCGCACCCCCTACATTGGAAGGCAAAGTCTTAACCACTGGACCACCAGAGAAGTCCTCATTCTTGTTACCAATACCACCCCTTTCGCTTGTAAAATTGTCCCAGTTTGAATAATAAATTGTATGAATCCCCATCAGTTGCCATGTCTTCATACATCAAAGGCCATTGCTCTAAACACAAAGTATTTTTTTTCAGGAAATGAACCAAAGCACTTTTGAAAAGAAGTCTTGGAAGTTTTCTTGCTGTAGAATTTCAATGGGAATGATAAACAGCATAAAAATTGGGGGAAAAGGAGAGTATTGAATTTTTTTTTTTCCGTTATCATTCTTTCCTAAGGCTCAAGAAGAAATTTAAGGAATGACTTACTAGTAGCAGCAGATTCCATCACGAATACCATGTCCTCTCTCGTGAAAGAGTTGAATTCTGGTGAGTCCCTGGTCCCCTCTTATCTGTCTGCTCACTGCAGAAGGACCCATAACTTCTGTTAGGGATCTGCTCATAGAACACTTAGGTGCAATCTTTTTAGCTGAAAACTCTGCATTCTTATCTTAAGATGTTTATTGTCTGAGTGAGAAATGTGAGACCATCTTGAGTTTAATAATTAACACTTTATAGGTAATAGGTGTTAATAATTAACACTTTAAAGGCCTCTGGAGATTTCAGAATTATCTTTAAACCTTATCTGTTGTTGTTCAGTCTCTAAGTCTTATCCAACTCTCTGCGACCCCATGGACTGTAGCACACTGGGCTTCTCTGTCATCCACTATCTCCCAGAGTTTGCTCAAATTCATGTCCATTGAATTGGTGATACTGTCTAACCATCTCATCCTCTGCCACCCCCTTCTCTTTTTGCCTTCAATCTTTCCCAACATCAGGGTCTATTCTTAACTTTATTACCCCCAAAATAGCTAATAACTCAGAATTGTATAAAGAAGAAAATAACATTTACTGTAAGCTAAACAACTCTAGTTTAACTATTCATTTAATGTTTAATATTTAGGTTGATTCCAGTTATTTACAATTAGAAACAACTTTGCTGTTTAAAAGAGATCTTCTCATTGTCAAGTAGATAAAGATTTTTTAAAGATCCACGTGACATTTAGTTGGGTTATTAGGTTCTTTAGTACTGTTTATATTTTGCTGATGAAAAGACTATAAATACATGCTTAATGCAGAAAGTTTGAAAAATGAAGAAAAGAATAAAGAAAAATATTAAAATTGACTTGTAAATCCAAAATCCAATGGGTATGCCTGTGGCTGATTCATGTTGATGTATGGCAGAAACCATCATTATATTGTAATTACCCCCCAATTAAAAATAAAATTTTTTAAAAATCCAGAATTCCAAGGTAGTCACTGTTAAATATATCATGACCCAATGTGACATGATGCTGAAGTTAGTTTATAAGGTCAAATGTCTTATTTACTAATTTAGGCTCTGTTAATTTGGAATGCATAGCTATTTGAATGAAGCTAAACGGCACCCCACTCCAGTATTCTTGCCTGGAAAATCCCATGGATGGAGGAGCCTGGTGGGCTGCAGTCCATGGGGTTGCTAGGAATCAGACACGACTGAGCAACTTCACTTTCACTTTTCACTTTCATGCATTGGAGAAGGAAATGGTAACCCACTCCAGTGTTCTTGCCTGGAGAATCCCAGGGATGGGGGAGCCTGGTGGGCTGCCATCTATGGGGTCCCACAGAGTCGGACACGACTGAAGCGACTTAGCAGTAGCAGTAGTAAACTGAAATTTGGGCTTCCTAAGTGGCTCAGTGGTAAAGAATCTGCCCGCCAATGCAGGAGACAAGGGTTTTATCCCTGGGAGAAGAAGAGGCCCTGGAGAAGGAAATGGCAACCTACTCCAGTATTTTTGCCTGGGAAATCCCATGGACGGAGGAGCCTGGTGGGCTATTGTCCATAGGGTCGCAAAAGAGCTGGACATGACTTAGCCACTAAACAACAAACTGAAATTCACCTTGGTAATATCACCAAAGAAAGATCTTCCCAGAAAATATGTAGCATAAAATTGCAGTACTCTTTATCCTAATAATACTACAGAGTTTTAAACAATTTAACAGTGTTAATACACAAATAAATATCTTGGTAGCTAGGAATACATTTCATCTATTCATGTAAGTCCTACTAGCAATATGACTGTTTTTCAGGACTGTGGTCATGTAATTGAGATTACAAAAACTGTAACAATAAAACTTCAACATTAAAAAAAATCTGGATTTAAATTTCTGAAAGTCTATAATTAGAGTTAAAATAATGAAATGGTAATCTTAACCTAAAATAATAGCAATAGAAATTGTTGCAATTATTTTAGAGTAAGATTACCACATAGGATAGACATGACAGTAGTTAATACATATATCATGGTTAATGGCATATACCCACTGCCCTAGCAAATGATGAAGAAAATGAATACATTCTCATTGTGGATGTTTCAAAGTACTATTAATTTATACTCTTACAGTACTTTGAAATATCAAGTGAATGTAGTATTTTAGGTTTGTTTATCTTAAGTTAAAGTAGATTTTCCCTAAAAGTTCATGGAAACCCCAAACAAGCCTTTTGGCCAACCCAATAACATTAAGCAAAAGTAACAACGGTTTTAAAGAAGAGGGGGAAAAACAGAATGCTTGGAGAATTGTCAACTATTAAGACAAAAATTCCTTATAGCATTATTGAGATTTAAAAAAGACAATATGTGTATGTGTGTGTGTGCGTGTGTGTTATTTGCTCAGTTGTGTCCAACTCCTTGCAACCCCATGGACTGTAGCCCACCAGACTCCTATGCCCATGGAATTCTCCCAGCAAGAATACTGGAGTGTGTTGCCATTCCCTTCTTCAGGGGATCTTCCTGACCCAGGGATCAAAACCAGATCTCCCACATTTCAGGCAGATTCTTTACCATTTAAGCCACCAGGGAAGCCCGAAAAAGACAATACTGTATTCTAAATGATCTTATGGTTCAGTTCAGTTCCGTCGCTCAGTCGTAACTCTTTGTGACCCCATGGACTGCAGTACGCTAGGCCTCCCTGTCCATCACCAACTCCCAGAGTTTACTCAAACTCATGTCTATTGAGTCAGTGATACCATCCAACCATGTCATCCTCTGTCATCCCCTTCTCCTCCTGCCTTCAATCTTTCCCAGCATCAGAGTCTTTTCAAATGAGTCAGTTCTTCACATCAGGTGGCCAAAATAGTGGAGTTTCAGCTTCAACATCAGTCCTTCCAATGAATATTCAGGACTGATTTCCTTTAGAATGGACTGGTTGGATCTCATTGCAGTACAAGGGACTTTCAAGAGTCTTCCTGATTTTATGGTAATTCATGTCAATATCAATTCTCATTTTGAAAAAAAAATGAACACTTACTTGACTTGTGTACAGTAGCTGGTCAGTGTTTTACACAACACAGGTTAATTTATGTTAAGCCTAGCCCTTTATTGGCTGATCATAAAAAAAAATCTAAGATATTCTTTACTTTCTTCAATTGTACCTAATAGAGGTGGGGAGTGAAACTGATAGTAACGTGGATTCTGAATTTGCACGGACTCAGTTTGAAGATCTGGTCCCATCACCAACCTCTGAAAAAGCTTTTCTAGCACAAATCCACGCCCGAAAACCTGGGTACCTTCATGGTGGACCTACCCCGAGCACCATGCGTGGGGACATGTGAGTATCTTCTGCCTGGGGGCTGTTTTTTTCAGCAACAGAACACTCTGCAGGGAGCATAGGAAAATAAAAATATGGTTGCTTAGTTTTTCATTTTGGAAAGGAATGATGCAGTTTCCTTTTCTGCCAGAAAAGGTAGAAGCGTGTGTGTGTATGCTAAGTCACTTCAGTCATGTCTGAATCTGTGTGACCCTATGGCCTGCAGCCCACCAGGCTCCTCTGTCCATGGGATTCTCCAGGTAAGAGTACTGGAGTGGGTTGCCACGCCCTCCTCCAGGAGATCTTCCTGACCCAGGGATGGAACCTGTATCTCTTGTGTCTCCTGCATTGGCAGACGGGTTCTTTACCACTAGTGCACCCTGGGAAGCCCAGGTAGAAGGGCTCTTCGTTTCAATTTCTCATTGTGACTTTTCCTCCTAACAATTTCCAGAGTATCAGTAATGAAAACCAACCAGTACCTATTGAGATCCTGGCCCGCCCAAGGCACTCAACCAGTTAGATATAAAATAGTGTCAAAAATCACTCCCAGTGTCCAAGGACTCATAGACTAGTTCAGAAGATAAATCATCCCATCTTCCAAATTTACTAGATTTCACTCTTAAGGGACCCGGTGATACTAGAGAGGCCTCTGTTCAAAGTGAGTATAAACATCGTCTATGCACTTGTGATTTGAATAACTAAATGTATAAAAATCTCATTATAAAGAAGTCCAATTTGCTTGACTTGTTGAATATGTATAAATCTGACCTTCAAAAGACATTTTGCAAAGATTTTCATCCAATTAGGTTTCTGTAGCTTGACAGCAGCCAGTAGAATCAGTGACATTCCCGACTAGACTGTGACCTTGGATCAGCTCCAAGTAGTCAGGCAGAAAAAGTTAAAGCTGAGAACAAAGGCAAGGCAAGGACAGACCTGCAGAGCCCGGCTTGGGAGGGAAAAGAATAAAATGAAGAAAGTTAAATAAGTGGAGTTCTGAGAAATACAGACAAGGGCTCACCCAGAAGCTGGAAAAGGGAGTTGATGAGCAGTTTTTACAAAAGCTACAGAAGGGTGGTGGTGCTTAACATGAGAAGAACTGCAGACTCGTCTACAAAAATAAACTGTCTGTTTTAAAGACCCAAAGAAGAAACTAACCAGAGGCCTTTCTGGTGTTTTGACTCTCCATCCAAGGAGTGAGTAAAAAGACCAGTAATATTGGGAAATTATAAATAGACATGGTTTGAAAGCCAGCTGTGAAAAGGCAGAGAGCATAATATCAAAACAAAACAGTTATGATTTTATGTGGCAGGAGGCTGCTGCTTTTAATTGTAGCTCGCTTTCTTGTCCTTCTCTCTATAATTTAGAATTATTTGATTGGTTTGTTATTCAGACTGGTGAACTGTGATCAGTTCAGTCTGGTAAATAATGTATCTCTATGTGATTTTTTATAATTGAGCATTTACATGGTGGTATCCTAAAACTTTCCTGATCCACTCGCAATATCCAAGGCTGTAGCTAAAGCCACCCGATCTGCTGTTCCTGGCAGTCTGGTGGCAGGACCGACTACCAACAGGGCTGTGGGGGTTGGGAAGGGAAAGTTTATAGAGGCCTTGCAGACCTATTTAGGCTGGCCCCAAACCTCTAAAAATAACAAGAACATGTTGTACAGATATAAATAAACATGAACATGGGCATTTATGTTCCAACCCAGAAACTTCTACTTGACCACTCTTTTTCATTTTAGGGGATATTTTAATATCTGTACTATCTAAGCGTGTACTGTGTTTTAGCCCGAGAGTATTTTAGTTATATGATTTAGGTAGTGAATTTATATTCAGTCCCAGGAAGAACTTTATATATACTTGGGTGAATAGATGGAGAGTCATGCATTAGTGAGTGAGATCATTCTTATCCATTTGTTTCATGGTAGAATTGGACAATTTAAATGGATTTCTTAAAGTCAGAGATAGTATATATCTTTAAGATCAAGAGCTGTGGGTTAGAATATTAGTCTCCCTGACATTGATTGGCTGATATTCTAAGCCTTGATTCTACCATAAAAATACAGCACATGAGTGCATGGGCCTATATACATGCAGAATACAAAGAGCATTAAATTACAAACAAATATTCTTAGACATTATTTCACTAGAGGGCTCACTTTCCTTATAGAAAGTGTTCTTGGACTCCATTTTTTTAAGCCCCCAAATTGGGAAAACTGTATCCTCTCAAAAGATAAGCCTGCCTTTTTTTAAGAATGGCAAACATTTAAAGGGCAACTCATTGCAGGAAACTCTAGGAAAACAGGTGACAACGTTGACCAGACCACCATAGAAAAACTGCCGATGAGAGCACCTTGATCGTATATTTCTCCAAACTTCCAAAGCGTCTTTCAAGTTTTTCTCATCGTGTCAAAGAAAATCCTAAATTGAAATAAATCGAAGCAAAGAAGTGAATTAGAGACAAAATAAATGTGCACCCAGAATGGCAGGTAATACAGGGACTCCACTCGTATTTGCCATTAAAGGTTTGCTCCAAAACGCCCTCTGTGGTTGACTCCCAGGGTTACAGAGGACGGGGACCCCTATGTGCGGCCAGAGGATGAGAACTTCGAGGATGACTCCGTCCGGCAGCTGGAGAACGAGCTGAAGATGGAGGAATACCTAAAACAGAAGCTACAGGACGAGGCCTATCAGGTACCCAGAACCCACCCCACGCCACCCACCGCTTCGGCCCCCGCCCCTCGGTGGCCGGATCTTTCACATTATTCCAAAACTTGGTGCCTTCTCCTTCCTTCCACCCTCCCTTTCTGGAATATTCTGACATACTCTTTAGCCCATGAATTTTCAGACAGGGAAAGGTTTAATGCTTCTTATAGCTGTCACTCACCATGTATTCCTATAAATTCTGAGCTGGAAAATGAAAAGAGGCCTTTCATGGTGATAATATAGTTCATGACCCTCCAAGATCATTAGGAAAACACTTTTTAAGAAAAGATACAGCTGGCTGTCCATATCAGCAGATTCAGAATCTGTGGATACTGAGGCTCAACTGGAGGGGACTTTGAGTATCCATGGATGCCGGCATCTGCAGGATGGGGGTATCCTGGAACCAGTCCCCCATGAATACTCTGGGATTCTATGCCCTTGGGTGGGCCACAGGGCACAAGGAAATTGACTAAGCATAAGTATACCTCTGTTCTTGAATCACTTGTCCTCAGCTTCCCTCCCTGCCTGCCTCATATCAAATGTTAAGAAGTCAAAGAGTGACAAACCTCAGCTAGGAATGTTGGGGGAAGTGTAGGCCCCCGTTCAGCAAGGTGTGCTTGGACAGACTGTCATGTATGCTGGATAGCATGATAATCCATCTGAGAATTCACCTGACATAACACACACAGTGGGGAATATTATCCTGACAGGGATGCATTTTCCCATGGAGATTGTTCTACTCCCCTGTTTATTTACCTTGTACATTTCCCCTCCCTGCGTCTTGCTGGGGTTCTGGGAGGACAGGGGTATTTGGATGGTTGAGACCTACTGCCCCTCACCAGGCCCCAGGGGGTTATTTTTATCAGGTCAGGCTTTCTGTCCAATATCCAGATAAGTTTTTTCCACCATCTTTGGAGCAGTAGTTCTCTCTTACTCTGTTACTGGAAGAAAGAATAGCAGATAAAATAAGTTATCTACTACTTATACATCTGAGTAGATTGCTTGGAAATATTTTCCCAAAAACAGAGCAAGAAGGAAGCCTACTATCCCCACCTTGACAATATAAAACAGAAGTTTTGCCTCTTTGGAATGTTCCAAAACAATTGTGTTTCAGAATAACTTCAGAATGTAGGCTTAGGTAAACAAAGAGGGACCAGATATGTAAAGCCGTACTTGAATCCTACATAATCAGACCTGCCCCGAGTGCACACCAGGGAGGACGTTTTTCTTTGCAACTTCTATGGCCTGTCCACAGGAGGAAATTTGCCCAGATGAAGCCCCAGGGTGTCTCTGGGAACTCTGAGGAGTGGCATTCCTATGTATATCTCCTTTTGGCCCTGCTGCACAGAAGGAGAGAGAGAGGTGGTTAAATAATCAATATTCTGGTTCATGCTGTTAGAGGCGCCTATTAGACCTCCCTCTGGGAGCCCACATTTGTTTTTGGATTTTGGTGAAAACCGTAACTGAAATTCTAATTTTTTTTTTTTTAAGAAAAGGAGTCATTTCATATAAGGTATTAGATTTTTATTTATTTCAATGAACTAGAGATTTAACCTGATACAAGCAAAATGAAAGGAAATTCTATTAACAGCATCAGCTTCCATTGGAGTTCCTGCCATCTCTGGTAGATTTTAAGCTCCTTCTCTCTCTCTCTCTCTCTCCTTTCCTCACCACACCCAGTGACTTCAAAGAAAAGACAAAGAAAAGGGCAAAGAGATTGTAATGGGTCCATGTGTTATATGCCCTGGAGAAGGTTGAAGTGGTTTTTCCTTGACTGCTCTATGAGCTGTTGGATGGGTCAGAAAGTTACTTTCATTCCCTGGATTCTTGCTGTCTATCTATCTTTCTGCATGGCTTCCAACCAAATAATTCACCAGCTTGACTGCATCACAGACTTGACGTGTCACCTTTCTTGTTTGTGTCCTTTGTCACCCGCAGGTCAGCTTGCAAGGTTGAATGCAATAGCTTTTTATCACTCTCCTCTCAAGTAAGTATCCACTTATTTAGGAGGAAATGTGGTCACTGTACCCTGGATTCTGATCACTTGTAACCTACATCCACAATCACTATCTCTTAGGTTTTTTCTATGGTAAACTATCCTCTTCCCCTGCTGATAGCAAAGAATCATCCTGGGCCATGAAACATATCATTCTAGTCCAGTGGTGATTTAGCAGACAACCTTGGGAGTTCACTTTTTACTCTATGAATTAGGAAAATTGGCAGAGGAGTTTCTATAACCCAAAAATGCCCCAGAAATGTGCGGCTATAAAGCCAATTTGCTGATCTGTAACTGCATCCAAGGTTTCAACCTCTCTGGCGCTTGAGAGAGAAAATGCAAGCTTGCTCAGCACTTGCAGAAATGAGTCAGCTCCTTAGTCCTGCTGTACTGAGGGCCCAAAAAATCAAAGTGTGCACCTTAACCAGTGAAATCAAGAACATGAATTACCAAAGAAAACAAGAGAAGCAAAGCACAGAGGGAAGCTTGCATAGCCTTATGCTTTTGGAACAGCTAATTCACACCCATCATGGAATTCAGCAAGATATAAATTAATTTAAAATACCTTTTCTGTGACTTGTGATCCCCCACCTTCAGAGATTTACCTAAATACATGGGAAATTCTCAGTAGCTTTTGTTTTTTTTTTAAGAGACTAGCATTTGATTGGCAAGGACCACTTGACTATAGTGGTCTGAAGCTTAGGATCTGGATTCTTAACAGACTGATTTCAAAAATGAGTTCCATCAAATCCTAGCAGCATAATCTTTGAACAATTGCTTAGACTTCCATGAGCCTCTGTTCCCACTGTACAACTCCTACCTCATAGAGGAGTTGTACTCCCTGGGATACACCAAGTTACAGCTTAACCTAGTGGCACACACACTATCATTTCATCCTGAGCACATACATACATGCCTAGCCCTCTGCTCACTGCTTTACAAGCAGTTCAGTCCCTGGGAGTGACAGTGATTATTGAGTGAGTGTAGGAGAAGCCCCAAGACTCAGAACTAGCTTGCTCTCTCTACTTAGGTGAATAAGGTTGGGATTCAGCTTTGTGCTATGATTTGACACACCTTCAGCTACACTGTCCCATGAGTCTGATGGTTTCTCTGGCTCCAGCTCATGGCCATTTAGATGTCTCACATTACAATTCAAAGCTAATACACCTCTCACAGTCATGACTGCATAAGACCAAGGACTTGTAGCTATTTTAGTTCTTCAGTCTATTCCCACCCATGGAATCTCATGAGTCTACAGTACAGTTGAGAGGAAACTCAACCCTGGCTGCTAAGTTGAAAAAGGAATATATGTCTTCTAAATGATATATCAATTAGTACTGAATACATTCTAGCTGAAACACTGCTGACCTCCTGTCTCGGTCCTCAGGTTAAGATGAAGCAAGTAAAAATCAAGGTGTAATTGTTATTATGAAATATATTTTTTGAGCTGTGAGGCCCTTTGGGTATAAAAGGAGAGATCTCATTGAGCACATTTTAGTCTGTCTCCCTTGGACTTGAGACTACTGCACCACAAGTTCTCCTGATTCATCATGACTAGAGAGAAAAAGTTCCCAAGAGCAATTTCTGAAACTATTCACTCCAGTTACTTTCCCAGAGCAGCAAGACATTTCCTTTCATAGCATTTTCTTTCTCTGAACTCCAGCAATTTGATCATTTTTGTTATGCACATTATTTAAACATCAGTAGGTAGTTCTTATAAAAATATACTTCTTTAAAAAGCCTAATAAAATGTCTATGACATTTTTTATTTAGTTGCTAAGTCATGTCCAGTTCTTTTGCCACCATGGACTATAGCCTGCCAGGCTCCTCTGTCCATAAGATTTCTCAGGCAAAGATACTGGAGTGGGTTGCCATTTCCTTCTCCAGGGGATCTTCCAAACCCTGGGATCAAACCCATGTCTTCTGCATTGGCAGGTAGATTGTTTACTACTGAGCCACAATGGAAGCCCCAGCCCTGTACATAAACCAAGATAAAAAGCAGTATTTGGTTTTTGTCCATAAATGCCAAAGATTTTAATCTTCTATTTCAGATTTTATTTCCAATAAAACTTAAAACAGTTGTGACCTCGGCTACTTACCACATCCTTACCTACCTAGCTGGCCTTCCTCTGGATTCTAAATATAAACCAGTCTGTCACCAAATCACCAAGTCAGACAAAATTAATTTAAGATCTGGAACACCTCAGGAACTAGTAGCTTTTCATCCTTGCAGCTAGTTCTATGCTACTGTAATTTTTCTTGATGAAACCAAGAAAGACAACTGAAATTGTAGAACAGTTATCTGTTGAAATCTATTCACTTGAACTTTCTGGCTATACTGAAAGACCAGAAATTATCCCAAAATATATGCATCTCTTCTGCAAGGGTCCAAAAGTCGATTTCATCAGCTCAAAGTCAATTAGGCATCCACGAAGCAGAGCCCTACATGCTGCTGCTGCTAAGTCGCTTCAGTCGTGTCCGACTCTGTGCAACCCCATAGACAGCAGCCCACCAGGCTCCTCCGTCCCTGGGATTCTCCAGGCAAGAATACTGGAGTGGGTTGCCATTTCCTCCTCCAATGCATGAAAGTGAAAAGTGAAAGTGAAGTCGCTCAGTCATGTCTGACTCATAGAGACCCCATGGACTGCAGCCTACCAGACTCCTCCATCCATGGGATTCTCCAGGCAAGAGTACTGGAGTGGGGTGCCATTGCCTTCTCCGGAGCCCTACATGACTAAGGGGCAAAAGGTGAAACACCAGAGACATGGAAGACCCATCCTCTGCTCAAGAAAATCCTTTGGCCTTTTTGAAGATAAATATGCACTTACCAACACATTAACAAAAGTTATCGAGAGAAACCTGTTTTATTGCTTTTCAGCTAGCCATGTGGGAAGAAACGGTACACATAAAGCTTAGCACCCGAATTAGAGTCCACCGTGGTTCCATTTTGGCCCACTCAAATCTCAGGTTGGTCGCTTTTCCATCCCTCTGGCCACATGGTACTCCACTCACCTTGGCCAGCCACATCCTAACTTCAGAAATTGGAGGATGGAAGATCAAAGGTGGATTATTTTTTTAATTAGCATGACAAAAACAAAAACAAAATTAGCATGGCATTCTGATGGTGAGTCAGTGCTTTCATCTCCTTGTCCAAAGGACAACACAGATATTTCTGTTTATGTTGCTTGAACCTTCCAGATGCCTTAGGTGCCCACTAGGCAGGAGTCTCAGCATGGAGGATTCTTGTCCTCTCTTCTATCAGAAGGTGCAGTAGCCCCATGTCCCAAGATAGTCATTCCTGATTGTCAGGGGAAGAAAGGAGTGTGTGTGTGTGTGTGTGTGTGTTTCGGGGTGGGGGAAAGGGAGGATTCTAAGCTTCATAACTCTAATTTAGAGAACAGTTTCCATCTTTAAAAAAGAAATTACACATTGCTTATTCCCAGGCAAGCTATAGTCAGACAGATGCAAGTAACAGGAGAGCTGGTGATGAAGGACAGAGCTGCACCCCCAGAGGAGAAGACGGCAGCCTGGCAGCAGCCTCAGCTCATGGAAGAGAGGACCCACCGCATGCAGCCGCTCCCGACAGACCCCCGCCCCCTAAAGACTGTGTTCTGCCGACTATAGTGCAGCTAACTTTTTGTTCTAAGTTTTGTAGTTCATAGGCGTGTGTTTTGAGAAGGAAAAAAAAAAATAAGACTTCTTTTCAAAGCTAACTTATCAGCTACATCTTCTGTAACATGGCTCATCCCTCAAAATGAAAACACAGGCTGAAATCCCATGCTGCTGTTACTCGCAATGGCAGTATTAACAAGCATCTTGCCTTTGCACATGATATTGAACCTGGTCAGTTTACAACGACATTACTAATACTGTTTATAGCTAGGAGTTTCATTTCTGAATTCTCTGAGATTTTAGCAAACCAGTTGATTATATACACTGTACATTTTTTTTTCCCAGAGCAACTGGAAAAAAAACAACCACTTGCAGTTATTCACTGAGCCCGAAGGATTTGGTTCCTGAGGGTATAGACTCAGAGCCCCAAAGCCAAGAATGGTCCTTGGCTTGCAGGGTCCATACTTGTCTCCAAGTCTCTGAAAGCAGAGGCTTGAACCAAACCCACCAGGAGAATCCAATCTCTGCAGCTTCTTTCCAACTTGGGGTTGTTTTCTTTCAAGATACTCTTAAACCAATCAGCCATAGAATTTAGTGTAAATATTTTTTTCCAAATAGAGATCATATTCCCCAAAAAAAGGCAACATTCAAATTATATAGAATCTAGTTTTTAAAATCAGCACAGATCTTCTTAAAAACTGTGAACTCTGTTTTGAAATACTCGTTACTAAAGCTGTTTATAAACCACAGGTGCCATAAGATCCCCCTCAGTGGACTCAAGTTATCCCTGCTCTTCCACCGCTGGTTCCTTTCGGTTTAGCTTTAGGGAGCATGTTTCTAACAGCACCGCTCATCCACCAGTTCCCCATCAGGTCGTTTGGAGGCCTTTCAGCTTTAAATATACAGGCTTAAAGTGCGCTTGCAAACGTTCGCTCTCCTTTTCTTTCTGAATGTGTTTTGCCTTAGCTGGCTCCCTGGTGTTCTGCATGCAGCCTCCTGTGGTCACGTGAGAGGAAACAGGCTTTCCTAAGTGGAGCTGGGATCTTGCACTCCGTGAAAAGCTGATGTGCAAAAGAACTGTCAAGGAAGGGAGAATGAATGACTCTGTTGGTGGTCCTTTCTGAGGGCCCTCTTTGGGGAGCACCAAAGACCTCCCTTAGGGATTCTGGGGAAATGAAAAAAAAAAAAATCTTCTACTTGTTTCAAGATTTGATGAAATAAAAATCCTGCAACATAGTAGATACATTATCCTTAAATTGGCAGCTTCTCTGGATTCATGTTTCTCATGTAAAAGAAAGAAGAGAACATCATTCTAGAACAGTGGTTCTTGAAATGTGGTCCGTGGACCAGCAGCACCAGCATTACCTGGGGAGTTTATTAGAAATGCAGATTCTTAGGCCCTAACCCCAGCCCTACTGAATCAGAAATTCTGGGTTTGGGGCCACGTCATCTGTGTTTGAACCTTCCAGGTGATTCTGATGCATGCAGAAGCTGAAGAACCACTGCTTTAGAAGAAAGTTGTGTAATAAAATCTCTGAAAAGGCCTTACTCAGAATAAGCAAGAAAGATTCTGAATCATCCTCAAAGTTTGAGTGATTCAATTTTGCTTCCAGGGTTGGCAGAAGCTTTCTCCCACCCTGCAGAGTCGGTAGTTGGTGGGTGCCCTGCTGAGAAGTGACATCCCAACTTCTTCCTTCTTCCTTTCCAGAGGGCTCTCAAATGCTCCCATCTCTGTGTTGGGTCAGACACCACCTCTTTGACTGCCCTCGGGAACAGAATCGTTTGCCTTGGGGTTAGTAAAGCTCTCGGTTGGCATTAGCAAGGAGCACATTCTGCCCCTTGATGTACTTAATCATTTTTCCCTGGAGAGCCAGCCTGACAAATGCCCCTGAGAACAGGCTGACACCAAAGGGACACAACTGCACAGTTCTCAGATTTCTTTGCACAGAGGGATGTTATTGCAGGTTTTGTTGGTGTATCTTAATGTTCATCTCCTTCCCTCTGCCCATCCTCTCTGAACCCATACCTCTCTAGATGGAGCAGGTGGCCACTGGTGCCTCATACTCAGTACTTAAAACCACTACATCCCAGCTACCTACATGGCTGTCGGCTCTGAATCATAGCTGGGAAGTTCTCAGTCTCAGAACCCTGACCCTGCAGGTGGCATTCAGCCACTACCTGGACCGAGCTGACAGATGTTATCATTTTGTGTTTCTGCATCATAATGTTTGTCTAAGGTTTGGAGTGTTCTGTGGGTAACCTTCCTGCATCATAGTGTTCGTTGCCAATTCCATCACACGGTTGTCAATCTCATCATACGAAGTCATTGCAAGGACTCTGGAAACTGCTGCCAATGACCGATTCCTGACTAACCAGCCACCTTTTCTTTCTCTTAGCTCCACGTCAGCCCTGAGACCAGACTCAAGCACCCCTGTCCTGTAAACGAGACAAAATGGCGTGCGTTATTTTGGGTTTTCGTGTTTTTGGGCGGGTTTCTTTCCTTGGCTCTCCAAATCTACTTTTGGGGCCTGTTCTAAGTGCAAACCCAGCAGGTGTCACCTGTCCTGTCCATTAGGTACAGTTCTGTCTGGTGAGGGTTGTTTCCTTCTTGTTCCACAATGAATTGCACATCCATCTCCATTAGAGGTGATGCCCTATTAATGAGCACTGGTCTAACACAGCCAACCCTCCCCCATGGTGCCATGTGAATGGAGGGAGGGAGGAGGGCGAAATCTACTGTAGGGGATTGAGGAATCAGTTGTGGTTGGTCAGGACGGAAGTCGGGGTAAATGTGGTTGGTCAGAGGGAGATGTGCTGGAGATTGTGAAAAATGGATTCTCGAGTGATCTGCTATAAGACAGGGAAGGTTCATTTGTAAGTAGTAATGTGAACTGAACTACATAAGAGTGTGGCCTTTGTTGTGATATACTATGTATTTTCTTATATGCATGAGCCAAACTGTTGCATCATAATTTAGCACTGATGTCTGCTTTTATTTTGATCATCTTTGTCCACCCTCATTAGTTCTTGGCTGTTAACTGTAGGTAGACGTTGTAGATCCAGCAGCCTTTGGTTGCTGCAGTCACCTTGGTTCAATTCCGCACAAACAACTCCATGTCCTCAGAAGAAAGGGCATTTTTACCTTTGAACCAAAAAGAGGGAAAAAAAAATCAGAGGTATCATATCCTGAGGCTAATTAACTCTAAGACATTTTTAATTATGACTACTGTAATTTGACGCCATTTGAAGTAACCAATTCAGAGACACTAAAGATGTCACAACATTCATGGGTATGTAACAAAACTACTATTGTATGGGGTTTTTTGTATTGCTGTTAAGTATTGTTTTGTGTGTATGTGTGTGTGTTGAAACCTCCTGGGGACATGTTATATTTTGAAGTGATTAAACTATTTAATTGTGTGTCTATATTTTGGAATGGAATTATTTCTTCATTAAAAAATGTTTTTAAAAACACTATATCTTATGTATTTTGTTCTTTTGTTTCAATGAATCTTTCCTAAAACAACATGAGTTTAGTCTAAGAAAGACAAGTCAGTGTTTGGAGCGTGAAGCTTGGACTTTTTGCTGATTGAGGATCAAGCAATTGAGGTCAAATATTTCACCTTTTCCTGCCTTTGAGGATGCAGTTTTTTTAAAAATGAGATACTATTCTGCTGCTCATGGAAAGCCTTGTTATGATTAAGATCAAAAATCCATACTCCCTCTCCTTTTTTCTCTTCCTCTTCTTTCTTTTCTTCCCCAAATTCCAAATGTTGGGAAAAAATAACTAACATTTGTGTAATCCTTTACAACTTTCAAAAACCCTGTTTCATTTACATTTGAGCCTCACATTATCCATTTGAGGAGTACTTAGTCATCCAGATGTATAACTTACGGTGCTGCCTTTGTTCTGAAAAAAATCTGCAGACCAGGCTGAGATGAGAAGTAGACTAGGCAGGCCATCAAACAAGAAACAGAGGGCAAAAACACAAGAAATTTCCCACTTCTGAGAAGACGGTGCGCTTTTCGGAGGAGTTGCAGGAATTGGGCTTCTCCCTCCATCCAGGGCTATGGAGACTTCACCTCACTCCCAGTAGATCTGGCATCAGACGAGACCAAGATTCATCAAACACAATTCTTGGTGTTGGTTTAATTTCTACTGCTGTCTTCTGGTTGCCCTAGCAACACATATTAAACTTTGCAAATTATGTGTTCTAAACATTATCTGAGCAAGTAAAGAAAAACTGGGAGGCACTGGAAAGATGAAAAAGAATTTTCAGAATCCAATTTTTTTTTCTAAGATGTCAGATCCTGACACAAGACTGTGATGTACACCAAGAATCACCATCGCCCAAAACATTCCCCTAAGATTTCATTGGCATAGTCAGGAGCAGTGGGGCAGGTCTGGTGGTCAAACATTGGAGAAGCTTGGAGCAAGAACTTTTTCCCTGGTTCATAGCCAACTTGGGAACAATGATCCTCTGAAATACAAAATCCTTTATAGTCTTTTTTTAAAATGCTGCTTTGAGGGGGGGTTAGTATGAGAAAAGAGTAATATTTCCCCCTATTGCAAAGAGATCCAAGATGCTTCTTTGATGAAGAAGGGCTCAAATATTTTAGTAGGATAATAGGAAGAGTATAATTTTACCAAAAAACCTAAACCAAGGCTAAGATACAATACTGAAAACTCTGTGTAAAATGCAACTTAACTGCCTAGCTCTCAATGTTTACTACAAATAACCATGCTTGTTCAACAGCAAAGACATTTTTCAAGCCATTGTGAGGGTCTCTGTACTATGAACATTAGTGGTATAAAGGACAGTATGCAATTTTTTTTTTTTTTTTTTCTAAAAAACCACAGAGTCAGGAGGTGGAGAATAGGGAACCCTTGTACACTGTGGGAATGTAAATTGGTACAGCCACTATGGGAAACAAGATGGAGTGTCCTTAAAACACTAAAAATACAGCTACCATATGACTCACCAATTCCACTCCTGGGTATATTTTTTAAATTAATTCAAAAAGATGCATACACCCCAATGTTCACAGCAGTATTATTTATAACTGCCAAGACATGGAAGCAACCAGAGTGTCTATCAACAGATGAATTGATAAAGAAGATGTGTGAATGAATAAGGAAGTTGTGCTCCATATACACGATAGAATATTACTCATTACTCAGCTATAAAAAAGAACGCATTCTGAGTCAGTTCTAATGAGGTGGATGAAACTGGAGCCTAGTATACAGAGTGAAATAAGTCAAAAAGAGAAACACCAATACAGTATATTAACACATATACACAGAACTTAGACAGTAACGATGATCCTATATACAGGGCAGCAAAAGAGACACAGATGCAAAGAACAGATTCTTGGACTATGTGAGAGAAGGAGAGGGTGGGATGATTTGAGAGAACAGCATTGAAACATGTATATTACTATATGTAAAACAGATGACCAGTGCAAGTTCCATGCATGAAGCAGGGCACACAAAGCCGGTGCTCTGGGGCAACACAGAGGTGATGGGGGTGGGGAGGAAGGTGGGAGGGGGGTTTAGGATGGGGACACACGTGTGCACCCATGGCTGATTCATGTCAATGTATGGCAAAGCCACCACAAGATTGTAAAGTAATTATCCTCCAATTAAAATAAATTAACTTTTTTAAAAAGAAGATGTGGTGTATATATATATATATATACAATGGAATACTACTAAGCCATAAAAAGAATGAGATTTTGCCATTTGTGGCAACATGGATGGAGGGCATTATACTAAGAGAGATAAGTCAAAGACAAATACTATACAATATTGCTTACATGTAGAATCTAAAAAGCACAACAAACTAGTCCATATAACACAAAAAAAGCAGTTCACATATATACAGAACAAACCACTGGTTACCAGTGGGGAGGAGGGGTTGTAATATGGAGGTGGGGGAACGACAGGTACAAACTAGTAGGAGTAAAATAGGCCACAAGATTGTACTATACAACACAGGGAATATAGCTGATGCTTTGTTATAACTGTAAGTGGAATATAACCTTTAAAAAAATTTTTAAGCATGCAGTTGTTTTTCATATTACTACTTAGCATAAAGCTAAATTGCAATCTGTGATGATGAGAAGTGAAAAACTAACAGAATTTATTCCAACACTATAGCTTCTTCCTAGCCTGGCCTGATGAAAGGATTAAGCTTTGTATTGGGTTGGCCAAACAAATTTATTATGGAAGAACCGGAACAAACTTTTTGGCCAGTCCCACTTAATTGCTTGTCTATTCATCTTTCCGGACTCTACACTGGTGGTGAGGAAAGTCTGCACTATTATGGAACATCACTGAACCCAATGCTGAGCCAAAAGTACAATAGTTCGGCAATAAATACAGAAGGTATTTTAAAATAAGGAAGGCACACCATTCAGCAGGTTACTCTCCTAATTATCCGTAGTCACAGCCAGGATTTTTAACGGACGTGTTGGAAGAGATGAAAATTGATCCAGAATAGACTCTGGTAGGAGAAAGCAATATCGCCCCACTCCAGTGTTCTTGCCTGGAAAATCTCGTGGACAAAGGAGCCTGGAAGGCTGCAGTCCATGGGGTCGCTGAGAGTCGGACACGACTGAGCGACTTCACTTTCACTTTTCACTTTCATGCATTGGAGAAGGAAATAGCAACCCACTCCAGTGTTCTTGCCTGGAGAATCCCAGGGACGGGGGAGCCTGGTGGACTGCTGTCTTGGGGTTGCACAGAGTTGGACACGACTGAAGCGACTTAGCAGCAGCAGACTCTGTTAAGCACCGGAAGTAGCAGATTGAGAGGTCCGGGCTTGAGCTCCAAAGCCAGGTGGTTGTGATGCTCGTTCTGAGAAGTGGAGACACTGATTTGTATTCCAACCTCCCAGTTTCAAAAAGACTTGATAACAGAGCCAGGACTCCTCTCAGTAAGAAAGTCAGCAGTTTGCCTGAGACTGACCCAGCTTTGCACTGAAAGCCTAGAGTCCTCAGAAACGCTTCAGTCTCGGTCAAATGAAGGAACCGGTCTCCCAAGAAAGCAAGAAACCACTCATGCATCAGGCTGCAACAAGCCCCCATGAATTCTGCATCGTAAAGCAAGTAAGATATTCTCCTACTGTGGGACATTTAGAGAACAAAAAAGGCTTATCTACCATGAATGTACCTTCGTAATCAAAAGTGAAGGTCGCTCAGTCCTGTCCAACTCTTTGGGACCCCATGGACTGTGAACTCTCCAGGCCAGCATACTGGAGTGGGTAGCCATTCCCTTCTCCAGGGGATCTTCCCAACCCAGAGATCAAACCAGCTCTCCCATATTACAGGCAGATTCTTACCAGCTGAGCCACAAGGGAAGCCCAAGAACACTGGAGTGGGTAGCCTATCCCTTCTCCAGGGTATCTTCCTAACCCAGGAATCGAACCAGGGTCTCCTACATTGCAGGCGGATTCTTTACCAACTGAGCTATGAGGGCAGCCCCATTCTAATCAAAAGTTTCATGTTTAGAAGGAACCTTCTGATGCCCCACCAGGATAATATTAGCTTCAGAATTCACTACAGTGAAAACACCCATGGGTTTGTTCACCTTGGGGATTTCTGAAATGAGAAAGTCTTATAGATAAGACTTGTTCAAACATCCAGATGCTAAGGAGAGTCTGCAAAAATCAAGTTGAATTTGGGCATAACTGACCGTGAACTTTTTTTTTTTTTTTTGTCAGTGATTGACTCTTTTTTGTTGTTGTTGTGTAGTTGCTAAGTTGTCCAGCTCTTAGCGACCCCATGGGTTTTGACCAGGCCTTTAATTTGACCTCCCATTTCTTTGAAGAGAGGATATTTTTCAGTTCATCTAAAAGCAGAATCAAATTCTTTAGACATGAGTTCAGAGAGAGGGGCCTAAGGCAGTCCTGTTTTCACCATTTCTTTGTTCTATCCCTTCTCTCCACTGAGATGTGAGTGTTGGAACAGACTCTGGAAATAAGCATATAAGGTTGGACTGTACAGAGGAAACCTACAATCTGCCTCTTAGAAATTTTTCTATTTATTGAATCAGGTACAAGCTGTAAAAGCTTTTGTTCTCAACTTAAAAAGCACTACCTCATACATATAACTGAATCACTTTGCTGTACTCCAGAAGCTAACACAACATTGTAAATCAACTATATTTCAATTTAAATAATAATAAATAATAAAAAGTACCACCTCAATATTTACAGAATAGCTACGAACATGGAGCAGGAATTATATATTATTATGCATGTTGCCTGCCTGCTAAGTCACTTCAGTCATGGCCAACTCTTTGCAACCCCATGGACTGTAGCCCACCAGGCTCCTCTGTCCATGGGATTCTCCAGGCAAGAATACTGGAGTGGGTTGCCATGCCCTCCTCCAGACGATCTTCCCAACCCAGGGACTGAACCTGAGTGTCTTCTGTCTCCTTCATTGGCAAGCAGGTTCTTTACCACTAGCATCACCTAGGAAGCTCTGTGTATCATTATAGAATGGTCCTAGCCTACAATTTCCAGAAGAAATTAGTTCTTACATATACTCTTTTTAACTCTCTAAATATATGAAGTTTTGAAATATATAATAAGCAACTTCTGATGACCCAGAAAAACTTGAGAACACACCACAAATTACAAGAAAAGCCCCACGACTTCCTGTATGAGATGCTTTAGCAGTTACCTCATATTCACCTCTGATTGAACTTTCATCCTCACTGGTAGTCGATTACTCATTCAGTTCAATAGCAACTGCCAATAAAGAAATTTTGGGCTGTAGACTTACCTAAGTATAAATCAGTCTTACATCAGTTTTACTTAGCTTTATGTACAAATAGTATGTATTCCTTGAATGCAAAAAAATATTAAAAATCTTGATACTTTTGTATCAGTGGAGATAGTCTTCTGATACATATATAGATACATACCCATTCATTATAGCAACCAAAGTGAAAGTGAAAGCGTTTGTCCCTCGGTCGTGTCTGACTCTCTGAAACCCCATGGACTGTAGCCCACCAACCTCCTCTGTCTTGGAATTCTCCAGGCAAGAATACTGGAGTGAGTGGTCATTCCTTTTTCCAGGGGATCTTCCCCGCAAGGGATCAAACCCGGGTCTCCTGCATTCCAGGCAGATTCTTTATGTCTGAGCCACAAGGGAAGCCCCAAAGGCCACTGTACAGCAACCAAAGGCCACTGAATAGCAACCGAAGGCCACTGTAATCACAGAGCTTACAAGGAACCCACAGTTTTCTTTTTTGTCAATCAACATACCTGACCCTTTCAGAGCTTTATGTTTTAATTTCACTCTTTTTGGTTGAAAGAGAGCATTTACAATATAAAGAAGAGGGCCTGAAGTTTATATTTCAATGTGGGACTAAGGATTAGAAAATATTACTAAGATCTATAAGTTACCCACAGATTGACATGGGAACTGTTACACTGGGGAAGGGGGATAAATATATGACAAGTCCTCCCTTGTCTGTAATTGGACGGGAAAGCTTGCATTAAAATATGAGAAATTCTGGGAAAGAGGGGGAAAAAAATTGTTGGAATAATCATGTTTATTCTCTCTAAAAAACGTACATCCTTTGTGAATTATTTGTAACCATAACCTAAATCCTTGTATTTCCCACAAATGTAAGAGGATAAATGATTACCATTCCCCCTCTAGGAACATCTGCTTCCAAAGGAATTTTGGCAGAGCTTACAAGTGATGTCAGACTGCCAGGCACAAAGATCAAAATCTGGTTCATTCTTGCCCTGGTATTCCTACCTCCAGGAAAGCCTGGTCTAAATCCACGAAAACCAGAGTTTGAAATGGATTACTGTACATTCTCAATGGAAAACAGACAAAAGGTTGGAAGCCGGAAGTGCTCAGAACTCGCCTTTCATTGAGTCTCTTAAATATTTATAGTCAATATCCCACAAAATATCCATTTGTAAAGATGTTTGGGAAAAGAAAATAAAATTCCAAAGAGAAACATTTCCAGTCATGCTCTTTACCATCAACAAATATTTACTGAATAACTCCTTGAGGTGTGAGAAGCCACCAGTCTCTTCATCACCCAAAACACGTCTGTTGTTCACACAGTAGTTACACTTCAGACACCTTGTTGGCTAACTGAGATTTCATAGGATCCTATTGTTAGTTACTCTGTTCAGCACCTGTCACTGAGTCTTCAGAAATTTGGTGAACAAAGGATTTTGAGTGAGCTACCTAGGCATTAGTG
The DNA here is from genome assembly GCA_935064755.1 of Tragelaphus eurycerus. Classification (NCBI taxonomy): domain Eukaryota; kingdom Metazoa; phylum Chordata; class Mammalia; order Artiodactyla; family Bovidae; genus Tragelaphus; species Tragelaphus eurycerus. Next base: position 493,892 of record CAKXYN010000121.1, on the reverse strand, counting down.
AAGTGAAGTCGCTCAGTCATGTCCGACTCTTTGCAACCCCATGGACTGTAGCCTACCAGGCTCCTCCCTCCATGGGATTCTCCAGGCAAGAGTACTGGAGTGGGTTGCCATTTCCTTCTCCAGAGGATCTTCCCAACCCAGGGATCGAACCCAAGTCTCCCTCATTCCAGGCAGACGCTTTAACCTCTGAACCACCAGGGAAGCCCTAGGCATTACCTAGGCATTGCTGCTGCTGCTGCTGCTAAGTCACTTCAGTCGTGTCCGACTCTGTGCGACCCCATAGACAGAAGCCCACCAGGCTCCCCCGTCCCTGGGATTCTCCAGGCAAGAATACTGGAGTGGGTTGCCATGTCCTTCTCCAATGCATGAAAATGAAAAGTGAAAGTGAAGTCGCTCAGTCGTGTCCGACTCTTAGCGACCCCATGGACTAGAGCCTACCAGGATCCTCCGTCCACGAGATTTTCCAGGCAAAAGTACTGGGGTGGGGTGCCATTGCCTTCCCCATACCTAGGCATTACTTCATGGCAAATAGAAGGAGAGAAAGGTGGAAGCAGTGACAGATCTCCTCTTCTTGGGTTCTAAAATCACTGCAGATGTTGACTGCAGCCTTGAAATCAGAAGAAATCTGATTAAGGAAAATCAACCCTGAGTACTCTTTGGAAGGACTGATTGATACTGAAGCTGAAACTCCAGTATTTTGGTCATCTGATGTGAACAGTCAACTCATTGGAAAAGTCCCTGACATTGGGAAAGATTGAGGGCAGAAAAAGAAGAGGGTGTCAGAGGATGAGGTGGCATGATGGCATTACTGATGCAGTGGACATGAACTTGGGCTAACTCCGGGAGATGGTGAGGGACAGGGAGGCCTGGTGCGCTGACTCCGGGAGATGGTGAGGGACAGGGAGGCCTGGTGCGCTGCAGTCCCTGGGGTCGCAGACAGTCAGACACACTGGGTAACTCAACAACAACAACCTGGGCTAGGAATTTCAACCACCACTTTTGAATGAGATGAGTCATTACCATGCACATTATTAATTAGAATGAAAAGAGATAACATTTGGGTTTGCTTGTCACCTACAAAACAGTGGCTTAAGGAAATGTCGCTCCTTTGAACCTAGGGTTTGATGGATAAGAGAGACTTGACCCTACTTTAATTCAAAACAGAATTAAACAAAGGGCTTGACCGAAGTCAAGTGAAAATCAGTCTTAATAGCCAAAAGCAAAGAGGGAGGAGAGGAAGCACAGAGAGGAATGTAGCCTGTGTCTATTACTGGAACCCACAGGAAGAAGTGATGACACTCCCCAGCATTTGTTCTTTTCCCAGGTCAGAACTGTTGAGCTGAACAACCAGGACCTTCGTTAGAGATTTTTCTCAGGATAACATGTAATCATTTTATTGTATTCCAACGGTTGAATCATTATCTTCTGGCTGGCTGTCAACTTTACATGATGTCGGATGATCCACTGAAAAATAATAAAATGTCTCTGGGAATCAAGAGACCAAGGTATCAGTCTGGGGTATTTAACTCTAGGCAGCTCACTTACCATCTCATTCTGAAACAATTTCTCATTAAGAGTACATATGCCTATTTTCATATCTTTATGGATTTACTGTGTTATCAAATAGAGTAATATTATGAAATATAAATATAATCATGCAGTAATTTATAGTAATATGAATGAAAAGTATTCTTTAAAAATGTACTCTACCCTGATAGCTCAGTTGGTAAAGAATTCACCTACAATGCAGGAGACCCCAGTTCGATTCCTGGGTCAGCAAGATCTGCTGGAGAAGGGAGAGTCTACCCACTCCAGTATTCCTGGGCTTCACTTGTGGATCAGCTGGTAAAGAATCCAACTGCAATGCGGGAGACCTGGGTTTGACCCCTGGGTTGGAAAGATCCCTTAGAGAAGGCAAAGGCTACCCACTCCAGTATTCTGGCCTGGGGAATTCCACGGACTGTATAGTCCTTGGGGTCACAAAGAGTTGGACATGACTGAGCGACTATAAGGTATTTCTATTACACACCAGTCCTAGCAGTTTATCTGAATTTCTTTTATATTCAGAGAACTTAACTGTGATCAATTCCCTTCACCTCTTCCACAAAGTCAAGAGCACTGGTTCATTTCAAAAGACAACAATATGTTTCAACTGATAACCATAGAAAAACGGGGTCTGCTCTACACACATCAATTAACATATAGGGACCCTAGCCTATGGTCAAGTTACCAGCCCCACCCTGGACACCCTCTTCCAGTTCTCATTCAATCAAGCAGTTAGGCTAAAGGTTACAGAATTGCAACAGTTTCCTCTAACGTTCAAGATTAGGATAGCTTGGTTTCCCATAAACCAGGGGCCCCATGTCACTGTGAACCAAGAAGCTGAAGTAAACTGCACAATGATTGTACTCCCCGTCCTCCTGCAATTTGACAGGAACTGCCCAACTAGAAACCTGGAGAAGGGAAAGGCTACCACTCCAGTATTCTTGCCTGGAGAATCCCCATGGACAGAGGAGCTTGGCAGACTTCAGTCCATGGCGTTGCAAAAAGTCTGACACGATTGAGCGACTAAGCACAGCACAGCCCAACTAGAACCACAAAACAGAAAGCACACAGGAAGATCTGACCCAGTGGTAAAGGAATGTTGCCCGCCTCCTCCAAGTAAACACAAATGTGTATCTTGTTGTGAGAGAATTGCCCAGGATAGTGAGAAGGTAAAGAACCTGCTGACCTGTCACTCACCAGTCCCAAAGTTTCAACAGGAACTCAAATGACACAAGAGTAGAAATCATAGAGGGTTTTTTGTTTTTGTTTTTTTCAGAGTGAGGTTTTGAAAGCTGGCTCCCATTCCGTGGCTATGAGCCTTCCTTTAAACATAAACAGCAACAAGAGCTGAGAGTGGCTGCCATACTTGAATGCCAAATAAACACAAAATGACAAGCACAGATTTTTGGCTTTCTACTAAAGCTTGGTTTTTCAACAACCCTTTTTGTTGCCTCTAAAGACAATGGTCTGAGTGTTTCTGAGCCAAATGCTGGGACACTGAGCAGAGCCTTCTCTGCTGCACCCCTACCCAGTTCGCTCCGCAGGCGGGGCGAGTGTCCCCTTTGGGTTTGAGAGCAGGCCATCTTCCCTTTCCTGGGCCACTGCTGCAGAAGGATTTGTTTGTTGAAACTAAAGAGGAGTGGTATATGAAACTTGGAATTTGCAGACCAAGCCCCAGGGTAGTTTGATGAGGGAGGTGCTTGGTGGTTTCTACTTGTTTGGGAAACAGTAGCTTAATCGTGAGCTCTTTAAGGGACACAGCTGGAGAGAGTGGATAATTTATCCACTTCATTAATTCATTGTATCAGTAGGTTTAACTGTTTTTAAAATTGGTGTTTATCATGTTGGCTTTATGTCACTTAATGCTAGCAATAGTTGACTTAAGTGGATGGACTCAGTGGGCTTTTTACTCTTTCCCATCCAGCAGTTAAAACAGCCCTCCACTTCTCTTCCATGACTGAGTAAATGTCTCAGGTATTTACACAGGTATGTGTCTCAGTGCAATCATGTCAGCCCAGATAAGAAACCATCAGGTCAGGTATGTCACCTCCTCCCCAGATCAGATCAGATCAGATCAGTCGCTCAGTCGTGTAGGACTCTTTGAGACCCCATGAACTGCAGCACGCCAGGCCTCCCTATCCATCACCAGCTCTCAGAGGTCACTCAGACTCACATTCATCGAGTCAGTGATGCCATCCAGCCATCTCATCCTCTGTCGACCCCTTCTCCTCCTGCCCTCAATCCCTCCCAGCATCAGAGTCTTCTCCAATGAGTCAACTCTTCGCATGAGGTGGCCAAAGTACTGGAGTTTCACCTTTAGCATCATTCCTTCCAAAGAAATCCCAGGGCTGATCTCCTTCAGAATGGACTGGTTGGATCTCCTTGCAGTCCAAGGGACTCTCAAGAGTCTTCTCCAACACCACAGTTCAAAAGCATCAATTCTTCGGCGCTCAGCTTTCTTCACAGTCCAGCTCTCACATCCATACATGACCACAGTAAAGACCATAGCCTTGACTAGGCAAACCTTTGTTGGCAAAGTGATGTCTCTGCTTTTGAATATGCTATCTAGGTTGGTCATAACTTTCCTTCCAAGGAGTAAGAGTCTTTGAATTTCATGGCTGCAGTCACCATCTGCAGTGATTTTGGAGCCCAGAAAAATAAAGTCTGACACTGTTTCCACTGTTTCTCCATCTATTTCCCATGTAGTGATGGGACCAGATGCATTGCCTATTTTGAAGCTCCACTTCAAGGTTTCAAAGTCATGTAGTTCAGTTGAGTTCAGTTCAGTTGCTCAGTCGTGTCTGACTCTATGTGACCCCATGAATCACAGCACACCAGGCCTCCCTGTCCATCACCATCTCCCAGAGTTCACTCAAATTCACATCCATCGAGTCGGTGATGCCATCCAACCATCTCATCCTCTGTCATCCCCTTTTCCTCCTGCCCCCAATCCCTCTCAGCAGCAGAGTCTTTTCCAATGAGTCAACTCTTCACATGAGGTGGCCAAAGTACTGGAGTTTCACCTTTAGCATCATTCCTTCCAAAGAAATCCCAGGGCTGATCTCCTTTAAAATAGACTGGTTGGATCTCCTTGCAGTCCAAGAGACTCTCAAGAGTCTTCTCCAACACCACAGTTCAAAAGCATCAATTCTTAGGCACTCAGCTTTCTTCACAGTCCGACTCTCACATCCATACATGACCACAGGAAAAACCATAGCCTTGACTAGATAGACCTTTGTTGACAAAGGAATGTCTCTGCTTTTGAATATACTATCTAGGTTGGTCATAACTCTTCTTCCAAGGAGTAAGTGTCTTTTAATTTCATGGCTGCAGTCACCATCTGCAGTGATTTTGGAGCCCCCAAAAAAGTCTGACACTTGTTTCCACTGTTTCCCCATCTATTTCCCATGAAGTGATGGGACCAGATGCCATGATCTTCGTTTTCTGAATGTTGAGCTTTAAGCCAACTTTTTCACTCTCTTCTTTCACTTTCATCAAGAGGCTTTTTAGTTCCTCTTCACTTTCTGCCATAAGGGTGGTATCATCTGCATATCTGAGGTTATTGATATTTCTCCCAGCTATCTTGATTCCAGCTTGTGCTTCTTCCAGTCCAGCATTTCTCATGATGTACTCTGCATATAAGTTAAATAAGCAGGGTGACAATATGCAGCCTTGATGTACTCCTTTAACCTATTTGGAACCAGTCTGTTGTTCCATGTCCAGTTCTAACTGTTGCTTCCTGACCTGCATATAGGTTTCTCAAGAGGCAGATCAAGTGGTCTGGTATTTTCATCTCTTTCAGAATTTTCCACAGTTTATTGTGATCCACACAGTCAGAAGCTTTGGTATAGTAAATAAAGCAGAAATAGATGTTTTTCTGGAACTCTCTTGCTTTTTCATGTAGTTGAAGCACATAAATACTGAGGGTACTTATTTCTTACTCTTTCTTTGTAATATCACAAAGGATTCTCTTTGCTAATTTTTAACCTCAAGGGGGAATTGGATTCAAAATTTTACACTAATATTTTAATTATTGTTATTTCTATAACATAATCTCTCATTCTAATTATTTGCTTAGATAAGCTGAGCAAGTTATTAAAAGAAATGATTTCAGTATAAACACAGTGGCATTTATTATAAGATTTCTATTGCCTCCAAATTTGTAACAATAATAAAATAATAGATGCACAGACATATAAAACAAGCTTATAGTTACTGAAGTGGGAAGTGGGGATAGAGGGATAAGTTAGGAGTTTGGGATTAACAGATATACACTAATATATAAAATGAATAAACAGCAAAGACCTAATATATGGCACAGGGATCTATATTCAATACATTTAATAACCTATAATGGAAGAGAATCTGAAAAAGAATATATCTATTCTTTAGATATACATGTATATACACATATATATGTATACAGTACACCTGAAACTAATATAACATTGTAAGTCAACTATACTTCAATTAAAAATAAATAAATAAGTTAATAAATTTAAAAATAGAATAAAATAGTGGACTTAATACCCACTTAATCTGGCACTTCACATTTTGTCTGTATTAACAAAGTAATATTTACAACATATGACAATTCCTCCTATTTCTATAGTTCTTTGCAGTTCACAGTACACCGTAATATACATTAGGCTTAATCATCAAAATTTTCCTTATGGGGATTACTATAATCTCCATTTTACAAATAAGAATACTGAGTCTTAGAAGAATGAAGTGATTCCTATAGCCATGCTAATAATGTGGGAAACCTGTGATTCAAGCCCAAGTCACCTAATTATGTTCAAGCCAAGTCACCTTACTCTAATGTTCATGGAGGTAGAGCACACTATGTGAATAACAGGAAAAAGAGATAAAACAGTGCTTACAAACCACTTGGTAGAGCTGAACATAGTATTATCAAGGTTCAGAAAGAGAACATTTATTCTTCTTCAAGTTCAAACAACTATTTTGTGCCAAACTATAATTCCTTCTCCTTGACATTGTAAGAGCTGAGTCATTGTAAGAATTATCTAAAGAGGTCATTCTCAGTATACAGTTTATTTATATATTCATTCATTTATTCAGTTTATTTGCTTTTTTACTTCTCTGTTCACTTATTTGTAATAGAAGCAATTTTTTTCTCTCTTATTTGCACTATTAATCTTGGTGAACTTGATAAAACAGGATAACACTTAAAGTATACAAAACAATAATGTAGCCACTTCTCAAATATGTTGTGAAGGATAACCAACAAAAATTAACATGACATTTAGCACCCATGATGCTGTAAGCAATTTCATTGTCATCCATAGCTTGTTTCTTTTTTTTTGTTCAGTTGCTAAGTTGTGTCTAACTCTGTGACCTCATAGCATGCCAGGCTTCCCTGTCCTTCATCTGGAGTTTGCTCAAACTCATGTCCATTGAGTCGATGACACCATCCAATCATCACATCCTCTCTTGTTCCATTCTCATGCCCTCAATCTTTCCCAGAATCAGGGTCTTTTCCAACGAACTGGCTCTTAGCATGAGGTGGCCAAAGTACTGGAGCTTCAGCTTCAGTATAAGTCTTTCTAATGAATATTCAGGGTTGATGTCTTTTAGGATTGACTGGTTCAATTTCCTTGCTGTTCAAGGGATTCTCCACAGTCTTTTCCAACATCACAGTTCAAAAGTATCGATTCTTCAGCACTCAGCCTTCTTTATGGTCCAACTCTCACATTCATACATGATTACTGGAAAAACCAAGCCAGGCTTCAGCAATATGTAAACCGTGAACTTCCTGATGTTCAAGCTGGTTTTAGAAAAGGCAGAAGAACCAGAGATCAAATTGCCAACATCCGCTGGATCATGGAAAAAGCAAGAGAGTTCCAGAAAAACATCTATTTCTGCTTTATTGACTATGCCAAAGCCTTTGCCTGTGTGGATCACAATAAACTGTGGAAAATTCTGAAAGAGATGAGAATACCAGACCACCTGATCTGCCTCTTGAGAAATCTGTATGCAGGTCAGGAAGCAACAGTTAGAACTGGTCATGGAACGACAGACTGGTTCCAAATAGGAAAAGGAGTATGTCAAGGCTGTATATTGTCACCCTGTTTATTTAACTTATATGCAGAGTCAATGGCATCCCACTCCAGTACTCTTGCCTGGAAAATCCATGGATGGAGGAGCCTGGTGCGCTGCAGTCCATGGGGTCGCTAAGAGTTGGACACAACTGAGCGACTTCACTTTCACTTTTCACTTTCCTGTATTGGAGAAGGAAATGGCAACCCACTCCAGTGTTCTTGCCTGGAGAATCCCAGGGACCGGAGAGGCTGGTGGGCTGCATAGTCCAGTCTATGGGGTTGCACAGAGTAGGACACAACTGAAGCGACTTAGCAGAGTACATCATGAGAAACACTGGACTGGAAGAAGCACAAGCTGGAATCAAGATTGCCAGGAGAAATATCAATAACCTCAGATATGCAGATGACACCACCCTTATGGCAGAAAGTGAAGAGGAACTAAAAAGCCTCTTGATGAAAGTGAAAGTAGAGAGTGGAAAAGTTGGCTTAAAGCTCAACATTCAGAAAATGTTGATGCCATGATCTGGTCCCATCACTACATGGGAAATAGATGGAGAAACAGTGGAAACAGTGTCAGACTTTCTTTTTCTGGGCTCCAAAATCACTACAGATGGTGACTGCAGCCATGAAATTAAAAGATGCTTACTCCTTGGAAGGAAAGTTATGACCAACCTAGATAGCATATTGAAAAGCAGAGACATTACTTTGCCAACAAAGGTTTGTCTAGTCATGGCTATGGTTTTTCCTGTGGTCATGTATGGATGTGAGAGTTGGGCTGTGAAGAAAGCTGAGCGCCAAAGAATTGATGCTTTTGAACTGTGGTGTTGGAGAAGACTCTTGAGAGTCCCTTGGACTGCAAGGACATCCAACCAGTCCATTCTGAAGGAGATCAGCCCTGGGATTTCTTTGGAAGGAATGATGCTAAAGCTGAAACTCCAGTACTTTGACCACCTCATGTGAAGAGTTGATTCATTGGAAAAGACCCTGATGCTGGGAGGGATTAGGGGCAAGAGGAGAAGGGGACGACAGAGGATGAGATGGCTGGATGGCATCTCTGACTCGATGGACGTGAGTCTCAGTGAACTCTGGGAGTTGGTGATGGACAGGGAGGCCTGGTATGCTGCGATTCATGGGGTTGCAAAGAGTCGGACACGACTGAGCGACTGATCTGATCTGATCTGACTGGAAAAACCATAGCTTTTACTATATGGTCCTTTATCAGCAAAGTGAGTCTCTGCTTTTTAATACGTGTCTAGGTTTGTCATAGCTTTTCTTCCAAGGAGCAAGCATTTTTTAAATTTCATGGCTGTAGTCACCATCTTTTCTTTTAATACTTATTTATTCATGTATGGGTCTTCATAGCTGAACAGACTTTTTCTACTTGTGGTGTCCAGGCTTCTCATTGTGGTAACTTCTTGTGTTGCAAAGTACAGGCTCAGTGGTTGTGGCTCCTGCGAGTAGTTGCTGCAAGGCATGTGGAATCTTCCCAGACAAGGCATCAAACCAGTGTTTAGCATTGGCAGTCGGATTCTTAACCTCTAGACCATCAGGAAAGTCTCATAGCTTGTTTCAGTGGAATATATTGATATTTGTCCTTCTCATATTAATCTAAACTCAAAAATATTTCACTAATTCTAAAGAGGCTAAATGCACTTTAAAGAAGGCATTCTTTATAATTCTACCACTTCTTTCAGCTTTTGTGGTAGGATCATAATAATTCATTTCACAAATGCAAAGAATGCTATGCACCAAAATTACATTGAAATATTCTTTTTTTGCAGTCAATAAGAAATTTACTTGTTTTAAAAAAAATCCAAATGCTGGCATTGTCCAGAAAAAATTTAACAGGTTTATTTACAATTGTTATAAAGTTGAACTGCTGAAACTTGTTCACTGAAACATTTTGACTTTCATTAATGCTTTATGTCCCCGCATTTATATTAAAAATTCACACACAAATGAACATGGAAAAACTGCCAATACCTGATTTCTGTCCCCTATTTCCACTTGCAATCATATACTTAGGTACCTTTTGACCCCATGGAAAAAAATATCTAACGTTCAGAACTACCAATAACAGGAAGAAGAGAATTTTTTTTTTTTTTTTTTTTTAAGAATGAAATGTTTCCCATCATAGTGGATTCTTAAGCACGTTCTCCACGTATGCAACATGCTAGCTGGATGTCTTTTGGCACAATTGTCTTTTGGCGTGGATAGCACACAGGTTGGTGTCTTCAAAAAGACCAGCCAGATAGGCCTCATTTGCCTCCTGCAAAGCACCAATAGCTGCACTCTGGAAGCGCAGATCTGTTTTGACGTCCTGAGCAATTTCCCACACCAGACGCTGGAAGGGAAGTTTGCGAATCAGAAGTTCAGTGAACTGCTGATAACATCTAATTTCACGGAGTGCCACAGTACCAGGCCTGTAACGATGAGGTTTCTTCACCCCTCCAGTAGAGGGCGCACTCTTGCGAGCGGCTTTTGTAGCGAGTTGCTACCTCGGTGCTTTACCACAGGTCGATTTGCGTGCGGGCAGTCTGCTTTGTACGGGCCATGGCATAGAGACCTCCTTACTTACCTGCCTTCTCCTTCCGCTGGAGCTCGGCGAGCTAGAGGCGGCGCTGGCATTGGAGAGCGATGGTGACGCGGCGGCGGCTGCAAACACAATTGAAAGCCATTGAAATATTTTTTTAAACAAACAGCATCTTGCCTAATTAAAAGTCAGCTCACTAGATCCTTAAATGAAGGGTTTCATTAGGGAGATCATTTACTGTTAGAAAATCTTTATAGCTATACATTAAGCTCATGAAGATAAAGAGAGAAATTAAAAGCTGCTGTTATTAAAATATGTGCATCCTCTGCCTGTGCATTCTCTACTTTCTCTGTGCAAACCAGAACTGATGGAGTTAAAGGAAAGCTGTGGTTTCTACACGCATCTAACGAACTGTGGACCAGAGCTTCACTCACAACCAAATTGCTCTTCTGTGTATAGTTTACAAATACTCTGCTAATTATTTCTCAGACAGTATTTTCTGAACAAAAGAAAGCAGCAGGTCCCAAACCATAGCCATGAGCTAGGATTCCTCAGTTTTCATTGTCTTCAAAGGTCTGAGCAGGAAAAAAATGATTACTTGTAGATAAAACTCTAGTTTTCAAAACAAAATGTCAGGAGAGGATGAGAAAACAAAATCTGAATATTTGCTATACTTGTCATCATTGGTAACACAGGTTTAATATGTATTTGGGCCTAGAAAACTTTAATAAGTAAACAAAATTTTCCTTCTGCATGGCCTATAATTAACAGGGTAGGGTAACAACTCAGAACTCCAGGCCTGACATCAACAGTCTAAAGAAGGAAGAAATTGATGAAATCTAAATGTTCTTTTTTATTAGAATTCTTTGTTTCCTAAACAATTTCTTTTAAACTCAGCCTAATTTTGTTCATTTCTGGGACTATGACTTTTGTACTTACTAAAGAAAATATAACAGTGCAAACAGAGAATAGAGGATATTTTGAGGAGAACAGCATTCATTTAGGAACGTAAGAAATATCACTGACGTATCATTTTGAGGTGAAAAAAATAGCCTCAAAAGTCAACATGTATTTCTTCCAAAATTGTTCCCACAGATCTAACGTGTAAATTCAGTTTGTGTTGTTTGTATGAACAGTGTTCATGCAAAAAGGGAAAATCAGAGCCCTATACAACTAACCTCTTTTTTTGTCCCCACAATAACCTAAATTCTAATTAAATTCAACTTGATGGTAAATAGTTTCAAAAAATCAAGGGAGAGGAATGTTGGTGATGAACACAAACTTCCCAAGTTCCCTGCTGAGCACTTGTATTTGATTCTGTGCTTCCCGCAGTTTCCTATAATCTTTCTTCTTTCTCTTCTTAGAAATTCTCTTTTGAAATCCCTACACGTTCCATCGTCCTCACACCCGCTTTGTCTATGAACCCAACCCATGGGTACCATCCTTACCATTATCCTTGAAGTGAGCCTTTGCTTTTGCTTTGGGTTGCTCTGTCAGGTACTATGGAATATTTTTTTAGCGAAAAACCTGGGAGAAATGGATAGAGGGTGTTTTTTTTTTTTTCCTTTAGTTAAATAAGACAAAATGTTTCTCTCTGGGTAGCCATATAAGAGAGTTAAAATGATTAAGATTATGATCTTTTAATTACATTTTCTTCCCTAAATACCACCCCCCAGCAAAGCTATCTCAAATTTTAATCTCAAAATCTCTTGTCTTCCCTAAACTTGCACTTTGTAGTCTTCTTCCCGGGACCGGGGGTTGGGGGGTGGGGGGCGGAGGAGGGTGTAGGTACTTGTCTCATTGCAGAAAGAATTCAGAGACAAGATGAGGAGGTCAAGAAAGTAAAGCCAGGATTCATTTAAGCAATATGACACTCTCAAGGGAGTTTCCCTAGTGGATCAGACAGTAGAGAATCTGCCTGCAATGCAGGAGACTGGGGTTCGAGCTCTGGGTCAGGAAGATCCTTTGGAGAAGGGAATGGCAACCCATTCCAATATTCTTGCTTGGAGAATTCCATGGACAGAGGAGCTTAGCATGCTATGGTCCATGGGGTCGCAAAGAGTAGGACATGACTGAGCGACTAACACTTCACACTCTCAAGGGAAGAGCTGGTGTCTCGGGTGAGTAGCTGCACTGGTTTCTTTGGCAAGCTGGTTATGTGGGGTGCAGAAAGGAAGGGGCAGAAAAGTCATTGGGAAGGGAAGGTTTAGGGGTCATATTCCCTGATTTTCATCCCAGCTCCAACTTTCATAGGAAAGAGGGGCTTTTGTTGTTATTTAGTCTTTATTGGCAGTTCGTGGCACAGCTGTATGATGGGAACTTATCTGCTGGCTAATTTTACTGTAATATGAGCATAATGAGCAAAAGGTTACATTCAGATGCTGGAGATTCCTGCCTTGCTCTTCCTTTCTTTGTCTGTCCCCAGGACACTTATCATCCCAAAATGTGTGATTTCCTGTCTGCCTTAAGGTTCCTGATTTTCTTTGTCTGCTCAGGGACCTCTGCTGCTTACAAGCTGCATGGTTTCCCATACCCACCTTTCTCTGCTCATATCTAGCTGTGTTTGTGTAAGTGTGTGCTCAGCCATGTTTGACTTTATGCAACCTCATGGCCTATAGCCCACCCAGGCTCCCGAGTCCATGAATTTCCCAGGCAAGAACACTGGCGTCTGTTGTCATTTCCTCCTCTAGGAGATCCTCCCAACTCAGGGATCTAACCCACATCTACTGTCTCTTGCATTGGCAGGCAGCTGTTTACCACTAAGCCACATGGGAAGCCCCTTATCTAGCTACCTGACTTCTTTAACCATCTCTCTGTTGCAGAGATTCCTCCACCTTAGTTTCCTAGTGCTTTCTCACCCAAAGAAGCATTCCTTTGATCAAAATTTGGGTTCAGCTACCAGCTGGATCCACATCCCCAAATCCCTGGTGATTTGCTTTATAGCTTCCTAAACTGGTCCCACTTCCTAGAGTAGAAAGAAAGGATGTTAGAGTAAATTCTGGCCCTGTTTGTGGCAAGGAGAGTGTTTTCTGGCATCTCAAACTGGAATCCTGAAAGTGTCCCCCATCCACACACACAATAAACTAAGACTAGAAATGAACTCTGTTTTGGGGGAGTTTTTTAAAGAAATTTTATTCCCTAAAATAGACACAGTTAACTTTGGGAATCAGTCAATGGCTTAGACAATAGTTTACTTTTTTTTTTTTTTTTTTTTTTTTGAGCTATGCCAGGTCTTAGATGGGGCACATGGGATCTTCAATCTTCATTGCAGCATGTGGAATCTATAGTTGCAGCAGGTGGAACCTAGTTCCCTGACCAGGGATTGAACTCAGACCCCCTGCATTAGGAGTGCGAAGTCTTAGCCACTGGACCACCAGAGACGTCCAATGGCCTAAATCTTGATCTCACTCTTTTCATTCTGTATCTTCCTCTGAGCACTTGCTTTGTACTGTTAACTTCAATGCCCAGCTTTGATCTTAGCTTCATTCTAAGCTTTCTTGGATTCTCTGAGTTGACTTGTCCTTTCAGTCCTAACAAACTCTCCTGCATCACATGCTTTCATTTCTAACCTCACAGACATGGACACACGTCAGGATCCAATACAATCTGCCTCAGCCTCCCTCCACCCCCTGGGAGCTGTCATACATATTGCCCATCACTCAGAATCTTTCTGGACACAAGAAGACCTCACCTCATATAACAAAGAGAAGATGAGTTTTGCACTTAAAAGAACCTATAACCACAGAGGAGTCAGTAGTCCAGGAGGAATGGCAAGCATGTCTCTGTATGGGACTTATAAACTTAAAAAATATTCACAACCTAAAAGCTGAGAGTAATGTTTTATTCATTGGGAATTTTTAGCACTTATGTCTGGGAGGCAGCATCTCAAATAACCCTGAGAGAACTGCTTTGAGGATACAAGGGGGCAGCCAGGTTATATAGAAGTTTTGCAACAAAGGGCAAGTAGTCAGAACATCAGATTATTGTAAATTAAAGAAAACCAGATATCCCAAGTTAAAGAATTTAGAGCTTTTCTATGTATAGGAAGATGCAAGAGTCTGGGCTCACTGAAATCATTCCTTTGATATGCACCTCCACTATCTGGGGCCAGAACCCTGTGTTTTCACATCCTGAATTTCCTCAGGACTCACCACAGGGAGTGGCTGCAGTCTGATGGCTGCTAGGTGGCCTGTATTTTTCTTTACTGAGTTCTCTCTGAGTTCATCAGCTCACCATCCATGGTGGCTGCAACTGCTGTTGACTGTGACATTTTTTATTTACTAATATGGCAGGAAATATTCCATTTCTCAGACTGAGCAAGAGCATTTCTGGAAGTTGCCCATTGCCTCACGCTGTGCAGCCACCCATTCTCTGTCCTATTAAGAACAGTCCAAGTTACCCTGAAAAACTGCTACGAGGTTTTTTCAAGTTAAAAGGAAAAACTCCAACTTCATTTCCTGGGATTGGATTCAAGATAGGAATGGTTTTGTGCTGTGCACCAGAGAGCTGCAAACTGCTGATACAGACAGAGAACAGTCAACAGGAAAAGTATTTTAAAAAATGACAAGCCCCTTGTGGAAGTTTTGGCGTCATTTCCTCCAATGCCTGGTAATATTTAGAAGAAAATACTAGAAATAGTACTAACTGAAAGCCTGATAACAATAAATTCTTGATTATTATCCATGAATGGAATCATCAGCCCCTGGATAACGAAATCTCATACTTTTGTTAGAACAGGAATTTTTTACACTGCTAATCACACTTTAGTCTAGAATGATTCTAGCCTTACAGTGCAGCTCTTGTCTTAGAGAAAAACACATGAATGTATTGTTATGGGAGGAGAACTTCGACCTGGAGAGGGTATTTAGGCATTCTCCCAGACAAGCTGTTGATTTCCACATAAAAATTGGCAAAAGAGAGAGCCATCTGGGATGAAATGTTATCCACATTGTTGGTGTCTCACTGTTAGAAGTGTATTTTAGTTTTCCATCACAAAAAAATATATGATATTATGCAGCTAATAGAAACTATTTCTCGATAAATCACAGATGTGTAAGGAACACAGGATGGGTATATTAGCTTTACCTATTTCAGAAATCTAAAATATTCTTTTTTAAATGAGCATATTATCTACTTAGCAGCTTCTAGAGGTTTCTAGAAAATTCATCCTCCATGGTGCCTTTGCAATGGAGACCTTCAGAAAACATAACAAGGAGTTAAGAGGTCTGGATTCTAGGGATTTCCCTGGTGGTCCAGTACCTAAGACTCCAAGTTCTCAGTGTAGAGGGCCCGGGTTCAATCCTTGAATGAGGAACTAGATCCCACATGCCACAAGTAAGAGTTTGCAAGCTGCAACTAAAGTCTCAGATGCCAGAGTGAAGATTGAAGATCCCACGTGATGTGATGCAAATAAGACCCAGCATAGCTAAATAAACAAATAAATAATAAGTTTTAAAAATAAATAAAGTGAGAAATCAGGGTTCTAGTCATCACTCTACCATTAACTTACTATGGGATATTGTGCAAGACAATATTCCCCAATATATTAGTATGATGACACTAGCTATGTAACAAACACCAAAATGTCATTGCTGATAACAGATTGTCTCTTGCCTCAAGGACAGTTCAGTGCAGATATTCCTGGTCAGCAGGCAACTTTCCTTCCCATGATGATTCAGGGATCCAGAGTCTTATTTTATTTTTTTGCTGTCCTCACTCATGAGGAGAGCAAGAGCCTCTGCTTCATGCTAGTCAAAAGGGAATAAGGATATGGAGAAGTCCTACCCTCTTTGTAACAGTCTGGCTTACAAGTGATACATCTCACCTCTCTCAGTTTCCAACAGTAAGAACTCGTTATTTGCCCACGTCTGTCTGCAAGGACAGGAGCTAGACTGAGAAATATGGTGCAGCCAGGGAGAGCATGAATTTCACATCTATAGCTATAAACATTTCTGCCACACCAAACCTCTATTTATTCATCTGTGAAATGATAATAATAATAACTGAGCTACTACCCTCACAGGAATATGGTAAAGAATACAGTAGCAAATGTTAACATGCTTTCAAAATGGCTCAAGAGAAGGAGAACCCCACAAGATATCTTCCCTCCTATCAACCAGCTTACTTGTGCTTCCTATATTGGAATCCGTCATCAATGGATAGAGTTGTAAGAGCACACATCTCTGTCTCTCTGTGTCCACCATTCTCACCCTCTAGCAGCTTTTGACAAACCCTTACCCCTGAGCCTATGAAATGATCTTTTTTCTTGGCTTCCACATCGTGGAATTCTCTGGACTTCCCACTTTCTCACTGCCCCTTCTCAGTTCACTTTGCTGAGTTCTCAACCTCTACCCAAACATTTTTTACTGCAGCACCTTAGGACTCTGTCCTAAACCTTATCTCTCATCATACTCACTCACTAGACAATTTTATCCTTTCCTGTGGCTGTAGGCTGAGGATCCTAAAACCGTATCTGGAGTCCAAGCTGCTCTTCTAGGCTTTATACTCCCACATACCACAAACCTCCTCGAGTTCCATCTGAAAACTCCATACATAGCTCAGACTTCACATGGTCAAAACAGAACTCCTGATTTTCCCTCCCTACACCTGTTCCTTTGTGAATCTTCCTTTATATAACTTTGTCATCTAAGCAAATGGTATCACTTGCTCAAATTCAAAACTTTAGAATCATTTCTACTCCTTCTTTCCCTTCACTTCATATAGATAAATACTACTGACTTTACCACAGCCTCCCCAGAAAAAGTCTTCTTCTGTCTACTTCTATCTACTTGCTGTTTCTCTAATGTCGATCACTGTCTATCTCACCTGTATTGCTATAGAAATTTCTTAACTAGGTTAGCTAATTTCACACTTGCCCCTTACAACCCATTTTCCCTGGAACAATAAGACTCATCTTTTTAAGATGTACTATACTTGATCACGGATAGAGGAGCCTAGTGGGCTGCAATCCATGGGGTTTCAAAGAGTTGGACATGACTGAGAAACTAAGCTCAGAATGTGGTTCTGACAGAATGTGGTCCACTTGAGAAGGGAATGGCAAACCACTTCAGTATTCTTGCCTTGAGAACCCCATGAACAGTATGAAAAGGCAAAATGATAGGATACTGAAAGAGAAACTCCCCAGGTCAGTAGGGGCCCAATATGCTACTTGAGATCAGTGGAGAAATAACTCCAGAAAGAATGAAGGGATGGAACCAAAGCAAAAACAATACCCAGTTGTGGATGTGACTGGTGATAGAGGTAAGGTCTGATGCTGTAAAGAGCAATATTGCATAGGAACATGGAATGTTAGATCCATGAATCAAGGCAAATTGGAAGTGGTCAAACAGGAGATGGCAAGAGTGAACATCAACATTCTAGGAATCAGCAAATTAAAATGGACTGGAATGGGTGAACTTAACTCAGATGACCATTATATCTACTACTGCAGGCAGGAATCCCTTAGAAGAAATGGAGTAGCCATCATGGTCAACAAAAGAATCCGAAATGCAGTACTTGGATACAATCTCAAAAATGACAGAATGATCTCTGTTCGTTCAAACCATTCACTATCAAAGTAATCCAAGTCTATGCCCCAACCAGTAACACTGAAGAAGCTGAAGTTGAATGGTTCTATGAGGACATACAAGACCTTTTAGAACTAATACCCAGAAAAGATGTCCCTTTCATTATAGGGGACTAGAATGCAAAAGTAGGAAGTCAAGAAACACCTGGAGTAACAGGCAAATTTGGCCTTGGAATACGGAATGAAGCAGGGCAAAGGTTAATAGAGCTTTGCCAAGAGAACGCACTGGTCATAGCAAACACCCTCTTCCAACAACACAAGAGAAGACTCTACAAATGGACATCACCAGATGGTCAACACCAAAATCAGATTGATTATATTCTTTGCAGCCAAACATGGAGAAGCTCTATACAGTCAGCAAAACAAGACTGGGAGCTGACTGTGGCTCAGATCATGAGCTCCTTATTGCCAAATTCAGACAGAAATTGAAGAAAGTAGGAAACACCACTAGACCATTCAGGTATGACCTAAATCAAATCCCTTATGATTATATAGTGGAAGTGAGAAATAGATTTAAGGGCCTAGATCTGATAGATAGAGTGCCTGATGAACTATGGACTGAGGTTCATGACACTGTACAGGAGACAGGGATCAAGACCATCCCCATGGAAAAGAAATGCAAAAAAAGCAAATGGCTGTCTAGGGAGGCCTTACAAATAGTTGTGAAAAGAAGAGAAGCAAAAGCAAAGGAGAAAAAGAAAGATATAAGCATCTGAATTCAGAGTTCCAAAGATAGCAAGAAGAGATAAGAAAGCCTTCCTTAGCAATCAATGCAAAGAAATAGAGGAAAACAACAGAACGGGGAAGAACAGAGATCTTTTCAAGAAAATTAGAGATACCAAGGGAACATTTCATGCAAAGATGGGTTCAATAAAGGACAGAAATGGTATGGACCTAACAGAAGCAGAAGATATTAAGAAGAGGTGGCAAGAATACACAGAAAACTGTACAAAAAAGATCTTCACAACCAAGATAATCATGATGGTATGATCACTCACCTAGAGCCAGACATCCTGGAATGTGAAGTCAACTGGGCCTTAGAAAGCATCACTACAAACAAAGCTAGTGGAGGTGATGGAATTCCAGTTAAGCTATTCCAAATCCTGAAAGATGATGCTGAGTGCATATTGAGTGCTGCACTCAATATGCCAGAAAATTTGGAAAACTCAGCAGTGGCCACAGGACTGGAAAAGGTCTGTTTTCATCCCAATCCCAAAGAAAGGCAATGCCAAAGAATGCTCAAACTACCGCACAATCGCATGCATCTCACACACTAGTAAAGTAATGCTCAAAATTCTCCAAGCCAGGCTTCAGCAATACGTGAACCATGAACTTCCAGATGTTCAAGCTGGTTTTCGAAAAGGCATAGGAACCAGAGATCAAATTGCCAACATCTGCTGGATCATGGAAAAAGCAAGAGAGTTCCAGAAAAACATCTATTTCTGCCTTATTGACTATGCCAAAGCCGTTGAATGTGTGGATCACAATAAATTGGAAAATTCTGAAAGAGATGGGAATACCAGACCACCTGACCTGCCTCTTGAGAAACCTGTATTCAGGTCAGGAAGCAACAGTTAGAACTGGACATGGAACAACAGACTGGTTCCAAATAGGAAAAGGAGTACGTCAAGGCTGCATATTGTCACCCTGCTTTTTTAACTTATATGCAGAGTACATCATATATGAGAAACACTGGGCTGGAAGAAGCACAAGCTGGAATCAGTCCCATCACTTCATGGGAAATAGATGGGGAAACAGTAGAAACAGTGTCAGACTTTATTTTGGGGGCTCCAAAATCACGGCAGATGGTGACTGCACCCATGAAATTAAAAGACACTTACTTCTTGGAGGAAAAGTTATGACCAACCTAGATAGCATATTCAAAAGCAGAGACATTCCTTTGCCAACAAAGGTCCGTCTAGTCAAGGCTATGGTTTTTCCTGTGGTCATGTATGGATGTGTGAGTTGGACTGTGAAGAAAGCTGAGCACTGAAGAAGTGATGCTTTTGAACTGTGGTGTTGGAGAAGACTCTTGAGAGTCCCTTGGACTGCAAGGAGATCCAACTAGTCCATTCTGAAGGAGATCAGCCCTGGGATTTCTTTGGAAGGAATGATGCTAAAGCTGAAGCTCCAGTACTTTGGCCACCTCATGCGAAGAGTTGACTCATTGGAAAAGACTCTGATGCTGGGAGGGATTGGGGGCAGGAGGAAAATGGAATGACAGAGGATGAGATGGCTGGATGGCATCACCGATTCGATGGACTTGGGCTTGAGTGAACTCTGAGAGTTGGTGATGGACAGGGAGGCCTGGCGTGCTGTGATTCATGGGGTCGCAAGAGTCGGACATGACTGAGCAACTCAACTGAACTGAACTGAGCAACTAAGCACAGCACAGCATATTTTATCAAATGTCTGAAGTTCTCACTTTTTACATACAACTTACATATACAGGGGAAAAAACATACTGCTTGGACTATGACACAATAGTTTTTTATTACATCTATTGTAAGTACAGTTTTATATCAGAGATGTTAATATTTGAAAAAATAATAATAGCATCTGGCTGATTTTTTAATCTATTCACTTACCCTCCACCCTCTGATAAAACATAAAACATAAAACCAACAAAGGAAGCCAATAAAATTATAAATAATACACTACTTTAGTAATACCATGGGGCAGAGAATATCATGGTACTAAAGTTATCTGGTAAGAAATAAACCAAATTCCACCTGAAATCTGTGTACCCAGGGTGCAGAGAATGGGGGAGGGGAGTTTAACTTGGAAGAAAAGTTATGACCAACCTAGATAGCATATTCAAAAGCAGAGACATTCCTTTGCCAACAAAGGTAAAGGAGTACCTGAAGGACATTGAAGGAGTACACTAGACTTATAGTATAGAGGAAATTACACCCAGGAAAAGAAAACTCAACAGTAAACACTGACCACAGGTTAGAACTTGGTAGTTTATAGCACCAGCTACAGGGCTTATAGGTGGCTGGACTAGAAGCAGAAGTCCCTGAGAAATGTTGCTCATAGTAAGAAGGTGATATTCTTGGATATCCTTCTATCTACTTGCAATATCCTTCTATCTACTTGTGATATCCTTCCAAGGATTATATCCTTGGAAATGTAGCAGTGAAGGAAAAGAAGGAATTAAAAAGGAAGACTAAATACTTTGTATTAAATCAAATAAAATAACCAAGGAAACAACAGAGAAACAATACACTACCACTCTCTTGCCTCTCTGACACTATCAACAGCACTCTAAGAGCAACACTCTTGTAAGAAGAACACTTATTATAACACTTCTTATAAGAAGAGGCGGGTAAAACTATCAGAACAGAGAATTATCAAGCTAGGAGCATGGACCACAAAATGCACAGAAACGGAAAAAGCAGACCACATCCAGACAAAACTATTATAAAAATTCAGAAAATGTGAACTAAGTCATTTCAGTTGATACAAATTCCCCCCTAAAATCAACCATAATGCCAAAGAAATTTTAAACAACACTCCAAACTGAGTTAAATATTTTCACATAAATATTTATAACTGTGAAAAAACATCTTGAATCAGAAATACAAAAACTAAGAACAGAAACAGAAGGAGTGAGGGAATAGTGAATGAGTTGACTGAATTCAAGGGGAAAAAAAAGAAGAAGAAAAAAGATGAAAATCATATCAGAAATGAATATTAAATCACTAGGTACTTAAGAGAAGATTCAAATGCAAATTTAAAAGAAGAAAGAAAACCATCAAGAGAAAAAACTGAGATTAAGAAAAAAGTAAAAATAAGATCTAAACAAGATAAACACAGAGACATTGACAGTATAACACAGCTTTGTTAAAAGAAAAATACAGAGAGGAAACATTGAAAGCAGAAGAGTAAAATGACTTGTCACATTCAAGGGACCCCAGTAAGATTAACCGAAAACTTCTCATTAGAAAAGTAGAAACCAGAAGCAGTAGGATAAATAATCAAAGTACTGAAAGAAACTTTCAGTCAAGAGTCTTATATCTAGCAAAACTATCTTTCAAAAATAAAGATGAAATAAGGATGATCCCAGATAAGCAGAAACTGAGAATTCATTTATCTTTACAAAAGAAATAGAAATAGAATGGCATCAAACATCTCAAAAACAAAATAAGGCAACATACTAGTATTTTCCGAATGAAATAATGCCATGTGCAGCAACATGGATGGACCTAGAGATTATACTAAGCAAATTCAAAAAGAGAAAGACAAATACATGATATAATTTATATGTGGAATCTAAAATATGACACAAGCGAACACATCTACAAAAAGGAACAGACTCACAGACATAAAGATCAGATCTGTGGTTACCAAGGAGTGAGGGCAGAGGGATGGATTGGGAGTTTGGGGTTAACAGACGTAAGCTATTACACATAGAATGGATAAACAATAAGGTCCTACTGTGATAAACCATAATGGGAAGGAATACAAAAAAAAATGTATAATTGAGTCACTCTGCTGTACAGCAGAAATTAACACAATATTTTAAAATGACTATACTCCAATAAAATAATTTTTTTCAAAAAAGAGACATGAAGACTAGATGCAATATCTGATCTTTACTGTATCCTGGGGGAGAAATCTATAAAGGGTATTATTAGGTCAATCAAAACAGTTGAAATACAGATGTTAGATAAGGCTTAAATATATTGATATCAAATATACCTAAGTTGCTAAGTGTACCGTGTTTTTTATAAGAGAATATTCTTAAGAAATACATAGGAATGTTTTTAGAGGTGAAGCACCCCAATATGTGCAACTTGCTCTAAAATGGCTCAGAAATATTATATATACTATATATTGCTGCTGCTGCTGATACGTCACTTCAGTCGTGTCCGACTCTGTACGACCCCATAGACGGCAGCCCACCAGGCACCCCCGTCCCTGGGGTTCTCCAGGCAAGAACACTGGAGTGGGTTGCCATTTCCTTCTCCAATGCATGAAAGTGAAAAGTGAAAGTGAAGTCGCTCAGTCGTGTCTGACTCTCAGAGACCTCATGAACTGCAGCCTACCAGGCTCCTCCATCCATGGGATTTTCCAGGCAAGAGTACTGGAGTGGGGTGCCATTGCCTTCATATATGTAGATATATGTGTGTGTTGTCTATTTTCTAAGTGCCTGAGGGGGAGGAGAGACAGACACATATAGGAGTCAAAAAAACAATGCATACCATACCAAATGTTAACATAGTTGAATCTGTAAAGTGGACCCATGAGTGTCCTATGTACTTACTCTTTTTTTCTCTTTCACAGTTTTATACAGCATAATAAAATAAAATAATTGATACAGTTTGTGCTATTTTTATTCTTGCAACGTTTTTTATAAATTGAAATGATTTCTAATCTAAAAGTGACTTATATACGAAGAAATAGCTTAGAAATTGTGAAATAAGACAAATCAAATTATACCACTTCCATTTCAAAACCATGAACAGCTTTCCCAATGCTCTGAGAACGGAACTCCAGCTGTTCTCCCTAACACCTGGGCATCCTTAGCTACCGCCCCCTCCCAGTCTTGGTTTCTCCCACTACCAGCCCAGCGTCGGCCACTCTCATCTTCTCTCTTATGTTCTGAACTGGGCTTTTCATGTTTAGGGGGCCGCTGTTTATACTAACCCAGAATGCCTTTCCCCTCGGGATAAGCCTCCCCCTGCCATCAGTCCACTGGGTTCAGAGGGATGAGCGCTGCTCCAGGCGGGCTGTGAGCTGCCGAGGAGGCGCCTGAGAACGACGTCACACACGGACAGCAAAGGTGCCAGGTGCAAGCAGGACCAAATCTTGAAGGCATCATTTAAGGCTTTGACTCCAGGGTGCCCTGAAATGAGATCTACTCCTGGACTTCCTGCTCACATAGCCAAAAACTCCCTTCTGCTTGCACTAGGTTGTGTTTGAATTCCTACATGTACTGTTCCCTTCGCCTAGAATGTGTTTCCCTCTCTCTCCATAAGACTGGCTCCTGCCCCGCTTTTAGATCTCAGTTTAGACGCCACCTCCTCCGAGATGCCGTTCCTGAACATCCTACTTGAAGGTAATCACATTCAGATGTGTTTTTCCATTTCTTAGCCCTCTGTGTTTTTTGTTTGTTTCCTCATCACAGGTAACACATCTTGCACCATTTATTTGTATGTTTACTTCCTTTCAAATGATTTCTCCCATTTGAGGAAAGGCAGGGGATAAGGTCATCTCAGGCTGCATTGCACCCATGGGGCCTGGGATGTCACCTGATCATAGTAGCCATCCACTGTTTATTATATAAATTAGTATGTCTTTTTTTTTCCTAGTTACACTTAGTCTTGAATACTGAAATATCTATATTGATTAAGAGAGGAAAAACCATGAGCTGACACATGATTTTTAGGCCTAGAAACTATTTTACTAGATTAAAAACTCCTTGAGGGGTGTTTTATTGCATTTTGTGCTCACCCCAAATATCTCACATAGGCCCTTACCTATAGCTTACCTATAGATCACAAGTATGTGATCTTTCCTTACCTATAGATCACAAGTATGTGATCTTTTTTGCTCCTAATTATAATGCCAGTTAAGTCAGCAAAGAAGCCAGCAGTGCTGAACTCCTTTCAGAGGCTACTGTGAGAGACTCCAATGGGGCCAGGCAGACATCAGGGAGGAAAATTTTCTGGGGAAGTGGATGAGAGCACTGTAAATATTTACTGAATGAATCATATGCCTCTAAAGATGAACAAATTCCCCAAAGGAAGAGACAGAGAGAGACAAAGACAGAAAGAGAGAGCGAGAAATCTGAAACTCAGTCATTAGGCCAGATGAATAGAGCTTATCGACAACCACAGCATAAGCTCTGATGTCAGTTCTGTTTCTGACACTTGAAGTTTCTAGGTCCCATGAGTAAACTTTAAATAATCTATGAGGATCTTTCTTAGCCCCCATCTCCACTTCCTCCCGCTCTCCTCCAGATCCTAATGAGGCTGGTCGTGAAGCTGGATCAGTGGGAGAAGAAGGATCAAGTACTGTCATGCTGTGACCATGAGATCTAAGTCAGAACATAAAATGTGAGTCATCTGTGTCTTGGCTGAGTTGTGTAATCTACCAAGAGTCTGTTTCCTCTCATCTGTAAAATAAGGATTAATAATAACACCCACTCAATGTGCTTCACGAACTGTTTCTATACATTGAATAAGTACTTTACACTAGTAAAATTACTTTGTAGGTTGTATAAATATTATCAAAATTCAGTTACAAAACATAATCTATTATTTTTACAAGTATTGGTACAAATCAGTTGGTACTCAGAGTTTTAGAGTTTCCTGATTACTTACATTTACCACAAAGATGAAATCTCTATAATGATATAGTTCTTTATGGACTCCTAAGAACTGTTGAAAAAATATACCTATGACCCAACCACTTGTGGTGAAACACTCTCAGAAGTGAGCTCGAGATATTCCCTAAACCTAAAGAAACCCTTCAGCCGCATTATTGGTTTGTTTTGGTAGTAATAATAGGATATATGGAACCTAGAAAAAAATGGTATTGATGAACCTATTTGCAGGACGGGAATAGAGGGACATAGAGAATGGACTTGTGGGCACAGAGGTTGGGGACCAATTGAGAGAGATGAACTGGCATCTATACACTACCACGTGTGAAACAGATGACTCGTGAGGACCTGCTGTAGGGCACAGGGAGCTCAGCCTGGTGCTCTGTGATGACCGAGAGGGTGCAATGGTGTTGGTGGAAGGGAGGCTCACGCGGGAAGGGATATATGTGTACATATTGCTGATTCTCACTGTTATACAGCAGAAACTAAAACAACATTGTAAAACAATTATATTCCAATTAAAAAAAAAAACACCATATAATAACAATGTAAACTAGTAATCCTAGTGAAGCACCAAGGAGTACTTTTGTTCTGCTGCTAGGTTTTAAGTTTCTACATCCTTGCTTTCAAGTTACTTAAGAGATCCAACATCTCCTTCTTATGAAAAATTAGGTCCTTAGAACCTTGCTGAGAGCCATAGGTCATTTTATATCCAAGGGTCTGAAATAGCCTTTTCTAAGCATAAAAGAATTCTTCTTAAAAATAAATCCTTCAAAATGCTCATGTCATTCCCCTTTGGGTCACCTCTCAGTAGCCAGGCCAAGGAAGACATCTGATTAAAGTTGCATTGAAGGCAACCCAGAATTATTTTAATAAAATTTTAGGGTTATCCTAAAGCTGTAAGGTCCGTCTCATCAAGACTATGGTTTTTCCAGTGGTCATGTATGGATGTGAGAGTTGGACTGTGAAGAAAGCTGAGTGCCAAAGAATTGATGCTTTTGAACTGTGGTGCTGGAGAAGACTCTTGAGAGTCTCTTGGACAGCAAGGAGATCCAACCAGTCCATCCTAAAGGAGATCAGTCCTGGGTGTTCATTGGAAGGACTGATGCTGAAGCTGAAACTCCAATACTTTGGCCAACTCATGCGAAGAGTTGACTCATTAGAAAAAAACCTGATGCTGGGAGGGATTGGGGGCAGGAGGAGAAGGGGACAACAGAGGATGAGATGGCTCTATGGCATCACCGACTCGATAGACATGAGTTTGAGTGAACTCCAGGAGTTGGTGATGGACAGGGAGGCCTGGCGAGCTGTGATTCATGGGATCACAAAGAGTCGGACACGACTGAGCGACTGAACTGAACTGAACTGAAAGCTGTAAAAAAAACTTTTATGTTTTAACTGTAAAAAAAATTCTCTAGTCTCTTAATTAGCTATTTTCTCTTGGTCATAAGAAACAAAAGCCTCATAAAATTTCATTCATTTATTCATTCAATTGTTCATTTATTTATTCAACCATTCATCATACATTTATTGATGTTACAGACAATATTTAAGCTTTAGGAATACAAAACTGAACAAGAAACATCCTTTGTGAAGGATGTTTTAACCCAGATACAACAACAAATAATTGTAATATAATTTTGTCAGAGCTTTAATAAAGATATGTATAAAGAGGTAAGGAAGCTCAGAAGAAAGAGTGACAATTTTTTTCTGCAGAAGTTGGGAGAGATTTCACAAAGTGGTAAAATGAGATTGGTATTCACAGCAATTAGGGATAGGAAGAAAATCATTCACTATAAATTAAATAACTAAATAGTTTAATATATAGGAAGGATTTACAGCACCGATTGGTACAGAGTACTGTTGAGGTATTAGTTGATATTAGTATTACCTTCACCATCATCATTATCTAGACAATACGGGTTGTCAACTCCAGTTTCTCTTGCATGCATGCTCAGTTGCCTCAGTCATGTCTGGCCCTCCAGGCTCCTCTGTCCATGGGATCCTCCAGGCAAGAATACTGGAGTGGATTGCCATGCCCTCCTCCAGAGGATCATCCCAACCCAGGGATCGAACCCAGTTCTGCCACGTCTCCTGCCTTGCAGGCAGATTCTTTACCAACTGAGCCACCTGGGAAGCCTCCAGTTTCTTTTAGGTGTGATTATCTGTACATCACTGTCATCATCAATAGGTTCAAGTTCCAGAGATTCTATTTAATAAAAATCTAGCAACACCAAAATAGAGCATGAATAATAATCACCTAGCTTACTCCAGTCTAACATGAAGTAGCTTTCTTTATCCAGCTAAAAGCACTGGGTCATAGATACAAACTTTGTAATAAAGGAAGGGAAGAGATATAAGAGATTGTGGTCAAAGCTCTGTATTTAATTTACAAACAAAGGCATTGGAGAATAGAAGGGAAAGGTTAGGGACTCACATTCCTTTAGAACAAAGTCAATGGGCTTAAGAGTTTGATCCCAGGACATTGACTAGAACCAGCAATGGAATATGAGATATTGGCTGTTGATTAGTCAGTATAGAGTAAGCTCTGCTGAAAAACCAGCAAGGATGATCTCTCAGTGGGTTAACACACAGCAAGTCTGCCATGAGTCTAGAGGCTCATCAGGACAGCTCCCTTCAAGTGGTGATTTGGGGACCCAGTCTAATTCCCCCTTATAGCTCTGCCATCTGGAACACATGGCTCCCAGGTCACCACAATAAGAAACAGAGAACCAGAGAGTCACACACCTGTTAATAAATGCTTTGACCTAGAAGTGACTCACATCAATTCTGCTTCTACTGACAACTCAATTACCATAACTAGTCACATGACCATATTTAACAGTCTGCTGCTGCTAAGTCGCTTCAGTCATGTCCAACTCTTAGTGACCCCATGGACTGCAGCCTACCAGGCTCCTCCATCCATGGGATTTTCCAGGCAAGAATACTGGAGTGGGTTGCCATTGCCTCCTCCATTAACAATCTGAGTGTTAGAGAATTTGAAGATATACATGGGTATTTGGAGAGTGATGTTTCTGTACAATTGGTCACAATGGCTCAGCTATCAATTCAGTTCAGTTCAGTCACTCACTCATGTCCAACTCTTTGCGACTCCATGAATCACAGCACACCAGGCCTCCTTGTCCATCACCAACTCCTGGAGTTCACCCAAACCCATGTCCATCAAGTCGGTGATGCCATCCAACCATCTCATCCTCTGTCATCCCCTTCTCCTCCTACCTTCAATCTTTCCCAGCATCAGGGTCTTTTCAAATGAGTCAGCTCTTCATATCAGGTGGCCAAAGTACTGGAGTTTCAGCTTCAACATCAGTCCCTCCAATGAACACCCAGGACTGATCTCCTTTAGGATGGACTGGTTGGATCTCCGTGCAGTCCAAGGGACTCTCAAGAGTCTTCTCCAGCACCATAGTTCAAAAGCATCAATTCTTTGGTGCTCAGCTTTCCTTATAATCCAACTCTCATACCCATACATGACCACTGGAAAAACCACATCCTTGACTAGACGGACCTTTGTTGACAAAGTAATGTCTCTGCTTTTTAATATACTGTCTAGGTTGGTCATAACTTTCCTTACAAGGAGTAAGCGTCTTTTAATTTCACGGCTGCAATCACCGTCTGCAGTGATTTTGGAGCCCCCCAAAATAAAGTCAGCCACTGTTTCCACTGATTCCCCATCTATTTGCCATGAAGTGATGGGAACAGATACCATGATCTTAGGCTCAGCTATGCTATAATGTAATTTTTATTTTTTGCAGAGGTAGTGATTGGGAAGAATGCTGTTGCTAATTTTCCCTGTATGAATAGTTTTCCACTATTTAAATTCACTCTTCTCAGTAAACTGAAAAAAAAATAGATTTTTTTTAAAAAAATTGTGCTCCCTAAGACTTAGTACTACTGCTGACAGTAAGTATTGAATAAATAGATAAATACATAAAAGACTCTTCAGATAAAGCCAGTGTAGATTATCCATGTTGTTGCCAGAACTGTATCCAAAAGTAAGCTGCCAGAACTTTATTCTGGTGATTAAGTAGATTTCATTATTAGAAATAGATAAAGTCATTTTATTGTTTGAGTAAATGACTGAGGGAACAGTTCAGTTCAGTCCCTCAGTCGTGTCCTACTCTTTGCGACCCCATGGACTGCAGCACACCAGGCTTCCCTATCCATCACCAACCCCTGGAGCTTACTCAAACTCATGTCCATCAAGTTGGTGATGCCATCCAACCATCTCATCCTCTATCATCCCCTTCTCCTCCTACCTTCAATCTTTCCCAACATCAGGGTCTTTTCAAAAGAGTCAGTTCGTCGCATCAGGTAGCCAAAGTATTGGAGTTTCAGCTTTAGCATCAGTCCTTCGAATGAATATTCAGGACTGATTTCCTTTAGGATGGACTGGTTGGATCTCCTTGCAGTCCAAGGGACTCTCAAGAGTCTTCTCCAACACCACAGTTCAAAAGCATCAATTCTTCGGCACTCAGCTTTCTTTATAGTCCAACTCTCACATCCATACATGACTACTGGAAAAGCCATAGCTTTGACTAGGTGGACCTTTGTGGCAAAATAATGTCTCTGCTTTTTAATATGCTGTCTAGGTTGGTCATAGCTTTTCTTCCAAGGAGCAAGCATCTTTTAATTTCATGGCTGCAGTCACCATCTGCAATGACTTTCAGATCAGATCAGATCAGTCGCTCAGTCGTGTCCAACTCTTTGCGACCCCATGAATCGCAGCACGCCGGGAAACCCTGTCCATCACCAACTCCCGGAGGTCACTGAGACTCACATCCATCGAGTCAGTGGTGCCATCCAGCCATCTCATCCTCTGTCGTCCCCTTCTCCTCCTGCCCCCAATCCCTCCCAGCATCAGAGTCTTTTCCAATGAGTCAACTCTTCGCATGAGGTGGCCAAAATACTGAAGTTTCAGCTTTAGCATCATTCCCTCCAAAGAAATCCAAGGGCTGATCTCCTTCAGAATGGACTGGTTGCATCTCCTTGCAGTCCAAGGGACTCTCAAGAGTCTTCTCCAACACCACAGTTCAAAAGCATCAATTCTGCGGCTCTCAGCCTTCTTCACAGTCCAGCTCTCACATCCATACATGACCACAGGAAAGACTATAGCCTTGACTAGGCGAACCTTTGTTGGCAAAGTAATGTCTCTGCTTTTGAATATGTGATCTAGGTTGGTCATAACTTTCCTTCCAAGGAGTAAGCGTCTTTTAATTTCATGGCTGCAGTCACCATCTGCAGTTATTTTGGAGCCCAGAAAAATAAAGTCTGACACTGTTTCCACTGTTTCTCCATCTATTTCCCATGAAGTGATGGTACCAGATGCCATGATCTTCGTTTTCTGAATGTTGAGCTTTAAGCCAACCTTTTCACTCTCCACTTTCACTTTCATCAAGAGGCTTTTGAGTTCCTCTTCCCTTTCTGCCATAAGGGTGGTGTCATCTGCATATCTGAGGTTATTGATATTTCTCCCAGCAATCTTGATTCCAACTTGTGTTTCTTCCAGTCCAGCATTTCTCATGATGTACTCTGCATATAAGTTAAATAAACAGGGTGACAATATATAGCCTTGACATACTCCTTTTCCTATTTGGCACCAGTCTATTGTTCCATGTGCAGTGACTTTGCAGCCCCTCAAAATAAAGTCTGTCACTGTTTCCATTGTTTCCCCATCTATTTGCCATGAAGTGATGGGACCAGAAGCCATGATCTTAGTTTATTTGAATGTTGAGTTTTAAGTCAGCTTTTTCCCTCTCCTCTTTCATTTTCATCAAGACACTCTCCAGTTCCTCTTCACTTTCTTCTATAAAGGTGGTATCATCTGCACATCTGAGGTTATTGATATTTCTCCTGGCAATCTTGATTCCAGATTGTGTTCCAATTCTTTGTATATTTTGCTGTCGTATAATTTCTTATTTCTCCGCTGGAAAAAAACTTGAGAGCCACTCTTCTCCATGTCTTCACCTTCTCTGTGTTTCAGACCTTGTAAATGATGTCATTGCATGTACTTGTGCCTTTACAACCTTTAAACAGCATGTCACAGAAAAGCAATCTGGTTAATTCTAACAAAAGCACAAACAACCTGGCCAAGCACAATACCAGGCATATAATATTTATTCAAATATGCCCAAGTTCTAATTCTCCAAATGAGACAGGCTGGGCCCTGAGACCTGCAGTGCTGCAATGCTTGCGCCTGGAATGAACCCCTCCTCAAGCAACAAAACATAAAGAAACTGTATGGGACTAAACATAACTGCATGCGTGCACAGTTAGGGCAAAATTATGGACAAAAGATATAAACAGACCAACTGTCACTTTTGAGAAGCCTGGAGCAAAAACAGGGTGTTGAGAGCAGAAGCAGGGTACTGAACACCTGCTTCACCCCTGCACTCAACACCACCAGAGGGGTGGGGAAACCCACCTAAGCCACCCCACCAGCCGACCCCTGCACACATTCCTACTCTCACCCCATTTAAGGACAAACTCACCCCATCTCAGGTACTGAGCAAGCAAGTGAATCTGCTGTTTGTTCTCATTCTCCCCCGCTGCAGCAGGGGCCCCAGTAAAGCCTTGCCTGAATTTCTTATCTGGCCTGTAGTCGATTTCTATTAATTGGAGAAGGCCAAGAACCCTGGTCAGTATCAGAAGCCCTCCAGAAATGATCCCCAACCAGAGATTCTGAAAAATCATGATTGATGTAAATGAAGTGCATTCATTATTCTTATCCATAATTCATCAGTTTTAATGCCCAGATGGGTCACTATCATCTGCATAAAAACTACAATTGATTTGAAGTCCTAATGGAAATACACATACATATTGATTTCAAAATTCCATCAAAGCATTTCTCTTAGAAACATAATCAATACATGCAGTTGGTGAACAGCTCCCTTCAATAAAATCAGTATGTTACATTTAATTCAGGTCTTGAAATCCTCTTCCCAATGGTAATAATGAAATCTTGATAATTCATAATTCTCCATAGCCAGTGTCCTCTAGACGAGTAGTCATCAAATAGATTAGTGTATAGTGGTCAAGCATGAGGCATGCTGTAGTGTGTTTGCTGAAAACAATGAAGTAATCAACATTTTAAATTATTTTCTTTTTAAAATGAGATACAGGGTGAATTCAAGCATATCCTATGTCTTTCTCATTCATTTACTTTGAATATTCAAGAACTGTGTATAACCACAACTTACCCTGACCAGCAGTCCAGTTTACCACAATGTCAGCAAATGTTAATAGAGGTAGAAGTTATACACTATGATGTGTGAAAAAATACTGAGAATTCCTTCAACATCTGGATATTTCCAAGGGAATCTATCACATATGTGAATGTCAAGGACATTTCAACAGAGAAAAGGTTGGGAATGATTGCTCCGGGTGAGCCTTGGTGAACATTCCTGAAACTCATTTTCTTACTACATTTGGTCTAAAGCAAATATAATTTTTCTTTTGGCTGTGATTCGGTGATATAAACTTTCCATATTCAGACACTCAATTCACATCTAAAATCAAGTTGATAACTCAGTAGTGTTTCTCCTCTTCTGAAACCATTTTTTAAATAATTTATTTCACTAAAGAATATCCCACTCACCCCCTTGAAACTAAGTAAATCTGCTCGCTACCAACAACTCAAACATTTGCATCCACTTTAAAGAGCAAACAGGAATTGTGCACAAGCTGATCATGTATCCTGTGACCCGTCCCTCACCTGCCCTTTAAAAATGCTTTGCTGAAACCCTTCGGGGAGCTTGAGGCTTTTCAGGGTATGAGCCACCTCATCTCCTTGTGTGGCCCTGCAATAAACCTTTCTCTGCTCCAAAAACAAACAAAACAAACAGAACAGAAAAAGAAACAACATCTCAGTTCAGATATATCGATTGAATGACTTTAAGAAATAGTATCCCAATGCTCATTTATCACTGTTATGTCATCCAACTGAAACCACAGAGACACTGTGAAAATGACTGACATAAATAACACATTTTTTTATGATTATGACATTCTTACGCAGAAGTTCTAGGAATTCAATGAGTTTGTCTTTTTAAAAAATCTCACGAGAGTATCCTTAAACCAACAATAAACTCTCAAAGACAGCCAATATTATGCAAGATCCCTTAGCAAGCTCCTGTAACTGACAAATGTAGTTTGGCCATATACTTAAAATACTGTTCTCTATTTGTTTATAGCAGCGTACTTCCAGTCCACAGTCCAAGAAAATGGACAATTTAATATGAAATATATGACCTGCAACTGACGTACATTTCTCTAAAGAGCCCCAAACTGCTTTCAAACAATGAGTCTGTGTATATTTAGGCAGTTTTAAGCTGTCCTCAAGCAAAAAAGACTCTAGTTGTAAACAAGTATTTTATAGATAGTGTTTAAATAAGTCAGTTGAAGAATAAAAAGAATTTCCATCACATCTGAAACTACTTATATCTCCTATTAAATAAACAAAAGACACATAAACCAATGTAAAATTTATTTGAGTTGAAATAAAGAACTCAAATAAGGAGTATTCATCCAGAGTGAATATTTATAGAAAAGTTCTATTCCTCAAAAAATATATGCATTTATATTGCCAAACTTGGCCATAATCCTTAAGTTGAAGGCTATTTTGTGAGTTTTATAACAACTTTGCTTGAGACAAAAATATTGGCTTACAAAAAAATGCCCAAGGATTATGAAAAATCACTTTAGAAAAGTTACTAAAGACGTTAAATGAAAAATTTACCCCAAATCCTTTTCCTCTGACAAATTATATTCTTAAATCATCTTTGTGAGTTTTCAACATGTTTTCACAGTAGAAAAATGTCTCTGTTTTTCTGCCCAAAACATCCACAACTTATAACAGCTTATTTATATTTTACAACCATTCAAAACTTAAATAGAATTTAATTGCAATCAAAAGTAGGGAAACAGGTAATAATTTAGAAGAATGAATAACAAATGCAATTTATAGAAGTATTGACATTAAAATTTTTATTACAACTATAATGATTGTGCCATAAGGCTTCACACAGACCAACCATACCAAGCACTGGTCTTGAAAATGCAAGACACAGAGGATAGAATAGATATTTTGACATTAATTGGCAAGCAATTTTATGTAGTCTTTATCTCTGGGCCTTTGCACCACCTAGAACACCCCTCCCAGTCTGCTGTTTCCAGGAATATTGTGACAGTCAAGTTCTCTTATCCATGTAACCTCCAGAATTGGGTGTGAAACTCCATATGCGAATCATTGAAGCCCTCATCATGATGAAATGTAATTTTCTCTTCGCTTGTCAGTATATCCCACTAGCTAAAAGGTTCTTGATGTCAATGACCGCATGTTATTGTGGTCAGTTATTATGTATTTAATGGTCCTGTCGCCTAGAAAGTGCTCAATAAATAATTGTCAATTACTGCTAAATTGATGACTCCAAAAATACAATATAAGGCATGGTGCTTGAAAATCATATAAACAATTTGTTTTAGTATCAGGAACACATACTTTTTACCTGAAAATGATAGTTCTGCCACCACACATCCAATTTAGATGCTGGGCTAAGGGATTAGAAAACAATATTACTTTGAAGCTATTCTCCCTTAAACAAGCTGTATAATAGTTCCCATGAAATATTCTTTTAAACCTCATTTTTCTATGTTACCTTAGTTGAAAATGATCATAACCTAAAATTATGGTGCCTGTTCTTCCACTGTGAATTTGTTGTTGTTTAGTTGCTAAGTCATATCCTACACTTTTGCAACCCCATGGACTGTAGCCCGCCAGACTCCTCTGTCCATGGGTTTTCTCAGGCAAGAATACTGGAGTGGGTTGCCATTTCCTTCTCCAGGGGATCTTCCCATCTAGGGATCAAACCCACATCTCCTGCATTGGTAGGCAGATTCTTTACTGCTGAGCCACCAGGGAAGCTCTACTCTTAACATGTGAGCTAACAATTGTACTCCTTGGTATTAACTCAAGGAGTTGATAACTTTTGTCCACACAAAAACCTGCACACAGATGTTTACAGCAGCTTTATTCATAATTTGCCAAAACTTGGAAACAACCAAGACGTTCTTCAGTAAGTAAACTGGTACATCCACACAATGGATATTATTCAGTGCTAAAAACAAATGAGCTATCAAGCCATGAAAAGACATAAAAGAAACGTAAATGCATATTACTAAGTGAAAGAAGCCAATCTGAAAAAGGCTACATACAAATTACATGATTCCCACTATGTGACTGTAGTCCATGAAGTCACAAAGAGTTGGACACGACTGAGCAACTTTGACTTTCACTATATGACTTTCTGGAAAAGGCAAACCTCTGGAGACAGTAAAAAGACCAGTGGTTTCCAAGGATTTCATGGAGCAGGGAGGAGGAAGAGAGATAAATAGGTGAAGCACAGGGGATTTTTAGAGCAATGAAAATCCTCTGTCTTTTGTGCAATACTCTGAATGATGCTATAATAAAGGATACTGTCATTATATATTGTCCAAACCCACAGAATATATAACACCAAGAGTGAAGCCTAACGTAAAGTACAGATTTGGGGTGATTATGATGTGTAGATATAGGTTCATCAACTGTAACACAGTACAAACCTATAACTGCCCCCATCTTCTGGTGGGGGATGTTGATAGTAGGGGGAGGCTATGCATGCATGGGGGCAGAGGAAATCCCTGTGTGTTCTTAATTTTCTTGTGAGCCTAAAACTGTTCTTAAAAATTGTTTTCATTTTTTTAAATGGGAGAGGGAACTCATAAGGGTTTTTATTTATAAGCATGAAGATAAAAGGTAGCTTAAAGTTCATAAAGTCCAAATCCTTCATTCTAAAGCCAAAGAAAGGGAGATCCAGGAAGAGTAAGAGGCTTGTCCAAGGTGAAAAAAGATTCCAACATGAGAAAACTTTTCCGAGCAAAGTATTGCTCTCATTCTTCCAAAGGAAAAATTTAAGCATTATCTATAAAATTATGTGTTCAGGGACAGGCAAAGAAGCCCAGTTTGACATCATTTTGCATAGATATATACAGATTAAGTAACTTTCTGAATTTTGTAGCAAAACTAAATTTACCCAGAACTGTCTGGGTAACTGGAGACTTGTGATTTTTTTTTTTTTTTTCCTGAATCATCTAACTGATTGCCCTAACTCTCTGTTTCTCTTTAATACATAGACACCACTATACAGTATGAATGAAAAATGCTACACCTTTTAGACAGACACTTCCGTTTTTAAAACCTAGCCTCCCTGGTGGCTCAGACGGTAAAGAGTCTGCCTACAATGCGGAAGATCCAGGTTCGATCCCCGGGTCGGGAAGATCCCCTGGAGAAGGAAATGGCACCCTACTCCAGTACTCTTGCCTGAAAAATCCCGTGGACGGAGGAGCCTGGTAGGCTACAGTTCATGGGGTCGCAAAGAGTTGGACACGACTGAGCGACTTCACTTCAATGTTCAATATGAAGTCTCCAGAATCTAATCAGGTGGTTGCTGCTGCTGCTGCTGCTGCTGCTAAGTCGCTTCAGTCGTGTCCGACTCTGTGCAACCCCATGGACTGCAGCCCACCAGGCTCCCCGTCCCTGGGATTCTCCAGGCAAGAACACTGGAGTGGGTTGCCATTTCCTTCTCCAATGCATGAAAGTGAAAAGTGAAAGTGAAGTCACTCAGTCGTGCCGACTCTTCGAGACCCCACGGACTGCAGTCTACCAGGCTCCTCTGCCCATGGGATTTTCCAGGCAAGGGTGCTGGAGTGGGGTGCCACTGCCTTCTCCAATCAGGTGGTTGATTAGGGCCAAAAAGGAACATATTCAAATGCAGCAGACCCATCAGCAAACTAAACCCAGAAAAACTACAAAATTTGCGACTTGACTCTGAAGGGCAGCTCTGACCTGCTGAGCTAATAGCTTGCAGTCAGCTCACTTGCCTGTTCTTATTATCTTAACACATCAGGAAATTTCCCAAAATTGCCGTACAGGTCATTTATTCATTCTGTCACATTTACCAAGAAATAGCAAGCCTATAAAGAGACCAAGAGAAAATCTCGTCCATTTCCCATCCTTCATCTCCCCCAACGTCCAGAATAGATTACACTCTTATTTTTCATGTCTTTTAATAACAGTCCTGGCACATTTTAAATAGTAAAGAGCAGCATTCAGCCATCTGCAGGATGATGGGAATGCTTTGCCTCTGACCTCTCGTTCAGTCCATTTTAATAATAAAGGTCATAGATGTTTAGTGTCTCTTAACCCAAAAGTAAACGCCTTGAGGGCTTTTATTCATTTTCATTTTAGTCCTCGAACATTTCAAGCCTGCAGACCAGAATATCCCTACTACCAACATTGAACATGTCAACTTTTATCATATTTGCTTCAACTACTACTCTTATTTTCTTTTGTTCTGCA
Organism: Tragelaphus eurycerus; assembly: GCA_935064755.1. Lineage (NCBI taxonomy): Eukaryota > Metazoa > Chordata > Mammalia > Artiodactyla > Bovidae > Tragelaphus > Tragelaphus eurycerus. Next base: position 456,416 of record CAKXYN010000121.1, on the reverse strand, counting down.
GAAGCACACACCATTGTAAATTCTACACAGGACTTCCCTGTGATCCAGTGGTTAAGAATCTGCCTTCCCAATGCAGGGTACATGGGTTTTATCCCTGGTCTGGGAAGATTCCACATGCTATAGGGCAACTGAGCCCCAAAGCCGCAACTACTAAAGCCCACACACCCTAGAACCTATGCTCTGCAACAAGAGAAGCCACCACAATGAGAAGCCTGTGCACCACAACTAGAGAAAGCCCCACATGCAGCAACAAAGGCCCAAAGCAGCCAAAACTAAATACATAAGTTTAAAAAAATAATAAATAAAATCTATGCGTATCATCCCCATGAATGAGGAGAAGGAGAGAAGTTAGAAGAGATGGAGCTGGAAAAGAAAAAAAAAGGAGGACTAGGAGGAGATGGTAAGAAAAGAAGAAGTATTTTAATTGTTTCCAGATGTATAATATTACAATGAGTATATATTAATTTTGCAACAGGAAAAAAATAATTTTGAAAGGAGAAATTAATACTACAATATTGTCTTCTTATTTTCAAGAAGTACAGATGAAAATATTCTGGAAAGATCATTTTCTACCACAGTTTGAAAAAGAATGTGTGTACTTTGGGACCTGGTTTCTTCTACCTGAGAGGGACATGTACAGAAGCATGACTGCTCCCGCCATCCTGAACACGTGTCATTCCTCCAAAGTAGTGGCTGGTAGACCAGCACTCCCTTCCATCCTCTCAAAGTCTGGGGGAGTGAATTCCTGGCTTCACCCTTAGAGAGCACACCATCGACAAGTACTGCCTAGCTAAAATTTGTTACAGGCCACTGTTCCTGTGATTAGGAAAGTAAGAGGCCATTGGCAACGATGGTGAGGGCAGTGTTTAGAAATTAGTGGGGAGGAGAGGTGGTCTTGTCAACAGATGGGGTTGGATCAATCAGATATGCATGAGCAAAAATAAGTAAGAAGAACTTTGGCCTCAATTCAAAATAGCTCATAGATCTAAACATGAAATGCAAAATCATAGAACTTTTAGATAAAAACATAAGAGAAAAACTTCATGACATGGAGTTAGGAGGAGAGTTCTTAGGTATGACACTAAAGACATGATCCCTAAGAAAATGAAATCCACAAATTGAACTTCATCAGAATTAAAATTTTTGCTCTGATGAAAGGACGAGCCACAAACTGGAAGAGGATACTTGCAAATTATATACCTCACAGTGGACTTGTATTCAAAATGTATCAAGAAATCTCTAAACTCAACAGTAAATAAACAATCCAAGTAGATAATTGACAAAAGATGAACGAATATTTTACCAGGCAGTGTATGAATGGCAAGTAAGGATATGAAAAGATCCTCAATATCTTTAGCCATCAGGGAAATGGAAATTAAAGCTACAGGGAGATACCTCTACACACCTATTAGAATGACTGAAATAAAAAATATTAATAATACCAACAACTCTTGCACTGTTTTTGCTACATTTTTATTTATTTCTTTATTTTTGACTGTGCTGGGTCTTTGTTCCTGCGCACAGGCTTTCTCAAGTTGCCTCGAGCAGGGGCTACTCTCTAGTTGAAGTACTCAGGCTTCTCATCGCAGTGGCTTCTCTTGTTTCGGAACATGGGCTTTAGGGTATGCTGGCTCAGTAGCTGTGGCACACGGAATCCTCCCAGACAAGGGATAGAATCTGTGTCCCTTGCATGGCAAGGTGGACTCTTAACCACTGGACTGTGAGGGATGCCTCTAATTTTGTTACTCTTTGTGAGCCTTAAACTGTTTCAAAATACAAAGCTGTTTTATAAAAAGTGGTGAGACTGATGAGTTGATCAGGGAAAGAAAGATGAGAAAGTGAAGTCAATGAAGGAAGATCATTCTGGAAAATATCTAACCAGCTATCTCCTTGGAAAATAGACCTGCTGAGTGGAATAACAGCAGGCAAACCCAGAAACGGGAGCAACAGCCCAAAAAAGCAGAGTGTTCAAAAACACGAACCCATCTTCTTCAGGCTGACACTGACTCAAAACCTTACAAGGTCTATGACCTTAAGAAACAAATATGTACCTCATCTGAAAAGAGAAAAAACCATAGTATTCATTCTGAGAGATCATTTTGCAAATAAAATGGAAAACATTGCACATATAACATAAGCATTCAATCCATTTTAACTTTTTGTGTCATTATAATTCACCTAAATTTTACCTAAAATGGGCAATTCTCGAGGCATCTCAATTCTTTTATCTTCTCCTACTCCACAGGGAGCTCAGCTCAGTGCTCTGTGATGACCTAGAAGGGTGGGATGGGGGGGCAGGGAGTGGGAGGGAAGCTCAAGCGGGAGGGGGTGTAGCTGATTCATGGTGTTGTCCAGCAGAAACTAACACAACATTGTAAAGCAATTATATTCCAATTAAAAAAAATACGTGCACTTAAAAAATAATTTTAAACAAATATTACCTATTTGTTTAAAATTTAAATTAAAATTTTGTTTAAAATTACCTATTTATTATATATCTGTGGATGAGTCCACATAAAATGGTTATATTTAGAAATATCAAACAATTATAAATGTAATGAAAGAAAAAAATATTTACCTAAGATAATTATACTATGAGGAAACAGATTTGATAATTGTGTGCTGACTTTTTCCATAGAAGGTGAAATTATTTTCTTGATCCTTCAAGGAATCACTCTTCTTAATAACAAAGAGCCTGCCTTTTTTTTCCCCACAGCCCCACATCCTTAGGAACCATTAAGCATGATTTAAGTTGTCAGCAGATTAACTCAAACTTTTCACCAATAAATTATTCACATTTTTCCTCCACTAATGACTGATGGACTATGTAGGAAATGTGGACTGTATTCACATTTGATAGTCATTTTTATCAGAACACTGAAAGCACATGTTCTTAAACATTCATCACTAGACTACATTAAATTGGTAGCAGACAAAAGATACGAGAGGAGAATCATTATCTAAATTCCTGAAGTACAGAATGATGTGACTATGACCTTTAGTTAATATAATGCTTTACATACAGGAAAGTCTGACATATATGCCTTATGTTTTATAAATGTTTATTTTAAATCAACATTAAAAGCCGTGAGGATGTAAGACGCTGAGTCACCCATATTTAAACTTTTTGATCTTTCGAGTGGGGAAGACCACTTTCCAAATGACAGATGCACTGAAATACGCATACAATGTGAAAAAACAGCAGTGCATTGTCACGTTGTACTTTTCCTCACACCTTGTAGACTTTCTCCATGGCCACTTTCTCTGAAGCGGAAATAACTAGCTTTGCCAAAACATGGGCTGGTTTTATAAAACGACCTCTCATCTCTTCAAAGAAGATTTCCCATGATCTCCACTGACTTCAAAAAGGCTACCACAGAGCCACTCAAGCAGACCAGCTCTAGAGATTATTAAAAGGAGTTTGGATAAAGCCTTTTGTTTTCCTTATGTGAATTCACTATCCTCCCAAGTTTGGAGCTCGGATGAGTAAGTCCAGGGGCTGATGCTAGTGCCTGGCAGGAAAACACAGTTTAGTAAACAATGTTTAATGTCTAACTATCAGGCTATCTTGCAAATCAGGTCACTTTCCAATATAATATGTAATGGTAATGTGTGCATGCCCAGTCATGTGCGACTCTTTGCAACTCCATGGACTGTAGCCCACAAGGCTCCTCTGTCCATGGGATTTCCCAGGCAAGAATACTGGAGTGCATTGCCATTTCCTCCTCCAGGGCATCTTCCCAACCCAGGGATTGAACCCGCATCTCCTGTGGATCTTGCACTGGCAGGCAGATTCTTTACCACTGCACCGTCTGGGAAGCCTTTGCAATTTAAAAATGTGATATTGAACTTATAGAGCCTCATGTTTAAATAAAATGCTTTTTTTCTTAACAAAAAGTTCACTTAAGACAAATTACTTTTAAAATATAAATACTTATTGATTCTCTTTATCAGTGACTGTTGTCCTACATTCAGGCCTTTTTTTTTTTTTTCATTCCAACCAATTTATTCTGAATAAGAGACTCATCAGTTAAACAGTGGGTCTCTCCTGCCCTGACTGTGCTAATTGACCCATTTTCTTCTAACAGTTAGTCAAGGCACAAATACAGATGATGGTCTGGGTTTTGTTTTTGCCTTATCTACCCAGCTAGTTAACCAAAAGAAATGTTAACTTTTCCTTCAAATCAGCTTGAGCTTTGTGTATTGCTCTTTTTGAAGGCATATTCAACAGGACTCATTCACTCCCAATTTCTAAGCAGTTCTACTGGGGGTGACAACAAAGGTAAGCCTCAGACAGACTGAAGTGACTTAGCATGCACCCACGCATACATGTATATGTATATGTGTGTATATATATATATATATAAATAATAAAATTTTTATTTTTATTATTTTATCACATATATATGTATGTGTGTATATATATGTGTATATATACATACGTATATATGTGATAAAATAATAAAAATAAATTTTAAAAAGTAAAAATAAAACAGGTATATTAATGCCCAGCAGTGGCAATGCCTCTCTAAACAAATTGCCATCTGTCTCTGCACACATGACTCATATTCCTTCCTTCCTCTAGTGATCCAAGAAACATGTTTATTCTGTTCCTTCACATCTACATCTGGAAGCCTTATTAGCAAAAGTAAAAATAAATAGCTTAACTAAATATTTCACTTTAGCAAATCTGTCTTCTCCTACAAATCACACTTACTACCCAGCCCTCTGGAAATGCCTCATTGTTACTTGAAAAGCTTTGGCCATTCTGGAAATTTTAATTAGTTTTTTTAAAATCTTTAAATATTCTTATTTTATATAAATACCTAATATCAAATTAGAGCAAAAATCTTAAGGAGTGGAAAACAGTGGTGTCAGGGATGCTGGCGAGTGCCTTGTCAATACGGCCTTGAACTTACCACGTTGGTGCCTGCACCCAGCACCTGTGTTCCTTTCCCTATGGGCTTTTTCTAGCCACCATGCAGCAGGTCAACAATACCAAGGAATTAGCAGCCCTCTGCAGGAGCTCTCCACTAATGTGAAAGGGAATCAGTAAACACCCCAAATTCCTTACCCTGGAGGGGAGCAGATAACACTGAAGTGTGTGTTACAGCTCCCAGAGACCCCCTAGTGGGATTGCACCAGTCACCCATAGTGGTATCTAGCCAGACGATGTACCTTTTTATTGGCTGTCTTCTTTCTTTGTCTTACTGCCTAGTTCTCCTACTGAGGTTTGCTTCATCTCCCAAATAAACTTTTTGCACTGCAGTCTTTTTCTAAGAATCTACTTCTATGAAAGCTTAAATTAAGACAGTCAGTGAGATAAGAGGTTCTGAGTAACAGATCCTCAGGCTGGGATTCTAGAACTGAATGACTCACAGCAGACAGTGAGGGCCTCGTTACTGGTGGTGAGTAGAGTCGAAACGATCCCAGATATGCTGTGGCAAACCAATTAAGAAGACACTCACCTAGGATGAACTGGGGCATGATACAGATGGAAGGGGATATATTGGTTGATGCAATTTTCTCCAGCATTTGGAAGATTCAAAGGTAACAGTAATTAAGAAAGATGAAATTGTCTTGTTGTTCTTAAGTGCAATTGAAGCTCTGAAGGAAGAAAATAACAAGCAGACTCATGCTCCTACCAACTCAGCTGCTACATTGCTTTGCCTGAGGGCACTCTTAACCACTGAAGCCATTTTGCCTTTGTGTGCATGCGGTAGGCTGAAAGTGCTGGGATTTAATGACCCCCCAGGAACAGCATTCAATCCATGAGCAACAGAAATTGGTGTATAAATACCCCAGCTCCCTTACCTTTGGAAGATACAACTCTGAGACGCATGTTCTACAGTGGTTCCCAGAGTCTCCTCATTGGTATTAAGTTCCAGTGGCTAACAGTGATAACTGGATGATAATACACTCCTTGATAGTTGACTTCCTTCCGTGTCTCACTTCCCAGTTTGCTTTACATCCTGCTTAAACTCCACTCCTGGGACTTTCCTGGTGGTCCAGTGGTTAAGAATCTGCCTCTCAATGCAGGCAACTCAGGTTTGATCCCTGGTTGGAGAACGAAGATCCCACGTTACGGGGCAGCTAAGCTGGAGCACCGCAACTGAAGAGTACTGCAACGAAAGATCCCGTGTATTGCAACTAAGACCCAACACGGCCAAATAAGTTAATTAATTAATTAAAAAGAAAACTCTAGTCCTGTCTCAGGGTCTGCTTTGGGGGACACACTCCCCTCAACCCAGGAAAAGCTTAGATTAAAGGAGAAAAGTGAAAAAGTAAATCAAATATATAATATTCTTGTGTTTAATGTTAGAAAAAACATACACATAATTGGCATTGAGTATAATAATGGAGAATAAAAGATCCATCAGATGAATCTTGTGATTCCTATTTTAAATATGCAATTAGGTAATTCATTTAGACTTGTGATTTTAAATGGAAATATATAAAAGAATTGTGGACTTAACATTCAGAATAAGTGGTATATTTAGAATCCTCATGTTTCTAAATAAAATTTAATAGATTATAAAAGTAATTTAAATGCCTAGGAAGGTGTTTGTTCTGATAATGTACTTGCTATTAAAAAATAAAATATGTCAAGTTTATATATAGTCCTTAAAATTAATTTTTTAAATAGACTAAATTTATAAACAGAATAATTATAAGTTTAAATTTTTAAATGAAGTAAAGAACTAGAATTTGGATTTGTAACTTTCACAAATTGAATATTAATTTTTAAAAATCAAAAAAAGTATAAATTGTCTTGCTTTCAAGGACAACCAAAAGACTCACCCTTTCAGGAGTGAGATGCAGTGAACTCTTGTTTATAACCACTAACTAAGATCATGGCATCTGGTCCCATCACTACATGGGAAATAGATGGAGAAACAGTGGAAATAGTGTCAGACTTTATTTTTTTGGGCTCCAAAATCACTGCAGATGGTGACTGCAGCCATGAAATTAAAAGATGCTTACTCGTTGGAAGGAAAGTTATGACCAACCTAGATAGCATATTCAAAAGCAGAGACATTACTTTGCCAACAAAGGTTCACCTAGTCAAGGCTATGATTTTTCCTGTGGTCATGTATGGATGTGAGAGTTGGACTGTGAAGAAGGCTGAATGCCGAAGAATTGATGCTTTTGAACTGTGGTGTTTGTTGGAGAAGACTCTTGAGAGTCCCTTGGACTGCAAGGAGATCCAACCAGTCCATTCTGAGGGAGATCAGCCCTGGGATTTCTTTGGAAGGAATGATGCTAAAGCTGAAACTCCAGTACTTTGGCCACCTCATGTGAAGAGTTGACTCATTGGAAAAGACTCTGATGCGGGGAGGGATTGGGGGCAGGAGGAGAAGGGGACGACAGAGGATGAGATGGCTGGATGGCATCAGTGATGCCATGGACGGACGTGAGTCTGAGTGAACTCTGGGAGTTGATGGCGGACAGGGAGGCCTGGCGTGCTGCGATTCATGGGGTTGCGAAGAGTCAGACAGGGCCGAAGAACTGAACTGAACAGAACTGAACTGAACTGAAGGACTTTGTATCTTTATTTTAGGATTTTGTATCTTAAAAGGGGTCAGTCTAGAAACCCCAAGTGCCCTTAATTACAAGTTCTTTCTCAATGATTTGCATTTTCAACCCTTTAACTGTCTTGTCTGAATTGCCTCACTGCCTGATGCTTTTTGGAATTATTTTCATAGTCTTTCTCTCAGGATCACAATCTCAGAGATAGTCAAAGGAACTCCAAGAAAAATCTGCAACTATGATCCACAGTTACAAATAGCCATGCTAATGACAATCTCTGCACCTCAACCATCCAAGGTTAAACCATACAGGATCTTTGTATTTTCTTTGCTGCTTTTCCTCCTCCTTAAAATAATCAGAATAATGACCTTGTCTATCTCTGTTGTCCCAATTAACTGAATTTTCAGTACACAAATTGAAAGTATCAGTTCCTTTAAATATATAAAACTGCTTTATGTTCAGGATTTGTGGTATATGGGGGATTTTTTTGTTTTCTTTATTTTACTTTAATGACTACCTAAAACCTTTTCTTACCTCGTTAGATGGAATCTTCAGTTCAATGAATTTCCTAGAAAGTTTACAGGCCTTAGTCCAGGTCAATAAAACAAGGTACTTCATTGCCCTGTTTTTCTAGGTACTTCTGAATAGTAATGTTTGTATTTGTTTTACATAATTGTCTTCTTAAAATAAAAAAAAGTAAAATGCTTAAACTTTTAAAAACATTAGATACTGTTCACTGCTATAAATGAGTTAGAAACTGATGCTGAGAGACCCCAATATCCCATCTATCTATTTCACTACCACTCTTAGATAAAATGGAAGCAGCCGGCAGTCGAGAATTCCCCATCTGCTTCCCCGCAAATCCAAGCCCAAGTCCTGTGGCTGCCAACCTCATCTGGAATCTCCGTGTTGCTTGGAAATCATGTGCCTTAAACTGAGAAATTTTTATTTCATGCTTTCCAGTTCCCAAATCTTATCCTATTCCTTAAGTCTCAGCACATGAGCCCACTTACTTCACCAAGAAAATAAACGCCATCCCTGGTGGGCTGCCGTCTATGAGGTCGCATAGAGTCGGACACGACTGAAGCGATTTAGCAGCGGCAGCGGCAGCGTGTTTGCTTGCACAGACATTCAGCTGACAGGTCTTGAAGCACTAGGCAGTATGCTAGAAAGAATATACCTGGGAGAAAAGTTGAGATGCAGTATCCGCCTTCCAGAAATGCATTGCCTAGTGAAGAGGAGGATGTGAGAAAAAATAAATTTTAAAAAGATAGTAACTATAGCTGAATGAGATGAGACTGTAATTCACAAGACCAGCAGTTTTGTAAAAAGCAACTGGAAGTAAAAAATTTAGTTACCGGGGTTTTTCCCTGAATTCATTCTAACTACCTCCTAATTTCTAATTTAGGATCATTCTCCTATCTTCCTCCTAATCCCATTTAGAAAATGTAAATATAAGACACATTCCAAATCATTTTTAAAATTCAAATCAGTCTAATACATTATAACAGTGCTTAGACCATAGTTCCTAGAATAGTTCATTATTGAATTATTTGCAACACAGTGTGAATTAGCACAAAATAAATAGGGCTTTTTAAAAAACTAGTGAATCACAATGGCCTTAGGTTACCAATGACCATTTTTAGTGACAGGAATATATATGTGAACTGAAGATGGTCATGAATTGATAAACATAACCTTGAGCCAGGGTTCAAGAACTCTAAAATTGTGTTCTATCTTTGCTAATGACACAGACCATAACTTCATGCAATAAAACTTGATTTCCGTTCAGCCCTTTCTTTCTAGTCCAGTGGACGTCCACTTCTACCACTAACTACCCTGTGACAACGTGCAAGTCTCTGGAATACTAAAAGGATCACAACACCCTGCCTAACTCATGAAATACTATGGGAATCATATCACATAATAGATTCAAAACATGTTTGAAAGTGTTTTTTTAATTCTACATAGAGGAAATGTATTATATTATTATTATTACCAGTCATGTGTGCAAGAGCCTAGAATAGTTTAATTAGAGGGGACTGATTTTGAAACTAAAATATTAAAAAAAAAAAAAAAGACAGAGCCCAAGAAAAAGAAAAATAGACATTGAAATGTCATCTAATTATTGCTAGGCCATTACATGCAGTGATCTACAGTCTTTGAAAGAAAAAGATTTGCTCTCATTTCCAAAACGGGGAACTGTGTTCTATATCAGTCTGGTTTATATTCATTTTAAGCAATACAACAGAATCAGGCTCTAGTTTTTAATTTCTTCTTTAACCATTCCAAAAATATAGAGACATCCAGGTCACCATATAGTAATACAAGTATAAGCCATACTCTTCCAAGTATCCTAAGCATTTACATTCCATTTTTCTTAAAAATAACTTCCATCAAACATGAAACATCACATTTTTCATCAAGTCTAAATCATTATTGAGTATAAAATACACCATTTTTAATATATACACTACAAAAAAAATATTTACTAAACTATGACCTGCCATAACACCTTCCAATTCCAGAGATTTTAAAATGAAAAAAAAAAAGTTTGTCTTAGAATCAATGGATATAATCAACAGTCTTATTATAAAAGAAATCCATATTTGTTGAAAAATTGCAAAAGGCTGTGTATTAGCAGACTGTGGTTGCAAGGAACAGAAAAACTAGATTAAATAAGACTTTGCATAACAGAAAATCCAAAGAAAGGACAGAGGTTAGGGTTGGTTTAACTAGGGTCTGAAGTCTGTCTCAAGGGCAGTTTCTTTCCACCCCTCTGATCTGCCTTCCACAGTGTCATCCTTTCCGAAACAAGCTTCTTTGATGGTATGGGTTTCAGGTGGTTCATCTGCACCCCACTCTACACTGGAGGCAGGGCTTCTATTCTGGCACTCCAAGCAAGAATTCTAAAATTAACCTATACTGCTGAGACCATCTCAGTCACCTCACCTCCCCTGAGCTGCAACTGTTACCAGGAAAGTGCAAATATACATGAAAAGTACCCAGACAGCATGGGGAAGGGAGAAATACCCAACCAGAAAATCTGCCTATTACCAGGAAAAAAAGAAGCAGCAGCAGGGGAATTTCTTGAAAGCTGTAAGGGTTAGTTTTATGTGTCAACTTGGCTCTGATGCCCAGTTGCTTGGCCAAACCCTAGTCTAGATGCTGCTGTGAGGGTATTTTTAAGATGTGACTACAGTAGATTACCCTCCATAATATGAGTGAGCCTCAGAAATGACTGAGGTTTTCCAAAGGAAAGGAATTTCCAAACATCAACTTTACCTGTGTCTTCAGCCTCCTGGCTTCCCCTACACATTTTAGACTTGCCAGATCCTATAATTATGCTACAATTATGGGAGCCAATTCCTTAATCTCTCTCTCTGCCCCACCCCACCCCACCCACGCAGGAATACAATTTTAAAATATTTTCTCCAACTTTATTTTTTACTTTTCCTTGCATAGAAACATATGGAAACATTTTACTCAAACGACATCATATCAGATGTATAAAGTTCCGAATCTCGCTTTTGTCATTTTATTTGGCAAAATGGTCATTTTTCCATGTCCTTAAATGTGTTAATATGACTTTTCTTAGCAGTTACCAAATAATCCATCATGTAACTAAACTATAATCTATTTAACTGTATGATTGTCTCTGGGATTTTGAATGATTTCATTTTATTCTTTAAATACACAGACTTCTCTCCTAATGTGCAAAACCAGCTAGGAGCCACCTCTGGAATCTGACGCCTTCAGAGGTCAGAAGTAAAAGCGTTACACTTGGCAGGTATACACCTCTCTCCTGACTCATCAAGTTTTGTAAATTAAATATATAGTTTTTTGTATGTCAGTGAAAAGTGTTTCAATTGGGGCCAGCAAGAGCTTATTATGAATAAAGAGTGTGTTGCCAGTTGCCTTTAGCCAGAGTGATTGTGTACTCAGTCACTTCAGTCGTGCCCGACTCTTTGCAACCCCATGGACTGTAGCGTGTCAGGCTCCTCTACCCATGGAATTCTCCAGGCAGGAATACTGAAGTGGGTTGCCATTCCCTCCTCCAGGGGATCTTCCCAACCAAGGGACTGAACTAGGGGTGGAAACCCACATCTCTTTCATCTGCTGCATTGGCAGGTGGATTTTTTTTTTACCACTAGCACCACCAGGGAAGCCCAGAGTGATTACGACCTGGCATCAAAAAAATGCCACTTCCAGAGATTACCAGGAACATCTGCACCCACCTTGAAGCTCTTAGGAGCAATGATGTGGACCCCTGGTCCCTGCTTCTAAGTCATCATCATGGTTAATGACGCAATAATGCATGGTTAATCAGCATGCATTTATTTTCAAGTAACATAGTAATATTTGTGACTTAATTTGTTTCCTCTTGCAAGATCCTCATAAGAATGAAAGAACAACAAAGAAAATAAGGGGAGGAAGAGGAGTTATGAATGAGCCGGTATGGAATCTCAGTAAGAACATATTCTATATCATATATTTACTCTTCACACTCCTAATTGTGAGGGAAAACTGAACGTGCGCTCATGAGTGGTGAACAGAATGGACGTTCTTGGAGAACAAAGGAACACATGGCCAGCTGGCAGACAGCGCCAGCATTTCTCTGAAGCACAATTGACTGGGGAGTTTCTGGGCCTGACTCCCCCTCCACCACACACTTCACTCTCCATCCATTACCCTCCTTGACAGAGGGCCTGGCCCAAGTCCCCAGGGCCAACATACAGCTCCCAGCAGCTGGATTCCTCTGAAACAGTTAAGTGGCATTTTTTTCTAATTACTCTTCTCTGACTTTAGATGGAGGGCAGAAACCATTTTGTGAAATGGTCAGAGTAATGACAACAATTAATTTGTGGCTGTGGATAAGTGCAGTTTTAGCAAGGCTTCGAACTGTAGCGTATGCTGATAGAGTCTCTTTAAGAAACTGCTTTCTAGCTCTCCTGTTCTATTATTTTAATACATTTTATGGATTTCCTCCTAATTGATTTACTTATTTGCCATATTCTAGAGATAACTATTGTGTTTGTATGGTGGGTTTTACTTTTTAAGACCATAATTAACCCTCCTACCTAAAGATTGAGCCTGGATACTCATGTAAAACGTGAGGTCTTTAGTATATCTGTCAGCTGACAGAAGATTCAAAAATACTCTCAAGATACTGAAAGATTAAAATTGTTGTATGTATGAAAAGTAATATAAGCTTAAGCTGAGTTTTTAAAAATATAAATGGAGGGCTTCCCTAGTGGCCCAGTGATTAAGAGTCCACCTGCCAATACAGGCAACACCAGTTCGATTCCTGGTCCAGGAAGATCCCACATGCTGCAGAGCCAAACCCAGCCCCACACCTACTGAATTCCGAGAGCTTTAGAGCCTTTGCAATGAGAAGCCCACACATCACAACTAGAGAAAGCCCATGTGCAGCAACAAAGAGCCAGCACAGCCAAAAATAAACAAGTAAATATTTTTAAAATAAATAGTAAGTGGAGTGGTTACATTATAGATAAGTAATACAGTACGATAAAGATTTAGATTTTTTTAAGGAAGGGAAATAACTTGAATCAACAGATATCTATGAATCCATTCTGTTCCTTTATTTATTTATATGTTCATTCATTCAAAAATATGTATTTATCATCCATCATATCCCAGACACAATTCAATATGTTGAACATACATAGAACAGTAAACGGACAAAAATTCTTGCCCTCGTGGGGCCTCCATTCTAGTGAAGAGAGACATGTCCCTGGATTTAAATAAATTCCAATTTGATGAAGAAGAGAGTACATAAGCACTTGAGATGTTAAATAATGAAAATGCTACAAAACCACAATATAAGAAAATTTGCATTTTAAATAAATACTCATTTGCCATTATTTAATTACAGAATCTTATTTATGAGGTTGAAAATATAATTGTATGACATTTGAAAATTAAAGTGGTCAATTATCCACAGATTCTTAATAAGTATAAGGTAAGGAACTGGGGGAAATGTCATCGTATGGAAGGTATCCTCATAACCTAGCAAGAACATGCTTTGACAGTTTGATCAATGACATGGAGATGACAGAGAACATCATGCCAAAGTTTCACAATGTTCAAGATTCCTGGAGAAAGGACATATACACTGTAGAATTGGATAGCATTCACAATTTCTACAGTATAATAAAAGAAAAGAATAGCTGGCTTGAGCAACAAGTTTTTGGGTGTGAAAACCCAAATTTGGTACAGACTAAAGGGAAATGCCTCTTGAAAAATTTGTATGCAGGTCAGGAAGCAACAGTTGGAACTGGACATGGAACAACAGACTGGTTCTAAATAGGAAAAGGAGTTCGTCAAGGCTGTATATTGTCACCCTGTTTATTTAACTTATATGCAGAGTACATCATGAGAAACGCTGGACTGGAAGAAACACAAGTTGGAATCAAGATTGCTGGGAGAAATATCAATAACCTCAGATATGCAGATGACACCCTTATGGCAGAAAGTGAAGAGGAACTAAAAAGCCTCTTGATGAAAGTGAAAGTGGAGAGTGAAAAGTTGGCTTAAAGCTCAACATTCAGAAAACTAAGATCATGGCATGTGGTCCCATCACTTCATGGGAAATAGATGGGGAAACAGTGGAAATAGTGTCAGACTTTATTTTTGGGGCTCCAAAATCACTGCAGATGGTGACTGCAGCCATGAAATTAAAAGACGCTTACTCCTTGGAAGGAAAGTTATGACCAACCTAGATAGCATATTCAAAAGCAGAGACATTACTTTGCCAACAAAGGTTCACCTAGTCAAGGCTATGGTTTTTCCTGTGGTCATGTATGGATGTGAGAGTTGGACTGTGAAGAAGGCTGAACGCTGAAGAATTGATGCTTTTGAACTGTGGTGTTTGTTGGAGAAGACTCTTGAGAGTCCCTTGGACTGCAAGGAGATGCAACCAGTCCATTCTGAGGGAGATCAGCCCTGGGATTTCTTTGGAAGGAATGATGCTAAAGCTGAAACTCCAGTACTTTGGCCTCATGCGAAGAGTTGACTCATTGGAAAAGACTCTGATGCTGGGAGGGATTGAGGGCAGGAGGAGAAGGGGACGACAGAGGATGAGATGGCTGGATGGCATCATTGACTCAATGGACATGAGTCTCAGTGAACTCCAGGAGTTGGTGATGGACAGGGAGGCCTGGTGTGCTGCGATTCATGGGGTCGCAAAGAGTCGGACACGATCTGATATGAAAGGGAAATCAAGATGGTGGAGTAGGAAAGCTGGAGCTCACGTTCCACCACAAAAATAAAATGGGTATAAGAGAGAGTGCCTATATTACAATAAACTACAGCTTCATAAGTAACAAAATAGTAAAAAGAGTAAACACAGAAATTCAGCAAAGGAAGTATACTTTTAAAGAGATTAAGTAGAATGCAGAACTAGCCTAAATGTCAAATTTAAATTCTAAGACTGTCTGTTCAGTGATGATATCTTACCCATATGCAATGGTATGCTGATTCTTAATCATTTTCATTTCATTATAAATAATTATGTGTTAAGCTGTTGTGTTACTCTGTCTCTAGGTGAAGGAGTATTTTTAAGACCAGCAGCAATAGCAAGGGCTATAGATTCAG
The DNA here is from genome assembly GCA_935064755.1 of Tragelaphus eurycerus. Lineage (NCBI taxonomy): Eukaryota > Metazoa > Chordata > Mammalia > Artiodactyla > Bovidae > Tragelaphus > Tragelaphus eurycerus. The sequence continues at coordinate 441,269 of CAKXYN010000121.1, read as the reverse complement.
AAATGAAAGGTACTCTAAAATCTATATAAGCCTTCCTGAGCTTCAGAACTATATTTAAAACCCCCATAGGTCATCTTCCTGGAATCCCTTGGGCACCTCTGACTTAATATGTCCTAAACTGAACTCTGTATCTTGTTCAATATCCCATTTCTTCATCTTAAGTAACAATTCCATGATCCACTCAGACTAGCAAACTACTAACTTGGGAATCTTTCTCTCTCTCTCTCTCACACACACACACACACACACACACACACACACACACACACACACACACACACACACACACACACACACACACACACACACACACTTTTACCAAATACCACATGCTTTAGTGAGCTCTCCATCACAAGTCATCATTTTTCTTCTTGATCATCAGTTTTCCTCTCGATCACAACACTAGCTTTCTGCTTGATCTTCTGAACAGTGGTCTCTCATTCACCATTGAACCTAACAACTGTTGCCCAAGTCATTTTCCTAAGAACAAACCTGAGCATAGTCACCATTTTTTTTTTTTTTTTTTTTTTTTTTTTTTTTTGGCTGTGTCACACATCATATGGGATCTTAGTTCCCTGTCCAGGGGTCGAACCTACACCCCCCCACCCTGAATTGAAAGTGTGGAGTCTTAACCACTAGGCCACCAGGGAAGTACCCATAGGCACCTTTTGCTCTAAAACCTTTATTGCCTGCCCATTCCTACAAGTAAAACATTTCTTATCGCACATATTTATTTGTAAGTAATATAGATATACAACAATTTGAATGAATTGTTATATATGAAAGTGAAAGTTGTGTCTGACTCTTTGCGACCCCATAGACTGTACAGTACATAGAATTCTCCAAGCCAGAATACAGGAGTGGGTAGCCTTTCCCTCCTCCAGGGGATCTTCCCAACCCAGGGATGGAACTCAGGTCTTCCCCATTGCAGGATTCTTTACCAGCTGAGCCACAAGGGAAGCCCATTTATGTACATATTCATTTGTAAATAATATAGATATATAACTACTATATTAATATATTATCACATAAGAAAGCATAATATAAAAATTAGAAATTCAGAAGGCAAAAGATGAAATATACATTATTTTATATTCTATTTATTAATAGTAAATAAAATAATTCACTATCACTAAGATGTTATTTAGTGAGAGTAATGTGGTTGAATATGTTTAATAATTTCTATAATGTTTCATCACTTTGTGATAAAGCAACTTAAAATCTGGTTCTAAGTACACTTCATCTCAATATTTACATTGCTGGCTGTCAGAGCTCCCAAATATCTTTCACAAAGAGCCCCATATATAAATGGAGGAAATGTATCATTGGGTGAGCTTCTGAGATTATGATATTCATTTTTCAAAATCATCCACCAATTTGCAAGGACTTTGGTGAGAATTCACTAATGCTTGTGTTACTCATGTTATCTTCAATCTTTTTAAGTCATTTATCCATTCCATGCAGGTGGATTCTTTACCAACTGAGCTACCAGGGAAGCCCACTAGATCAGTTAAGTTAGATAATTTACATAAATCCACTTAACCAAGCACACATAAAATGCTAATCAATTGCAGTTGCTTTCAGAGTTAGAAAGGAGTATAGGAACATCCATCTAAGATTGTGGATCTCAACCCTTCACTCAGTATTCTTTGCACCTGATAAGCCCCTCTGTCTGTCTGACATTACAGACATGGAAGGACACCACGTCAACCCATATGTTACTAAGTCCTTTCTCGTATTTTCAGATAGATACACAAGCTTTCATACTTCCTTCCCACACTTAGGTGTATCAGCTCACATAACCCATCTCAGCTGGGCACCCCAGGCCTTTCCTAGTCTACCCCAATGTCACCATTTCACACACCCTGGCCTTCAGCCACATTGAACTATTGAAGCTATCATTATCCTCTGATTGATCTCTGATCAGATCTTTGCTTTCACATTCCTTCTCTGCAATACTCTGTCCACACACTCTGCCTTAACCCCAAGCATCCTCACCTGGTGCTCTCTTCTTCATTCTTCAGGACACACCCCAGATGTAAGCCCTTCTCTGATATTCCTCCTCGCTGTCCAGTCTTCTCTTAGCATTCTATTCATACCTTTAATACTCCTCAACCCAGACTATACACACTCCATGTTTTCCTAGACAGCAAGTCCCTTGAGACTTACAGCAGACCATTTGGGTAACCACAGGCACCTAAATCAACGACTGCGCAGTAAAAGGCATCTCAAAACTGTTTGTTGGATAAATTACAACTTAGCGAGATTTAAGCAATTTTAAAATTAGAAAAGCCAAAGAAGAGAAAATCTCTTTTGAAGAATCGAAAACCATAGAAAGAGGATTCTGAGAAGACACAAGGAATCGGTCGCCTATTATTCTCATGCTGGTTGACCAACTCATAGACAGGACATGGGAGAATCAAAACGAAAATACAGTCGGCAAGATAGTCTCTAATAAATCAAAACTAACTTTCAAGTCAACAAAAATCAGCTGCATTGTCTTCCAAGGGATCCCAAAGTGATGACTCCACTGGTCCCCAGAAGTTCTATGGAGTTGTCATAGAAAGTTAAACAGATTTCATTTCTTGGCCTTAGACTTTATCCTTTAAGAGATCGTGTGTGTGTGTGTGTGTGTGTGTGTGTGTGTGTGTGCGCTCAGTCGCTGTGTTGCGTCTGACTCTGCAGCCCTATGGACCATAGCCCACCATGCTCTTCTGTCCACGGGATCTCCACACAAGAATATTGGAGTGAACTGCCATTTCCTCCTCTAGGGGATCTTTACCACCTAGGGATCAAACCCACAAGTCTTGCGTCTCCTACATTAGCAGGAGGATTCTTTACCTCTAGCGCCACCTAGGAAGGCCTAAAAGATCATCAATAATCAACAGAGTAATTATATCTTCTGCTGTCAAACTGTGCTGTGATAAAGTACTAATTACAGTTGATTCTTCTACAGTTGTTTTGCTGCTGCTGCTGCTGCTGAGTCACTTCAGTTGTGTCCGACTCTGTGCGACCCCATAGACGGAAGCCCACCAGGCTCCCCCATCCTTGAGATTCTCCAGGCAAGAACACTGGAGTGGGTTGCCATTTCCTTCTCCAATGCATGAAAGTGAAAAGTATCTGTTCTAATTTGTTCTAAGCAGCATATAGAAATTTATACGGTCCAACTTATTTCTTTGTGTATGAGGTTTTTTCAGTGTGGTATAAAGAGACACCTCTACTCCACAATGGCTTTGCATGAGCCAAGGTAACATTTTGTTCCTTTTGATGTACATTGAACATTAGTCTAGGGACCTCCCTGGTGGTCCAGGTGTTAAGACTCTGAGCTTCCACTGCAGGGGGCATGGGTTCAATCCCTGGTGGGGGACCTAAGACCCTACATGTTGCATGGTGAAGCCAAAACTAAATAAATAAAAATTTAAGAAAAAACATAGCTTATGATGTATACAACTATATATATTATATAATAAGCATATTGTGTCTCTGCCATTCTGTAGTATCTTAAGGAGGCAGCAGTTTTTGCTAGCAGACATAGCTAGAAAATAGGACTTGGGTTAGTCAGGTTCTTTACTTTCATATATAAATAATGATACTTTTTAGCTAACTCACAAATATTTACTCATAAGAGCTCAAACAATGCTTTGAAGGTAATATTGTTTTTTATTTCAATGTTTACGCTGTATCTAGACACTAGCGTCTTCACACGGCAGTGATCCCTGTGAAGCTGCCATCTTGTGCCACCTTTACTGATCATCTCGGTAATGCTTTTATATCTTGGTAATGAACATGTCCATCTCCATCTCCATTTACATGCCATCGCTGAAACATGTATAACTAGTTTACTGCAGCATATCTCTTGAAGTTATGATATATATACTTAAAACAGTATACAGCTTAGCGAGGACTCAGAGCTAACAATAAATAAGATAAAATGAAAAGCATTTGAGAAAACAATTTAAATATTAATTGATAAACTCTGTCAATTTTAATCTCCCACTTTAGATATTTGTGGAAATGTGTGATTGAAGCTTTTAGAATATACCTTTAGGAAGATACCAGTATTATATAAAAATATTTATTTGGAGACAGTTTTATGAGAGGTTTAAAAAGGGATATCACTGATAGATGTAGACAGAGACAACATAAAATTGTTGTGAGTCAGTGCCAAACAACATATTACAATATCCTATGTCTGTATTGCATTTTAGATCCTACAGTATTCATCCATGCTTTATCTTTTTTAAGCACATGACGTGTTGGGAGATGTAGGAGGTAGGTTTAGTTGACAGAATTTCTGCTCTGTAGAGGAAGAAGCCCGAAAGCTTATCGAAAGCTATGGTTTTATTTTTTCACATTGATGAGTGATTTTTTTTTCCCCTTGCATATGGACTGATTTTTACCATCAGGGCTACATTTCAACATTCCCTTGAATATAAAAACATTCTTTGTCAAGGTCTTAATTGAGTCACTCATAGGAGAAACAAGAGACAATTTGAAACTGCTAAAATATTTCCTTGAGATACATATTCATTCCTCAAGTAGAGAATAACCATCAAAGTCAACACAATTAGCAAATTTGCTTGTGTCAATGTGACCTTACTTTTAATGGCTGGTCTGTTTTCCAATGCATAATCAAGATGCGAGTTATTTCCCCGCTCTTGTGTGACAGGACAGTTTGGATGATCAGTGCCTGGAAAGACTAACCTTAACTAAATCATAAGGTGACCCTGGCCAGCAGAGAGAGAGAATTTCTCTACATAATATTACTGTATCATAACAGCAATAGTGATGTTTCTCCAAAGACTTCACATACAGCTGCCTCAAACTGGCGATCTATGCTCACCCTCTACCATAACTAGACTTTTCAGTTTAATCTTATCCTTAACCGTCCTACGTAGAATGGACCCCTATGGTAGATGTCATTCATGCACACCAAAATTTCTACTTCCCCATTCCTTCTAGGTACATACTCCCTAGGGTTTGTGCTCAGTCACTTCAGTTGTGTCCGACTCTTTGTGACTCTAGAGACTGTAGCCCCACCCCACCCTCCAGGCTCCTCTGTCCATGGGATTCTCCAGGCAAGAATACGGGAGTGGGTTGCTACACCCTCCTCCAGGGGATCTTCCCAACCCAGGATTCGAGTCTGCATCTCCGGCATTGCAGGCAGATTCTTTACCCACTGAGCCACCTGGGAAGCCCACATACTCCCTGAAAGTTGGGTAATGACCATGCCACTTCCTTTGACTGCACAAAATCATTTAAGGTTTGGTGCACAGTTTTCCATATTCTCTTCCCTTGTTGTTGTGCTCATGGAGGTGTCACAGGAATGAAGCGCATGAATGATGGGCCATAATGAGGGCTGCCCTGGACACTTTGCATTGTGCAGAGAATTAATTTTTGTTGTAGGAAGCCACTGAAAATTTAGTGCTGTTTATTACAGCAGCATAATCTAGCCCACCCTAACAGGTGCAGCCTCTGAGCCTCTCAATCCACCCTGATCACCATTTATGTAGCAGCCCACAGCTGCCTATGTAGCTGTCATACCAGTTACTGTTCAGTCACTCAGTCATGTCCAACTCTTTGTGATCCCATGGACTACAGTATGCCAGGCTTCCCTGTCCTTCATCTCTCAGACCTTGCTCAAATTCATGTTCATTGAGTTGGTGATGCTATCTAACCATCTTATCCTCTGCTGCCCCCTTCTCCTTTTGCCTTCAATGTTTCCCAGCATCAGGGTCTTTTTCCAATGAGTCAGTTCTTCGCAACAGGTGCTCAAAGTATTGGAGCTTCTGCATCAGTCCTTCAATGAATGTTCAGGGTTGATTTCCTTTAGGATTGACTGGTTTGATCTCCTTGCAGTAGTTCAAGGGACACTCAAGAGTCTCAAGAGTCATATCAATAAATTGTATTTATACATGAGTTGGCCCCAGTTCTTGTTGAAGGAAAGTCTCACAGAAACATCTTGGAGCAGCCAGAAGGTAGCTGGAACAATCATGCTGTGTGAACCACACCCAGCCATGTCCCTGAATTAGCACTGAGGACTTTCCAACACAAATAATCATCTTGATTTATTATCAAGGAGGTATCGACTTTAAGAGAGGAGAGAGGAGTTTAATTTATAATACACTGAAACTTCTAGGTTAGTGGGAAATTTTGTTGAAATGCCTAGCAAATAATTGGTAATCCAGAAATGGAGCTTGGAAACTGGTCAAGAATGTGGGCATAGATTCAGAAGTAATCTCCACACATTTGGAAGTGGAACATAAGATAGGAATAAAATTTCCAAGGGAAATGGCAGAAAGTGCGAAAAATAAAAAGCCAAGAAAAGAGTCTCAGGAAACAATAATATTGGGAGGGGTGGCAGAGAGAGGAGAGAAGGGAAATATGAGAACTATGATGACAATACCCATTCATTTTGAGAGCTAAGAATACATATCTTCATTAATAAATTCATTTCCATCTAAATTTCAAGGTTTTTAATGAGGATTAAAAATGTACTACTCTTTAACAATCCATTTACTCTCTTGGATATTAAAATAGATTACCCATCTGACAGGCAACTGGACATTATCTGTAATAAAAAGCAAAATGATTTTTAATTCAATACCCCAGAACTCATTTATCAAGATTTAAAGTTCTGCAGAAGAAACAGAACTTTTAAATGCATATGATTTGCTGTGCATTATAGTCATTCATTTGTTTAACAAGCTATTCTGCACCTCTGGCCCATGCTAGGTGCTCTGGGTACAAAGCACAGGCTTTCAGGCAGGGTGCCTCATCCTGAGCCCACGGCACACGCCGCTCCCCTGGCCGGTATGTTGGACTTTGTGCCAACTTTGCTCCTGCAAAGATCACCCCCAGAGCTAATTAGCTAACATTTGTCAAACCCTAGGTTTGTAGAGGGGGCTTCCCAGGTGGCTCAGTGGTAGAGAATCCACCTGCCTACACAGGAGACGCAGGTTTGATCCCCGGGTCAGGAAGATCCCCTGGAGGAGGACATACCCACCCACTCCAGTATTCTTGCCTGGAGAGTCCCATGGACAGAGGAGCCTGGAGGGCTACAGCCCATAGGCTCACAGAGAGTTGGACATGACTGAGCATGCACGCACAGGTTTGTGTGGCAGGACTATACCAGGTACTTTAAATGGGTTTTCTCATTTGATCTTCAAGATTGATTTGGATCATGGCTCTTTTACAGTTGTGGAGGCTTAAATATATTAAGGAACGTGGCTGAAATCACAAAGCAATGAATTGGTGCAGTTAGGACTGAAAATAGGCTGGTCAATGCCAAAAGGATGCTCTGAGCCTTGCTACTCAAAGTGTGGCCCTTACACCAGCAGCCCAGATGTTATCTGCCTACATGCACTAAGTCGCTCAGTCATGTATGACTCTTTGGGACCCTATGGACTGTAGCCCACCAGGCTCCTCTGTCCATGGGATTTCCCAGGCAAGAATACTGGAGTGGGTTGCCATGCCCTTCTCCAGGGGATCTTCCTGTCCCAGGGATCGAACCCACATCTCTTACGTCTCCTGCATTGGCAGACAGGTTCTTTACCACTGGCACCACTTGGTAAGCCCCTGATGTTACCTAAGAGTTTGCAAAAATACAGGAACCCAGTTCCAACTTCAGACGCATGCTATCAGAATTCGGTTTTAACCAGGCCAGGTGGTGATCCCTCTGCACATCACTTTGGGAAGCGCAGTGCAAAGTCTATGCAGACTTCACTTTAATGGATGCTGGGGATTTGGGGACAGGATTTCCCATGAGTTGCTATTTGGGGAGAAAAAAGGTATGTGTGTGTCCTCCAAGGGCAAAAGGAAGGATTCAGACAACAGGTTCCTGCAGTTTCAAGCACTGGCCATCAGCAAGGGTGGGGACCACTTCCAAAAGCGGGAGAGAACCAGCTGGGTCTTGAGGCCAGAACATTTTCTCAATTCATTTCATTAAAACTTGGTCCTGTTCCAAATGGATGCGTGCCCACATCAATAATCTGGAGTTTGCGTCCGCAGCCTGGATTCCATTTTCCAAACAGAATCCAAATATCAAGCGGCACCAACAAGCAGCAGATTTGAAACCTCAGTAGAACTTGCTATTATTGATTACACTGTTTATCATATGGTTCAGCTTAGAGTTGCCTAGTTTAATTAATAACGTCCAGGACAAAACTAGTTTGCTCCGCAGTATCCATTGTTTGCCAGGTAGGAGTATAAACCTTTGGCCTAGAAGTAGATGCAAGGCGGCTGGCAGGCTCCCAGTTACAGGCACAGACTTCGGGGTGCGGCGTCGCCTCTTAAACCGCCCTTCGGAGCCGCGCCGGCCTCCGCCCTCTTGGGTGCGGCCCAAAGCTCTGCGCGTTTCACCCGCTGCCACTTTATTCCTTGTCACCAACTCACCCCGACCCTAACCCGCGTGCCACCTTCCAACTGACAAACCGGCGGGTGGCCTCCGACCTGCCCGGGGCCTCTCGGGGACGGCGGTCCTCAACTGCACCCCGCACCCCGGGAAGGGGGTGGCCCAGGCCGGGGTGCCCCGGGTGGCCCCGCCGGCGGCCGCAGTGGCAGACGGCGAGTCACGTGTGGCGGTGGGGGCGGAGCGCGGCCGCCTGGGTGGGTGGAGAAAACAAAGCCCCCAGCTGTCAGTAGAGGAAGGAGGCGACAGCGCCGGAGCAGGTGAGTCAAGTGCATTTAAAGCGGTACCGCCCTGGCGCACCCCGACACCCCCAGTCCTGGCTCAGTCCTTCCCCGGCCGGGTGCTGGCCGCGCATCCTCCCGCCTCCGGGGGGCTGCAGTCCGCCCGTCGCGCAGCCTGCGGGACCCGGGGTCTCTGAGCCCGGCAAGAAGTTGTGCCGGGGTGGGCGTCGCGCCCCCTAAGTGTGCACCCGCCGCTCTCCCGCGGGCCACATCCCTCCTTCGGGGCCCCAGAGCCGCGCACCCCGGGAAAGGGGGGTGAATCAGGGTTGCCACGCTGGCAGAGGCAAAGTGGACCGGCTCGAGGCTGAGGGCCGGGCTGGCTAGGACAGGGACACTTGGCGCTGGTGGAGGAGGGTGTCTTGGGACTACGCGCCGGAGCGCGCGGACCTCTAGAAGCCAGAGTTGGGGAGCAGGGACCGAGAACTAGGGGCGCTGGCAGGGACTGCGCGCTACGGGGCAGACCTGGAAGTGGAGCGCGCGGGGTCCCGCCCGCTGGGGACCAAATACTGGACCCCCGGCCCAGCTGCCGCCCGCCACCTCTTCACCCCCCCACCAGGGCTTCTCCTCTCGCGGAGACCAGCCCCATCTCTCTCCACTCCCACTCCGGCTCCCGCTGGGGTTCCCGGGCCCCCAAGATGCGGGAACTGGATGGATGCGAAAGACAGCGGGTTATTATGATCCCAAGAGGTTTTCTGCAAGGAGCACCCTGAGCGCAAGGCGGGGGCTGCTCAGCAACTCTTCACTCTGTTTGCTTAAGAAATTCTTCACTCCACTCTTCGAAGGGCTGGCCGTGACCAGAAATCCCACAAAGGGCGGGCAGGGTGGGGTGGCACAGAAAGACCCTTCCCTCTGAAGCCGGAGCGCTCGGTCACGCAGACTTTCAGACCCCGAAAGGGCCAGTGGACTCGGTCACCCCCTTGAGTCACTTTGCCAGTCCCGTGCCAAGAGCCGCCCAGTGCAGAGAGAAGGCAGAGCTGTAACCTCGGAGGCAGGGGAGCTGCAGCCGTTTGATCAGGAGGAGTCTTTGTCTTAACCTCCGGTCCCCTTCTGCTAGTCCTCGCCGGGTCAGCAGCGCGTAGAGTAATTAATATTCTGAGCATTAGCCGTCCCTTGACCCGGGCGCCAGCCAACGCTGCTGTCCCCTCCCTGCGGGCTTTCTCCATCACTTGAGCACGTCTTCTCCTTTTCCAAAAACATGGAACGTGGTCCAGACCCGCCAAGCAAGAGGCGGTCACTAAACGCACTATAGCGCAGTCACGTAAGACCAATGGTTAAGTGTTCAAACCTGCACCCGCCCGCCCGCGAGGAGAAGGAAGAACTTTCTTGATTAGCATAGTATCTGCCCTGCGGCCTCACTGCGAGGCGACCGGTCCTGGCGAGGTGAAGCGTGCAGTCGCGTCTCGATTGAGGTTTGACTCAGCAGTACCAGCTTCTAATCCGAAGGACCCGAGCCTTCCAGCTTTGCCGAACAAGACACTGTGGAATGAAACAGAACAGAGATCAAAAGGTAATAGAAAAATAACAGCGTTTGAGATACTTCGGGGAAGCGCCAAATTTAGCTAAGGAAAGGAGCGGGGAGGGGTCGTCTAGCCAGCGTCCCTTCTGAAAATGCTCCTTGGTTTGCCAGCCTTCTTTGCAGCCAAATTGAGATACCGGTTAGGGGCTGTTAGTAGATCACCAAGATAGGAGGTTTGGAGAGCCCAGCCGGTGGTCCTTAGGTAAGCGTAACTGACAGGTTTCACTTGCATAGGAAGAGCAATGCTCCCAAAATTTGCGCTTGAGGAGCTCTGAAAAATCCTCATGTAAGTATCTCATCCTAACCCACTTGAATTAGGCAAGTTTGGAGATGACAGCAAGGCATTGGTTTTGGGTTTGTTGATGTGGGGTGGATGTGTGTGTGTGTGTGTGTGTGTGTGTGTCCGCATGTGTTTATCTCCAAGTGATTCCATTGTGCAGCCAAACCTGAGAACCAGTGAGGCAAGGGCAGAGTTCAGTGACCTGGCAGCTCGTAGCTGCCAGACAAGATACCAGTTTAACTACCTGGGTGGGAGAAACCAAGCTGAAACTGGGGGGGCTAGTGACAAGGAGGGGGAGGGGTCTGTCATCTGGCGGCTTGGCTAGCGTTGGTACCTGCCACATCATTTTTCACCCTCTTAGCCCAGAGTCTGGTTCTTACTGGAAAGATTGAAGTTCACTGTCGATGCCTGGTTTATGCACGGTTGTTAAGGATACGGTAGAAACTTCATTCCAGCGTGATTCACGTGTAGCAGGCAGTGGGAAAACCCAGCAGAAACTAACTCCGAGCAGCTTCGTGAGTCAGCAGGCTGTACTCCAAGGCGGAGCCCAGAGTAGGAAATAGTTACATCCAGTAGCTTATCGACACGCACTATTCCACTCCTTTGAAAGCTCATTTGAATGTCTGATCAGGATCTGTCTGCTTGTACCAGGCTCTCGCTTTTCCACCACCTTATTCTACCTGCTTCCTATAATGCCGTCTGCTGTTAGAAGAGGAAACATATAGCCAACTAGATAGACGTCTTGTAATTTCCTTGGTGGGAGGCATAAAAAAAAATGTTGGCAAAGTGGTTTGGGTTATTTCAATTATGCAAAACAGAGAGGATGAATTTGCAGCACATACATTTTGAATACAAAAAAATGAAATAACTGATGACATATTCAGGGGTAAATTAAAGGGTCTGTTTAAATAGAAATGATTACATCTAATATTTTATGTCATGTTAGATTATGTTCGGGGAAGGCAGTGGCACCCCACCCCCGTACTTTTGCCTGGAAAATCCCATGGACAGAGGATCCTGGTGGGCTCCAGTCCATGGGGTCGCTGAGAGTCGGACACGACTGAGAGACTTCACTTTCACTTTTCACTTTCATGCATTGGAGAAGGAAATGGCAACCCACTCCAGTGTTCTTGCCTGGAGAATCCCAGGGACGGGGGAGCCTGGTGGGCTGCTGTCTGTGGGGTCGCACAGAGTCGGACACGACTGAAGCGACTTAGCAGCAGCAGCAGCAGATTATGTTAGAGTTTATGTTACTATCCAAAAGTTTCTTGTTTTAAAAAAATCATCCTCAAGGCATGATCCTAGTAAGATAGCCTATTTAAAGATGTACACAGTTTATGAAATACTTATTTTTATTACTATTAACTTCAATTTTTATACCTCTCTTTTCCTCATTATTCTTTATATCATGTCATCATCACTGTCTTGCCTAAATGCTTTCTTCCCCATTCTCAGTTTCTTTATGGGGGAACAACCATGCCTAGCATGAAGCAAGCATTCAATATCATCAGCTATTGAACTTTTTTTGACCCCATGTACCCTGCTTGGTATTCTATTAACTGGAAGGGGCCTTTAATGTCTACAACTCCTATAGCACAGAACACAGACCTTTTGTAAATATTCAGACTGAACATTATCAGACTGTGCGGAAGATATTTTTAAGCAAAGCATCCTGAGTACATTCATTTTTATTTTTTTTCCAAGACAGATATTCTGGGTATGTAGGAGCCAAAGTTCTGTTACGGTTCTTAAAAACCATAAGATGGTAGCGCTTTGTTCACTTACATCTTTATATAAAGCAATTTCACATCAGGACTTCCCTAGTGATCCAGTGGTTAAGACTGTGCTTCCACTACAGGGGGCATGAGTTTGATCCCTGGTCAAGGAACTAAGATCCCTCATGCCCCATGGTGTGGCCAAAAACTGAAAATAAAATTAGCGTCCTGAGTATAACTAATACTTGTCCTGTTACTTAACTATACTCTCATGGATCAAAGATCCACTTCACAAGAATTTCACTCTCGACCACTTATTATCAGAAACACACACACACACACACACACACACACACACACACACATTTAACCATGTGGATGCCAAAAGGAACTAGGAGAGTTATTTCAGAGTAGGATAAATGGTAGGTTAATAGTTAGACAGCTTTAATAAAACCTTCTAGGCTTCCACCTACATTAAAAATAGCACAAAACATCTATATAGCCAGAATATTTAAAAGTGGAAATTTGGGTGTATTCCTTGCTGGATGCCAGCAAAATGAATGTTAATAAGAATTTCCAAAGGTCAGATGACATAAATGCACCCATTCTCATTCCAGTGTAGTGGATAAAAGTCACTTGGAATACACTTCTGTTATTTCAATGCCTTTGGGAGAAGCTGTAAGATACAGAAAGGCTGAAATACAATCTAGAAAAATGAAACTAATCCAGATTAATCAGAAACTGTTCATCAGAGGATGCTAAAAACCTAGCTCTGTGATAGTCACAAGTAGGCCAAAGAGGGTGAGGTGCAAAGAAAGGGTGTCACTTCAACTTTAGAAGCTCTGAAGTTTTTGAGAACAGATGAGAACCACCCAGTCTTATTATCCTAAATATACACAGCCCATTGATCTTATTAATCTAAACACAGTTGGGTAGATAGTTTTCCCATGTGCCAAATAGCACAGGTTGTTAAATGATCTGGCAAAGTGGGGAGAAACCTGGAATCCTGACTTCTTTCCAAGGGTATATTCTACCATCCTGCTGTTTCTTGACTAGGTATTTTTGTTTTGTTTTAAGATTTATTTATTTGGCTGCACCAGGTCTTAGTTGCAGCACACAGGATCTTTAGTTGTGGCTTGCAAACTCTTAATTGAGGCCTGTGGGATCTAGTTCCCTGACCAGGGATTGAATCCGGACACCCTGCATTGGAAGCACAGAGTCTTCCACTGGACCACGGGGAAGTCCCTTGACTAGGTTTTGATGTAATCTTGCCTGGAGGTTCTGGGTAGGCAAGCTCAATTCTAATTATCTCTTCCCTCCTAGAAAAAGGAGAGACTCTCACATATATCATGCTCTCATTTATTCTCAAATTATCCACCTTTGGCCTAGGCCAACCTGAAACATTTGGAGCCATCGTTAGCTTCTTATCCAGATAAGCAAAGTGAGAATGTTTAATTTGTATGGTGATGGTAGTGGTTTAGTTGCTAAATTGTGTCCAACTCTTTGCGACCCCATGGACTGTAGCCTGCCAAGTTCCTCTGTCCTCAGGATTTTCCAGGCAAGAATTTGGAGTGGGTTGCCATTTCCTTCTCTATTTAACTTGTATGCTGCTGCTGCTGCTGCTAAGTCGCTTCAGTCGTGTCCGACTCTGTGCGCCCCCACAGACGGAAGCCCACCAGGCTCCCCTGTCCCTGGGATTCTCCAGGCAAGAATACTGGAGTGGGTTGTCATTTCCTTCTCCAATGCGTGAAAGGGAAAAATGAAAGTGAAGTCGCTCAGTCGTGTCCGACTCCCAGCGACCCCATGGACTGGAGCCTACCAGGATCCTCCGTCCATAGTATTATCCAGGCAAAAGTACGGGGGTGGGGTGCCACTGCCTTCCCCATTTAACTTGTATAAGGTCCCTTAAATGTTAGTCGTATCATTCAGCAAATGTTAAATGCACTGGGACTTCCCTGGTGGTCCAGTGGCTCCAAAATCACTGTGGATGGTGATAACAGCCAGGAAATTAAAAGACACTTGCTCCTTGGAAGGAAAGCTATGACATATCTAGACAGCATATTGAAAAGCAGAGACACCACTTTGCTGACAAAGGTCCATGTAGTCAAAACTATGATTTTTCCAGTAGTCATGTACAGATGTGAGAGCTAGACCATAAAGAAGGCGGAGTGCCAAAGAACTGATGCTTCTGAATGGTGATGCTGGAGAAGACTCTTGAGAGTTTATTGGGCTGCCAGGAGATCAAACCAGTCAATCCTAAAGGAAATCAACCCTGAATATTCTTTGGAAGGACTGTTGCTGAAGCTGAAGCTCCAGCTCCAATACTTTAACCACCTGACTTGAAGAGCTCTCTCATTGGAAAAGACCCTGGTGCTGGGAAAGATTGAAGGCAAAAGGAGAAGAGGGTGGAAAAAGATGAGTTGATTAGATGGAATCACCAACTCAATGGACGTGAATTTGAGCAAACTCTGGAAGATAATGAAGGACAGAGGAGGCTAGAAGACAGAGGATCCCATCCATGGGATCACAAAGAGTCAGACGTGATTTATCGACTGACCAGTGAACAGTTCCCTTATTGAGGGTATTTTCAGAAGCAGGAAAAAAATTTTTTAAGGAATTTTAGCGATGTTTTAGTAAACCATAAAACTTCTGAACCTAAACTGTCCAAACAGTGAAATACTAACTTAGATTGAGCTGTCACTGTTTCCAGAGGTCTAGAAAATGCAAACATACACCCTTGACAGCAAGTCCATAGTCACACTTGCTTCAGCTCTTTAGCCATAGAAACTTTGTTATGCCACCCTATGAGGGCATTTCCAGTCTTACTTGTTTTAGTATATGAATGCATAATTTGAGGATCTATTCAGATTTTGACATTTTTCATTGGCTGTCACGTCATACACTTAAAGCTTGATGCAGAAACTTGCTTCTTTGGGAAATTGCACCACTCTTCTAAAGTATACATTTAAGATATTAATAAATTGCTTGCTACTTACCAAGGCAATGGTCATTGGATAATAAGCAAATATGCATATAATCAGGCTACCCTGGTGGCTCAGACAGTAAAGAATCTGCCCACAATGCAGGAGATGCAGGTTCAATCCCTGGGTCGGGGAGACCCCTTGGAGAAGAGAATGGCTACTCTCTCCAGTACTCTTGCCTGGAGAATACCGTGGACAGAGAAGCCTGGTGGGCTACAATCCATGGGGTTGCAAAGAGTTGGACATGACTGAGAGACTAACACTTCACTTCTACTTCATACATATAATCACTTATATCACTAAAGACTGACAATATGCTGTGAACAATTTAGTTTGAAATTTCCAAATTGAAAAATAGGTCAGATTAGGATCCAGAAACTCAAATTATATACCTTCTTCTCAAAGTTGAATAGATTACTCCTGAGTCCAGAAGAAGTATTTGAAAGGACAGCTATGTTGATAGGAACTTGTTGTAATTTTTTACTGTAAATGTTGCCTCTCATAAAATTTCCTTCAGTTAAGAGAACTTCCTCTTTCTGATGACTTGTTCATGCCACAGACCATTTTCAAGTGAGTTTCACTTAGATTACTAAAGCAACTTTAAAGGTTATGTGTAATAACTCTTGTCCTCTTCATCTCTTCCAAAATCAGTACACCTGAAATTTAGAGACAAAAATTCAAACACTGCACTATAAATAATGTGTATGTTGAAGTATCTGAAATCAGCTAAATCATTTCTAAAAATGAAAACCAATTGTAAATGCATTTAAGCCCATCCTAGGACTATGGGTAGTAATGGCTTGTTGATAACTAACTTCCAAGGTAACTTAACCCACTAGTGTTCCTGATGGAATAATTGGGGAAGAGGAGGGGACAATGGAAGATATTAATAGATTGTATAACTCTTATGTTGACTGGGTGAGGAACTAGTTCAAGTGAAATTAGCTTTCCTACCTTATCATAATTTAGCTTTCACTAATTTGTTTTTACTAAATACATTTTGTTTGATAAGTGTCCACCACACACATATATATAAGGGCTTCCCAGGTGCTGCTAGCAGTAAAGAACCCACCTGCCAATGCAGGAGACATTGGAGACTCGGGTTCGATCCTTGGGTCGGGAAGATCCCCTGGAGGAGGGCACGGCAACCCACTCCAGTATTCTTGCCTGGAGAATCCCTTGGATAGAGGAGCCTGGCAGACTGCAGTCCACAGCGTCACGCAGAGTTGACCACGACTGAAGCAACTTAGCATGCATACATATATCACTAGTAGTTTTCTCCACAGAGAAGGCAATGACAACCCACTCCAGTACTCTTGCCTGGAAAATCCCACGGACGGAGGAGCCTGGTAGGCTGCAGTCCATGGGGTCGTGAAGAGTCAGACACGACTGAGCATCTTCACTTTCATGCATTGGAGAAGGAAATGGCAACCCACTCCAGTGTTCTTGCCCCAGGGATGGGGGAGCCTGGTGAGCTTCCGTCTATGGGGTTGCAAAGTCAGACACGACTGAAGCGACTTAGCAGCAGCAGCAGCAGCAGTTCTCTCCAAAGTAATTCCTAAAAGTAGGAATTAATTGGATTTACTGTATTTTTACCAGAATAGGGAATTCATAATTGTCAAAAGCTTAAGCAGGATCAAAAGTGATACCTTGCCAGGGCCCTGTGGGGCTCCTGAGCCCAAGGCCTTTCTGTGTCCCCCATCTCTTTGATTATAGGAAGCAACTTTCATTCAGCTTCCATAACTTCCCTTGAGTTCAATGGGTGAATTCAAGTAGTTGTTAATTAGGGAAGGGAGAGCATGTGAGACCAGGGAGAAACAGTCAAGGGCAGCCTTGGGGCAAGATCCTGTTTCCCCATCAATGGATACACACAATATGTTTGAGCTGTTTTGCAGATACTGAAACCCCTCCAGGTGGAGAAGTTAACAATGGTATGCTGCCCACAAGCATGTAGACCCCAGACCAGTTGGACCTGAAGGTTGCCAACTTACCTCACCACCAACCCATTAGAAGAATGTCTACAAGCTGATCACACCCTCTTTGAGCAATTACTATAAAACCTCCCACTATCTTCCCAAGTTGGGACACATAGTTTCGAAGACTAGCTCTCTGTGGCCCCCTTTGCCTGACAATGCAATAGAGCTATTCTTCTCTACTTCACTGAAAACTATCTCCAAGATTTGATTTGGCACCAGTGTACAAAGAAGCTGAGCTTTCAGCATCAAAACACTCAAAAATATTCTGGTGATGGGCAGGCCTTGGTTCTGACTTAGAGTTGATTATAAACATCATGGCAGGAATGACTGTTGGTATTTGAAGTCAGTAGACGGGAAAATAAGCAAGAAAACGCAACTGGAAAATGAGGCAATTCCTGGATTTTTTGCTAAAATTTTTGAAACTTTTTATTGGCTCGCATACATAAAACTGAAATCAGAAGACTAAATTACCCTCTTTAAAAGCTAGTCAAGTCAGCTTTCAGCAACCAATAAGCAAGAGTGGCGAGAGTGCCTGCAACCACCTTACACCTCCTTCCTTCAAAGATAATCTTAAATCCAATCAACCTGCCAAAATGTGGTGTATTAAGAATCACCTCTCATGAGTCTAAGGAACCACTACTTTCACTTTCCCACTGAACATCTCCAGAAGAAGAAAAGACAGGGAACTAGAAGAAAAACCTTCCTGCTTTGTGCCACCTCGTTCTTCTCCAGAAAGGAAGCTATTGATGCAAGACTCCTGTTAGCTTTACTTCCAACTTACCCTATATCATAATTTTTTTTTTTAAAGGGTGGTCTTTGGGGCACAAATCTCCCAAAAGAAGTTTCCATAAATCAAGGCAGTAATAGCCAAGTGCTCCATCTGGTATTGGCAAGTCCAGAAAGCAATTCCCTGTGCAGCTGGGATGTTTAAACAACACTGTCAGTGGGTCTGTTAATTCTCCACCCCAGCATCTGCTCTCCTAACACTTACATGTAAGTTAGAATCTAGGGTATGTTTTTAGCAATGGTTGCCAGATAAAATACAGGAACCCCAGTTAGGTCTGATTTTCAGATGAACAAGGTTGTTTTTTGTTTTCAGCCTAAATATATATATTGCATGGAATATACTCATACTGAAAACATTAATCTTTTATGTAAAGTTCAGATTTAACTGGGTATCCCATCTTTTTGATGGTGGTTGATTGAAGTTTTATTTCTTTTCTTTTTTTTTTTTTTTTTTTTGCTAAATCTTACAATCCTACTTTTATCCCATTATCTCAATATGATCAGTTTTCCTGGTCTGTAAAATATGTGATCCGTAACTATATTTCCGAGGATAATAAAACATCTGAGTTACCTTCACCTACTAAAGAGAAAAATCAAGTCACTATCAGAAGTTTTGTGCACATTTTGCTTACTTAAGAAGGGAAATAAAAAGTAAAGCCAGATCCAGAAAATTAGAAACTTTTTAACAATTTTATTCATTTATTTAATTTTTGGCTGTGCTGGATCCTCACTGCACTGCCCGGGCTTCTCACTGTGGTGGCTTCTCTGGCTGCAGAGCCCCAGCTCTCGGTGCTTGGGCTTTAGTGGTTGCACCAGGCAGGGTAGAACACAGGCTCAGTAGCTGTGGCTCCTGGGCTTCGTTGCTCCTTGGCCTGTGGGATCTTTCCAGACCAGGAATCAAACCAGTGTCCCCAGCATTAGCAGGTGAACTCCTATTCACTTTGCCACCAGGAAAGTCAGCAACATGTTTTATTTGTAAAATATCTTACGGTACGTTCTATTCTTTCACAAACCTCTTAATAGATACTTTAATAGGTACATGGGGTAACGTGAAAAAACCCATCAACCACACTGCTGGTCAAAGTTCACCCTCAGGTGATTCCAATGATGCCTTGCTAAACTGAGGTTCCAGGTCCTGTATTGTCAGCATCACCTGGGATATCTTGAAAGGCAGAGTTTTGGGCTCCACCCCAGACCTTCTCAATCAGAATCTTCACTTTAACAAGAGCCATACGTGATTCATGTACATATTAAAGTTTGAAAAGTCCTGAACTAAAGAATCCACTTTTTCACCATAAATTGGTCTTTATGTTTAATATCCCGTTGCAGTAATCCTTAACAAACTGTCTCTTTTAACACATTAGGAGTAGTCTCCTTTGATCGAGTATCTTCAGGATAGGGAACTACTGTATTTCTATTTTATTCATATGAAAATCCTAAATGACCATTTCTAATATTGTTTTATAATGAGCATATGTAACAAAATAAGATAAATGTAAGTTTAAAAATGTCTCTCACTAAAACGAATTCAACAACCTATTATAACATTCTGGGTTGTCCTTAAGAACCTACAAATCACCAGCAAATCTTTTTGTGCCTTTTTACTTCATATATTACAACTTACATAAGAATATTTCAGTTCAGTTTGGTGCTCGGTGATGAACTAAGGGGGTGACATGGGGATAAGGTGGGAGGCAGGTTCGAGAGGGAGGGGATATATGTATACATATTGCTGATTCACTTTCACTTTAGTGAAACTAACACAACAGTATAAAACAATTATAATCCAATTAAAAAATTTTAAGAATATTTATATGCCAACACCATACATTCATAGTATTCCTGCTGCTGCTACTAAGTCACTTCAGTCATGTCCGACTCTGTGCGACCCCATAGACGGCAGCCCCCAGTCTCCCCTGTCCCTGGGATTCTCCAGGTTAGAACACTGGAGTGGGTTACCATTGCCTTCTCCGCATAGTATTCCTAGGTTCCTCTAAAACTAAACAAAGGACATGCAGTTTGGGCCTATGGCAAAGGCCCAAACTACTCTTAGGAAAATCTAAGTTTTAAAAAGTAATTTAAAAGGTTTCATAGATCTTAATGCCTCTTGAGTTCAAAAACCTCCCTTTATAGTTGCCTCCTTGTTTTTTAGAAGTTACAAGCTTGTATGCTAGAAAGAATTCTGAAATTGGGGTGAGAACATCAGAAGCCCTGATGGGTACAACCAGTTCTGCAGCTGACCGACTGACAGATGATTCGGGAGACTTTAACATCCTCCATCACCATCCCTGAAATTGAGTTTTCTCAGCTGTCAGACAGAGTGGAGTCTGAAATTGTCTCACAAGATTCATATAAGAATCTTGAATGGTATCTTATTTGTAAGATATCTTAAGGTACTTTCTGTTCTTTCACAGACCTTTCAATTAAATAGATACTTTCACAGGTAAATTGTTAGCTCAAGTATAGTAAGGGGAGAAAGCCATCAACCATGTCCACAGGACGCCGATGATTGAAGTTCAGTCTCAGATGGTTCCAATGATGCCTTGTTGATCAAGTGAGGGCCAAGACCTGTAGCATTAGCATCACCTGGGATGTGTGTCTCTGTGATGACTGTGTTGTGTACGGCGATGTGGTCTTAAGATTTGTTTTGTGTCCTGCTTCAGCTAGGGCTGGCAGTTGACTGAAGATTACATGATGTGGTTTCCCACAACATGCCTAATTTGAAATAAAGTGAAAGTTGCTCAGTCATGTCCAACTCTTTGCAACCCCATGGACTATGCAGCATGTGGAATTTTCCAGGCCAGCATACTGGAGTGGGTAGCCATTTTCTTCTCCAGGGGATCTTCCCAACCTAGGGATCAAACCCAGGTCTCCTGCATCGTGGGCAGATTTACCCGCTGAGCCACAAGGGAAGCCCATTTGATTTGGAACAAAGATGACGGTAATTTTAACAGTCCCGTCTACGGAGCCATTGCACACACACCTCATAGACATGCAACCTGAGGCTCTATGACCTTGACAACCATAAGTTTCCCCTCTGCATCAGAAACTGAAAGTTTTCCTCCAGGTTGGGGTCACCAATGTGTCCTGGGGGCACCGAACAAAAATTCCTCATCAGATTACCACTCGCGGCTCTGTGAAATCAAATGATCTGAGGCTTTTTCCTGCCTGAATTCTATACAATCCTCTAGCACTTTTTTCCAGGAAAAATTTATTAATGGGTTATAAAAGACATGCTTTAATATTTAGTTTTTTAAATAAAATATTATTCTTTCAAAAACATGTTTTTATGTCACTGTTAACACATTCATTCTAATAATTGTGGTTATCAGTTATTAAGTAGCTTTGTATCTGAAACAACCACATAATCCCAGATAGAAAGAAGATTCATGGTCATTTTGTTAAGACACCCCAGGGCAGAGTTCTCCCCTCTACCCAGCCCATGGAGGAGAAATTCAGTTGTTTTGTTGTTTTAATTCATTACTGAGAGTCTGAAAAAGATGAGGTAGCGGCGTGAGGGGAAACACCCCTCATCTAACCACCTTCATGCAACTCTCGCAAATCTATTTGTATGTTTGCATGGAGCTCTTACTGTCTGCATTTGCATTCAACAATATTTCACATAAAAATTTCCCTTAGCATGGTGAATGCCACTTCCCATATTCAACAGTGTTTCTAGCTTCAGTATCTTTGCACTGCCTTCTGTCTAGGATGAGAGTTATTTATGCTTAGCCTTTGTCTTAGCTCAGCTGTTAATCCTTTTAGGGCCCCACCCCTCCACGTGTGTTCCCGGACCAGTGAAACATCTTCTAAGTGGAGCTCAAGCTCCACCCCGGACGTTCTCCATCAGAATCTGTCCTTTAATGAGATCCACAGGTGTCGGTTGTTATGAGTGAGCATTGTTCAGGAAGGCCTTTCCTAATCTCCTAACCACCCCTTCCCACCACCTCCCACTGGCCCACCCATCCAGGATAGGATAGGATAGGATAGGTGGATCCTTGTGATTGCCTTTTCGTTCCCCCCACACCCCACCCCGTCTCTGGTTGGAGATGGTGGTGGACTTGTAGTCATCACCAGTCCCTGGGTCCTCAGGCAGCTCTTGGTATGTAAGAGCTTCCTATTTGGAATTTTTATCATTTTCCAGCCCCCCTGCTTTCATAGATGAAGAAATGCAGAAGACAAGTTTTCTTCCTGCTGGGAAACGGGGTGCTCAGGTAGGACTCTCTTGTTCATTGGCTTGCAGTTCAGTTTTTTGTTTGTTTGTTTCTGTTGCAAGATTTTATGATGGAAAACTCATGGGGCAGGTGATGCTTCTCTGCAAGTACTTTCTAAAAGTCTACTGCTGGAACTTTGTTTCTTTTGCCTAAAATATTGATATCTTTTAAACACCAACATCTCTGAGAGGAATTGTGCTTTACACTCG
Organism: Tragelaphus eurycerus; assembly: GCA_935064755.1. Taxonomy (NCBI): domain Eukaryota; kingdom Metazoa; phylum Chordata; class Mammalia; order Artiodactyla; family Bovidae; genus Tragelaphus; species Tragelaphus eurycerus. Next base: position 418,901 of record CAKXYN010000121.1, on the reverse strand, counting down.
GTGTGCAGGTGGAGCAGCCAGCAGGTTTGGGTCAGTGTTTGGTGAGAGACAGAAATAGTGATTCTCTGCTGGAAGGAGATACAAAACATTTGTAGGTGATGTGCTGTGTGTGTGTGAGCTAAGTCGCTTCAGTCATGCTTGACTCTGTGCAACCCTGTGGACCATAGCCCGCCAGGCTCCTCTGTCCATGGGATTTTCTAGCAAGAATACTAGAATGAGTTGCCATTTCCTTCTCCAGGGGACCTTCCGAACCCTGGGATCGAACCTGTATCTGTTATGTCTCCTACATTGGCAAGCATGTTCTTTACCACTAGCGCCATCTGGGAAGCCCACAGTAGGTGATAGGAAAGACAAAGAGTGGAACGCTGCAAAGCTGCTTCTGGTTCTGACTGGTGTTACAATAGTTTTGTCTTGACTCATACCACGGGTCATTTTTCCATTTAAAAAAATTCACATTTTTTGGATCTGTAAGAATCTCAGGATGGGGCTTCCCTGGTGGCCCAGTGGTTAAGACTCTACGTGGGGTGGAGGTTCTGTCCCTGGTCAGGGAACTAGTTATGCATACTGCAAGGTGTGGCCAAAAAAAAAAAAACTCAGGATGGACTTTTCTCCCTCATCCTGCATCTCATCCGTGACAAATTTCATCCACCTGCTACTGGTTTTTCTTTTCAAATGTTTTTTTTAATTGTAGACAAAATGCAGGTACATCAATACTGATGTTTTTAAACTCACCTTAAAACTAAGCAACACCTGAACCACGGGGAACTTTCACTGTATTCATGAACCACCAAGTCTTTTCACTGTGGAAGGAGTGTTTTGTGAACTCGGGGATGGACAATCTGCTGGAGGGAGGCTGAGCCCTGGAGGCTGCTGTTTTGAAGTTGTGGGAGACTGATTCAGGCTTTGGAATCAGATTGTACCCAGAAACAAGAAACATCTGTCCTGCAGGGCTATTGTTCCTCATATCTGAAAAGAACAAGAGGCTCCTGGTACTGCTTACCAACAGCTCCTACAATTAGCTACACAGATCACAAGAGTATAATTATATTCAAGAGCGTGTGGCTCTCCGGCCCCGGGAGTCTACCACTGTACTTTCCCGTCACCATGGACACCAACTCCAGAGGAATCCTAAGTCTAAGTCAGGTCTGTCCCTTGGGGAAGCATGTACAAGGCTGTCCTAAACTGCTTATCTGAGCATCTATGATACGATTCATGGTAGTTTGCCCAGACTTTGGACCTTGGGTGGAGTTTGCAAGTCATTTGAAGCCTTCAGAGTTTTGAAGCCTTCAGAGTGTACCCTGTTGAGCAACCTGACGCAGGTGAGGTTGACTAGAATGATTGTGTGTTCTACATGCTGTGACATCAAGCTTTAAGTCCATTTGAATCATACTTTCCCTTGGGGTGGTGGCCCATCCCAGTGAAAAGAGATTTTTAACAATATATTCTTGGGAGGCTTAGGGGTATTCTAAGAGTTGCTCTTAGAATCTGAAAGCATTTTTGTGGTTTGTTTTTCACATTTGGGGTGTTTGTTTTAAAAAGTTAAAAAAAAAAAAAAAACCTTATTACTAGCCTTGGATACTTTTTTTCCTACCATATTAATAATTTTGTAGGAATTTGGTTGAGTTTTACACCTTGATTTCTCCATCGGGAAGAACTATGCATATGTTTGTTACTAATGCTCATGAGTAGAGGTTCTAGAGACGAAAATGTTAAAAGAGTCAGTTAAAATTATTCCAGATGTGAAGAGTTGGAGAGATGATAGAGTCTGCAGCAACATCTCCCAAAACATTCAAAAGAAAAGTAAATGAGTTAAGACCAAAAAAAAAAAAAAAGTGAAAGTGTTGGTTGCTCAGTCATGTCCGCCTCTTTGCGACCCCATGGACTGTAGCCCGCCAGGCTCCTCTGTCCATGGGATTCTCCAGGCAAGAATACTGGAGTGGGTAACCATTCCTTTCTCTAGGGGATATTCCTGACCCAGGGATCAAAGCCGGGTCTTGTGCATTGCAGGCAGATTGTTTACCATCTGAGCCACCAGGCCAAAAAAATAAAAAAAGGTTGTCTCTTATTAGCCTCCTATTCAAATAAGGATCTTCTCTTAAAACTTTGCAAGTTAGGCATGCTGCAGCTGCTAAGTCACTTCAGTCATGTTCAACTCTGTGCGACCCCATAGATGGCAGCCCACCAGGCTCCCCCGTCCCTGGGATTCTCCAGGCAAGAACACTGAAGTGGGTTGCCATTTCCTTCTCCAATGCATGAAAGTGAAAAGTGAAAGTGAAGATGCTCAGTCGTGTCCGACTCCTAGCGACCTCATGGATTGCAGCCCACCAGGCCCCTCTGTCCATGGGATTTTCCAGGCAAGAGTACTGGAGTGGGTTGCCATTTAACTTCATCCTTATTGGTTTTATTAATAATAAGTCATTTACTTTTAAATTTTTATTTATTTATCTACTTCTGGGCAAGCACTGGGTCTTTGTTGCTGCATGCAGGCTCTCTCTAGTTTCAGTGAGCAGGAGTTGGAGTTACTCTCTAGTTGCAGCACTCAGGCTTCTCTCGTTGTGGAGCACGGGCTCTCAGCACATGGACTTGTTACTGTGGCTCCCAGGCTTAGTTGCCCTGTGGCCTGTGGAATCCTCCCAAATCAGAAATCAAACCTGTGTCCCCTATATTGGCAGGCAAACACCCAACTAATGGACCACCAGAGAAGTCCCAATGATCAGTCATGTGAAATATTATCCAGGGAGTGGGTTCTTATCCCAGTTCTGCTCAAAGAGCGATTGAAACAGTTCTGTTCACCTGTGGCGCCTACTCATCAATAAAGAAGGGATTTTTATTTTTAACTTATCCTTTTCCCACAAGACATCCTGGTGCACTGAAAAGTGTTTGTTAATCCAGCTTTCTCAAAATTAAGTACAATAGAAAATGCACTGAGAACTGTATTTCTCCTCCTCTGGAGAATTCACACATTCTTTAAAACATGAGGAAAATATATAGTTTTGATGACCCACTAGCACATCAAATTAATTGAGTTAGATTGTAACAGACAGAAGCGGTGGTAAGATTCACACTTCCACTTAATATGTGGAGAATGCCATTGCAGCTGGTCAAAATAGGAAAGCAGAGGGATTTCTAGCAGAGCAGATGCATTTTATAAAGGATGCACTCAGAAACCCTTCTCTGCTCACTTTCCCCTGTGCCTGTGGTTGGCGCTGAGTCATCTCTCCACCAATCAGCTTGGGCTGAGACGCAGAGACGTCATATACTGCATCCTGTCAGACAGAAGTGAAGATGTGGGAAAATCAGAACCTCTGACCTGGTCCAGCAATGAGTTGTACTGTGCTGCCCACACGTACAGTACAGGCAAGACAAGAAAGCCTGCATCCCATGGTGCAAAGGGTGTTCCCTTTTACAAGACTAACTGAGTGCTAGAAAATGCAAAAAGGCCAAACATCAACATTTGTGACCAGGGTTAAGAATCATTGCTGTGTTTATCGTGTGGCCCTGGTAACATCGTTAATGCCAGATGGTGCTTGCAGAGGGGCTTATGATGAACAGAGCCTTCCCCTGACTGGGCCATAGTGTCACTGCATCTGGACTCTGGAGACACAGCCCTGGGATGCCTTCCTGCTCCTGGTGGGAGCAAACACAGGCAGGTGTGTTCTACACATCTTTCAGTCTGGCATCATCAGTGTGTTCTAGCAGAGATCATCTCACAAAATTAGTGCCTAACTCGCTGTATGCTTTTCTTTATGCCAAGTAGTATCATAGTGCAATTGATCCTCGATCAATGTAGGTTTGAACTGCATGGGTCCACTTGCACTTGCAGATTTTTTAATAGTAAATACTACAGTACTGCAGTACTGCATGGAGAAGGCAATGGCACCCCACTCCAGCACTCTTGCCTGGAAAATCCCATGGCTGGAGGAGCCTGGTAGGCTGCAGTCCATGGGGTCGCTAAGAGTCAGACATGACTGAGTGACTTCCCTTTTACTTTTCACTTTCATGCATTGGAGAAGGAAATGGCAACCCACTCCAGTGTTCTTGCCTGGAGAATCCCAAGGACGGGGGAACCTGGTGTGCTTCTGTCTCTGGGGTCGCACAGAGTCGGACACGACTGAAGCGACTTAGCAGCAGCAGCACAGTACTGCATGGACCCTGGCTGGTTGAATCCTTGAATGCAGAAGAACCTTGGATGTGGAGGGCCAACTGTAAATTATACTTGGATTAACCTCCACCTTGTTCAAGAGTCAACTGTGTTTTTAAAGCCGGATGCAGCCTTGGAGGTCATCTCATTGAATCCCATTTTTTCTAGATGAAAAACTGAGGCCTGGAAACTTTTCCTACTAAAAACTTAGTAATTTTAGAGTCCTAAAGGGTTTGGTTTTTTTTTTTCAGCTCATTGTTTGCAGTTGGTAGTGCTTGTTGGGTCATCTAAGCAACCTCCTGGTTTTCAAGCACAGGGTGCTTCTGTGTGTTCAGCTGACAGCTCAACCTTGGCTGTCACCCCGAGGAGCAGAAAGGAAGGACTTTGTGGGATGGGGAGGAAGATGGCAGAAAAATAATCGTCTCTAGGACAGTCCATGGGGTCGCTGAGAGTTGGACACGACTGAGTGACTTCACTTTCACTTTTCACTTTCATGCATTGGAGAAGGAAATGGCAACCCACTCCAGTGTTCTTGCCTGGAGAATCCCAGGGATGGGGGAGCCTGGTGAGCTTCCATCTATGGGGTCGCACAGAGTCGGACACGACTGAAGCGACTTAGCAGCAACAGCAGCAGCAGGACTTAAAAGACTTGAAAGACTTCAGACTGTTAAACACAGCATTAAATGAAGTGATATCTACAAAGCCTGAAATCCCTCCAACAGTCCTATGACATGTGAGGATTCTACTCTAACAGGAAAAGTTCCACTTGTGGTCAAAAGATTAAGATTATTTTTTGTGTTTTTCCCGTTGGCTGCCAACTTTAGGTGGTGGTCAAAATATGAGGTTTGTTGAAATCACAGACTACAGCCCCTCCCCCAAAAGGCAGTGGAATAGTTTCAGAAGGGCCAGCAAGTGTCCTGCTCAAAGGATTCCTTCACATCCCTTTCATGGAGACCACATTGACAAGATCCCTTTCATTCAGTCATGCTCCTCCTTTCCATTTAAGCTATTGAGTTTCCCTAGAGTTGATTTTGGAGAAGGTGATGGCACCCCACTTCAGTACTCTTGCCTGGAAAATCCCATGGACGGAGGAGCCTGGTAGTGTGCAGTCCATGGGTTGCTAAGAGTCGGACACGACTGAGCAGCTTCACTTTCACTTTTCACTTTCATGCATTGGAGAAGGAAATGGCAACCCACTCCAGTGTTCTTGCCTGGAGAATCCCAGGGACGGGGGAGCCTGGTGGGCTGCCGTCTATGGGGTCGCACAGAGTCGGACACAACTGAAACAACTTAGCAGCAGCAGCAGCAGAGTTGATTTTATTTTTATATTTCCTGGCTAATTAATACTCAGACCTAGTTGATAAGGGATATGTGTTCAAATTCAGTTATTTAATAGTGATAATGATAAACATAGGTATTTTCCATTTACCTAGAAATTTACAGTTGGTAAAGAATTTTTACCCATAGCAGTCACACTCTAAGTAGCTGCAGTTTACAGAAAACCGTAAAATTAGGGCCCAGAGTTTAAATGGCATGCCCAAAGTCACTCTACCGGGAAAACCTCAAGCTCAGAACTGGAGAGACCACCTGCCTTGCAACTCCAAGTGTGGTCCCCGGATTGGCAGCATCAGCATCACCTAGTATTAATTCATTTTGGTTGCACTGGATCTCCATTACTACACATGGTATTGCTCTAGTTGCAGTGGGTACAGGCTGTTCTTTGTTGCAGTGCACAGGCTTCTCCTTGCAAGTGGGTTCTCTTGTTGTGGAGCATGGGCTCTAGGGTGCACGGGCTTCAGTCGTCGCAGCACATAGGTTTGGTAGATGTGGCACACGGGCTTAGTTGCTCCCCGCCTGTGGACTCTTCCTGGACCCGGGATCGAACCTTGCATTGGCAGGAGGATTCTTATCCACTGAACCACCAGGGAAGACTACCTAGAAGTTTCAGAAAGATAGATTCTCAGACCTTACCCAAGATCTATCAAAGCGTAGTCTGAATTTTAACAAGATTCCCAGGTGACTCTTGAAAAACCCATTCAGACTCTACATAGTATCCAAGAGGACAGCAGTCATAAGATTTTCCCTTTTGCATTCACAGCTCTATGATATAAATGATATAATTAATTTGTGTGTCTCTGAGCAGGGGGCTGTGCTGTGTATTACAGCCCCCTTGATGCCTGGGATTAAATAAATGTACAGTGGCACTCAAGAGGTCCAGCTTTGAAGTCCAAACATCTGAGTTTGAACTCCAGCCCTGCCCAAACCTCAGTTCATGTACCTATAAGATAGGAATAAAAATAGCCCTCCTCATAGGGTTATGGGGAGTAAATGACCTGATACATGTAATAAATATGTCCCAGCACCTGATGCCCAGAATAACATGCCTTAGCTGCATGTAAGTGGCAGATATTAGGTGCTCAGTAAATGTTGAGCAAATGAATGAATAGCAACTTAAAAAAAAAACTTTTACAAATGTCAAAATTTGGTGCCCTATTGCTCCAAATATATGAAAATGAATTTTAAAATAATATGCGGAGGAAGCCTGACATAAGAGAAGAAAAAGGTAGAATGGGTCATAATGGATCCACAGGAAAGCATACGATTCAGAATCAGGAGACCAGAGTTTGGATACCAGCTCTGTCCTTTGCTACCTGTGTGTTAGCACAGGAGCATGTAACACACACGCTCCTAAGCCTCAGTTTCTTCACCTGGAGAATGGCATCAATGATCCTTTTTTCTTTTCCTCAAGTTCCAAAAAAAAAAAAAAGGTTTTGTAACTGACAGAGTATCCCTACCACTCAGCACAGCCCTGGCACCTAGGAAATACTCCATAATGGATGTTTCCTCAATTGAAGTAGAGTGTTCCATGTCAGCAAGATGAAAACTGGATGTTAGAATGGTCTGTGGCCCTCCAAAACACAACCCTAACAAAATCCTGTTCCTTAGTATTTCATTTGACATCATTTCGACAATGAAGGTCCATATAGTCAAAGCTATGGTTTTTCAAAGCTATGCGGTTAAGACTGGATGCCGAGGAACTGATGCTTTTGAATTGTGGCACTATAGAAGACTCTTGAGAGTCCCTTGGACTTCAGGGAGATCAAACCAGTCAATCCTAAAGGAAATCAACCCTGAATAATCATTGGAAGGACTGATGCTAAAGCCGAAGCTTCAATCCTTTGGCCACCTGATGAGAAGAGCTGACTCATTAGAAAAGACCCTGATCCTGGGAAAGATTGAGGGCAGAAGGAGAAGGGGGTGACAGAGGATGAGATGGTTGGATGGCATCATTGATTCAATGGACATAATTTGAGCAAACTCTGGGAGACAGTGAAGGACAGGGAAGCCTGGCGTGCTGTAGCCCATGGGGTTGCAAAGAATCAAACACGACCTAGCAACTGAACAACAACAATAAGTATCTAGTTTCTTGAGGGTAGGAAACGTCTTTAAAAGCTCCCTGTGGGCAGGTGTTGAGGGAGGGAGGTGACAATGAAAAAACTCTGAATTAGAAGTTTGGCTCTGCGACTCAGTACCAGGTGGGAGTACCAGGGAAGATATAAAGGAGGGGGAAAGCAGCTAGCCAAAAGGCAAGCAGAGAGAACCACTAGTTGTAAGAGAACTATGATTTCAAGATCTAGGTGTGATGTCATACGTGAAAGGACATTGCAAAATTAAGAGCTGTAGACACATATAATTATGGAAAGAAAAGACTCTAAGGAACAGTCCTCTAGATCAAATTCATTCCGCAGATCATTGGATCCATGGATGCCAAACTCTATGATACAGAAGGCTGACGGTGCCATTTTATATAAGGGACTTGAGCACGTGTGGATTTTTTGGTATCCATGGATGATCCTGGAACTGTGTGGTAAGTATTTTCAAGCTGCATATTTTACCTGGATTTATTTCCCATAATAGATTGATTAGAGGAAAAAACAATTATGAAGAAAATTAGCTTCTTCTCTAGAATTTCACTAGGTTATTCTCCAGGTGAGTGGAATTCAGCATGAATTTCTCCATCAAGGAATCTCTTTACTAATACAACCCCGAAACTTTTCATAAGTAGACTCCTTGGTAAATCAAACCCCACGAGCAGTGTTGGTTGGTGCCACATCACATTCTAGGGTCCACATGACCCCAACAGAAAACTTACAGGCAGAGGCCATACAAACATACCTGCATTTTTTTTTTTTTTTCAGAAATCTAGTTTATTTTCCCCACCTCTTTCAGAAATATTCCTCTTACATCAAAAGCAGTTCAGTGATTTAAGAAGAAGTACGCATAGGGTTTAGAGTCAAAGAGAACTACATTCAAATCCTACCTCCCTTACTTATTAACTATGTGACTCAGAGTAGCAGTATTACTAGTGTCTGTTTTCTTATAAAATGGGGGGAGGGGCAGATAACAAAACTGGATCATTGTAAAACTGAAGATAATGCTTACAAGGTGCTTAATCGATTGGCTGGTTCAATTCAGTTGCTCAGTTGTGTCCAACTCTTTGCAACCCTATGGACTGCAGCACGCCAGACCTCCCTGTCCATACCTGCACATTTTAAAAAGTTCTGTCCACTTACCAACACTTCTAATGGATTCTGCTGGAAATGTCAGAGTTTGAAAAGATTTCCACACAGTGCAAGTTGGACAATGGTTATTCATCTTTTGAGAGAGATCATAGCAACCCTCTTGCTATTGCCAAAGTCTTAGATTTCACATCATCTTTCTTACACTGTTAATATGTTAGTGGGTTCCTTCTTTGGGTGGTCAAAGGAATGACAAGCTATAGATAAGATACATGTAAAGCAGGGTTCTAGTTTTCACTATGCTCTGAGCCATAAACTTGAACCTGACGCTGTTCTCTGTGCTGCTTTTCTTGCAAACATTCTGTTACATTTCCTTAACAATCACACTTATGAGCAAAGAAGCTGTTCTATTCGAACCCCTCTATTTAAAAGGATGAGTGAAAAATAATTATTAATATTTCACAGAAATCTAGTGAATGTGGTATTTCTCATACTTAGTTTGTCTCATCATTTTTACAGATTTCTTGTATACATTAGTGGTTTAGTCGCTAAGTCATATCCAACTCTTGTGACCCCTTGGACTGTAGCCCACCAGGCTCCTCTGTCCATGGGATTTCCTGGGCAAGAATACTGGAGTGGATAGCCTATCCCTCCTCCAGGGAATCTTCCCAACCCAGGAATTAAACCCAAGTCTCCTGCATTACAGGCAGATTCTTTACAGACTGAGCTACAAGGGAAGCCCCCTTTTATATATTGGCACATGAATATTCTAGAATAAAAAGGTCAATCTGTCTACTTCTAGGGCTAGTAGCAGATGAATAAAAGAGGATTCTAGAAGAGGGGGTCAGTCTCAGTTTGTATAAAAGAACTGAATTTTTTATTTAATTATAAAATGGTCTCTTCAGATTATCTTTTATTTTTACAAAAACCCAGATCACACGACCATAAGAAGTTTATAGCATCATTACCATGCTTAATCCCTCCCACTCAAATCCCTTTATCAACCAGCTACAATTTTTCAAAAGCCTTTTAATATGCAATATGGGATATTTGCGGTCTGCTTTTCTTAAGAAGAAGAATGCATTGTACCATATTCAATACCAAAAATTCAGTGTAATTGGACCCTCTCTTGCCAGATAACCTCATTTGGGTTTGGTTTCCCTGGTGCGAGCTCAGCTCTCTGCTTCCCGGCAGTCATGCTTCTGGTCCCCTGAGAGAGCTGAACTGGGCAGTCTCTGGGCTTCCTTCTGGTGCCCTGAGAGGGCCCTGAGCCGAACCGGAGGCCACTAACTGAGGTAATGGTCAGTGGAGACGCGGCACTCAGGAAGGCTGACATCAAGGAGGCTCTGAGGATCTGTGACCTTTCGCTCATCCTTACAAACTGCATGATTCCTAGAAAGCCATGGGCCTCCCACACTAAAGAATGTAATCTACAACTGCGGTATCTCCAAGCAGCTTCAGGGAATTTGGAATTCAGGATACAGCTCATTCTGAAGATGCAGATAGCTGAGTCAAATACTGGGAAGAAAACCTAGGTGTTCTCGGAAAAGCTGGGAGCAGCTGAGGAAGCAGGAATAACTGCTTATTTGTAGGAGGAGGCTGCTTTAACTTTGCCTTGAGCAGAAGCCTCACCGGCTAGATATGTGTTGTGTATGTACTCACTTCAGTCGTATCTGATTCTGCGACTCTGTGGACTGTAGCCTGCCAGGCTCCTCTGTCCATGGGATTCTCCAGGCAAGAATAGTGGAGTGGGTTGCCATGCCCTCCTCCAAGGAATCTTCCTGACCCAGGATTTGAACCCGAGTCACTTTCGTCCCCTGCTTAACCCTAGGGGTTAGGTGGGCAGGTGGGTTATTTACTGCTGAGCCACCAGGAAAGCCCCCACTGGCATGGGTAGCCATTCCCTTCTCCCGGGATCTTCCCGACTCAGAGACTGAACCCATATCTCTATTCCTGCATTGGTAGGCAGGTTCTTTACACTAGCACCACTTGAGAAGCCATGGGTATATTGGGTTAGCCAAAAAATTCATTGGGTTTTCCCATAACATCTTATGAAAAACTTGAAGTTTTTGGCCAACCTAATAGCACTGAAAAAAAGAACTCTTCCTTTCAATATGGCACAATTGGCAATATTTTTACAACCCTTTTTTCATTCTGACATATCGCTTATGTACCTGTGGTTTTATGGCTAGACAAGGAAGTAGTGTTTTGGATGGATTTGGAACAAGGATGGAAGTTGTGCTGTGCCCCACCCATGAGATGCCAGAATTCTGAGTTTGTTCAAAGAAAGAGGATTTGAAATTTCCAGAGGTTGAGGGAAAACAAAATGTGCTTTGTTAAGAGTTTGACCGTGTCATGACTCTCTTCCGAACAAAGACTTTTGGTCTTTTCAAGTAAAACAAATCCAACAGACAGACCAGGAGAAAGTAACTGGTTTACAGCCCCTCATTTCTGGGGTGGCTGACTAGTACTCAAAATGAGAAGAGTCAGCAGGGTCTCTCCTAAGGAGACGAGAAAGCCCACCAGCTCCTCTCCGTGGGGTGATTACATGTGTGTGTGCTAAGTCACTTCAGTCGTGTCCTGCTGTTTGTGACCCTGTGGACTGTAGCCCTCCAGGCTCCTCTGCCCATGGGATTCTCCAGGCAAGAATACTGCAGTGGGTTGCCATGCCCTCCTCCAAGGGATCTTCCCAACCCAGGGATGGAACCCAGGTCTCTTATGCCTCCTGCATTGGCAGGTGGGTGCTTTACCACTGGTGCCACCTGGGAAGCCCAGGGCAATTACAGTTAGATCCTTATTTAGTGTGTGGCACAGGTTAGAATACAGAACACCGGCCTTGTCATCAACAAACCACAAAGAATGAAATTCTATTCCTGTGCAAATAAGATGTGGGAAGTTTGGAACTTTGTGGAAAGCATGAACTCAAAAGTACGAGAGATGGTTTCTAACATGCAGAGTGTATCACACTGCCATTTAGAAGTCATTTGTTTTATACATCAACTTCCCATTAGCTATGTATTTTACATATAGTAGTGTATGATGTTTCAATGCTACTCTCTCAATTCCTCCCAACACAGGGAGCTCAATCCAGTGCTCTGTGACAACCTACAGGAGTGGGCTGGGGTGGAGGATGGCAGGGAGGTTCAGGAGGGAGGGCACATATGTAAATTTATGGTTGATTCACGTAGTTGTACGGCAGAAATCAGTACATCATGAAGCAATTGTCCTCCAATTAAAAATACATTTTTAAAAAGTCATTTCTGGTTTGTGGTGTGTGTATTTGTGTCAGCATTTTGGCTGGGAAGGTAAATGTAAGAGAAAGAGGAGATAACAGCAGAGAAAATTCCAAGACAGGCAAGATTGGACAGTGAATGCTTGGCAGTGTGTTCTGAATGCTAAAACTGTGGGTGAAGATTATTTTTCTTGGATCTGCGCAACATGGAGCAAATTCCTGACCCCATCTGGCCCGCTGCCTTGGGGCTTTTGTTCTTCTCTGAAAAGGTTGGGGGGGGGGGGCGGGGAGAAGAGGTATCTTGCTCAATTCTAGTTGCTGTACAAGCTCCTGATTTTGTTAAGTTAAACTTTATTTTGAGACAATTGTACATTAACATGTAGCTATAACAAACAATATAGAGAGATCTGCTCAGTTTCCCCATCAATGGTAACACCTTGCAGCTCTGTGTACAAGGTTACAACCAGGTTATGGACATTAATACATGTTCAAGGTACATAATGTTTCCATTCCCACAAAGGTACCTAGTTTCCCCCTTTTATAATCATACCCTCTTCCCTCCAGCCCTCACTTTCTCCTCAACCCCTGGCAACTGCTAACCTGTGCTCTCTTTTTATAGTCTTCTAATTTTAAAAATGTTAGATAAATGGGATCATCCAGTATGTAACTTATGGATTGACTTCTTTCACTCAGCATAATTCTCTGTAGATCCAACCAGGTTTTGCAGTAGTCTTTATTTTTTCCTTGATGTGTAATATTCCATGGAATGGGTATATCAGTTTGTTTAACTGCTAACCTGTCAAAGGACATCTGAGTTGTCTTGATTTTGGCTACTATGAATAAATCCACTAATAAAAAGTTTTAACTTTCCTGGAAAAATGCCAGGAGTACCTTGGGTGGGTTGTGTGGTAGCTGCATCTTTCATTTTTGGATTGGTTTCATTTCTTATGACAGTCGAATACTTTCTAGAGTAGCTGAGCCATTTTACATTCTCACAGGCAATATATGAATGATCTAGTTTCTTCTCGTCTTCTTCAGAATTTCAGTCAATTCAGTCACTCATTCGTGTCTCTTTGTGACCCTATGGATTGCACCACACCAGGTTTCTCTATCCATCACCAATTCCTGCTCAAACTCATGTCCATCGAGTTGCAGATGCCATCCAACCATCTCATCCTCTGTCGTCCCCTTCTCCTGACTTCAATCTTTCCCAGCATCAGGGTCTTTTCCAGTGAGTCAGTTCTTCATGTCAGGTGGCCAAAGTATTGGAGCTTCAGTATCAGTCCTTCTAATGAATATTCAGGACTGATTTCCTTTAGGATTGACTGGTTTGATCTCCTTGAAGTCCAAGGCAAATTCAGTTCAGCTCAAGTCGCTCAGTCGTGTCTGACTCTCTGTGACCCCACGGACTGCAGCACACCAGGCTTCCCTGTCCATCACCAACTCCTGGAGCTTGCTCAAACTCATGTCTGTGGAATCAGTGATGCCATCCAACCATCTCATCCTCTGTTGTCCCCTTCTCCTCCTGCTTTTAATCTTTCCCCGCTTTCAATCTGGGAAATATTGGAAATCAAAGGCAAACCACTTTAGTATTCTTGCCTCAAGAACCCCATGAACAGTATCAGAATTTCAGATTGTTACTATTTCTTATTCTGGTCATTCTGATAAGTGTCTAGTGATATCTCATTATGGTTTTATTCTTTTCACTGACCTCGCGGCTAACAATGTTGACTGTCATTTCATATGCTTGTCTGTATAGCCTCCTGAGTGAAATGTCTGTGTCTTTTCCCTTTTCCTAATTGTTTTCTAACTGAGTTTTGAGAGTTCTTATTCTAGATCCATGTCCTCTGTCAGATGTGTGGTCTGCAAATATTTTCTCCTGGTTTATACCTTATATTTGTATCTGCTTCACATAAACAACAGTTCTTAAGTTTGGTGAAGTCTGATTTGTCAATTTTTCCCTTGTGTGGATCGTGTTTTCCATTGTCAAAAACATAAAACTCTTCATCAGGCCCTAGATCCCAAAGCTTTTCTCTTATTTTAGAGTTTGTCTGAAAGTTTGATAGTTCTGCATTTCACATTTACACAGTGATCTATTTTGAGATCACTTTTTAAAATGTGAAATTTATAGACAATAACTTGTCTACATGTGCCAGACAGCCCAAAGAAAAACGTTCACCAGACCAGCCATGCCCACCTAGATCTCCACCCTCACAAGGCCATATCTTACTGAGCATCTTCTATATCCCAGGAATGTACCAGGCACTCTCCAGGAGTTTCTAATCAATGGCAGCGCCTGGCTTTTACAATGATGCCATGTGGACTTGACAGCAAAGTCTGTCAGCCTCAATTAGGACTTGTTACTCTAGTTGCGTCATCCTGAGAGACTGCTCCGCTGCTCCTAGCCTCAGTCTTTTCATTTTAATAAGATGGATTTGAGGTTTGAATTAGATAAAATATGTCAAGTGACTTGTGCAGGGATATTCAGTAAATGGTCTCATTCTTCCCCAAACTGATCCATTGCAGCTGTTGAAAAATTCGCAATGGGCTGTTGTAGTCAGAACAGAAAAAGGCCAATTGTGTACAGCTGACCTTGACTTTTCTAAGGACTAATTATCTGGTTTATAGAAAAACTAGGAATCTTACACTCTTGCTTCCTAGCTCCATAGCCAGCGTTTTGCCTAGTAACATAGCTGCTGGTACTAGCTAAATAAAGACAGCAACTGAAAAATTTTTTCTGATTCAGTTAAAATATCTTAAAGATGGGAGGACTTAGGAAAAGGAACTGATGTGGATGGGAACAGATTTTTTTAAACCAGACTTTTTTAGTTTTATTAACTCTTGTTAAATTATGGGAAAGATATGAAACACTCATAAAATTAAATTCTATGAAGTATGTGAGGAATTTCTATTAAGGGGAAAAAAAGGAGCTTACCTGACATCAGTTCTTGAAACCATTCACGTTAAATTTTCTGATTTTTATACAAGTCAAATTATATAAATGACTTTTGAACTCTCTTATTGAATGGTGTAACACTGACAATTCAGCTGTTGCCATTGCTTGTCATCTCAGCACCTATCATTTTGTTGTTTGCTTTTTTTTTCCATTTTCACCATCTACTCTTCCCCTTATTTAAAAAAAAAAAAATTGTAAAATGCCAAATGCCTCTCTTTTTTAAAAAAAATTGATTATTTCTGGCTGTGCTGGGTCTCCATTGCTACAGGCAGACTGTCTCTAGTTACGGTGGGTGTGGGCTCCTCTCTAATTCCAGCGTGTGGGCTTCTCAGGATGGTGGCGTCCCTTGTTGTAGAGCTCAGGCTGTAGGGTGCACAGGCTTCAGTAATTGTAGCTCATGGGCTCAGTAGTTGTGGTGCCCAGGCTTAGTTGCTCTGTGGCACGTGGAATCTTCCTGGACCAGAGATCGAACCCATGTCACTTGAATCGGCAGGCACATGCCCAACCACTGGGCCACCAGGGAAGTCCCTCTTTTCTCTTGCTTAAAATCTTTCTCCCAGGGATATCTGCAGAACTATGTCTGGGATTAATCACATTGTGTTGGATCTGTCACAAATATTTTATTTTTGTACAGTTGATTTTAAACTAAACAAGCACCAAAGGCTTTTCTGAAATAGCCACATACAGAAAACATAGACAAGCAACGTGCGGGGCGAAGGCTTAGGTGGCAGGTGGAGAGGGATGATTTCTAATTGGGGGTGGCGGGAAGACCCTTGTGGCTCCCACAAATCTGCACCTCAGGTCCTTTTTAGTAGCAGCTACTTAAGCCACAAGCAGCTGCCCCAGGTCCCATTCACCCCCAACCTGGGACCCCCAAAACCCAGAGCTCACAAGCATTTCTCAGCCTCTGGAATTGGATCTGTCCTTCATCAATTTACTTTATCATTTAGTCAAAGCATGATCTGAATATAAATAGCAAGCTCATATAAAAGAAAGTAATTCCTTGGCGGTGTGCATATATGTGTGTGTGTGTGTGTGTGTACACACATATAAGTTTGATCCTGGCATTGTTTATAAGGCTTATCCTGTTAAACACGTCTTTCAACTAGAAGAATAAGCCTATATTGATACTAGATATAAAATCTGCAAATTAACCCAACTTTGGGAAAGTCAGTACTTTAATTGATGTTGGCATTTGATACCTCACTGGGGGCCCTGGTTCCTCAGAATATATGCTAACACATGATTCCCATCACCAGGCTATCAGGGTGGGAGAAGGTAAAAAAATTCCCTTTATAGGACTGTTATTATATAAATACTCTCAAGCTATAATCGATCAACCCAAGGACTGATAGAATAATGTAGCTGAGAGACCTAGCGTTTGGCTGACTTTCTCTCATATGATACAATCAATTGAATGTGGATATTTTGTGCACTTTTTGATTTTCTCTTCCATTGCTGGCCACCCAATGAACTAAATTATAACTCTCTGCTCCTATGTTTTCATCACATTAAATGCTTTTTTCTGTGTTTATTTTTTCATTTGTTCCATGCCAGTATCCCGTTTCTCAGAGGAGCATTTCGTCTCGACAGCCAGGGAGAGAGCCTGGATGCTCAAGGTAAGATTTAAACATAAATTATGTTGCACAACTCCCTGTTTACAGATTAAATTGGAGTGCGTATTATTGATGCCTTTGTAACAAATTTATTTTCAAAATTCCATTATACAGTTAAAGTAAGTATTCCAGTAAACATGCTTCACTCGCACATTATTTTTCAAGCAACATTCCATTTCCCATGTGTACCAAGAGCTAATTAGCTGTTATCAGCAATTCCTCTAAAAATGCTCACACCAGTTAAAGTTTAATTTTGGAGATTTTCCTGGTGAGAAGTGAAGTGAGAAAATACCAAGATACCTTAGGATATTTCTAATTGTGAAGAAGGGATTATTTGTTAAAAATCCAGGCCACTGCTCCATTGACTTTAAAATAGAGATGGGTGTCTTAAAGGAGATGAAAGCTCAGAAAGCGTCATTTTTTTTTCAGTTTGGGATTTGTGTTTGAGACACAATCATTTGACCTTCTGTTATTTCCCACTGGTGTGCTATCTAATATTCCAGGAGCTCACTAGAACAAAGGAACAATTAACTGAAATTCCACCAGATGGCAATATTTGGAAAGCCATCCTGAGAGATTTCAAAGCTGTGAGCTATTTTTGTTCGCATAGGGAATAGTTTCACTAAGTGTAACATCCTGGATTCCATTTGGGGTGCTCTAAAGATCTTTGGTTTTATTTTTCTGCCCATAACATTGAAACTTTTACAGGGGGTAGGGGACAGATGTGTGTGTTTGGGGATGGGAGGGGTGGAGTGTGTTCTGTTTTATTTTGTATCATTCTGAAAGGATAAAATTAGCAACTTCATTCTTCAATAATTTTCCAAACAGTATTGGTGAGTACTAAAAGCTCAAATCAATGGGTAATATACCATGTTTGTCTTGGGATCTCTTTGGGATAAAATGCTATGGTTGATGGTCATTTTAAAATAAATTATTTGAGAAGAGAAACTGAAAATTCTTAAGAGTAGAATTTTAGGGAGTTGCCTAGATATTAAACCAAGTGATTATAGGTACAAAATTCTTATTTGCAATGATTAAGGTTTATTTAAATAGGATGAGTAAATTTGCCCCTTTTACTCTAATGAAAGTAGAGATGCCGTGTGTACCCTGAGTGGTGCCCAAACAGCTAGACTCTTCAAGAACCAGAGCTGAACCTCGGACAGAGCTGAGACGGAGGGAAGGAAGTAGAAAGGCATCTGAGAGCAACTGAAATAGAAGAACCGCTAAGAGTTGCCGCCTGAGCTTTCTGTATGCACGTACAAGCAGCCCCTAACCCAACCCTTCTCTACTGTTGGTGGGAATGTAAGTGGCTACACTATGGAAAACAGTACGAAGGTTCCTCAGAAAACTAAAAATAGAATTACCATAGGATCCAGAAATTCCATTTGTGGCATATATCCAGACCAAACTATACTTCAAAAAGATAATATGCACCCCTATGTTCATGGCAGCACTGTTGACCATAGCCAAGACATGGAAGCAACCTAAGTGACCATCAGCAGAGAAATGGATAAAGATGATGGGGTAGACAACAGAGTAATACTCAGCCGTGAAAAGAATGAAATAATGCCATTCACAGTAACATGGATGCAACTAGAGATTACCAAACTAAGGGAAATAAGTCATGAAGAGAAAGATAAATACTATATGATATCACTTACGTGTGGAATCTAAAATATGACACAAACAAACCTATCTGTGAAACGGAAACAGGCTCATGGATATAGGGAGCAGACCTGTGGATGCCGAGGAGGAGGCGGGTGACGAGGACTGGAACGAGAGGCTGGGTTAGCAGATGGAAGCGATTATACAGAGAATGGATAAACAAGGTGCTGCTGGATAGCACAAGGGACTACATCCAATATCCTATGATAAACCATAATAGAAAATAATATTTTTAAAAAAAGACGTATAGATAGGTGGAAAACTGAATCACTTTGCTGTACAGCATTATAAATCAACTATCGGTTCAGTTCAGTCACTCAGTTGCGCCCGACTCTTTGTGACCCCATGGACTGCAGCACGCCAGGCTTCCCTGTCAATCACCAACTCCCAGAGCTTGCTCAAAGTCATGTCCATCAAATCGGTGATGCCCACCATCTCATCCTCTGTCATCCCCTTCTCCACCTGCCTTCAATCTTTCCCAGCATCAGGGTCATTTCCAAAGAGTCAGTTCTTCCCATTAGGTGGACAAAGTACTGGCGTTTCAGCTGTAGCATCAGTCCTTGAATATTCAGGACTGATTTCCTCTAGGATGGACTGGTTGGATCTCCTGGCAGTCCAAGGGACTCTTGAGTCTTCTCCAACACTACAATTTGAAAGCATCAGTTCTTCAGCACTCAGCTTTATTTATAGTCCAACTCTCACATCCATACATGACTACTGGAAAAACCATAGCTTTGACTAGATGACTTCTGTTGGCAAAGTAAATGTCTCTGCTTTTGAATATGCTGTCTAGGTTGGTCATAGCTTTTCTTCCAAGGAGCAAGTGTCTTTTAATTTCATGGCTGCAGTCACCATCTGCAGTGATTTTGGAGCCCCAAAAAGAAAATCCCTCACTGTTGCCATTGTTTCCCCATCTATTTGCCATGAAGTGATGGGACCAGATGCCATGATCTTAGTTTTTTGAACGTTGAGTTCTAAGCCAGCTTTTACACTCTCCTCTTTCACTTTCATCAAGAGGCTCTTCAGTTCCTCTTCACTTTCTGCCGTAAGGGTGGTGTCATCTGCATATCTGATGATATATCTCCCAGCAATCTTGATTTCAGCTTGTGCTTCATCCAGTCTGGCATTTTGAATGATGTACTCTGAATATAAGTTAAATAATCAGGGTGACAGTATACAGCCTTGACATACTCCTTTCCCAACTTGAAACCAGTCCGTTGTTCCACCTCCAGTTCTGTTGTTTCCTGACCTGCATAAAGATTTCTTAGGAGGCAGGTAAGATGGTCTGGCTACTTTAGATCAGATCAGATCAATCAGTCAGTCGCTCAGTCGTGTCCGACTCTTGCGACCCCATGAACCGTAGCACCATGCTATAAAAAAAAAAAAAAGAAAAGTAGTCTCTGGACAGGCATTGAATACCTTTTGAAACCTTCTCTTGGCTCAGTGGGTAAAGAATCTGCCTGCAATGCAGGAGGCATGGGGACTTGGGTTCAACCCCCGCATCAGGAAGGTTCCCTGGAGGAAGAAAATGGCAACTAACTCCAGTATTTTGCCAGGAAAATCCCATGGACAGAGGAAGCTGGCAGGCTATAGTCCAAAGTGTCACAAAAGAGTCAAAGATGACTAAGCAACCAAGCACACACGTACACTTATGCCCCGGGGGGGAGCCCATAGATCTGGTGTCCCGGACTGTCCTACATAACTTCTGTTGTCCTGGAATAGTATCCACTTAGCACTCCCTTTCGCCTTCAAAATTCTTCTTGGTTAATAAGGTGATCGTATAATTAATCTTCTAAGCTGGCATGTTTGAAGAAAAAAATAATAGAAAAAGTTGACCCTAAACTGGGCATCTGTGTATAAATTTCCTTATATAGCTTATATAACAAATTATTTTTCTGTAAAGAGCTACATTGTAAATACTTTCCTGCTTTGTGGGTTGATCGTACAGTCTCTGTCACAAGTCTCCAACTCGTGGTAGAATGAAAACATAATGAATGTAAGTGAATGGACCTGGTTGGGTTCCAATAAAACTTTATTGGCAAATACAGGCAGCCAGTGGCATTAGGCTGGTAGGTTTACAGCTTTAATATGAGATAATATGTGGTCAGGGGACAGGAGATGGTGGTGATTCAAGCAGACAGCCATCCTTCACTCTTCTGCCTTCTCTTCATACCCCTGCTGGGTGGCAGCCTCCTCATTTAACCCCCTTAGAAACCAGTATGAATAGTTTCCTTGAGTGAGTGATCTTGTCCTCATTTGTGTGGTTCCTGAGATTCCCGTGCCAGGTCTAATTTCTTGCTTCTCATCCAAACTTGTTTCTGTGTCTGCACACCATGCCTATGCTTTGTATTCATGACACAGAATAGCATCCTTACTCAGTACCACTTGAGTGCTAGAGTTAAATACAGGAGTGATAGCTATTAGCAGACATTTAAATTTATGCTTTGATGATGTCTGCTCAGTCGCTCAGTCATGTTCTAGTCTTTGAGACCCCATGGACTGTATACCCTGCCAGTCTCTCTCTGCATGGAATTCTCCAGGCAATAATACTGGAGTGGCTTGCCACTTTGACCCTCACTAAACAGCTGTCTATGGGAAATACAGCCACATTAGAGATGGGTTAATGTTGACTCTACCAAATTTTTTTTATTATAAAAACAATAAATTTAAAGGAAACTTTGAGTAAAATATATATCTACCAACACCATTCTAAAATAATTATTTTTCCTTTTTGTGCATATTTGCTATTCCTATAAGTATTTCTGTTTTTCTAGAGTGGGTAACAGTGCATGTGAACTCTGTGTTTTATTTAGCATTAGTCACAAGAATCTTTCATGAGTAATTGGAAAGCTCATTAGGACAAAATAGTATTATATTGCATCAATGTCCCATAATAGTTGCTCATTTTTCACTAAAAAATGCTGTACTTTTTTTGTACATTTTGTTATTGTTTTGGTTGGTTTGGTTTGTTTTTTTCCTTAGGACAATATCCCAGAAGTAATATTATGCAAGGATGTGACCAGTTTTATAACTTTTAGTCTAGTTTACCATATCTTAAAAGGTTTGGAGTATTCTACAAGTGTTTGCAATTTGAGGGTATTAGCCTCACTACAACTTTATAAGAAATAGTACTTAATGGTAATTAATGTTTTCTATATTTAAAGAACTGGGGCAGTTACTTTGTGTATGTGAAGGTATGTTTGTATGTATATATATATGACATTCTACTTCCACAAGTATTTACTGAGTGCCTACTATGAACTATCACTGGGAAAGACTGAAGGCAGCTGGATGGCATCACTGATA
Organism: Tragelaphus eurycerus; assembly: GCA_935064755.1. Taxonomy (NCBI): domain Eukaryota; kingdom Metazoa; phylum Chordata; class Mammalia; order Artiodactyla; family Bovidae; genus Tragelaphus; species Tragelaphus eurycerus. The sequence goes on along the minus strand of CAKXYN010000121.1, from coordinate 397,465 downwards.
AAATGGACATGAAATTAGGCAAACTTTTCTCCAGGAGATGGGGAGGGACATGGAGGCCTGGCATGTGGCAGTCCATGGGGTCACTAAGAGTCAGGCATAACTAGGCAACTGAAGAACAGCAAGTATGAACTATGTATTATAGGGTTTTAATGGTGAGACTCATTGAAGAAGACTCTGATGCTGGGAGGGATTGGGGGCAAGAGGAGAAGGGGACGACAGAGGATGAGATGGCTGGATGGCATTACTGACTCGATGGATGTGAGTCTCAGTGACCTCTGGGAGTTGGTGATGGACAGGGAGGCCTGGCGTGCTGCGGTTCATGGGGTCACAAAGAGTTGGACACGACTGAGGGACTGATCTGATCTGATCTGAATGGTGAGCAGAGGATAGCTTCTGTGTGACTTTGATCTTACTAGGGAGTTAAGACACACACATAAATAACTGTAATAAAATTTAGAAGATGAGACATATCATGGAAGAAACATAGCGACAATACGATGGGCATTTGGGAGGGTGAGGAGAGGTTGAGATGGTGTCTGAGCTGAACTTTGAACATAAGTTGCATTGGGATGCTAGGAGGTGGTAAGATTTGCCTTTCATTCCATAAAATTCCATGTCTTGATTGCCAACCACATGCCAAGTCCCCTGCTACAAGCTAGGAAGATAAGGGGGAAGACAGAGCTCTTAAAGTTTACTCTCTAGTGGGATAAAAGCCTTTAAAAAAAAAAAAGTTGTATGCTCAGGGGGCATGGAGGGGTGGGACGAGTTAGGAGATGCAATTGACATATATACACTATTGATGCTGTGTCTAAAATACTTACATATATATAATAGATACCTAAGGAGAACCCACTGTGTAGCACAGGGAACTCTACTCAGTGCTCTGTGGTGACCTAAATGAGAAGGAAATCCAAAAAAGAGGGCATATATGTAAACATGTAGCCAATTCACTTTGCTGTACAGCAGAAACTAACATAAGCAAGTATACTTCAATAAAAATGAATAAAAAAATACATAAAAGTTTCTATACCACCCCCCTCCAAATAGTATAAGCATGATCAGTGGAATGGCTCAACTAGCAGAGGGTACAAGCGGTAGGGATGAAACTCGGGGTTTTTTGAGCAGGGACTTTTCCCCGGCTCCTCTTCTGGCACCGTCTTCATCTGCAGTTATCATGTTGGAATCTGTGGGAGATATGCTTCTGGAAGTCTGGAGTTATTCTGCCTGCACTGACCAACATTCCAGTTGACACCGGCCTCCATTTACAGTCCGTTGCCCCGGGGAGCACACTCACGAGTGCACAAACCTGGGGCTGGGATCAGGAAGACCTCCATCCAGCCCTCTCCAGCTGATGGCTGAGGCAAAGCACTAAGAAGCACAGAGTTTCCTGTGTGTTTTGTTTTGTAACAGCTGGAAGGAACCTCATCCAGCTCAGTCGTCTGGCAGGTGAACGTTGTTGGGTGCAGAGGGCTGGGTGACCAGCCTAGTGTCAGACATTTGGTGACAAAGCCAGGGCTCCAGGCCCCTGGCTTCTGATCTCACATGCTGCTTGTTCTGGTTCACCGTTGTAATTCTCTCTGCCTCATCCATACCACGAAGGGGTGTGTATGTGTGTGCTCAGCCACATTCAACTCTTGGCAACTGCATAAATGGTAGCCTGCCAGGCTCCTCTGTCCATGGGATTTTTCAGGCAAGAATACTGGAAAATCCATTGCCATTTCCCCCTCCAGGGGATCTTCCTGACCCAGGAATCAAACCCATGTCTCCTATGTCTCCTGTATGGGAGGCAGATCCTCTACCACTGAGCCACCTAGGAAGCCCACTATTACCCCAGGGCTAGAAAGAACTAAAAAGTTAGCCTAGGCATTCCTTGTGCCTGTAGAAGCAATAATATGTGTTTTAGTCATCTTGGACCACAGCAAAATATATATATATATACATTTTTTATATATATTCTAAATTGTAATTTAAATAGTAATGAATAGTGGTGGAAAGAGAGGGAAACCTGGAACAAATTCCTACATCTGCCATTTTCCTCCCTTAGGTTCTGGGCCAATAACTTGACCTCACTGAGTTTTTACATCTTGAGTTTGTTGTGAGAGTAATTGGCAGTAACGTAAGTGTTGGATACATCATGGGCGCTCAGCAAATGTTTATTTTCTTTCTCCTTCCCTCCTAGAGCTACAGGGTCTTGACAGAGTTCCTTTTGTTTATTAATGAGGTGACCTTGTAAGGCTCATGAGAATTAAATGATGGAGTGAGAGTACATTTATAAAAGTATCTGATGCCTGGCTTAACATTCTCATTTCTGAATTTCATTTAACTGCAGTTAGGTAGAAATTTAAAGGTTTCTATTCCTATTTCTTTATCCTTTTCTTCAGTAGTTTATTTTCTATGATCTGTGGACATGTTGGTAAGACTGAAGAATTCATTCATTTTCTCTATGATTTGCTTTAAAATGACTTGTCAAATAGAGTAAGATGATTAGATGAAGAAAATATGGCTAAATGTTAACTACAGAATATAGCTTGTGAGTACTGTGTATGTTATTGCTGTTATACAATTTTTTTTATACTTTCTTAGAAGTTTGAAGTGTCCTGGGCTGAATTATTTTAGAGGATTGCATGTTAAATGTTAAATATTAAGCTTCTACCATGGCCCCATCTCTGTGCAAGGTGCAGAGGATATGTTTGGGTAAGAAAGAGTCTCAGCCCTGATGGAGCTATGGCCCACCACAGGGGACACTAATAAAACAGGCAGCTGCTTCTTCAGGGTGCTGAGTACTATGGTAGGGGCCCCCATGGCATCCGGTGAACCTCCCAGCAGTGACAGCAAAGCCACGACTGGAACAGGGAGGTTGGATGAGACTTCCAAGAGGCAGTGACATCTCATCTAAGACCTGAAGGCAAAGGAGGAACTAGCAGGTGTTGATCAGAGGGGGATTGCAGAGAACGAGAGATTGTTTGGGCACAAAGAGTAGCATCTTCAAAGACCTGGAAAGAAAATATGAGAAGCATACGGTGTATTAGCCAAATTGAAAGAAGTTCAGTAATGAGCTGCAGCCTCAGAGTATAGTGAGAGGGAGGGCTGGAGGGACAAGCAGATCAGGAAGGGCCTTGGAAAGCCAATGATGAACTCTGGGTTGTATCCTCAAAGGGATAGTTGAGGTGTTTAAGTAGAGGAGTAAAACTTCTATCATTTTTATCTAAGGGTGGTCACTCTGTATGGAAAGTGATCAGGAGAGGATGAAATTAGAAGTAGAGACACAAAGTGAAAGATGTTGGCGAGCATCTGGATTAGGTGATGGTGACAGTGGGGGTTCCCAGGTGGCTCTAGTGGTAAAGAACTCACCTGCCAATTCAGGAGACACGAGAGCCAAAACCCCCAAAAAAGGATTCGATCCCCAGGTCAGGAGGATGCCCTGGCAGAGGGCATGGCAACCCAAGGCAGTATTCTTGCCTAGAGAATCCCCATGGAGAGAGGAACCTGGGGGTTAGAGTCAGATACCACTGAAGCGACTTAGCACACAGATGGTAGAGAGGAGGTTGAGCACAGTTTAGAAAGCAAAATAGACAGGGTTGGGTAAGTGAGAGGTCAAGGTCTCATTCATTCATTCAACACGTCTATTGAGTGCTTGCCATGTGGTAACCCTATTTCAGTGTTGAGAAGAAAAAGTCAGGTAAGGGCTATAGGGAATACAAGGTGTATCAAGAGGGGATTAATGGAGAAGCATCTTCTACGGGAGCACAAATTGATCCTTGGGGACCCCCTTCTGGGATGCCAAAGTAAAAAGTAGTCATCCAAGAGGATATATGTTCCTATTAGGGATCTGAATCCCAAAACAGAAAAATTGAACCACGGTATAATTTGGGAGTCACTAGCATGTAAATAATAAGCCATGAATACAGGTATAACTGCCCAAGGAGAATACAACCTTGAAGATCACCAATATTTAAGAGGTAGATTAAGGGGAAAAAAGAGTACACTCATGTTTATAGTAGTAGTATTCACAATACCCAAAGGCAACCAAAGTGCCCATCAACAGGTGAATGGATAAACAAAATATTGTATATACATACAATGGAATGTTATTCAGCCTTATATAAGGAAGGTAATTCCATTACATGCTGCAGCATAGATGAACCCTGAGGATGGTAAATGAAATATCTGTCACAGAAAAGCTCCATTTACATGAGAATACAATTCCACTTACATGAGATACCTAGAGCAGCCAAATTCATAAAGCAGAAACAAGCATCATGCTTGTAAAGGTCTGGGGAGGAGGAGAAACAGAAGTTATTGTTATTTTGTTTTTTGAATGTTTATTGGAGTATAGTTGCTTTACAATATTGTGCTAGTTTCTGCTGGACAGCAAAGTGAATCAGGTATACATATATGTGGGCTTCCCTGGTGACTCAGTGGTAGAGACTACGCCTGCCAGTGTGGGAGATGTGAGTTCAGTCCCTAGGTTGGGAAGATCCCCTGGAGGAGGGCATGGCAACCCACTCCAGTATTCTTGCCTGAGAATCCCATGGACAGGGGAGCCTGGCAGGCTACAGTTCATGGGGTCGCAAAAGAGTTGAACACAACTTAGCAACTAAACAACAGCAACACGTATACATATATCCCCTCTTTTTAGATTCCTTTCCTATTTAGGTCACCACAGAGCATTAAGTAGAGTTCCCTGTGCTATCCAGTAGGTTCTCATTAGTTATCTATTTTATACATAGCAGTGTATATTTGTCAATCGCAGTCTCCCAATTCATTCCACCCACTCTCTCCTCCTTGGTACCCATAAGTTTGTTCTCTACTTCTGTGTATCTATTTCTGCTTTGTAAATAAGTTCATCTATATAATGTTTCTAGATTCCACATATAAGCGATATTACTATATTTGTTTTTTGAAAGTTATTGTTTAATGGGTATAGCATTCTGGTTTTGTGAGATGAAAAGAGTTCTAGAGAAGGATGCTGATGGCTGCACAGCAGTGTGAATGTACTGCTGACTTAAATGGTTAAAATGGTAAGTTCTCTGTGTGTTTCATTACAATGAGAGAGAGAGATTGATAGTGATTAACCAGAAACATGGGAGAAAGACCAGCTGTGTATGCTCTCATGGAAGCCAGGGGAAGATAACATTTGAGACTGAGTAAGTCTACAGCCACCCCACCATGAATGCGCGCAGTCTTGTCTGATCTCGGAAGCTAAGCAAGAGGCCTGGTTAGCACTTGGATGGGAGACTAAGCAAAACGCCAAGAAGTGATAAACCCAAATGCCTCACAGAGGTTAAGGGAGATAATGCCTAAAAAGTGCCTACTGATTCAGCAGCAAAACGGTGGTTAGTAATCTTGATTATGATTTCAATCTCATGGTGGAAGTGGGATCCAGCATGGACGTTGAGGAGAGAGGGGGACATGGAGAGGGCAGCTTTAGATAAGCCTTGAGATATTTGGCTCTAAGGATGAGGAGAGAAAGAGGCACCTATAGGGAAGAAAGGTTGATTGAGAGTGAATGGAAGAGACTTGACCACTTCATATACTGCTGGGAAGGAGCCAGTAGAAGCGGCATGTTAAGGGTCTGGAAGAGGGAAGGAAGGGTCTGGTAGAAGGTTACAGAGCAGGAGGCAGCTAGCCAGGACATGCCTCTTCATTGCAACAAACAAGAAACAGAATGTGTAGGTTTGGGGGCAGGAAGTTAAATGCTGGTCTAGTGGCTTCAGTTACCCTCTGAAGTCCCAGACAAGACCATCTGCTGAGGGAGGAAAGGTGGAAGGGTCAGAGATCTAAAGAAACTGGCAAAGCATTGAAATGACTGGTTCATGAATAATGACAGGCCGCCGCCCAGGAAGCAGAGGGCTAGTGCTCTGGAAGCACTAGCATCCACTGGGGTTTGAGGCCATGAACTTACAGCTGTGCTCATCTTCTAGGCAGAGCGCCTCTCCCCCAACCCCCACACCCCAAAAGGGTTCAGAAGTTCAAATGAGGCGTATGTACCTGAGTAGATGAAAACTTCCTAAGGGCTCCTTTGGAGGGAAACATGAAATTGATCTCAAGGACAGTAGGGTTATGTTGCTATGCTATGCTAAGTCACTTCAGTCGTGTCTGACTCTGTGTGACCCCATAGATGGTAGCCCACCAGGCTTCCCCGTCCCTGGGATTCTCCAGGCAAGAACACTGGAGTGGGTTGCCATTTCCTTCTCCAATGCATGAAAGTGAAAAGAGAAAGTGAAGTCGCTCAGTCATGTCCGACTCTTAGCGACCCCATGGACTACAGCCCACCAGGCTCCTCTGTCCGTGGGATTTTCCAGGCAAGAGGTGTGGCAAATGCTGTATTCTTTTGAAAATGTTGCCGGCACCCAGTGACCTGGTTAAGAGCTGCAGATGCTGTTCGGTTTATGAGTTTGACCTTTGTACAGTGATTGTAACTAACTCACCAGGGCCCCCTGTTGACAGAATAGGTTACTGGGGACCACCCTTAATTAGCAATTGATTGATTCAGAATGAAACTTTGGACTGTGTACCAAGTCCTTTGGTGTGTCATCTCCCATTCACAAACTTGTGTTGCCTGTCACAGGTACTTGTAGTGCTGGAAGCAAGTGTTGCCTTCGTGTGAAGAAATAAAACTTCCGAACTGCTTGGCAGGCCTTTAACAAATTGTAAATCCCTATAGATTTCTGCCTTATGCACAGACTACCAGGATCTGGTTAAGAGTGCTCATTTTTGCTAGCAAAAATGTCACTTAAATTACTGAAGTTGACGTATCTTATCACAGTTTTTTGCAAGTGGCTTGTGGTATGTGGAGAGAATGCTATTGATGTCTCTCATGGGCTCGTGCCTAGAATGCTTGTGTATATTGAGTCCCCCTAATCAAGAAATGTGTTTTTCTTTTACCCTGCTTCACTATCTGAGTTTATTTTCTTGGGCTGAACATCATGAAAAAACAAGGTGAAAAAACAACCCTCAGAATGGGAGAAGATAGTAGCAAATGAAACAACTGACAAAGGATTCATTTCCAAAATATACAAGCCTATGACATTTCTTATTCCTATTGATACCCCCAGAACCCAGAATGGAGTTATAATTGTTCAGCAGTGATCAAAATGGTCTGTCTATGCCAGATAATTCGGTAGCCAATAGCCATATGTGCCCATTGATTATTTGAGATGTGTGATGGAGGAACATTTTTATGCATTTTTAACTTTATTTCATTTTAATTCAGTGTAAGTACCCACATGCAGCCAGTCAGTGGCTACTGTATTGGACAGTTCAGTTCAGTCGGTCAGTCGTGTCCAACTCTCTGAGACCCCGTGAATCGCAGCATGCAAGGCCTCCCTGTCCATCACCAACTCCCGGAGTTCACTCAAACTCATGTCCATCGAGTCGGTGATGCCATCCAGCCATCTCATCCTCTGTCATCCCCTTCTCCTCCTGCTCCCAATCCCTCCCAGCATCAGAGTCTTTTCCAATGAGTCATTCCTTCCAAAGAACACCCAGGACTGATCTCCTTTAGGATGGACTGATTGGATCTCCTTGCAGTCCAAGGGATTCTCAAGAGTCTTCTCCAACACCACAGTTCAAAAGCATTAATTCTTCGGCACTCAGCTTTCTTCACAGTCCAACTCTCATATCCATACATGGCTACTTGAAAAACTGTAGCCTTGACTAGACGGACCTTTGTTGACAAAGTAATGTCTCTGCTTTTGAATATGCTATCTAGGTTGGTCATAACTTTCCTTCCAAGGAGTAAGCGTCTTTTAATTTCATGGCTGCAGTCACCATCTGCAGTGATTTTGGAACCCCAAAAATAAAGTCTGACACTGTTTCCCCATCTATTTCCCATGAAGTGATGGGACCGGATGCCATGATCTTCATTCTCTGAATGTTGAGCTTTAAGCCAACTTTTTCACTCTCCTCTTTCACTTTCATCAAGAGGCTTTTTAGTTCCTCTTCACTTTTTGCCATAAGGGTGGTGTCATCTGCATATCTGAGGTTATTGATATTTCTCCCGGCAATCTTGATTCCAGCTTGTACTTCTTCCAGCCCAATGTTTCTCATGATGTACTCTGCATATAAGTTAAATAAGCAGGGTGATAATATACAGCCTTGAGGTACTCCTTTTCCTATTTGGAACCAGTCTGTTGTTCCATGTCCAGTTCTAATTGTTGCTTCCTGACAGAGAAGCAGGTCAGGTGGTCTGGTATTCCCATCTCTCTCAGAATTTTCCACAGTTTATTGTGATCCACATAGTCAAAGGCTTTGGCATAGTCAAAAAAGCAGAAATAGATGTTTTTCTGGAACTCTCTTGCTTTTTCCATGATCCAGCAGATGTTGGCAATTCAATCTCTCATTCCTCTGCCTTTTCTAAAACCAGCTTGAACATCTGGAAGTTCACAGTTCACATATTGCTGAAGCCTGGCTTGGAGAATTTTGAGCGCTGCTTTACTAGCATGTGAGATGAGTGCAGTTGTGCGGTTGTTTGAGCATTCTTTGGCATTGCCTTTCTTTGGGATTGGAATGAAAACTGACCTTTTCCAGTCCTGTGGCCACTGCTGAGTTTTCCAAATGTGCTGGCATATTGAGTGCAGCAGTTTCACAGCATCATCTTCAGGATTTGAAATAGCTCCACTGGAATTCCATCATCTCCACTAGCTTTGTTCATAGTGATGCTTTCTAAGGCCCACTTGACTTCACATTCCAGGATGTCTGGCTCTAGGTCAGTGATCACACCATTGTGATTATCTGGGTCATGAAGATTTTTTTTTTTTTATAGTTCTTCTGTGTATTCTTGCCACCTCTTCTTAATATCTTCTGTTTCTGTTAGGTCCATACCATTTCTGTCCTTTATCAAGCCCATCTTTGCATGAAATGTTCCTTTGGTATCTCTAATTTTATTGAAGAGATCTAGCCAGTTCTAACGGGGAAGGCAATGGCACCCCACCCCAGTACTCTTGCCTGGAAAATCCCATGGATGGAGGAGCCTGGTAGGCTCCAGTCCATGGGGTCGCTAAGAGTCGGATACGACTGAGCGACTTCACTTTCACTTTTCACTTTCATGCATTGGAGAAGGAAATGGCAACCCACTCCAGTATTCTTGCCTGGAGAATCCCAGGGATGGAGGAGCCTAGTGGGCTACCGTATATGGGATCGCACAGAGTCGGACACGACTGAAGTGACTTAGCAGCAGCAGCAGCCAGTTCTAAAAGGCAGATTAGGGACTTGCCTGGTGGCCCAGTGGTTAAGACTGTGTGCTTCCAACACAGAGAACCCAACACAGAGGATGTGGGTTCTATCCCTGGCCAGGAAACTAAGATCCCACATGCCTCATGGCAAAACAAACAAATAAAAGCCAGATCAGACAGGACCAAAGTTTTAAATACAGCTTATAAATAGACCCAACCCAGGAAATTCACTCTGATCTTTAATGTCCAAACAAGTCTGGACTAATCTCATCCTGCCGTCAAGTCGGGATGCTAATGCATGGGAGGCAAAGCATGGGGGAGGGAGCAAGCTCTGCAAACAACCTACTGCTAAGGGGGAGTCACCTTCATTTCTGCCTGAATTCTGCCTCTGATACCTGAACACCAGAGTCCTGTGTACAAAGGAAAATCGGGGGAGAGAACAAACTTAATGTCAAATGGGTACACATACTCTGCCAGCAGCTTCACAGTCATTACCATCTTGTTCATCTTTAGATGTCCGCCATGAAACTTGCTTGTGCTTTTTTAGAAAGGAGGAAATGGAGTTTCAAAGTGATGACTAGCTTGTTCAAGGCACAGAGCTGGTCAGTGCCTTGAAGATGGCACAGAGGCAAGATGAGAATCCCGGCAGGTGTGAATCCAAAGTCATTTCCACAAGCAGTACTCACAGCCGGATGCTCATGCTTAGAACTACCCCAGCAGCAGAACACCTCAGGGTGGGATTGGAAGTAGAGTGGAGGCAATAGGAGGCAAATGACTTTAATTGTGTGTGTGTGATCCGATTATCTCAGAAGTTGTACCTGTATTCCACCTCTCTTGCCCAGCTTGCACCCTACCACTTCAGTTGTGTTGATTGTAGGTACCTCACCATGGAAATACAACTATTAGTGTCATAGATGTACGATCATTTGGACAAAAATGACAAGAAATAAAGACAGGTCCCAGCATCTTGGTCACCATCGTGGCAAAGTCTCAAACTTCCTGATACTTGCATAACTTAAGATGTATCTTGGGCTTCCCTTGTGGCTCAGATGGTAAAGAAGCCACCTGCAGTGTGGGAGACCGGGGTTCAGTCCCTGGTTTGGGAACATCCCCTGGAGAAGGGAATGGCAACCCACTCCAGTATTCTGGCCTGGAGAATTTCATGGACAGAGGAGCCTGGCAGGCTCCATGGTGTTGCAGAGAGTCAGATACAACTTAGCGACTTTAACTTTCTTTCATGATATGTTTCATGAGATGTGTGTTAGATCACTTACTGTCATCTAATCAAACATTTCCTGGAGTTCAAATGCTGCCTGCCTGCTAACCTCTTATTTGTACATTTTCTTCCATAGCGTTTCTAAAATTTCCACTATTGAAAATAATAATAGTGGAAGTCATAAAAAGCAAACACCTATAATCCTACCCATATCCTACAAATGCCCTCCTTCGTGTAATTTGACATAGTTGTAAGCATACCTTGTGTAGTACTTTTGTTTGTTTTTGTTTAGTCACTAAATCATGGCTGACTCTTTTGCGATCCATAGACTGTAGCCCACCAGGCTCCTCTGTCCATGGAATTCTCCAGGCAAGAATACTGGAGTAGGTTGCCATTTTCTTCTCCAGGGGATGTTCCTGATCCAGGGACCGAACCTGCGTCTCCTGCACGGGTCAGGTGGATTCTTGACGGCTGAGCCACAAGGGAGCCCCTATGCGTACTTGGGGATACTGCCTTTTATTTCACTTTGTCATCATCGGTTTTCATGCTGCCACACATCCTCATGATTGCAGTATTAATATCTATGCACGTCTTTAGAGTCAGCTTACCATTATTATTCCAACCCTCTTGATGTGTGGAGTCTGTTTCAAAACTAACTTTAAAAGGTTTTACACTTGTAGATCATAACTGGTTGCTTGATACCCCTAACTGGAAGTCTCATTCGTCTGTGTTTCCACTTCCCTTGTGAATACTAGTTATAATACTATGGAATTTCTGATTGGATAGTATCTTGGATTTTAAATAAATGTTTCATGTATGGGCTTCCCTTGTGGCTCAGCTGGTGAAGAATCTTCCTGCAGTGTGGGAGACCTGGGTTTGATCCCTGGTTTGGGAAGATCCCCTGGAGAAGGGAAAGGCTACCCACTCCAGTATTCTGGCCTGGAGAATTCTACGGACTGTATAGTCATTGGGGTCGCAGAGAGTTGGACATGACTGAGTGACTTTCACCTCACATATGTAATTTTTAACTTCCAAACATTATATTCTCAAGAGCAATAGACAATGCATTGTATCTTAACTATCATCCCCTCTCCCAGACTTTGGGGGCTTCCCAGGTGGTGCAGTGGTAAAGAATCCGCCTGCCAATGTAGGAGATGCAGGTTTGATCCCTGGGTTGAGAAGATTCCCTGAAGTAGGAAGTGGCAACTTGCTCCAGTATTCTTGCCTGGAAAATTCCATGGATAGAGGAGCCTGGTGGATTAGAGTCCACAAGGTCACAAAGAGTCAAGACATGACTGAGCAGACTCCTAGACATTAGGTACTTAATATATGCTTCTTGTGGAGAAGAGCACAGCAACCCATTCCAGTATTCTTGCCTGGAGAATCCCATGGACAGAGGAGCCTTGTGGGTTACAGTTCATAGGGTCACAAGGAGATGGATATGACTGAAACGACTCAGCATGCATGCATATGCTTCTTGAATTCTGTACAGACTATAAAACTGGCTTGGGATCAGGTTGCCCAGTGACTTGTAGATGACAGATTTTCAGCATCTCTTAGTTCAAACATCATTCTGCTTAAAATGCATGCACTGACGTGTTTGTCTCTGTTCTCAAGTTAGTCACATTTGAATCTTCAAGAAAGCCATTCAAATGAATCACAGATTATCAGGTTGATGTCAACCATATTAGGGAACATGAGCAGCCAAGGTAGTAATAAGCCTCAGAGTGCCTGCCTAAAGGACTTAACCCTAGGACATGAGGATATTTTATTTTCCAATACTTCATACGTCTGCTTTGGGATATGGTGTCAAGCCTTAACTGGACCATGATGTTTCCAAATACTGATGTGTCATTCTGTTATTTCTCAAGGCAATGACTAAGCTATAGAATATCTGCCTGGTAGAGTTTCTCTCATGGGATTCTGGTCGCTAATTTTATTTTCGCTCTTGGGGAAAGAGATCTTTCAGATCTGTGTGAGGTAATGCTACTCACGAAACATTACTTTGGCTTCTAAGTTGGACTGAACCATAAGCACATCTTTTTCCGGTGTCTGGCTTAGAAACTTTGCTTGGTCTGTCAAAAAATATGAATTGAGCGCTTGGAATATTTTGTAATGATATTGTTGCCTCCATCCAGGCATAACAATTCTACGCAGCTTTCTTTTTTTTTTTTTTTTCAGTAGACTCCTTGGTATAATACTGATTCCTTGGGGCTAAGGAATGAAACCCAAGAGATGACACACTGATTAAAATACATGCTTATCAAGACCCATATTTTTTTCTTTTTTTGCAGGGGAAAATGGTCAAAGGAAAGGTTCAATGAGGGTGGGAGGGAAATGGGAAGGAAGAAGGGGAGTGGTGGTGGGGAGGAGTATATGTAATTTCTTAACTAATGGCTTTCTATTTTTAATCACAAAGATCATTTTAAAAAATCATATTGAATTCATCTTATATTAGGAGGTTTGATCTGGAAATGAAAAGTTCAGGAAACTAAAAGTCCAGTTTGGGTATCTTCATCTTAGGCACATCTTGGTATTTTGTATTGATAGGTCTATCTTTACAACAATACATTATTTAGGACAGGATCACATTTGTCACTTCTTCTTCCCTAATACCCAAAGTGGTACCAGACCCATAAAGTAGTCAATCAACATTTACAGAATAAACAAATAAGTCCATTTTTTTTTAAACTCTCCTGAGTGAACTGAATTTTTTGAGGCTCATAAGTGAATATATTTTCCTCTTTGCTTTGTCTATTATAGCCAGATTGTATAAATATGATTGGGGTATTAAAGTCTCCCATTATTATTGTGTTGTTGTATATTTCTTCTATCATACTAATTAGTGTTTGTCTTAGATATATCAATGCTCCAATGTTGGGTGCATATATATTTATAATTGTTATAACTTCTTTTTGGATTGTTCCTTTAAGTTGTTATGTGTAACCTTCATTGTCTCCTTTTCAGGACCTTTATTTTAAAGTCAATTTTATCTGTTATGAGTATTGCTACTCCTGTTTTCTTTTGGTCCGTATTTGCATAGAAAATCTTTTTCTAGCCCTTCATTTTCAGTCAATATATGGCCCCTATTTTAAGGTGGTTCTCTTGTAGACAACATATATAGGGGTCTAGATTTGGATCCATTCGACCCGTTTTAGTCTTTTGGTTGTCTCTTGTAGACAAGGTATGTAGGGGTTTTGTTTTTGCAGCTTTCTTGAAATAAGAATGTCTAACCACTCTTGTGTCCTGATCAAGACAACAATCTATAATGAAAATTGCCTAACTCAGGCAGACTATTTTTTTAAGCTGCATCTCATCAATACTTTGATATGTTTATTGTTTAGTAGGGCTTCCCACGGGGAAGGCAATGGCACCCCACCCCAGTACTTTGGCCTGGAAAATCCCATGGACGGAGGATCCTGGTAGGCTGCAGTCCATGGGGTCCTTAAGAGTCGGGCACGACTAAGCAACTTCACTTTCACTTTTCACTTTCGTGCATTGGAGAATGAAATGGCAACCCACTCCAGTGTTCTTGCCTGGAGAATCCCAGGGACGGGGAAGCTTGGTGGGCTGCCGTCTATGGGGTCACACAGAGTCGGACACGACTGAAGCGACTTAGCAGCAGCAGGGCTTCCCAGGTGGCACTAGTGGTAAAGAATCTACCTCCCAGTGCAGGAGACTTAAGAGATTACTCTGATATTCTTGCTTGGAGAATCCCGCGGAGAGAGGAGCCTGACAGGCTATGGTCCTTAGGGTTGCAGAGTAGGACCCAACTGAAGCAGCTTAGCATGAATTGTTTAGTAAGACATCAAAACATGAAACATTTGCCTTTAAAAGTTTATCCCACTTTAAAGTGAACATTAAAGTGAAAGTCGCTCATTTGTGTCCAGCTCTTTGCAACCCCATGGACTATACAGTCCATGGAATTCTCCAGGCCAGAATACTTGGTGGGTAGCCTTTCCTTTCTCCAGGGGATCTTCCAAACCCGGGGATCAAACCCAGGTCTCCCACATTGTAGGCAGATTCTTTACCAGCTGAGCCACAAGGGAAGCCTGAGAATCCTGGAGTGGGTAGCCTATCCCTTCTCCAGTGGATCTTCCTGTCCCAGGAAATGAACTGGGACCCCCTGCATTGCAGGCAGATTCACTTAGGTAAAATTATTTTTGGTTTCAGAATAAATATGGTAGATAAAATTTTTGGGAAAAAAAACCTGACATTGCTGGCTCAAAAAACAATCATTTATACAGAACTCAAATGTTTTTAAGTAATACAGATTTTGGCCACCTTAGGATGCTCATAAAGACTTATCAGACAGACAACTTTTAGCCCAACCTACCTTTAAAAAATGTGAGTAGGTAAAAAAGAAGAAAAAGGACATTATAGGCACGAGTCAGAAGATGCAGGGAAACAGAGCATAACCCCGCTCCGTGGGGCAGGGGAATGACTGATTCTTAAATATGATAAATGGAGGATTAAGAAGAAAGACAAGCTGAGATCTAACTGCATCCAGTCCCAAATACCAGACTAAATTACGTAAGTTTGACATTTTAGATAGTAGGAAATATTGAAGACAATGCAAATACTCTATAGGAAAGTGAGTTTTTAAGATGGTAGTCTCTATAGTTTCTCCTCTCTCCACATCTTCAACTGAAATATTAAGTAGGCAAAAAAAGTTTGTTTGGGTTCTTCCATACCATCTTACAGAAAAACCCGAAAAATTTTTGGCTAACTGAATAAAATTTTAAAAGAATAAAGGCATGCCCATTCTGGAAACATGAATGAGGACCAGAAATTTACAAACATCTACAAGATGAAAAGAAATAGGATTATATTGCTTGCTAATTTTTTTAATATAAAAAATTTTTAAAAAGAACAGATGAAATGATTCACAGAATTATTATAATCCAAATAAAATAATTCTGAGAATAGAAGAAGACAATGAAAGAATCTAATTACTCTCCTTAGACACTATGAAAAGTATTGCATCCATTAAACTTCACTACCCTCTTTTCAAAAGAAGAGCAGTTATGGACACAAAGCAGTTAGAAAACATGAGTTCTTACAAATTGAAAGTCAAGAGAAAGACTTCCTGAATGTAGCTAAAGACTATTCCAGAGTATAGAGCCAACATGAGAAGATAGAAAAGGTAAAAAAAGTATTGTTGGTATGGATCAGATCAGATCAGATCAGTTGCTCAGTTGTGTCCGACTCTTTGCGACCCCATGAACCACAGCATGCCAGGCCTCCCTGTCCATCACCAACTCCCGGAGGTCACTCAGACTCACATTCATCGAGTCAGTGATGCCATCCAGCCATCTCATCCTCTGTCGTCCCCTTCTCCTCCTGCCCCCAATCCCTCCCAGCATCAGAGTCTTCTCCAATGAGTCAACTCTTCTCATGAGGTGGCCAAAATACTGGAGTTTCAGCTTTGGCATCATTCCTTCCAAAGAAATCCCAGGGCTGATCTCCTTCAGAATGGACCGGTTGGATCTCCTTGCAGTCCAAGGGACTCTCAAGACTCTTCTCCAACACCACAGTTCAAAAGCATCAATTCTTCGGCGCTCAGCCTTCTTCACAGTCCAGCTCTCACATCCATACATGACCACAGGAAAGACCATAGCCCTGACTAGGCGAACCTTTGTTGGCAAAGTAATGTCTCTGCTTTTGAATATGCTATCTAGGTTGGTCATAACTTTCCTTCCAAGGAGTAAGCGTCTTTTAATTTCATGGCTGCAGTCACCATCTGCAGTGATTTTGGAGCCCCAAAAATAAAGTCTGACACTGTTTCCACTGTTTCTCCATCTATTTCCCATGTAGTGATGGGACCAGATGCCATGATCTTCGTTTTCTGAATGTTGAGCTTTAAGCCAACCTTTTCACTCTCCACTTTCACTTTCATCAAGAGGCTTTTTAGTTCCTCTTCATTTTCTGCCATAAGGGTGGTGTCATCTGCATATCTGAGGTTATTGATATTTCTCCCGGCAATCTTGATTCCAACTTGTGTTTCTTCCAGTCCAGCATTTCTCATGATGTACTCTGCATATAAGTTAAATAAACATGGTGACAATATACAGCCTTGATGTACTCCTTTTCCTATTTGGAACCAGTCTGTTGTTCCATGACCAGTTCTAACTATTGCTTCCTGACCTGCATACAGATTTCTCAAGAGGCAGATCAGGTGGTCTGGTATTCCCATCTCTTTCAGAATTTTCCACAGTTTATTGTGATCTACACAGTCAAAGGCTTTGGCATAGTCAAAAAAGCAGAAATAGATGTTTTTCTGGAACTCTCTTGCTTTTTCGATAATCCAGCAGATGTTGGCAGTTTGATCTCTGGTTCCTCTGCCTTTTCTAAAACCAGCTTGAACAGCAGGAAGTTCATAGTTCACATATTGCTGAAGCCTGGCTTGGAGAATTTTGAGCATTACTTTACTAGCGTGTGAGATGAGTGCAATTGTGCACCAGTTTGAGCACTCTTTGGCATTGCCTTTCTTTGGGATCGGGATGAAAACTGACCTTTTCCAATCTTGTGGCCACTGCTGAGTTTTCCAAATGTGCTGGCATATTGAGTGCAGCACTTTCACAGCATCATCTTTCAGGATTTGGAATAGCTCCACTGGAATTCCATCACCTCCACTAGCTTTGTTCGTAGTGATGCTTTCTAAGGCCCACTTGACTTCACATTCCAGGATGTCTGGCTCTAGGTCAGTGATCACACCATCATGATTATCTGGGTCGTGAAGCTCTTTTTTGTACAGTTCTTCTGTGTATTCTTGCCACCTCTTCTTAATTGCTTCTGTTAGGTCCATACCATTTCTGTCCTTTATCGAGCCCATCTTTGCATGAAATGTTTCTTTGGTATCTCTGATTTTCTTGAAGAGATCTCTAGTCTTTCCCATTCTGTTGTTTTCCTCTATTTCTTTGCATTGATCGCTGAGGAAGGCTTTCTTATCTCTTCTTGCTATTCTTTGGAACTCTGCATTCAAATGTTTATATTTTTCCTTTTCTCCTTTGCTTTTCGCTTCTCTTCTTTTCACAGCTATTTGTAAGGCCTCCCCAGACAGCCATTCTGCTTTTCTGCATTTCTTTTCCATGGGGATGATCTTGATCCCTGTCTCCTGTACAATGTCACGAACCTCATTCCATAGTTCATCAGGCACTCTATCTATCAGATCTAGGCCCTTAAATCTATTTCTCACTTCCACTGTATAATCATAAGGGATTTGATTTAGGTCATACCTGAATGGTCTAGTGGTTTTCCCTACTTTCTTCAATTTCAGTCTGAATTTGGCAATAAGGAGTTCATGGTCTGAGCCATGATCCTAAAGTTCCACCATTGTTTAAATAGAGTCCTTAAAGGAAAAATAAAGACATTAGAGAGGAAAAAAGACATAACAATTCAGATTAGGAGAGGCCACTGACTGTTGAGTAAAATAAAAATCCCATACCCACATTGGTGAAATTTCAGGATAAAAGAGACTTAGAGCATCTGAGTTTAGACATTGAGAATGTCAGACCTTGAGAGGATTACCCACAGAAGAGTGATCGCCTATATGGCATGAACTTTGGTACATGATACTAAGGTTGGGAGACAGTGGACCCATGCATTCAATGTTCAGAGGGGATTGAGTTGGGAACTATGGTTCTGTACTCAGCCCAACTATGAATAAAGTATGAAAACAAATAGACATTTTCTTACTTTAAAACTTCTCGTAGCCTCTCAACAAAACAACTTGAAGATGCAGTCTAGGAAAATAAGAGAATAAAATAAAGGATACATTAACAGCAAAAAAAACTATGGAACTTATATTGGAAGAGTCCAGTTACAAGAAATATCAAGATGCCAGCAGTAATATTAAAGCAATTGGTGCAAATTAGATAGTGGATTCCATGATGAATATCTTGCAGAAAAAAAAGGTCATGCTTTTGAACTGTGGTGTTGGAGAAGACTCTTGAGAGTCCCTTGGACTGCAAGGAGATCCGCCCTGGGATTTCTTTGGAAGGAATGATGCTAAAGCTGAAACTCCAGTACTTTGGCCACCTCATGAGAAGAGTTGACTCATTGGAGAAGGCTCTAATGCTGGGAGGGATTGGGGGCAAGAGGAGAAGGGGACAACAGAGGATGAGATGGCTGGATGGCATCACTGACTCGACGGACGTGAGTCTGAGTGAACTCCTGGAGTTGATGGTGGACAGGCAGGCCTGGCGTGCTGCGATTCATGGGGTTGCAAAGAGTCAGACATGACTGAGCGACTGATCTGATCTGATTATATGTATTTAGGCTTAGAATCTGAGTATTTTTTTTTTGTTATCATAAGACGATACATGTTTCTTCCCCCCAAAAAATAGTTAAAATCTCTAGGAAAAACAACTATATAGGTATAGAGATATAGAGAACATATCTACATATTTAACTTGTCTGTTAAAAATTCAAGTTTACTCTTAAAATGAGGCATATTTTGGAATAATTAATAGCCTGTAGAAAAAAAAGATTCATTTGATCTTGATATTATATTATTATTGTGATTGCAAGATATAATGACATTTATTTCTCTATGAAAGGTAATACCACTTGAGTTTGGAGAGAATAAGAAGTTGCATAATCATAAATGCCATTTCCTAGATTTCAAATTTAAAAGCAATCTATAGTCAAAACAAGGAAGCCTTAACTACAGTTTTAGAACATAATGCAAATATAAAGGATAAAGGAGACATAATGGTAAAACTATGCAAATTAAAAAAGGAAAGCTGAGAAGAAATGTAAAATGAAGAGTTAAAGGGCAATGGCACCCCACTCCAGTACTCTTCCCTGGAAAATCCCATGGATGGAGGAGCCTGGAAAGCTGCAGTCCGTGGAGTGCCTGAGGGTCGGACACGACTGAACGATTTCACTTTCACTTTTCACTTTCATGCATTAGAGAAGGAAATGGCAACCCACTCCAGTGTTCTTGCCTGGAGAATCCCAGGGACAGGGGAGCCTGGTGGGCTGCTGTCTGTGGGGTCGCACAGAGTCGGACACGACTGAAGTGACTCAGCAGCAGCAGCAATAGGTGACATTCGTTAGAGTGAGTCAAGAAATTTTAAGACTAGGGCTTGAAGTTATAAAGGTAACCACTGGAATAACTAAATATTAACAGCAATTGAGAGAAGAAAATTAATAGAAGTATGTTGAATTTCTTTTATAATAGAAAATAGATACTATGTTGATATAATTGTGACCTTACAAGAATTAAGTATAGTTTTTTAAAAAATTAACTGTACATTTAATATTATATATTCTGTAGTCCTCAGATTCTAAACATGTATATACTACTTTTATAAACTACAATTACCTACATATATATATAGAGAGAGAGAGAGAGAGAGAGAATGGATTGGAAAGAAAGTGCTTAGCCAGGAAGACTCCCAGAAGCTATTCTTTTTCTCTCCCTCTCAGGTGATATGAATTTGGTGGAAACAGCAACAACAAAAAAAAGCCAAACAAACAAACAAAAAGTTGAGGCAGTCTGAGAAGAATTGATAGGATTTGATGGTTGGGTGGCTATTTGAACAGGACAGGTTTTTCAAAAGGAGTGAAGCAAAGATATATAATATTTTCACACTTCACAAGGTAATATATACTGAAGCTACTGACAAAATGGTACCCAGGATAATATACTTATTTTAAACTTACGGTTACCTTGCTGTTGCTCACCCAGTTGTATGTCTCCAGGCTAGCTGAATAGTGAAAATGTAGCATTTTGTTTGGTGATATTTATAATCTGGTGAAATATTTATCATAAGAATATAACTCAAATATTTTTATTTAATCATAAATGTCAAATATATTATACTAAAGAGCCAATATAGGCTGCAGTAGTGAATAATAACATCACTTTTTGGTCAGAACTTTCCTATGGGCAACCAAGAATTGATGCGTCAGGTGGAGTGTGTGTACTGGCTCTATCATATTTCTTTCAGTGATTTGATTTGTGGCAGAAAGAAAGTGCTCACATTTTGTTACATTCGAAGCTCTCAAAGTCCCAGGACTCAGAATATTTGTTCAGTTTTCAACAAGTTTCTAATCCTGCTCTGCTATCATGAACTGGGATTTTAGCATCTGCCTGGGCTTGGTCCTATTTACTAAAGGTTTTTAAACCCTTAACGTCAAGCTGGGAAGGACAGAGATCTTTTCAAACCACTTTGTAAATTATGAACTCTCCAGGTCTCTCTTCATTCACATTCTGACCTCACCCCTCACTTGTGGAGTATCGTCTGCAATTATTTACTGAAAGCTTTTGACTATAATTGCCACTTTTTTCAGACTGCAGTAGAACAAAGCATTTTATACAAATAGAAATACTTCAGTCCTACCTATAACCACGTAACTGCTTTTCTTTAGCAAATGGAAACAAGAATGTCGAGGTTAATGAAATTTACTAAGTAAGATCTGTGAGGCAGGATCCAAAAGTTCACTTAACCTCCATTTCCCATTTTGGAGAGAATTATAATCATGTGCAAAATCATGCAGAAAATCTGGCTCTTACATTTGCCTGATTGACATTCAAAAGGAATCAGGAAAAGTTCTCTTCAGTAAATTTTGTATCTTTCTTTATATTGTTGTTAGTCGCTAAGTCATGTCTGACTCTTTTGCAACCCCATGGACTGTAGCCTGTCAGGCTCCTCTGTCCATGGGTTTTCTCAGGCAAGAATACTGGAGTGGGTTGCCATTTCCTTCTCCAGGGGATCTTCCCAACCCAGGGATCCGACCCCCATCTCTTGCATTGCAGGCAGACTCTTTATCCCTGAGTCACCTGGGAAGGCCAAGGTGGTATATTGCTTTATACCACAGGCAATATTATGGACAGCAGCATCACTTACCACTATCAGGCACTGTCTTTTTCCAGATAAAATCAGTGTGAAGAAGCTCTGAGAGTTTGGACAGCTTCTTTTTGTTTTGGGTTGCAGTTGGGTTTTTTCCCTCCATCTTGTAAATGGCTAAGGTGATGAATTTAAAGGATGGAAGGAAATGATTCTTTGGCTTGGAGGAGGGGAAATGGAGAAAATAAAAGTAATCCAGATTAATAATACATTTTAGAACCACATAATTAGGTGACATTGGAGGTTATTCTTAAAAGCCTTCTGAGTTGAAATCAAGCATCTCACTTTAACACTAGCAAAGCCATATTTCTTCTCTTGATCTGAGTGTCCTTAATGTAGTATTTGTACAACGCATGACATAAGCATGGATTTGCAGCTGTTTCATAACTGCTGTGAAGTTTATTGGCTCTGCTCCACAACTCTGTGTCCAAACTTCAGGAATTCTCCCCAAGTATTGCAAATGTGGGAGGAGGCCATTTGTGGAAGGATTGACTTCGCCCCGAGTTGAATGTTTTGCGTGCAGAATACGAGACTGCTATTCAACAGGTTGTGTCCAAATGTAAGTGACCAGCCAGAGAGACTTTTTGGACCTGTCATCTAGCCTCAGAACTTATCCTCCGAGGAACTGAAACTGTTCTCACCAGTGGTAGGAAACAGCAATGCTGTGATTCTTTATTTCTTCTCAGCAATAATGGCTTCATGAATTTTTTAAGCTGATATTTTGATTTGCTGAAAGCCATGATTTGGATGTTAGTGATGTAATCTGAATAGTCAGAGCAGTTGTGAGGGTGAGATGGCGGTAGCTGAATGTTCCTGGCTCTCTCTCCTTGCCTTGGATGGATAGGGACTCTGCAAGGACAGCTCAGATATGGTTACATTGACATCATAATTCATCTGATCAAGCTTCTCTCCTCTTCTGAGCTCCGTGATGAAGCCAGCTGAGTTGTTTTAAAGTGGTAGCTTCAAGGTCTCGCAGTCGCACTGAACTTAGTCCAATATGATAATCAGATGGAAAAATCTGTTTCTATAGGAATATTTGTAAAGGATTCACTATCAGAACACTTACATGCTTCTCTGCTAATTTCATGCAGAGGAAGTCTTTTTTCTGCTGATACCAGAAGGCAGAACTAGCATTTCCAGTTAAAGTTAACCAGGTTAAATTCCACTTTCACCGTATGTGGTGGTGGACATATTTCCAAGGGTAACAGTCAGAGCCTTAAGTAATAAAAGTAAAACGTGGAATTTTCATCCTGAAAGCGAAAAGGAGCCACCGAAGGTTTTTGAAAAAGAAGGGCGGAAAGATAGATCTCATGGCGATTTGTCAGAAGCACTGAGAGGAGCATCAGAAAGCAAGAAAACGCCTGTAGAATCTCTCGAGTCAAGCGTGATGTCTGCAGTAGGGTGTCAGGAATGGGAGAGGCACATACAACATGTTGTGAAATGAAGGTAAATGACTACATCAGAGAGATGGGGCAAGAAGGTGGGCAGATGCTGAGGACTCAGAATTCAGTGTTAGATTTGGGTCCAGTTCAAGCAGAAGATGTGGAAAGAGAGGGAGTGCAGTAGGGGAGAATCTTCCTGGTTAAACGCATTGTAAATTGTCCAAACCAATGGCACCAACCTAATTTCTGCTTCTGCCTTCTGGGGTAAGTGAGAGAATGCGGCGAGGACTGTAGACACCACACCACAGTTTTACGAGGTACTTCTGGAAACCTGAGGGGAGATTTGATGTTTTTTGAGTTGCTCTCATGGCAGCTGTCCTCAGGAAAACTGGCTGGTTAGTACACAGCCCTGTTCTTTTCTGCTGATCTTTCCGCCCCTACCCACATGGGGTCAGATATGTTCTCCCTCCCTCCCCAGAAATATTTGGCAGCTTTGCAGAAATATTGGTGTCACCCAAACCCTTCACCAGCATCCGTCCCCTCCTGTCCTTGTGTTGTAGTGAGTCAGGAAACTCTGTGTGGCTCTGTCATCCCTCAAGCCTCCAGGTATGAAAAAGGACAGTTTGGGAACTTCCCTGGAGGTACAGTGGATATGACTCCTCATGTCTGATGCAAGAGGCATGTGTTCGATCCCTGATCAGGGAACTAAGATACCACATGCCTTGTTCAGTTCAGTTCAGTTGCTCAGTCGTGTCCGACTCTGCAACCCCATGAACCGCAGCACGCCAGGCCTCCCTATCTATCATCAACTGCCAGAGTCTACCCAAACCTATGTCCATCGAGTCGGTGATGCCATCCAACCATCTCATCCTCTGTCGTCCCCTTCTCCTCCTGCCCTCAATCTTTCCCAGCATCAGGGTCTTTTCAAATAAGTCAGCTGTTCGCATCAGGTAGCCAAAGTATTGGAGTTTCAGCTTCAACATCAGTCCTTCCAATGAACACCCAGGACTGATCTCCTTTAGAGTGGACTGGTTGGATCTCCTTGCAGTCCAAGGGACTCTCAAGAGTCTTCTCCAACACCACAGTTCAAAAGCATCAATTCTTTGGCGCTCAGCTTTCTTCACAGTCCACCTCTCACATCTATACATGACCACTGGAAAAACCTTAGCCTTGACTAGATGGACCTTTGTTGGCAAAGTAATGTCTCTGCTTTTGAATATGCTGTCTAGGTTGGTCATAACTTTCCTTCCAAGGAGTAAGCATCTTTTAATTTCATGGCTGCAATCACCGTCTGCAGTGATTTTGGAACCCCAAAAAATAAAGTCAACCACTGTTTCCATTGTTTCTCCATCTATTTGCCATGAAATGATGGGACCAGATGCCATGATCTTAGTTTTCTGAATGCTGAGCTTTAAGCCAACTTTTTCACTCTCCTCTTTTACTTTCATCAAAAGGCTCTTTAGTTCTTCACTTTCTGCCATAAGCATGGTGTCATCTGCATATCTGAGGTTATTGATATTTCTCCTGGCAATCTTGATTCCAGCTTGTGCTTCCTCCAGCCCAGCATTTCTCATGATGTACTTTGCATATAAGTTAAATAAGCAGGGTGACAATATACAGCCTTGATGTACTGCTTTTCCTATTTGGAACCAGCAGCAGCAGCAGTTGTTCCATGTCCAGTTTTATCTGTTGCTTCCTGACCTGCATACAGGTTTCTCAAGAGGCAGGTCAGGTGGTCTGGTATTCCCATCTCTTTTAGAATTTTCCACAGTTTATTGTGATCCACACAGTCAAAGGCTTTGGCATAGTCAATAAAGCAGAAATAGATGTTTTTCTGAAACTCTCATGCCTTGTGGTGTAGCCAAAAAATTTTTTAACTTAAAAAAATTTTTTTTAAAAAACGGAAAAGGACAATTTCCCTCTATTTGTAAATTCCCAAACTGGCTTGGGCTATGGCTGGGGAAAAGAAAGAGAACAGGATTTCTCTTAGGGATGCTCACCAGCCTCCACCTCAGACATTTCCAACTAGTCATAGGGCCTGATGGCTGATGGCATGAACTTTAGGCTCTGAGTTATTCAAGGATCTTGAAATTTTGATCGTTGAAAATCAGACTTTTGAGGGTCACGCACTTCTTCAGTTTGTATTATCCTGTCTGCCAAAGGATTAAAAGTCTATTTTGAAACTGAGTACTTGAGCCCTGATTCTTTTCTTCCCTGGAATTCCTGCTGTAACAACCCCATGCTAAGGAAACAGTGGGTAAGAAAGTGAAGCAGGGTCTGTGTGGCCAAATGCCTTTCCCCAAGCTGGCTGCCACACTATATCCACACGTTTCCCTATGGTGTGATATTGACATTTCTCCCATTGAGTGTATCAGTGAAGTCAACATCCCTTCCTCTTGAATCTTGATGGACTTAACTGGTTGCCTTGACCAGAGAAGTATGACCAAGTTACGGTCTGTGACAAGACTAAAAACTGCCATCACCTTCTGCCTTTCCACTGTGTTGTGAGGGAGCCCAGCCCACGTGAAGAGTCTGTGTGGGTATTCAGCCAGACCTCCAGCTGAGGTCCCAACCAAAAGAAAGCTCCAGCTGAGGTCTCAACTGAAACATCAGCCTCCAATTGTGAGACCGAGGAAGTACGAAGATGACTTCAGTAGTCAGCCACTTCTAATTACAACTGTATGAGAGAGACTGAAAACCACCTAGCTGAGCCCAGTCCACCTCCAGAATAACAGAAGATAATAAAACGATTGCTGTTGTTTTAACCAACTGAGTGTTGGGGTGACTCCTTATGCAGAAATAGAGAATCAACAGGATGGTGTTAGCTATTACTTTGTAACAGACTACCCCCAAACTTCATTAACTTAACCATTTTTGTTACAGCTCATGGTTTTATGAATCAGGAATTAAGAAAGGTCTTGGCTGGGCAGCTTAGTGGATCACCCTTAGCTGTGGTGGCTGGATCTGAAGGAGGCATGGAACTCTGCAGGTTCACTGTCCCTCCCCTCCCTGCTCCTCCCCATGGTCTCCTCTTCTGGGGCCTCTTCACAGGGCTTGTCCTTCCCACAGCATGGTAGTCCCAGGGTAGCCAAACTTCCTTCCTACAGGGCATCTGGCTCCCAAGAGACCAAGACAGCAGCTGCCTGTCATTATAAGGTCTAGACTATGAACTGGTTGGCATAATTTTTACAAAAATCTATTGCTCAAAGCTGCCACAGGGCCTGTCCAGATTCAAGGGGAAAATAGATCCAACCTTTGGAAGGGGAGAGTGTCAAAAATTATGATCCCAGTGGACAAAGTGGGAACCTTCAGAGCTTTGTATCTCAAAATATTGCTTTGTAAATCTTAGTACCCCAATTTATGGATGGAGAAACTGAGGCTGGGAAAAGTGATTGTCCAAAGCTACTCAACTTGTAACTGGATCAACCTGATCTGATTTCAAATCCAAGTCTATATTAATCCGAACCATGACCACTTTTCACTTCTGTGCAAAATCTAGTAAATGTACAATTTATGCTACACTTTATTTTAAAATTGAGATATAGTAGACATACTAGTTTCAAGTGTACAACATAGCAGTTCAATATTTGTACATATTATGACATGATTTAGTTAGCATTCATCACCACACAGTTGCAAATTTTTTGTGTGTGATGAAAACTTTAAGATCTACTCTCTTCAGTTCAGTCGCTCAGTTGTGTCCAACTCTTTGCAACCCCATGAATTGCAGCATGCCAGGTATCCCTGTCTATCACCAACTCCTGTTGTTCACTCAGACTCACGTCCATCGAGTCAGTGATGCCATCCAGCCATCTCATCCTCTGTTGTCCCCTTCTTCTCCTGCCCCCTCTACTCTCTCAGCAACTTTCAAATATACAATGCAGTATTATTAACTATGTACATCATTATTACACATAAAATAAGTCCTATATTACATCCCCAGGACTTATTTATTTTGCAACTGAAAGTTTGTGTTTTTGACACCCTACACCCATTTTACAGACCCCTTACCCCCCACCTCTGGCAACCACTAGTCTGTTCTTTGTGTCTATGAGTTTGGATTTGTGGTTGTTACTTTTTGAATCCATAGATAATTGAGATTAAATGGCATTTGTCTTTCTCTGACTTATTTCACTTAGCATAATGCCCACGAGGTCTATCCATGTTGTAAATGGCCGTTTCCTTCTTTATGGCTAATGTGTGTGTGTATACCAGTTTTCTTTATCCATTCATCTGTTGATGAGTACTTAGGTTACTTCCATATTTTGGCAACTGTAAATAATGCTACAGTAAACATGGAGATGCACATATAGTTTTGGGTTAGTTTTTTTGTTTCCTTCAGATAAATACCCAGAGTGTAATTGCTAGATCACATGGTGGTTCTGAGGCTTTCCTAGTGGTTCAGCAGTAAAGAATCTGTCTGCGAGGAAGGAGTGGAAAGAGATGTGGGTTCTATCCCTGCTTCAGGAAGATCCCCTGGAGGAGGGTATGGCAAATCACTCCAGTATTCTTGCCTGGAGAACCCCATGGGCAGAGGATTCCGGTGGGCTACGGTCCAAGGGGTCACAAAGAGTAGGACACAACTGAAGCAACTTAGCATGCACAAAACATGGTGGTTCTATTTTGAACTTTTTGAGGAAACTCCGTATTGTCTATAATAGTGGCTGCACCAGTTTTACTTTTCCCCCAATAGTGCACATGGGTTCCCATTTCTCCAAATTCTCACCAACACTTTCTTATTTTTATGATAGCTATTCTAACAAGAGTGAGGTGATATCTTATTGTGATTTTGATTTGCACTCCATCCGGGAGTTGGTGATGGACAGGGAGGCCTGGCATGCTACGGTTCATGGGGTCACAAAGAGTCGGACACGACTGAGCGACTGATCTGATCTGATCTGAATGATTAGTGATGTTAAGTATTGTCATGTACCTCTTGGTCATCTGTATGTCTTCTTTGGAAAAATGTCTTTTCAGATCCTCTGCCCATTTTTTAAACCCATATTGCTTGTTTTTTTTTTTTTTTTCCTGTTGAGTTGTGTGAGTTCTGTATACATTTTGGATATTGATCTATAAGTATTTTCTCCCATTAGGTAGGTTGCCTTTCCACTTTGTTGATGGTTTCCTCTCCTGTGCAGAAGTCTTTTAGGTTGATACAGTTCCACTTACTTGTACTTTTGTTGCCATTGTTTTTAGGGTCAGATTCCAAAAAAATCACCACCAAGAATAATGTCACAGAGCTTACTGCCTATGTTTTTTTCTAAGAGTTTATAGTTTCAGGCCTTAGGTTCAAGTCTTTAATCCATTTTAAGTTAATTTTAATTTATAGCATAAGATAATGATGTAGTTCCATTCTCTCGCAGGTAGCTACTTAGTTTCCCCAAGACTGTTCATTGAAGAGAGTCTGTCTTTCCCTATTGTGTATTTTTGGCTCCTTTGTGTAAGTTAATTGACTATATATGTATGTGTTTATTTCTGGGCTATATGTTCTCTTCCACTGATCTTTGAATCTGTTTTTATCCCAATACCATACTCTCTTGATCACTATTTGTTGTTGTTCAGTCTCTAAGTCATGTCTGACTCTTAGCAACCCCATGGACTAGCATGCCATGATTATTATACCTTTGGGATATTATTTGAAGTTGGGAAGCATGTCTCCAGCTTTGTTCTTCTTTCTCAAGATTGCTTTGGTTATTTTGAATCTTTTGTGGTTTCATACAAATTTTAGGATTATTTCTGTGAAAAATGTCACTGGAATTTTGACAGGGATTGCATTGCATCTGCAGATTGCTTTGGGTAGTATGGACATTTTAATAATATTCTTCCAATCCATGAGCCTGGAATAGCTTTACATTTACTTGTGTATTCTTTAATTCTTTCCATTTCTTTTATCATACTTTTTGATGTACACATCTTTCACTTCCTTGACTAAATGTATTCCCTTATTTATTATTTTTGATGCAATTATGCTACTGCTGCTAAGTCGCTTCAGTCGTGTCCAACTCTGTGCGACCCCATAGACGGAAGCTCACCAGGCTCCCCTGTCCCTGGAATTCTCCAGGCAAGAACACAGGAGTGGGATGCAATTATAGTAGGCTCGTATTTTTAAAGAGTTTGTTATTAATGTATAGAAATGCAGCAGGCTTTTGTGTATTGATTTTACATCCTGCAACTTTACTGAATTTATTAGTTCTAACAGTTTTTTGGTGGTCAAGTATCATGCTCTCATGCAGATAACAATATCATGCTATCTGCAAATAGTGACAATTTTACTTCTTCCCTTCTGATTTGGATAGCTGTTATTTTTATTGCCTAACAGTACACTGTATTAATTCTCAAGTGCTCTCTTCAGTAAGGAAGATACCATCTCTTAACTCCTCCTCAAACACATACACACTGGAACTCTAATTTTTTTTAAATCCTAGAGATCTATTCAGTGACCTGGCTTGGGTCACAGACCTAATTCTGAACCAATCTTTACATCCAGGAGGATGGAATATTATAATTGGCAAGCTCTACTAGAATCACAAGGTTTGAAGGAGTAGTTCCCAGAAGGAGAGGAAGACAGAAATAATGAAAATGCACTAGACGTGCTTTTTGCACTCTGTACCATTATGTCTCATTCACATTGATTCCATTGCCGCCTCTTTGAAGGCTGATACCATCCTCACTGGAGAGACTGGAGATGCGGCTTTGGGGGAGGGTGTGAAAAGTAGGCTATGTGAGCAATTAATCACAAGAATCGATCTAGCTCTCTCAGCTGACTGTTAACTCATTGTGGCTCCCTGTCTGTTAAGAGTAGGACCCGTTTGGATTTGCTAAGGGTCTGGGTCCTTCACATAGAAATTAAATAGACTCTGCTTGAAGGCGATCCTTTATGCTTTCATGTTCTATCTTCTGTCACTGGACCCCTCATGCTCACGTCCAATAGTGAGCGTGAATTGAGGATATGAAGATATTTGGCATTATGAGCTCTGGAGTAAACAGAACGTAAGTGCTAATTAAAACATTTCTGATGGAAACTTAAATCTTTTTTCATGATTTCCAGTTGCATTCTCTCACTCTTTTAATGAAGCAAGCTTCTTTAATTTTCTTTTTAAAAATTTTACTTGGATGAGATCAGAAATGGGGGAATTTCTCTTCCATTACTCACACTGCTTCCCAGCTGTTGGCCTCATGTTCCCTTGATACGCTGTTGAGGAGCCACCCGTAAGCCATGGTTCCGCCCCCGTGTGCACCCGCCTTGACGGAGAGGCCCCAGACTCAGGAAGACCCTCCCTCCCCATGCCCCTGTCATTGGTGGCCTGGGTCCCGAGTGGCTGTGAAACTCTGGAGGCCAATAGTTTGAACTCCTGTCTTCCCATCCTTCCAACTTGGCTTTGTATTTATATTAAGGAGTCTCTTTATTCTGTTGCTGATTGTTAATATCAAAGTCAGAAATAGAGCCCTGTGGGTCCACTGACTTTTGAGAGCTCTAAGCAAATCAACTCTTGAAAGCTCGAGAGCCTTCCAGGAGATAATTTACTTGCTAAATGATACTTAGCGTCTCTGCCTTTCCTTTGCCACTCAATTGAGCCCGAGAAGGTTTTTATCCTTTTTCAGTTGTGCTACCCAGTCAGTTCAACAAGATGTGTTTTGTTCAAACGTGGAAATAAAATAGGGGCAGGAAATAAAGGAATTGCATGAACTTGAGCATGGACACATTTCAGTGAGAACATTCAAAGAGGCTTGTCTAGAGCTGGACTGTTGAATTATCACAGTCTTAGCCTAGTGAAAATGAAAACAGATTTTAGCTTTAGAAACAAAAGCAAAAAATGCCTATGGTCTCCTCTCCCATCCAAAGATATGAGAGAAGTGTATATTGATAGCTGAGGCTTACTCAGGAAAAAAAAAGTTAGTTGCTATAAAAAAGGGGAAGAAAATTAATTTCCCCTATTAATCACACACACTATTAACCCCTAATCTTCGGGTCTCTCTCCCGCCCCTTCCCTCTTCCTTTTCCTTAACCATAATTTACAACTCCTTTCCTTCCACGTGTCTCATCCCATGAACACTGCTCTGCAGTCCCGTCTCTCATCCCCCTCCACCTCCCGAGCTGTTTTCTCTGCCTCTGCACTTTTCCACCATTACCTCCTTGCTCCCTAGATTGAACTGCCTTCAGCGCAGCCATCTACCTTCTCTTGCTTCTACATCCTTCTGCTGCCTCATCCCTAGATTCTGCATTTTTGCCCCCAGATTTTATCAGACCCTAGTGGAGGGCAGCCTGAGTTCGTGAATAAGAATGCTGGCTTGGACACCTAGCAGGTGGGTCCATGTCCAGCTTTGCCACTTCCTAGCTGATGATCTGGATAAATTATTTAACTGGCTGCCTCCTCCGACAAACGAGATGTACAAGTGCCCCTTCTTCATAAGTTTCTGTGAGGATTAAAACACCCACCCAATTAAAACATAGCACTTGGTCCTTAAAAAGTACCCAATAAGCATTAGATATTGCTGTTTTTGTTGTGATTGTTGTTGGAGAGAATTCTAGGTCTGTGTCAATAGACATTGCGAACCTTACTACTAAGTAATGGCTTCTAAATTTGGTTTTAAAGCCAAAGTCTTCACAATGGCTGTTCAAAGCTCTGTACATTCTGGTCCCTCTGTGATCTTTCTGACCTCATCTCCTACAACTACCCTCCCACCCCACAAAATGCACTCAAGTATAAGATTCACAAGGGCAGAGAATTTTGCTAACTTTCGTTAATTTCTGTCTCTTAAGCACCTGTCATTCCTAGTGCATAGTAGGTTCTCAGTAAATGTGTTGACTGTTTGAGCCCCAATACCAATATAACTACCTTGGTGAAGCTTGCCCTGTCTCTCTAGGTAAGGTTGCTTTCTTTTCTATATTCTGGTGATACTTAATACATTCTTCAATTATAACATTTCTCACATTGTATTTTTATAGAAAACATATTTAAAGCTCTTAAATTTGACCAGATGGTATAATTCAAAAGCACATTTTTATTTAATAGACTGAAACCTCACATTGCACAGATTTGATTGATTACAGAAATCATAATGTTCTGCAAGTTTGTAAATTGAGTTCCCATCATGTTCTATGAGTTATTCCATAAAAATTAAGTCCAACCTTGAGAAAATCCAAGGAAAAGCAAATTAGAAAGCAATTCCAACACACAGAGAAATCTTCTCTTAAGCAGCAGCACCTTCTGTGTTTTGACATTATAGAAACCTCACTATTTTACTAGCAAAGAGGAAAAAGACTTGTAAAATTCTGCCTTGTGAGCATATCGGCACAGCTATCAGTGTGGCTGATAAATAATCTGCAAAGACACGTGACTTCCAAAATCAGTCCTGGAGGAGCCCACCTGTTCAGGTTTGTGTTGAAGGAGGACTTTCTTCATCTGGGGGAAAAACAGTTACCAAATTTTCTTAAATAAAATGCTATGACTAAAAGTCAGGAGGCATAGGCATATTATAGAATTCTCATCAGATCTAAAGGAAGAATGAATAAAATCTTCTATGCTTCAAGGTTAAAGTAACAAGCAAGAACCACTCTCTATGCCACCAATGTAATTTCAGGGCCAGCACCACTGGCTAGCCAATCATGTATTTATTCACTGCTGTCATTTGGGTGTGGAATATATTTTAAGCTACCGATTGATAACCTGTCCCTTCCATTCCCTACTGGAAAATCCTAAGACATACACATAGGAGAAATTACTTGTCCCAGGGCAGCAGTGGTGACTGCTAAGTGGAATCTTCTGTTTGTATTCAGGGGTGATAACAATCTAAGGAAGCCCCCCCCCCCATCGAAGGTGGTGTGACAGCTGTGAATGCCTTCGACAGCAGTGATTATCAGCTTCAGTGAACACATTTGAACTTAGAAAAGGCATTTGTGATGAGTAGGTACTGTGGGGATGGAATTGGGATTCCTGGTTAATGATTTCATATCTTCTCTCCTGTTGGATTTCTCAAAACCAAGGCAATGCAAAGTCCCTGTTTTAGATGAATCTCACATGTTGGAGAAGTAGAGAGACAATGATTTCTGCCAAGATGCAATTATCAGGGCTTGCTGGCCTAACTCTCAAGAGAAATGGGGCTGTGCTATAACCCAGGAGCTTGGAAAATTAAAATCTGGGTTGGTGCCCAGCTCCATCTTCCTTGATTGGGCCTGTGGACTGGGACAGCGGCTGGTTTCCTTTTTTGCTCATTGCTCTGGCTCTGCGTCTGCTGGGTCCGCCTTAGTAATCCTGCTCTCCAAACATCCATCTGAAATATTTGTTTGCCTTTTGGAGGGGAGAGTGGGTCGAAGCAGGATCAGTTCATCTGGTGCCTAACAAGTGCTCATTAATGAACACATCGGCCCCTCTAATATTGGTGGGAGCTTTTTAGTGCAAATACGTGGTGATGCTAGTTAGTTGCTGATATTATGATCCTTAATGTAATATCACCTCATTATAGATCTTGCTAAAAATGAAGGTTTCTCTACTTGTTGAAGGTTTCTTTATTTTCTTCAGTAATCCTTGGTGGGTCTGATCTGAAATTAACCTCTTTAAAAAAATTACCTGAGAACGCCTTATCAGATCCAGTCAACACTTCTCTGCCCTTATCTGATTCAAACTTCCTGTGATGTTCAGCCCTAGAGTCACCTCCTTCCTCTCTGATACCCACTTCTCCCCTGGGCTCAGTGAAACCACTGCCTCTTAGGATTGGCTCCATCAGGCAAAACCCTTTCCCATCTCTTTGCAGGCTGCTGCTTCATCACTCAGCTTTTACAGAGTGCCATCTGAGGCCTTGTCTCTCTCCCTGAGTGAAGGGCATCCACATCTTCAGCTTCAGTGATCACCCATAAGATCACTTCGTGCAGATCATCTGTATCTCCAAGTCGAACATGTACATCAAAGGCCCACATGTTCCCTTATTCAAGAATATGTAGTGTACCCTGAGGAAACCAGGGTTGAAAAAGACACATGTATCCCATTGTTCATTGCAGCACTATTTACAATAGCTAGAACATGGAAGCCACCTAGATGCCCATCGACAGATGAATGTATAAAGAGGCTGTGGTACATATACACAATGGAATATTACTCAGCCATAAAAAGGAACACATTTGAGTCAGTTCTGATAGGTGTATGAACCCAGAGCCTATTATACAGAGTGCAGTGAGTCAGAAAGAGGAAGATAAATATTGTATTATAATGCACATATATGGAATCTAGAAAAATGGTTCTGAAGAAATTATTTACAGGGCAGCAATGGAGAAACAGACATAGAGAATAGACTTACAGACATTGGGAAAGGGGAAGAGACGGTAAGATGTATGGAAAGAGTAACATGGAAACTTATGTTACCATATGTAAAATAGATAGCCAATGGGAATTTGCTGTGTGGCTCAGGAAACTCAAACAGGGGCTCTGTATAAGCCTACAGGCGTGGGATGGGGAGGGAGATGAGAAGGAGGTTCAAAAGGGAGGGGATTATATGTGTAGCTATGGCTGATTCATGTTGAGGTTTGACAGAAAACAACAAAATTCTGTAAAGCAATTATCCTTCAATAAAAAAATACATTAAAAAAAGAATACATAGTGAATACCCGCTGTGTGTGAAGCCGGGTGACCCCTCGTTGTCACCACTCAGATGTCCTGTCGGCACTTCTCTAGGTCCAAAACACACTAGGAGACTCTTTCTTTCAGAGGACAGTTCAATCTGTTATTTCCCATCTTGGTGACTGGTAACCATTATCCACTTGGTCACCTAAGCCATAAGCTTAGGATTCACTTGAAATATCTTTCTCCTTCACAGCCCACCCTTAATCCTCATCAACATCCATGCCCGCAATCAGTTAGTCTGGCAAATCATCAAAGTTATTCCCTCTGAATATCTCAAATCTGGGCTTGCTTCTGCAGCCCCTTGGCTCCTAAGTTTAGGCCTTGGTCACAGTTTGAGGCATTTTCATCTCCAAGGCGTCTTCTGTACCACTGTAACATCAGACTTTCTTGATATGCAAATGACACCCTGAAGTTCCTTCCTCAAGCACTTCATGTGGTTCCAAAACATCTTCAAAGTGAAAATCAAGCTTCTTAGCTTGGCCACAGCCCCTCCTGATCCCACCTTGGCCCCTGCCACTGTGTACTCTGTTCTCCATCCCCACTAAACAACTTGCTGTCTCCCTGGGACATCACACCCTTTCCTGTGAATCTAACCATATCTGCTTGAGGAGCCCTTAGTCTCCCCCTCTACATTGCCAGTCCTCTTTTAATTTTTAAAAATTAAAAAAAATTTTTTTTTTTGGCTGTGCTGGGTCTTAGTTGCAGTGCGTGGGCTCTTCTTATGGCTCATGGGTTTAGTTGCCCGTAGGCATGTGGGATCTTAGTTCCTTGACCAAGGATTGAACCTGCATCCCTCACATTGGAAGGTGGATTCTTAACCACTGGACCACCAGGGAAGTCCTGCCATTCCTGTTTTAAATGACAGTACAGCCTAGTGGAGAAGCATGTCAACTTTGGGGCCAAGATATCCTGGATAAGTTGCATTTACTATTTGAGCCTCAACTTTATCTCTAGGGTTATTGTGAGAATCAAATCAGATGTTTGTTGAATAAATGAATTATGTATTCATGTAGTGTCTACTGTATGCTAGGTCTCATTCTAAGCACTGAAGATATAGTAGTGAACAAAACAGTTGAAGAACCCTCCCTAAGGGATCTTATATTCTGTTTTGGAAAAAGAAATGGCAAGCCACTCCAGTATTCTTGCCTGGGAATTCCCATGGACAGAGGAGTCTGGCAGGCTACAGTCCTTGGGGTCGCAAAGAGTTGGACACAATTGAACACATATATGTATTCTGTCTAGCACAGAGAAAGTGAACAAAAAAGATCATAATTATTACTCATCCAAAGCTGAGGTAATAAATAGCTCCTTGGGGAAACTTTTCGGGCCTATTTCAATTTCCATTCTGAATGGAATGGAATTCCATTCCCTCATCTTCTGTGGCCCTTTATCAGCCTGTCTGATACCATTATCAGAGCATCATGTTGTATCATAATTGCAAATATTTTTATCTTGCTCTGAGTTCCCTGAGTACAGAGCCTGGGACTTTTCTTTTTGTTTTACCAGCTTCCAGTAGGCAAGAAGTCATAAGTGTTAAGTGAATGAACATTTTAGAGTATGCTTAACTTGTTGTTTAAAAATAGCATCTACCACTAAAGAGCATTTGTTACAGGCCCAACATTGTGTCTGTTGCTTCAGATATAATGTATTATGTAATGTAACCTTCACAGCAACACTGTGAAACCAGTATTATTACACCTACTTCACAGATGAGGAAACTAAATCTTAGAGATGCAGAGTAACTTGTTAGTGTCAAATAGCCAGCAGGTGGTGAAACCAAGCTGGGGACCCAGGTCTGTCAGAGGCCCAACTTCAATCCACAGGGCTTGGTAAGAGGAGCCATTTCTCCATGGGGCAGCTGGAGATTTAGGTCTGCACATACTTTATTTTTGGTATATCTGTGTACCTAAGATAAAACTTCAACCACAGTCAGATGTACACAGATATTTTAGTTTACTTTTTTCTATAATCTGTATGACTCTGTTTTCCTTGCTGAGGGAGATGGGAAACGAAAGGTTTTACTTAAAATTGCCAGTTCACAGTATAGCCTCTTCTGGTTCAGTCCACCTTTGGAGCACTCCATCTCTTGGGTGGATATTCCATCTTTTAGATATCCTCCTCTTTCCTAGGTCCTACCTCACCATCAGATCAGATCAGATCAGTCACTCAGTCGTGTCCGACTCTTTGCGACCCCATGAACTGCAGTACGCCAGGCCTCCCTATCCATCACCAGCCCTCGGAGGTCACCCAGACTCACATTCATCGAGTCAGTGATGCCATCCAGCCATCTCATCCTCTGTCGTCCCCTTCTCCTCCTGCCCCCAATCCTTCCCAGCATCAGAGTCTTCTCCAATGAGTCAACTCTTCACATGAGGTGGCCAAAATACTGGAGTTTCAGCTTTAGCATCATTCCTTCCAAAGAAATCCCAGGGCTGATCTCCTTCAGAATAGACTGGTTCGATCTCCTTGCAGTCCAAGGGCCAAACCATTAACTTTTCTAGTGTGATGAGGCTGCAGCTTGATTGGGAAGGAAGGTGCTGGGGAGACCCTCTTTAAAAGCCATCTCTTCCCAGAGTCCCAAATGGGACATTTGCCTCTTTAGGCACAAGAAAGTCCCTTAGGCTGAGAACAAAGCCAAAAGCTCTCTAACGGCTCCCTTCAGGGAGCTGAAAAGGGGAGATGCTGCTTTTGCTCACTTTCACCTGCTTCTTTTCAGCCTTGGGGTGGGGGGACTCTCCTCTCCCTCGCGAGTCTGTGCTTCCCCTGTATCCTAGCATTCTCCCTCCCAACGTGGAATGTGCTCTCCCCTTCCTGGGGCTAAACAAGAGGATGGCTGCCAGGTAACCTGATTTATGGGGAGGGGAATGAAAACACATCTGTTCAATATTTTCAAATTATTACCCCTGTTACCCCTGCGTCTTGGAGGGTAATCACAAATCTCTGGGGCCTCTCTGGGGCCCTTTACAGTGCTGTGGTTCAGAGCTGCCCTGGAGGAAGATTTACAAGGGTTCTTAGGGACCTCCCTCCACCTGCCTGACTACTCCTCCCCTTACAGCCCATCCCCCCAAATTCCTGGTCCTAGTCCTCTCCTTCAAGAACAGCCTCAGAACAGTGGGAGAGTTCTCTCCATGAAATTACCTGGTGGAATGAGTTATAATACATTCAAATTCTGACAAACATAGTCCCTATGATAATACCAATTATGTGACCTGTTACTCAAACACGGGATCATAGAAAAGTAAGCTATCCTTTAGTGATAGCTAAAGGGCTATCAAGTGAGAGGGCTGAAAACATTAAATATTTGATTTGTAGACTCTGCCTTTTAACTTCAGCCTGTCCCCAAAGAAAGGGGAAGCTTTTGCAAAGGGGAATTAATTAGTAGGGAAATTGACAGCTGTGGGTCAAGTAACAGAAATAGGAGGAGGAAGTGTTTGTCTTTGCAGCAGTAACTACACTCTCATGCCCTTTTAGTTCATTGTGCAATGTGAGGCTTGCTGTGTATCTCTTGTACTTAGATATTTATCCGATGTACCTTGTTAAGACTTAGGTCAGAACTGGATCCTTATTATATATTAAGAAAATAATCATGTAAGCTGAGATACAGATGAAGGAATCAACTGGTACACTGTGCATTCACTGGAAAAATCAGAAAATAAAATTATTAAAATATAGTTCAAAAGGAGACTATAAAATAGGAAAAAATGCCCCCCTTATTTGAGATTATCCTTACCATCTGTGTTGAAAACCATTTGATTCTAAGTCTAGAAGCTTGATGCCAGAAATAACTTATTACCAGGGAAATATGCTAGAGAATTGTCAGGAATGACAGCATTTTTACTTGTTTTAATATCTGTATCACAAAATAATAAAGCTGGTAAGCTGTACAATGGTGTGAAGGCATGAGCCTAGTACTTTCTGCTACATATATTTATTTTGACTTTTACTCACCCCAGGAAACATTAGAGACCATTTCTGATAAGCAAAGAACCACTTCTGATAAGAGTTGAAGGCAAACTCTTCTTCTCTCTGAAGGAAAGCACTGGACACATCTGGAATCTGTTCAGAATTTATAATCTAATCCATAGACTTTGCACCGTACTAGCAATTCTATTCACAGTTGTCCTTTCACTGTTGAGAATATATAAGGTACTTGATTCTTACCTTGATCTATAACATTTATGAGTTCACATTAAACACACATCACTACTGTCCAATCACATTGATAAAAAGCATGTCAGCTTGAAGTTCCAGCTCACTGCTTTCTGACTGTGTGACCTTGAGCACTGCACCAGTTACTTCATCTCACTAGTATACTCATCTCTAAATTAGGGATGATAATAACAATAGGACCTGTCTCATAGTCAATGTATGTGAAAGATACATAGCAATGATGCAGAGCAGCTTGATGTTGAGAGTTTCCATCCAAATACTAAATTGGATGTTCATTTGTTTAATTCAAAGAAAATAAAATACATGACAAGGATTTAATTATCTGTATCAGGAGGCAGTGTAAGAATTTGAATTGAGAAGTTTTGAGTAACCATGATGTTCTAAAATGGTGGGTCTTTAAAAAAAAAAAAAAACCTCCCTTTGGGGATTCTTTTGTGCAGAAAAATCTTCATTTGCAATTCTTGATTTTCTCATTAATGTAAAGGTATATTGATTAGAAGGACATGGAGCTTCCTATTCGGTTTCAAGTTTGGGGTTGCTTTGGGGGAGGCGGTTGCTGCTGTTTGGAGAATGGGGCAGGAACCTGGAAATTTTAACCCCTTAGTCTGATAAATTTTCTTGAAGCAGGCTACCAGGTCGTCTTATATATTTCTGAAACCAGACCGAGTTTAATTTTCATGGAATAAGAACTTGGTATGGAAGGAGTTAAAGTGTCTCCCACACCCCTCTGCCTGAATCGTTCTTTTGTGTACACAGCTGCAGCGGGAGCTCGGGCTGGAAAGGAAATGGTTAGAGGAAGAGCTGGTTTTCAGACCCAGGCGAGTCAGTGAGGGGGGTCAGGGGTGGCCTGGGGTTTTACATGCCAGATGTAGGCCGGCCCGGGTGCCTGCCTGAAGCCGCCGGCGTGGTCGCGCAGCGGCCCAGCGCGATTCCAGGCGAGGTGATGAGTTAGCGGGTTGCTATGGGGACAGGCCGGGCCACGTGACCAGGGTGCTGCTGCCGGCGCTTTGACGTCAGCAGCCGGGAGGGCGGGCCGCGAGAGGGCGGGGCGGGAGCCGAGCGCCGAGCTGGGAGCAGCGAGCTGCGAGCAGGCGGCAGGCGCGGTCTGCGCGAGGAGCGGGCGAGCGGGAAGGCGAGACACAGCCACCTTCCTCCCCAGCCAGCCCACAGCGGTTTGTTCCCATCCTCGGGAGTGCGCCAATGCCCGGGCCGACCCAAACCCTGTCCCCAAATGGCGAGAACAACAACGACATCATCCAGGATAACGGGACCATCATTCCTTTCCGGAAGCACACAGTGCGCGGCGAGCGTTCCTACAGGTAATAGGGCTGGCCGGGGAGCGGCGGTGGACGGGCGGGCGCGCGGAAACCCGCCCGTTATATAATGGAGCAGACGCTGCCCCCGGTCCCGGCTGCAGACGGCAGTTTGTAAAGGCGGTTGTGGTTATTTGCTGTTTGTTTGCATGTGTCATGTTGGGTGTGCACGGAGGCTGCCCGATTGCAGATGGAAAGCATTTTGTGAATAGGTTTGCTGCCTGCAAGGGGTCTCCCTCCATCTCTTTGCTTCCACGTTGATTTCAAAATGCAAGCAAAATTTCCCCTCCTCTCCAAAGAGAGACAAGCCGGAGCACTTCCTTTCCTCTTTCCTTTTTAGATTTTAAAGAAACCATGAGGTAGGCTGTGCCTAAAGACCAGGAGGAGGGCGAGGAAAAGGTTTGCGCTTGCCCTGGTGTGTGTGTGTGTGTGTGTGTGCAGGAAAGATGGAATCCTCTAGATTAAGCTGCAGTCTGTGATGTTGAACCGCCAGATTGATGGAGCTTTGTAAGAATTCTGCTCGCTGATTGGTGCAAGGATTGACAGCAGAGGTCACGGTGTCAGACATTCACCAAAATTTTCTCCATAGAACCCCAGGTTTATTAGAAAGAGATTGGACTGCAATGGACCTGAAAGGATCTAGGTGCACTTATGCATTTTCTTAGGAGTTTATGGCCTCCGCATGGGTGGGGGAGCCCGCCCTTCTTATTTACAGTAGGAAGGTAATTCCTGGTATTTTGCTGAGGTCTGATGTGGGGATGAGACTGATCTTGGTCATTGTATTGTGAGCTTTTTGATTAATGAGTCGGCCTGTAAGGTTGGCATCGTTTTTACATTAGCATATCTGGCAGTATGTTCTAGGAGATAAGCTCATTAAAATTGTTTGCATTGTTTGATAAGGATAACAATGTAATGGAGAATGCAGCTCGAGTCTAAGGCAGCTCATGGCCAGACTTGAAGGGAGACTGATAGGTTCGTTCATATTTCCTCTGAAGTTCTTTTGTACTGGGGTAGTTATTTTTAAATGCTACCTTGATAACTGCTAACAATGCTTTTGCTCTGAGGCAGAGCACACATACCCTAAAACGCATCCTTTCAGCTAGGGAGCAACAGGAAATAACCCTTTTTTTTTTTTTTTTTTTTTTAATGCTTTCATCTAAACGTTCAGATGGTGTTATGGGCAGAATAGTCTATGTATATAAATGTTGCATGTTTTAAAAATAGAGCCAAAAGTACCCACACTTCCTCTCTCTTTGACCAAAGAAACACTATTAGCTGACTCAAAAAAAAAAAAAAAATTATAAGCGATCTTTGCCCTGTCATCCCTGGCAGTTACATAAATACTGGGAGTTAATTTTGGCTGTGCCCATGAGGTCACTAAAATCTCATGCCTATGCTTCCAAGTAATATGTTGACATGACATCCTCAGAGATTCCAAGTGCTTGTTGTTCTCTTAATATAAACCAAAATTGGTCCACAACCTCTGGGACTCTGCTTTTGGAGACCCATGTGATTGGAACATTGGGTCCCTTCTCTCCCTTCCTCCTTCACCTTTCTCTGTGAACATTCCAAAGCTTAAAATAGAATTTAAAAACAAAAACCCGGACATGTTGCTTTTAAATCTTCACTATTTAAACTGCTCTTATAGGTAATACATTTGAAGCCCTTATTTATTTTTTTCAGCGATTTCATCTCTGCCACATAGGTAGCAGTTGCTTTTAAGCAGAGTTCGAATTTTACCACATGGGCTGAAGACAGTTGCCTGGTTGGGTTTTATTAGTCATGTGAACTAACTTGCGATGGCAGTGGAAAGATTACTTGGGGGGAAAGGTTAAATGCTACCTTTTGTTGATGAATTATTGTTTTACAGTAAAAATTTATTCACCTTTTAAATTCAGTCCAGGTTGTTTTTTCCATTTCCTGAACTATTTCCAGTTTGCTGTCTGAGTCCCGGTATGGTACCCGAAATGATGTGAGAAACAAAATTGAATTTGAATAAAGATCTGATGGAACAAAATCTTAAGTCACTAAGAGATCGTGGCCTTTGTATTTTATATAATAGGATTATTGGTCCCTATAGTGAGAGATGCCATAGGTTAAATGAAGAAAGAAGATTCCAA
Source organism: Tragelaphus eurycerus (assembly GCA_935064755.1). Classification (NCBI taxonomy): domain Eukaryota; kingdom Metazoa; phylum Chordata; class Mammalia; order Artiodactyla; family Bovidae; genus Tragelaphus; species Tragelaphus eurycerus. Next base: position 355,614 of record CAKXYN010000121.1, on the reverse strand, counting down.
AATTGCTTTTGAATTGTGTTATAGAAAAGGTGCCCAAGGAGACAGACACATTTGTTTTCCTTGGTCTGCTTTTCTTTCAAAGTGGATGGCCAGTGTGGTATAACTGCCACTTATTTACGGGGGGAAAGGAAAGGAAGGAAAGGAAAAATGTGACACATTTTTCTATCCAGTAAGTGTTCCATAATTATTTTGGCATCCTGAGGCTGGAATAATATTGCCATTTAATTGCTGAGGAAACTTGGAAGGCAGTTTGAAAGCCAGAGTAGAGATTCAACCACATAAGTTTTACTTTGGCTGTAGGTTAAGTCGGTCCCCATGAATGAGGTGTGTCAGAGAGTTCTGCTGGAGTGCCATGGAGGGGCCTGGGTAAGCCCAGAGCCCTGGGATGATCTCTTTCTGGGAATTTCCAAGGGAATCCTCTTTCTGGTTCCTTTACTGACTTCTAGGTGGTCCTAGCAGGTCCTTCTGCTTTGGCTTTATTTTCTACATTTGCTCATTGCATATAGACTCTTTTGTTGCTTTCTTATAAAAATCTTTGTAAGGCTAACTGAAATATTTAAAACAAAAACCATCTTAAAAGACGTATGTAAATATAAGAAGAATGCTATTGTTACTGAAAGGGGCCTCTTCAGGCACTCCAGGATAAGAACACCCCTCACCTGCCTGGGAGCACAGGTGAGAAGAGAAGAACCCAGAGAACAAGGCCGTTCTTCTCTAGCACCGTCAGGGGGCAAGTGGTCACTCTTCCCAGCAGGAGACATTATTGTCATAACGTTTGCACCAGATTGTTTATAAATAAGGATCAAATATGGTTCACGATTCAGATATCTTGATCCAGGTATCTCTTGGTATAAATAGAACCTGTTTTTACAGCCTGGACCAGAAGGAGTGGTAAATCATTATTGGAACAGAGTGCCCTTTGATTAGAAGAGCAAGTTTCCTTTAGAAAATTACCCTTCCATTAGCAATTTCAGTTGAAAAGAGCAAGTGCAAAGATGGCTCAGCAGAGCCATGTGGATGTGTTTCTGTGGCTCACGTCCACCACTCCTGTGTGATTGCCTTCTCAGCCCCAGCTCCCTCATTGCATTTATGAACACTAGAAATCCATATATTTTAAGAGCGGCCTAAAAAATAAATGTGGTGTGGGCCATCTGAGGTGACACTGTTTAATTCACAGAGTCGTGCTCTGCCCTCCCTGGAGAGGCGACTCCCTATAGCGCTGTTTCATGCAGATGCTCATAGATGAGATTTATTAACTGGCCCTCTGCCCACCGCATCCCATCTTTGTTTGCATACTCCAGGCTTTTAAGAATGAATGTATAAGTCCAGAGGACTAGTTCCACATGGGTATTTGAACATGCAACTACAGTAGCATATGGTTCTGAATTCTTAAAAAGAAAAATTACTTGATGCGAGGCAATGGACTGTAAAGAAAAACACAGAGAAAACTTAAGCCTAAGACCTTGACAACTTTGCTAGTTTTGAAAAATGAGCTCGTGGTAGGGCACACAAAAAGAAATATATGTGTATGTGCCCACAAACATGTGTGCACGATAGTTGCAGAAGCATGTTCTGTTTAATAGAAGCTATTGTAATATGCCTCACTTTAACCAGAATGTAGATTTCAGATCACATTCCCCAAACAGCAACTGCAGAAGTCTCCTTCATGCATCTCCATTAGGTATTTGTTAGCATCATCTGGGTTTACTCCTGTCTTAGGAGGTTTTTGAAAATATTGATTTTTGTCCTTAACATTTTTCTTAGTATTTTTAAAGGGTTACTAGATACCTTGACTGTAGCCCACCAGGCTCCTCTGTCCATGGAATTTCCTAGGCAGGAATACTGGAGTGGTTTGCCATTTCCTTCTCCAGGAATCTTCCCAACCCAGGGATTGAACTCAGGTCTTTTGCATTGCAGGCAGTCTCTTGCTTTGCAGGGAGATTCTTTACTGACTGAGCCACCAGGGAAACTGCCTTAATTATTAGATGCCCAGTGTATTTATTTTCTTTTTGGCTGTGTTGAGTCTTTGTTGCTGTGCACGAGCTTTCTCTAGTTGCCAACGAGCGTGGGGGTGGGGGGCCTACTCTCTAGTTGCAGCCCTCGGGCTCTCTTTGAGGTGACTTGTCTTGTTGCGGAGCACGGGCTCTAGGGAACACAGGCTTCAGTGGTTGTGGCACGCACGAATTTAGTTGCTCCGAGGCATGTAGGATCTTCCCAGACCAGGAATCGAACTGGTGTCCCTTGCATTGCAAGGGGGATTCTTAACCACTGGGCCACCAGGGAAGCCCTAGGCGCCCAATTTTTGAACTTCTTTTCAGGGTCCTTTGTTGGAGAGTCTGTTAAAGGAGCTGGTCCTCCGGGTGCCCTGTTCAGAGGCTCACCCCTGCTCAGCAGTGGTTGCCACTGGTCTCGTGCGTTTACGGGAACATCGTCTTAGCAGAACAATGGTTTGAGATGATCCTCTGAATTTAGGAGGTTGATTTCCATATTCAGTATCTTTCCTGTATATACAGAGACCTCTTGAAGCTGCAGTGAATAATCCCTCAGATTAGTGGAGGGGGAAATAGTGGGACCAATCTAAATATTCTGTGTGGTTTGGAGGATTAATTTGACAAATGCTTGAGAATCTCACTCTGGCCACGCTCTCTGCCAGATGCCCCTCGAAGGACCTTCAGTTGTAGCAAAGTCAGATGTCTGAGCCGCTCATTCTGTAACAGGTTTACTTTGTTGTGAATATTTGGCTTGGTCTGATAGCAGAAGTGGTTTGCGCTTTCTGAGCCCACAGTGACTCAAAGTTGAAACAGATACCCACAACGCCAGTATGTTGTAGGAAGCTAAAAGACCCTGTTGGAGACCAGCTATTTGGGTGAAAGGAGTAGAGGCTGTAGAATCAGAATTTTCATTGGATAGAATTTTCCCGTGGGATAGGAGCATAGGAAGGCAGGCAGGGTGACCGGAACTTAAAAATTGAAAGCATGTTGATTGAAAGACAGCGTAATGAGAACGGAAGTGCATGCTGGAATCGAGCTCCTGTTTTGCAGTGAGAGTTGAAGGGAAAATGGAATCCTCCAGTGCCCCACCCTACAGCGTCCAGAATTCTTAGGGAACACTTCATTTGCTCTGATAGAGAGACCTCTCCGGCTCTGTTGTAAGGCTCAGGACAAGGGAGGTAGATGTTCCTGGCTCAAGGCATTTTCCCTCAGTAAAAGCAATCAGTGCAACTTCTTCCCATAACAACGTTGGTACTTAGGTCAGATGGTGGCTTCTTGATATACAGATGCCAATTTCACAGTTGGCAGGCCAAAAGGGTGGCTGCTGTGTAGAATTTACACTCTTTCAATCCTCCCAAACTCAGAAGCAGAGTGTCTGGTATTTCACTGTGAAGGATCCTCAGGAGTCATTTAATGCCAGCTGATGACACTGCTCAGAATGCCTCTCAGGGCTCTGGTGCCATTTTTCTTACAGCTGGAAAGTGATCCCTTCAACGGTAGGTTCTGGAATGGACTGAGAGTTTAACCCAGATGGTGTGGATTGCTTTACTTTCCAATTTTGTCAATTTCACTTTAAAGGAATTGATTTACTCCTTTCCTGTGAACAGTGTCTTTTTCCACAATGAAATTTGTTAGGATATGTATGTTAGAATAATTCCATTTTTCTTGACTTCGGGCTATCTTTCGGATACCAACCTCTAGAATTCTAAAGTGGATGTGTCATACTCATCTAGTATCCTTTTATATTGAAGTACATTTGCTGTACAATATTATATATGTTACAGGTAGATAATATAGTGATTCACAATTTTTTAAGGTTATACTCCATTTATAGTTATTATAAAACATTGGCTATATTTCCTGTGTTGTACAATCTATCCTTGAGCGTATTTTGTACCTAACAGATTGTGCTTCTGCCCCTGTATTGCCCCTCCTCCTCCCCTCTCCTCAGTGGTAACTACTGGTTTGTTTTCGGTATCTATTAATTTGCTTCTTTTTTATATTCACTGGTTTATTCTTTTAGAGTGCACAGATAAGTGATACCATACAGTATTTTGCACTTAGCATAATACTCTCCAAGTCCAGCATGTTGCTGCAGAGGGCAAAATGCCATTCCTTTTCATGACTGAGTAGTGTTCCATTGTATGTGTATACCTCATCTTCTTTATCCATTCCAAACAATGGACAGGTTGTTTCCAAGTCTTGGCAGTCGTGCATAATACTATGAGACTAGGATGCCTGTACCTTTTTGAATTAGTGTTTGTTTTTTCCTGATGTATACCCAGGAGTGTTTATGTCTCTCATCTAGTATCTTAAGCGCTCTTCCAGCAACTTTTTGTCTTGGAACACTCCACACACCCACCCTTCATTGGTATCACAGGAACCTCATTTCATAGCTCATTTTAAAATTCTGATTATTCATCTCCTAGTTTTTGACTTTTGGAATTTATATTATGTTGAGAGAATGCAAAATGGAAGCCTACAGTTCACATAGGCAAAAACTGAAATTATGTGCTTTCGCCTTATAGCATGTATCAGAGACATGGCTCCTAAACATGTTTTTGTTAGATGCATCCCCAAAGATAACTTATTTTAATGGAAATCACTCATTACTGCGGTAAAGATGAAACAGGGTTTTATAGGCCACCAAGAAATAATTTCTTAGTAGGTTACTGAGAAGAAAAAAAAAATACTTGTACATTTTCAGTGTCATATCTCCCCAGCCTAATTAGGATCTTACTCGCTTGAACCAGGACGCACTTATTTAAAGCATTATTTTTTTTCTAAAGGATCCAAAGGTGGTGATAGGTGCATAGGATGGTCAACCGGATGACTGCTTTTCGTGATAGATGTTTTTGTGTAATTATCTCATAAAGGAAATGTAATGAGAGCTCAGTCTTTCTGTTATTTAGAGACTCATTTGCTTTGAGCAGGTAAATGTGCCAAAGAGCCAGGTTTGTGCCATGACTTGAAACAGAAGAGGAATAGGGTGAGAGGCTTTAAAATGAAGAGTACGCGTTGTAAATATTTAGTGTACATTGGCAGAAGTCTGTGAAATGTGGGATCTCGCGCACAGAGTTGGTCCTGAGGTTTCTGGCCGGTGCTTGGTGTTAAGTCATTCTTAAAATGACAGTGCTCTTCCTATGAGGCACACCTTAGGTTTCTGTGATCCGTTTTATTTTTTCCTAGAAGTAGTGTTTAATTTTCTTTTTTAACATTAATTTTTCATTCTTAAGAGTCAGCCTGCCCTGGCAAAGCCCTGAGGGATAATCTGTCTAAGATCACAGTGGCAATGACATCTCAGGGAGGCATTCTTAGTGTCACAGTTCTATTCTGATTAAAAACAGTAGTATCCCCTCATCCAGGAGCCTTCCCATGTGGTTCCCTGAAAGGTTCGAATTTGGTAGCTCTGATGGTAAAGAATCTGCCTGCAATGCAGGAGACCCAGGGTCAGGAAGATCCGCTGGAGAAGGGAATGGCAACTCACTCCACTATTCTTGCCTGGAGAAACCCGTGGACAGAGGAGCCTGGTGGGCTACAGTCCATGGGGTTGCAGAGAGTCACACGCAACAGGACTTAGCGACTAACACTTTCACTTTCAAATCTGGAGAAACCTCTCCCCCTCCCCAGTCAACTTCCTTTTTCTCAGTTTAGAAAGGCAGAGCATGTTTTCAGGTTACCGATAATAAAATCTTTTAAATTTCCACTCTATAAATATACAGTGGCAGCTTTATTAAAATTTAAGCCAGAATTCCAGTCATCTAAGAATCTGGTCTTTCAGCAGATTTACCAGCTTCCTTCTGTATGTCATACTCTGAGCTGAGCACTTGAATTCAAAAACAAGTCACACAGGGGACTTACCTGGTGGTCCAGTGGTCAAGACTCCGTTTTTCCACTGAAGGGGGTGCAGGGTCAATCCCTGGTCAGGGAACTAAGATCCCACATGGTGTGGCCAAAAAAAAAAAAAAAAAAAACGTAAATCATGCATAGCCCTTTCTTGAAAAACCTCTAAATTTTTGGGACAGCAGGCAGGAAGGCAGGGTTTGACTGGAGGAATCCGAGGGGAGAGAGGTACCACCGACCCCAGAAAAGTAATTCTGTGACTCTTGTGCTGATAACTTAGCAAGGGCAAAATTACCCTTGTAGCTCATTTGGTAAAGAATCGGCCTGTAGTGCAGGAGACCTGGGTTTGAGTCCTGGGTCAGGAAGATCCTCTGGAGAAGGAAATGGCAACCCACTCCAGTATCCTTGCCTGGAGAATCTCATGGACAGAGGAGCCTGGCAGGCTACAGTCCATGGGGTCCCAAAGAGTCAGACATGACTTAGCAACTAAACCACCACCACAGCTTTCAGGAGCTTTCAGTAATGGCACCTGTAGATAAAAACCATGTTTGAGTTTGTGTGTTCCCTACTATGACCTCTCTGTATAAGTTTTAATACAGCCCGGTGGCATAGATCTGAGCATTGTTGAATGACATACGTGGTGGTGGTGGGGAGGTTACTTCTCCCTTACAGAAAGTCACTTGAGGAAAAATAAAATGCTTACCTCTTTTTATCTTCCAAATTTTATGTTATTTTTATTGAGCATCACTATGTTAAAATTAGTGCAGTAGACTAACTTTTATATAAAGAAAATGTATATATTCATATTTCCTTAATGGGCATGGAGAAACTGGAAGAATGTTAACACATGTGGAACTGGACACGTGTCACAATGGGACTAGACAGATGATGGATCCCTGGGTACCTTACTATGTTTGAAAAAAATCGGAAAACTATGTAAAATGCACTCCCTAATCAAACAGTGGTGTTTCACTTAACCCCTTAGTGGCAGTTTGAAAATTAAATGAGTTTTGATTTTTCACAGTGAGTTTTACGAGCGGAAAGGTGTCGGGAAGCGTCTCCAAATATCCTTGCTGAAATCACATGGATGATGTTAAAGATTTGCCAGACCCAAGTACCATTCTTACACGCGGCCGCGGCATCCGCCTCTTGAGGTTTCACACGGAGCGAATGCATAGTCCATATTTTGTTTCGTTTTCTCCAGAGTCCATCAGAGCTGCAGTCGGTGTTGTTTTTTGTGATGCGGCCAGCCTGCTTAGTATGCTCCATGAATCTTGCTCTGACTGCAGAATAATCCTCTGTGAAGATTGTTGTCAATATCCTCTTTGGATGTTTTCTTCCTTGTTTATTGAGCACCTGGTGTGTCTCAGGTATTGTGCAGGGGCCCTAGAGTGTGCAGTTTCAGGTTTTGGCCATTCTTTTTAGGCATTCTGCTGCTGTCCTCTGCACACCGCCCCCACCCTGCCCCCACTTCTGACTCTGACTCCCCACCTTATGGAAGTTATTGAGTGATATCTGGCCTTGATGTCCGCCCCCCTCTCCAACCCGTGATGGTGCTAGACGCCAGCCAGGAAGCAGGCCATCTGCATTCACAAGGCTGCCCTGCCCCTTGCCCCTCCCCCTCCCGTCTGGGTGAAGGTTGAGTGGATGGCAGGGAGACTGACCAATTAAGAATAAAACAAAAGGAGAGCTTTGAATACATTATCCCAGCTATCGGGACCTGCTGCTTACCGGCAGTAACCGTGAAATAGAAAGCTTGTGGAGCCTGTGCTCGGCTAGAGAAGGAGGAAGCGGAAGAGGGCGCGATTGGTGGGTGCTGTGTGGGTGGGGGAGGGGAGCGCAGGATGAGGGCTTCTTTGGGGGGGGGGGGGGGGTGTCAGCCCCTCCCCCGCCCCCTGGCCCCCTGGCCCCCTGACTCTTTCTGTTTCTGGGGACCTAGTACATCTGTCCCTCAATCACGTCTTCTCCAGGGAGAAGGAAAGAGAGATGAGCATCGTCAGCCACCCAGGCAAGGAGGCTGAGGACAGGAGGAGTCAGCCTTTCCAACATCCCTTAGCGAGGCTGGCAACACAACAGAAAATGCAAAAGCAGGTTTGGTGTTTGGAAAGCCGGTATCCCTCTCCCTGGAATTTCTCACAGGCAGACAGCATTGTCGGATCACCGACTGTAAGATGTCAGCGTGAGTAACAGTTGAACACACTTCCAGCCTGTGTGATGAGGGTCATGGCCTCCTCACCTCCGGTTCAGAACATGGTCTACCTTCTATTAGGACCAGTTGGGGCCCCCAGAGTCCCAGATTGCTGCTCAGAGAAGCAGGAAAGGGTAGCAGGCAAAGCTTGGGCTCTGGCCTCAGACTTATTCTCTATCCCAGCTCCACCCTTTTCAAACTGTGTCATCTAGAGCAAATTTTTTAGCCTCCCTAAGCCTCATTTTCCTAATGCGCAAATGGAAATAATAATAGCATCAACTTCACAGTTTTTAATGAGGACTTAAATGAGATGCAGAATATAAAGTATACCAAGCAGTTGAATGGTGCAAAGTAAAAGGCCTTTCAGAATATTAGCTAGTATTGTTGCTTGTCATTTCACTGTACTCTTTTACCGTGTCTTTATAATAAACTATGATTTTTGTGTCCTTACTACCTCTTACAATACCTGACACATAGCAGTTGTTCATTAAAAGTCCAACTTCAGTCTGGAAAAAATTCAAATAAATTATACTGTGATCTCCCCACCTTACCAACTTGATTAAGAATTAATTTTACATACAGTGAACTACATCTGTTTAAGGTATAATGATTCAGTGAGTATTGGTGGTATGTATGCCCTTGAATCCATCACTCCCAAAAGATTCCTGCAAGGAGATCCAACCAGTCCATTCTGAAGGAGATCAGCCCTGGGATTTCTTTGGAAGGAATGATGCTAAAGCTGAAACTCCAGTACTTTGGCCACCTCATGCAAAGAGTTGACTCATTGGAGAACACTGATGCTGGGAGGGATTGGGGGCAGGAGGAGAAGGGGACGAGAGAGGATGAGATGGCTGGATGGCATCACTGACTTGATGGATGTGAGTCTCAGTGACCTTTAGGAGTTGGTGATGGACAGGGAGGCCTGGTGTGCTGCGATTCATGGGGTTGCAAAGAGTCGGACACGACTGAGCGACTGATCTGATCTGATCTGATCTGATCCTTTGTAGCTCATAGGTCCTCTGTCCACAGCACAGGTAGCCACTGCTCTGCTTTTTTTCACGCTAGATTAGATTACCTTTTGTATAAATGGAATCATACGGATTGTACTCTTTAGTGTCTGACTTCTTCTACTTGGCATAATGATTTTGAGATTGACCCAGCATGGATGAATACAACTCGGCCACAAAGCTCATTGCTCTTTGTGGCCGAGTGGTATTCGATTGTATGGCTTTGTTGTTGCTCAGGCATGTCTGACTGTTTGCGACCCCATGGACTGCCTCACACCAGGCTTCCCTGTTTTTCACTGTCTCCTGGAGTTTGCTCAAACTCTTGTCCATTGAGTCAGTGATACCATGCAACCATCTCATCTTCTGTCATCCTTTTCTCCTCCTGACTTCAGTGTTTCCCAGCATCAGGGTCTTTTCCAACGAGTTGGCTCTTTGCATCAGGTGCCCAGAGTAATTGGAGCTTCAGCATCAGTCCTTCCAATGAATGTTCAGGGTTGATATCCTTTAGGATTGACTGGTTTGATCTCCTTGCTGTCGAAGAAACTTTCAAGAGTCTTCTCTAGCACCACAGTTCGAAAGTATCAATTCTTCAGCGCTCAGCCTCTTTTATTGTCCAACTCTGATATCTATACATGACTACTGGAAAAACCATAGCTTTGACTATACAGACCTTTGTAGGCAAAGTAATATGGCTATAACTATATTTTATCAGTTACCAGCTTGTGAACATTTGGGTTAGTTTCAGTTCTTAGCAATTATGGATACAACTTCTATGAATATTCATGTATAAATCTTTGTAGAACAAATGTTTTCATTTTTCTGAAATAAATATCTAGGAGTGGAATGGTTGGGCAATATAATAGCTGTTTAAGAGACTTAAGGAACTTATGGAGACTTAAGGAATAGTTGTCCAAAGTGGTTGTACCATTTCACATTCCTACCAGAAGTGTAGGAGAGTTCCAGTTGCTTCACATCCTTGTCAACACTTGGTATTGTTAGTCTTTTAAACTTGGCCATCCTTACAGATGTGGACAAGTGTCCTGCTGAGATTATCATTTATATTTTGATTATTAATGATATTCACTGTCTTTTATGTGTTTATTGGTCATTTATGTACATTCTTTAGTGGAGTATGTGTTCAGATCTTTTGCCTATTTTAATAAAAAAGATTAGGTGGTTTATTTTACTATAATATGGTCTTAGATTTCAGTGAGTTTGAGTCCTGTGATCTTAACCTGAATCTAAACCTCTTAAGAAAAGGAGTCAGTGTTTCTACCTGTTCTTTATCCACAACGCTTTTTCTGGAAATTAGGTCTAGTTCTCAGTAAGTATATACTAAATGATTATAGTAAAATAAACTTCAAAATAATAACTGGATCATTATTTTTAACTCAGGTGAAAACTACTAAAGCCACTTTAAAAGTGTATACGAAAGAGTTAAATTTTGGAGCTATATTTTCTTTGAGATCTTGACATATATGAGATACTCTTTTAATTCTGTGAACACTATAGTTCTGTAGATCGTCTTTTCTTTGTACTTAACACCATATCAGATTTTACACAATTGAATTTAAAAGGAAAATATGGGTAGAAATGTCTTCCTCTTTAAAGGTAGCAAGGAACCATTTCCATATTTCAGAAATTTTGCCCAGGATAATCAAAGTGTTACATGCCATTCCTTGACCCCTTTTTAAAATTCTTAGGCTGACATCCCCCCAACTCTTGCTCACTCCTCATTCTATCTCATTTGACATTTTTTGTTCTTGTCCAGACTGGCTCCTGACTTCTTAAAACCCTTAAAGAGAAGTTGCCTCAAGTAGCAATAGAATTTAGAAACTAGAAAGTTAAAGCTCAGTAGAGTCACTCAGTCGTGTCTGATTCTTTTCCACCCTATGGACCATAGCCCACCAGGTTTCTCTGTCCATGGAATTCTCCAGGTAAGAATACTTGAGTGGATAGTCATTGCCTTCTCCAGGGGATCTTCCGAGCTCAGGGATTGAACCAGGGTCTTTTTCATTGCAGGTGGATTCTTTACCATGTGAGTCACCAGGTAAGCCCCATAAGCTCAGTAAGGTCCTAGATTTACCTGAAAGGATCAGCTGAGGACTCTTGTGATTTTTAAAAGGGAATGCTTGGCTTCCTGAATCTTTGCAGCCAAAACCCAAATTTCTTAACCATATATGTTTCAAAATCCGAATATACTATGAAATAAAGGTCACTTATTATTTCACAAATGCCCTAGGTCTTATAGTTAATTTTGAGTGCAACATCTTTCATCTATCACTTACTCATTTTATTGCAAAACCATGAGGCCAGATTTCAAATGAGTTACAGCTTACATAATGGCAGTAATCTCTTGCTCTCTTGGTCATAGATGACTGTTTTCTGTGTTCTGTTTAGGACTGAGCAAGTTACAAGCCACTGGAGTATCAGTTGAGAGTTTGAGAGTGTTCTTTTTTGCTTTCATTGAGGTTGTTCCATGAAAGGAAGCCAAATACCATTTGACAGGACATCCTGTGATTCCCTTAGTTTATGATGGCCAAGGACATGCCTTTTTTTTTTTTTTTTTTTTTTAAAAAGAAATGATTGCTTGCTTCCTTTCCTGTTAACAAGGGAACCCAGAACTGATGCTATCCATTTGGCTTTAAGAACAATAACTAGCAAATAGCTAAAGCTCACTCCAGAATCACCCAAAGACTTTTAGGACATGGAAGAACTTCCAGGTCTTTTTACATGAGCCAACAATGATTTGATCATGGTTAGCATTTAACTGGAGAAGGCAATGGCACCCCACTCCAGTACTCTTTCCTGGAAAATCCCATGGACACGACTGAGCGACTCAACTTTCACTTTTCACTTTCATGCACTGGAGAAGGAAATGGCAAGCCACTCCAGTGTTCTTGCCTGGAGATTCCCAGGAAAAGGGGAGCCTGTTAGGCTGCCATCTATGGGGTCACACAGAGTCGGACACGACTGAAGTGACTTAGCAATAGTAGCATTTAACTGACCCATCAGTTCTGTTGTCTTGAAATAATAATTAACTGAAGAAGAGAGGAAACGACCAAAGTAGAAGTTCATTAAATTAAATATGTTAATAGAAAATCTGAACTCAGGTATTATGAGATATCTGACCAATGACATCTAAGTGTGGATGCTACACACAGAGAATAAATGGAAAATGCTCACAATGTGTTAAGAGAAACAAGCTGATGTGTACAAAAGTGTGTAAGTATTGTATTGATGTCCTAGGGCTGCCCTAACAAATGGCCACACACTGGTGGCTTGAAATGCATTCCCTCACAGTTGTGGAGGCTAAAAGTGTGAGGTGAAGGTGCTGGCTGAGCTGTGCTCCCTTCCGAAGGCCCTGAGGGGCAATCAGTCTTTGCCTCTTCCTGCCGGGTTGCCTTCTGCGTTCCTTGGGTTGTAGCCGCGTGGCTTCAGTTATCACATGACCTCCTTCCCTGTGTGTCTGTGTCTTTCTGTGTCTCCACACAGTGTTCTCATGAGAATACAAGTCGTTGCATGCCTTTGAAGGGAGTTCAGGGTCGAGAATGACACACTTTGTACTCCAGGGAAACTGGTGGAACTGGAATTCAGAAAGTCAGATATTTTCAGGAATTGGTTTCATGTTCCCAGTCCTTATATCTTCTCATATCTAGAAAAGGACTTATTCCCTTCATGGTGACATCAGCTCTTCTTGACTGGCAGAAAATCTTTTGTAAGATTAGTGCTTGATTGCACTGAAGTCCCTCTTCACCAAAGTCACATATATTAACCTTCCTCCCCTACCTCTTTGGGGCAGTTTCTCAGAGCTATCTGAGGTGCTGCCTCCCAGGCTGAAGTCCTCATTTTGCCCCAGATAAAACTTCATTTGCAAAAAGGAAAGAATGCAAGTCATTGAATTTAAGACTCTAACGTTATCTCAGCTAATTAAATCTGCAAAGTGTAGTTCCTAATAAGATCATGTTCTGAGGTTTTGAGTGGGCATGATTTCTAGGGGAGCGGGTGATGCTGTTCAATCTAGTGTATATATGTGTGCTCAGTCACTCAGTCGTGTCCGACTCTTTGCAAGTCTATGGACTGTAGCCCACCAGGCTCTTCTGGCCATGGAATTTTCCAGGCAAGAATACTGGAGTGCGTTGCCATTTGCTACTCCAGGGGATCTTCCTGACCCAAGTATCGAACCTGTGTCTCCTGCATTTGCAGGTGGTTTCTTTACCATTGAGTTGCCTGGGGAACCCCCCGCCCCCTGCAGAAGTGATAGTTATACTCAATTGCTGACTCAGAATTTTTAAAATATGTTTCAAAGTCTCTAAGTTAAATTAATCTTAGGAACCTAGAAACTAGGGTTTGGGACAGAATGAGGAGGCACTTTGCAAATCTCATGTTGACTCATATACTGGGTAACTTTTAACACACATTCACTCTAGCACTAATGTTATCTACTTACCGAAGGCCTTTAGACTTTCCTGTCTCCAGTAACATCTCTGGTTATTTCGTCAAGTAGTTTATATGGTCTGGGAAGTAATTTCCTTTTCCTTAATTATTTCTGAATGCTCATTAATCAGCTGTTACTTTTCCATTTTTATCCTAGGTTTAACAAAACATTCCAAATTCAGCAGAGACTGTAATCCCACACATTTATTAAACTACAACAGTACATTAAGTTTTGTCCTTTGCTACTGTGAGTCCTCATAGCATAGTACTGCAGAGTCAGAAAAGAAAGCTCCAGTTCAAGAGACTGCTCTGCATCCTCTGTTCCCAGACCCAGAGGTCTGACCATGGCTGTCCCTCTGGTATCTCTGTACTGATTCAGTTTGAACATGGCACACTTCTTAGCCACTTTTTACCCACATGCCCAGTGTTTAGTACTTCCTTTTGAGAATCACAGTGTTTCTACACTGATGCTGGAAATGTTTGCACCTTCGACCTGGGTCAAGACGGCAGACAGGAAAGCGGAGAGGTGTTGCAAATGAAATGTGTGTGTGTGTGCGTGTGTGTGTGTATACGAACTGATTTTTGTCAGGGGCTTCTGGGTCTTTTGATGCAAGTCTGTCAACCCTTTCTTCATTCGCATAAATAAATGGTAAATGACTTTATTGCCTTAAAAAAAAAAGGAAAAAACCCTCTTCTACTCCAGTACAAGGCAGACGGGATTGGTGTCTGGTTGCCCAGACAAGAGTAAGCAGGAAACTGGGGCGGGGGAAGAAGGATGAACGCTGACTCTGGGGTGGAATTGTGGACAGATAAGAGGGAAGTCTATTCTCTGGCTTAAATGAATCATTTCACCTGGGAAGGGAAGTTTCGGGAATGATGGCTTGGGGAACTGGTGATGAAATAGTGTTCCTAGTGTTGATGGTATTTCCCCACCGCTACACCAGTTTGGCTGAACTTTACTAATCTTGAACCAAAATTTCCATTTCCTGTGCTCATGACCTGCAGCCGTCTTGGACGTAATTCACAGGATGTCCTCTGGGGTTGTGGAGTGGGTTTGAGGTAGAAGCCGATTGTACCTTGTCAACCAAAGATCATATTTAAGAAACTTAAGGAAAGAATTAAGAGTGGGTGGCATGGAGAAGGCTGGGGGTATGTGAGTGTCCATCACCCATTTTAGAATTAAATTCACCAGGACCTATTGGAACAGTGGCCTGTACTTCCCTCCTCCTTTTAGGCTTAATTTTATTGGTACTTCACTTCCCATTTCTCATGAGTTTAAAAACAAATTTTGCCACAATGTAAATACAGACCTTTGGATAGGCACCAATCTCTAGGAGTGAGATACCAAGAGCTTTGTCGTTTTTGTTTCTTTTTAAGAGATTGATTTTTCTAAACACATAGTTAGGACATCCATCTGAAGTCTTTTATTAGTTGAAAAAAATTATAAGCAGCAATCATTTATGTGGCCTCTATCCATTTTATCTAAGCTACCACAGAAAGCAAATTGAGAGACCTGAGTCCAAGATGTGCAGTGAGTAGAAATCTAAAAGATGGTGATTCCTCAAGTATTAGCATGCCTTCTATGTTATAGCTGGTAGGCTTTTGAGCCAAAAACCATTCCCAGCATTAAACTGAGTAAAGCTAGTCACCAGATCTCTCCATTTCAAGCTCTTCTTTGGGGAAACCTATGTTAAGAAATCATCTTGGTTAAAGGGAAAATGTGGGCCATGTTAACACTAGAAAAGGGAAAAGATGGTTTTATTCAAGGCCACAATTGTATCTGGAAAAAAGGTACTGATAAACCTTTTCGTAGGGCAGGAGTAGAGATGCAGACATAGAGAATGAACTTGTGGACACAGCAGGGGAAGGAAAGGGTGGGATGAGCCAAGAGAGGAGCATTGACATATATACGCTGCCGTGTGTAAAATAGGCGGCTGGGGGGAAGCTGCTGCACAGCACAGGGAGCCCGGCTCGGGGCCCTGTGATGGCCCAGAGGGTTGGGGTGGGGGAGTGGTGAGAGAGAGGCTCCAGAGGGGAGGGGATATGTGTATACTTACAGTGATTCATGTTGTTGTAAGCAGAAACCAGCACAACATTGTAAAGCAATTAACCTCAAATTAAAAATATACATAAAATCAGGAATGGCGGCAGGGAAAGACCACAATTGTGTCCTCATTTGGAAGTCTATCGTCTTCTCACCTAACTCTCGTGACATAATAAAACCTGAGAGCAGAAAGGGACTTGGTTGAGGGCAGGAATCCTAGAATCAGCCCTCGGCCCAGAACCCAGCTGTTGTGTTTGATAATTGTGACCAGGGGAGTGACTGACCCTCCCTCCCTGGTCTGTGCACCTTCACATCCGGGCGTAAGCTCTGTGCCTGTCACATAGCGTTGCTGTGAAGACTAAACGAGAAGGTGAGTGTTGGCTGTGTACTCCTGGGAAGGAAAGGAGAGCCAAAGAAGTGAGGCGCCTGTGCCCAAGTTCACCTGACTGGTCGGTGGCGGCTCTGGGGCTGGCAGCCAGTGCCCCTGATCGGGGCTGTCATGAAGCTGAAATGTGCACTGTCATGAAGTGAGCGTGCAGTTCATACTGGAGACGTGAAGGATGGCACGCTTCTCTGTTGCCTTCCTTCTTCTAGACACCAGACGAGTCCTTTAATCCACTCAACCCTGCTTGCTCCTCTCCTGACCATGTCACACAGCACTAGAGACATGTATGAACAGTGGGTTTACTGGGTATGATATCAGGAACCCTGTAACTTTCTCCTTCCCATGAAATCCTCCTCACGTGCATCCACTCAGGTTTTACTTCCTGTGTACCCACTATGTGCTTGGCACTCTTTGAGATGTTGGAGACTATGGCTCAGATGGTGAAGAATCTGCCCGCAATGCAGGAGATGCGGGTTCAGTCCCTGGGGCGGGAAGATCCCCTGGAGAAGGAAATGGCAACCCACTTCAATACTCTTGCCTGGAGAATCGCATGGACAGAGGAGCCTGGTGGGCTATGGTCCACGGGGTCACAAAGAGTTGGACACAAGTGAGTGACAAGTGCTTTCACTTTCACTGTTCACTATGTGCCGGGCACTCCTCTAGACATAGAAGGCACACAGTAACAAAATAGATTCTATAAAGAACCTGCCTTCAGAGAGGTAACCTTATGGGGGCATGAGGTAGTGGAGAGACAGTAAACCACCAAAAGAATCCACAGGTTGTGTTAGTATCATGGAGGAAAGGACAGTGTGACGGAAGGGTCCCTGGAGGAGGCCACTTCAGAGGAGGTCAGGGAAGGCTCACTGAGGAGGGGACGTTTGAGCTGAACCTGAAGTATGGGATGCAGCCCGGCATGCCAAGTGCTGGGAATGGCCTCTTCTCTCAAGTAAGATCTTGAGCGCAGTTATCCCTTTAAAGGATTAGGGACGATGTGAAGCTGTCATCCTTTGTTTGTTTGTTTTTAATATGAGAAGGTTTAGGGAAGTCAGGCGCCTGAGAATGATAAGTACCCGAGGAGGACCCAGTACCACCAAGAGCACAAAGTAGTTCAGAACCAGGAGGTGGGGTTCACTTCTAACAAAATTTGCCCCACACCCGACTTTGCTTGGCATTAATGGTGTGTTCATGTGGTCACCGCACATTCTTCTGCTACGTCTTTTTAAAAAAATATTAATTTATTTGAGTTGGAGGCTAATTACTTTACAATATTATATTGGTTTTGCCATACATTGACATGAATCAGCCATGGGTGTACATGTGCCCCCCATCCTGCAACCCCCTCCCCCTCCCTCCCCCGTCCCATCCCTCAGGGTCATCCCAGTGCACCAGCCCTGATCACCCTGTCTCATGCATCGAACCTGGACTGGCGATCTGTTTCATATGATAATATACATGTTTCAGTGCTGTTCTCTCAAATCATCCCACCCTGGCCTTCTCCCACAGAGTCCAAAAGTCTGTTCTTTACATCTGTGTCTCTTTTGCTGTCTCGCATATAGGGTCATCGTTACCATCTTTCTAAATTTCATATATATGCGTCAGTATACTGTATTGGTGTTTTTCCTTCTGACTTCCTTCACTCTGCTTCTACTATGTCTTATGCACCCAGTTTTATGCGGGGGTGGAAGGGAGTGTTAACAGATGAACATGACCACCCCCCCCCCCCCCCCCCCCATGGTGGCAGCAACTCTGAATGGTGGACCCAGGGTCGTGCTGGGTGGGCAGGCTGTGACCTGACTGGAAATGGTTGGGATCATGGGAGAGAGCTAAGGTCAGGGGGAGAGGGAACAGGGCCAAGTAGGGCTGGGAAAGTAAACAGAAGGCATATGGTCAAGACCAAGTGGATGAACCAAGAGCCAAGTTGAGGGGGAGTCAGGGGGCTGGGCAAAAGTTGGTGCCCTGCAGAGGCCAGCCAAGCCTGTGGCATGGGAATGAGCTGCAGGTCATGGAAGTTATTTTCAGAGCAGGGACCAAGCCACCCACTGTTTGAAACAGATGGGCATTTAGGCAAATGTAATCCCTTATAATCAGTTGCATTTCTGACCATATGAAGAAATATATGCCGTGTGTGTGTGTGTTTAAGGCCTTAGACTGTTGCAGTTATGTTTCGTTCATGGCCATGAATATGAATGCCACGAAGAACTTTTTTAAGAATTCCCAAATTTCTTCATTCTTTGGGTAAGAGCCAAGTTTCCAAGTCATTTCTAGGCCATAGCTATTGACTGTTAATTATGAATTTAAAAACCCAAAGCATGTATGTGCTTTTAAAACAAAAAAATCAAAATTTTAGTTAGCATGAATTTTCACACTTTGACTGAATAAATGAACACAAATGCTTTCTGTGTTTTATCGTTCAGCATGACCTCAAAGTCTCCATCAAGCTAAACAATCACTCTCTGGACTTCAGGGGCTGGAGCCAAGGAGGAGTGGGTTTGGGGTTGTTTTTGTTTTAATTATTGAAGTATGGTTGATTTACAGTGTTGTGTTAGTTTCAGATACACAGCACAGTGCTTCAGTTATGCGTGTATGGAGATCAGCCCTGGGATTTCTTTGGAAGGAATGATGCTAAAGCTGAAACTCCAGTATTTTGGCCACCTCATGCAAAGAGTTGACTCATTGGAAAAGACTCTGATGCTGGGAGGGGTTGGGGGCAGGAGGAGAAGGGGGACGACAGAGGATGAGATGGCTGGATGGCATCACTGATTCGATGGACGTGAGTCTGAGTGAACTCCGGGAGTGGATGGACAGGGAGGCCTGGCGTGCTGTGATTCATGGGGTCGCAAAGAGTCGGACACAACTGAGTGACTGATCTGATCTGATCCGATGTGCTATTTTGAAAGTCTCATTTCTGTTTCATTTTTTTACAGTGATTGGGGGTAGCCAAGCTAAAAATTCACTCACTGAATAGTACCTGACGGGGTTCACCCAGGTAAAGACAAGGCTGTTAAAATGGAGGTTGATTTTCAAGGCTAGTAGACAATCTCATTTTGTAGACGATTAGAGAAATCTGTGTGTTTTAATCATATCCTCGTTTTTAAAAATTGTCCTTGGAATACTTAGTGATATGGCAGGAAGGAGCTTAATCTCTGTTTTAAAAAGGAACAGTTAGCAGTAAATGGGATGGACACCCTGAAAAAAGAGTATTGTTCTCTGTTCCGTTGCTGTGGAGAGAGATGGCAGTTATTAGCTGGAGTAGGACTTCCGATTGTGTGCTGACATGGAGCTTTGTGCCCATGTGAAAAGCATCATCAAGCAGTGAATGGTAATGAAGAGCACGTTAATAATCGCAGTGGTAGGGCGTCTAACAGAGCCCGACATAAAGAGCAGGCTCTTGGGCCTTCTGATAAAACTCATGTTTTTGCCAATGTTTCTCTAAGCAGCTTAGTATTAAAATTCTTTTACACTGGTTTTCTTCACTAGCTCTAAATTGTACTGAAATATACTGATTTTTCCTCAACATTAGGCTATTCATAATTTAAAAAAAAAAGCTCTAAATTGTGAATAGCCTAATGTTGAGGAAAAATCAGCATATTTCAGTATCTGTGTTTTAATCCAATCTATGCATCATATAATTGTGGGCATACCTTGATGTTTGTCCGCCATCCTTGTCTGAAGTCAGAATTGCCCTCAGGCCTCTCCCCGACTCTTGAGGCTTCCCCAGAGGAGGCTTGGTGACTGGAGGAGTTAGTTTTGCATTCTTTGTCTTATCCCGTAGACAGTCCTGTAAAAATAAAACATTTACATCCGCCCTTGGTGGCTTCAGTGTGTTATTATTACCTGAAGACAATAAAATAAGAAGACAATACAAGACCTCTTAAATTCCCCTCCCAGCCCTGGAATCCACGCAGCCATCAATTATTCCACAAGTTAAATGGAAGCCTTAATACCCAATCTTCAACGAAACCCAGTACAGTTTCCAGAATGCCTCTTACCTTGTCAAGGCTTGTCTTTCAGAGACCCTCTGTGACTCCAGCCTCCCTCCGTCCTGCTCTCCCTCCCCAGCCAAATACTGCCCCCCACCCCACGCTGGGTTCTGGGTCACAAATAAAGAGCAAGAGATGAATCAAGAATTATCTGGAGATAGTCTTTCCTTGGTGAAATGTTTAAATCCCGCCCCCGGCCCCCCCCCCCCCCCCCGATGGTATTGAATCTGGAGAATGAATTATACGCAGCTCAAAGGCTGGGAAGTTTCTGGTTCAGGGGACACATTTACAAGTCACTCCCATAGATGCCCAGTTCATTGTCTGGGACAGCCCGGGGTGGGGTGGGGGATTCCACACAGGAGGGAGCCAGAAAGCAGGCACTCAGGCAGAGTCTAGGTCTGTTGGTACAAGGCTTTTCAGAGGAAAACACATACATTTAAGTGAATGTTTGCTGCGGGACCCAAGCTCTTCAGCCCCTCTAAGGTTGATGAACAGCTTTTGGAGTTTCTTCCTTTGTCTCAGTATTTGATCAGTGGATATAAACATGCACTTCTTTTCTTCAGTGTATGTTTTCCGCTTACACACGAAGGAATTCTGAGAGTGCATTTATAAGTCCAGTTTATTTGAAAGTCCAGCAGAGTTAGCCCAGGTACCATGATGCAAAGAGCCAACTCACTGGAAAAGACCCCGAGGCTGGGAAAGATTGAAGGCAAGAGAAGGAAGGAGGCGACAGAGGATGAGATGGTTGGATGGCTTCACCAAATCAATGGGCATGAGTTTGAGCAAGCTCTGGGAGATGGTGAAGAAGGACAGGGAATCCTGGTGTGCTGCGCCCCATGGGGTGACAGGTCGGACACGACTGAGCGACTGAACAAGGCAACAAGTACAACAAGTTAGCTTAGGTGCCCAACTGACATAACTGTCTATACAGTATTCTACTGTGATAGGTTTATAATGCTTCTCACACAAGTAATAACATAAAAAGCAAACCAACACAAAAAAAGTTTTTAATCTTACAGTACTTGGAAAATTACAGCCGTACCAGCTATATCACTGCTGCTCTTACGCTTGCTTCTGGACATCCTGGGCTTGAAATAAAGATGCTGTAGCACTGTACCCTGTACCGCACTGTACTGTAAAGTACACAAAAGCACAACCACTTGAGGGTGCACACACATGACAGTGTAAGCCAGACGCGAGAACTGACTTATGTGATTGGACATGAGAACACGTGTTCGCATCTTTCAAAGTTCGCAACTTGAAGGTGTGCATGTCGGGAACTTACTTACCAACTTACATGTTGGTCCTTGTAGGAGAAGGAAATAGTCATTTTCTTATCAGCAACTGTCTCGATCTACTTGTGGGTACGTAGAAGTGTTTGCAAAATGGCTGTTTTCTGTTAGGATGACGCCAAGAAGATTCTTAGAAAAAAGCCATGATTGATGAGTGTGTTTGAAATAAAGCACCTCCCTTTACCTGGTCTGTCAGAATAGGCCAACCTTGACCATCCTAAAAATGTGAACTAGAGAAGACCTTGTGGAATGGAAATTCAGGGTGAGATCTGGACCTTAACCAGGGTCTTAAGTCCAGTGATTAGTAAAGGAA
Source organism: Tragelaphus eurycerus (assembly GCA_935064755.1). Classification (NCBI taxonomy): domain Eukaryota; kingdom Metazoa; phylum Chordata; class Mammalia; order Artiodactyla; family Bovidae; genus Tragelaphus; species Tragelaphus eurycerus. The sequence continues at coordinate 334,134 of CAKXYN010000121.1, read as the reverse complement.
ATGTTCTTGTGACTCACAGGCACTTCTCCCACCTTGACATACATGGTCAGCGTGACGTGGCTTCCTATGAAGCATTTGTACCTTATGACTTAAGAAACCACTTGGGTTGTAGATTAGTATACGGACTTCAGAAATCCTTATGTTCCCAAAATCAAAGAAATATTCCCCAAGTGAAAGGAAACTACCATTATTATTCATTCATCTTTTCCAGTCTGTTCTTTGTTTTGTCAGGCTTCCCTGGTAGCTCAGACTGTAAAGAGTCTGCCTGCAATGCAGGAGACCCAGATTTGATCTGTGGGTCGGGAAGATCCCCTAGAGAAGGAAATGGCAACCCGCTCTAGTATTCTTGCCTGGAAAATCCCATGGACAGAGGAGCCTGGTGGGCTACAGTTCACAGCGTTGGAAAGAATCAGGCACAACTGAGCGATTAGCACTTTAACTTCCTTTGTTTTGTCGTGGGTGAAGGGTGCATTGCGTGTGTTGGTCTTAGGCTGGTGGAGGTGGATTACTTCCCCCAGTGATGGAGAAGCATGTTGAAAATACAGATTGTTATGAGAGAGTGAAGAAAGACAGTCACAAATATGAGTATAGTTTTCAGTGCAAAATTGTGTGAACAGAGTATATTGCCATGGCAACGGGGAGCTTAGTTTACAGAACATGTTATGTTGAATACGAAGTTTCCAGTTGGGTATAGACTCTCTCAGGGAATGAAATAAAGAAAATAACAAGTCAGGGTGGGAGTTGGTGGGTGGCTTTTAAAGGTTCAGCTTCAGAATGCATCTCAGGGCTTCCCTGATGGTTCAGTTCATAAAGAATTTGCCTGCAATGCAGGAGACTGCAGTTCAATTCCTGGGTCAGGAAGATCTGCTGGTGAAGGGATAGGCTACCCACTCCAGTATTCTTGGGCTTCCTTTGTGGCTCAGCTGGTAAAGAATCCACCTGCAATGTGGGAGACCTGGGTTTGATCCTTTGGTTGAGAAGATCCCCTGGAGAAGGGAAAGGATACCCACTCCAGTATTCTGGGCTGGAGAATTCCATGGACTGTATAGTCCATGGGGTCACAAAGAGCTGGATATGACTGAGCGACTTTCACTTTCAAGCCAAACTGAGCCTTCTTACAGAGCAGCAGGCAGAAGTCAACCACTTAAGGAAGGCAATTCTTCTGCAGATGGTCGTGTCTAAACTTGGGAAGCCTGGCATACTCAGATGGTAGATGTGAAAAAAAAATCAAAATAGGTTCCACATGCCTCAATCCCAAAATTAATTTCTCAAGCCCCTCTCCCTACAGCCACACACCCACAGCAGCGCTAGAGCCAGAATCTTGAGACACCTGGTCTACTGTGAGCCTTGCTGGAAAAACACCACATTTTCCTCCAACTGTACACAAGTGGTCTGTTTGTAAGTGCAGGATACAGAGACAGAATGAATTATGTAATAATTCCAGGTTTTGTTAGCTGTGACATTTTTATATGTTTGTCACATTTTGAAGAGGCCCTCCTCTGTAGTAATTCACAAACCTTGCCCAGTTTGTTCTTGGGCAAAATTGTGAACTATTTTGTCATTGGTTTGGGAGCTGATGACTGGTGAGGGGGTAGAATCCATGTTTTGGTATCCATAGTTCGGGGCTTGCCAAATCTTTATCCAGGCTTTGTTCAGGAGGCAAACTCAAGTCCCACTTAGTCACATAAAATTCCTTTTGTTTCAGTAAGCAGAAATGCAGTCTCTGATTTGTATGGTTGAGTGACCACTGCAGAGCGTAAACTTAGCGCCCTTGTCCTGCCACCACCCCCAAATGCTGCACAGACGGTGCATGCATGCTAAGTCGCTTCAGTTGTGTCCCACTCTTTGTAACCCTAAGGACTGTAGCCCACCAGGCTCCTCTGTCCATTGGACTCCATCAAGAATACTGGAGTGGGTTGCCATTTCCTTCTGCAGGGGATCTTCCTGACCCAGGGATCAAGCCCCCATCTCATTATGTGTCCTGCACTGGCAGGCGGGTTCTCTACCACTGGTGCCACCTGGGAAGCCGATGCATACAGGGTGAAGTGGGGCAAAATCAACATACTGGCCCTCAGGCTAAGGCTGGCCTTTTTCCAAAGTCATATGTGTCAGTGATCACTATCCATGGACAGGCCAGAAATGTGACTTCACCTTCTGGAAGGGATTTTCATTTTTCTGTGTGTTTTTCTTTCTCACTTGCAAAAAATATATATATATATATGTGTGTATATGTATATGTATGTGTGTATATATACATATATAATATGTATATAATATAGTATGTTCACAATATTATATGTATATAATATATTAGCTATAATATAATATATAACATTGTAGATTATATATATATATACACACACACACACATATATATATAGTGCCAGTTTCCCAGAAAGGCATTTGGACATTTCCAGAAACAGTATATAAACTATACACTGCATATAAAATATGTGGTGATTATTGGTTTATTTTCAAGAAAGAACAGTGTATGCAAATTCATTTTTTTAAATTTTATTGAAATATTGTTGGTTTACAATGTTGTGTTAATTTCTGCTGTGCAAGTTCATTTTAAAATGAAATTTTAATGCCATATCAAAATGTGTGACCCAGAGACCGACATGCTAGGAAATTGTCTCTCACTACGTTCAGTGCTGTTGTACTTACCAGGTTTTAAACACATAGTGATCTAGTTAAAGTACCAACTGAAAGCCGCAAATTAAAGGACAGGACTTGGGCTTCCTTTTTTACAAGGGTGACACAGAGAGTAATGCTTGTCCTAGAGACCAGATGTCAGGTCATCGAAGAATAAACAGTAATTTCTCTGGAACAGGCATGCTGAAGTGCCAAACAGAATAAACTCTGCACAGTATGTTGGTTCTTTATTCTATAGCATTCAGTGTTATCTTACCTTTCTTAGCCGTTTACTTTGCTTGCCTGAGTCTTTGGAAATTACTCAGTAAAATTTTAAAAATTAATATTTTGAATTGTCCTTTAAAAAGACTAGGAGTCCACATTTGTCAGCCAGGAATACAGTTCCTGCCCTGCTCCCCTCATAGGATTTATTTTTTCAAGAGTCAGAATGGGAGCAGGGAACCACTCTAACTATAAAGTGATAGAAAAATTCCTTTGCGATCTATACAACATGTCTGATGAGTAAGTAGAGACCAGCACTTTCACCTTTATGTGGTAATGTGGATTGGCATCTAAGAAATTACAGTGAAATTACAATGAAATCTTCAGATTTTGGTGGATGTTTACCTAAGAGCTGCTGCTGCTGCTAAGTCGCTTCAGTCATGCCCGACTCTGTGCGACCCCATAGACGGAAGCTCACCAGGCTCCCCTGTCCCTGGGATTCTCCAGGCAAGAACACTGGATTGGGTTGCCATTTCCTTCTCCAATGCATGAAAGTGAAAAGTGAAAGTGAAGTCGCTCAGTCGTGTCCGACTCCTAGCGACCCCATGGACTGGAGCCTACCAGAATCCTCCGTCCATGGGATTTTCCAGGCAAAAGTACTGGGGTGGGGTGCCATTGCCTTCCCCGTTACCTAAGAGCTAAGACTGTTAAATTCCACCAACCTTGAGTTTAACATTTGGAGAAATATAAATTCTCATTTGTGAATTGTTGAGTCAGATGAATAATTTCAGCTTGAATGTATTGAAGTTGCACCTGTAGAAAGTTTTCTTTTTATGAAGGAATTAGGGGGAGAAAAGCGTGACTGGCAGAGCAGAAATAGAATTCTTTTTCTACTTCAGCTGCCTTCCCTGCACCGAGGAAATCTGGACCTCAGGCTCTCCCTTGCGAAATCTGAAGGTGTCACACATTTGGATGGGGGACTAATAGAGGAGGTGAAAGAGAACCACAAACTGAGATGAACTTAGAAGTATCCTGGTAAAATATGGAGGAAGATAGATTATAAGAATATTCTCATCAGCATGGATGTTAAATAGAAATGAACTATGTTGATTCCATTGGTATTAATTTGAAGTAGGTATATTGTTGTTCAGTTGTTAAAGTCGGGTCTGACTCTTTGCAACCCCATGGACTGCAGTATGTCAGGCTTTCCTGTCCTTCACTATCTCCCTGAGTTTGCTCAAACTCATGTCCATTGAGTTAGTGATGCTATCTAAACATCTCATCCTCTGTTGCCCCTGCCTCCTCCTGCCCTCAGTCTTTCCCAGCATCAGGATCTTTTCCGATGAGTCAGCTCTTCGCATCAGGTGACCAAAGTATTGGAGCCTCAGCTTCAGCATCAGTCCTTCCAATGGATGTTCAGGATTGGTTGCCTTTAGGATTGACTGGTTTGATCTCCTTGCTGTCCAAGTGACGCTCAAGAGTTTTCTCCAGCACCACAGTTTGAAAGCATCCATTCTTTGGTACTCAGCCTTCTTAATGGTCTAGCTCTCACATCCATACAAGACCACTGGAAAAACCATAGCTTTGACTGTACGGATCTTTGTCAGCAAAGTGATGCATTGTTACTGTTTTATTTTAGAAAATGTCAGAAAACATTCCTAACCTTGACTGCTCCACCCTTGCTCTGTCCTCTAACTTTGCCCACAGGTCCCTCAACACATGTATGTTCTTACTTCAGGGTTTCTGGGTACTGCAGTTGTGTCCGGTGGAGACGGGGATGTGGTTGAGGTTAGAGTGTGAGTCTAGTAAATAATTAACTGAAGTTTTACTAAAGCAAAAATCAGCTGCTGTTCTGTTGTTTACTGGTGATCTTAATGAGCCCCTTGAAGGCAGATAATGCTTTACTTGCTCTTGTGCACCGAATGTCTTAGTATAAAAGAATTGTTGTCCTTTGGTGAACATTGTCAATAAAGACGCAGAAAAGAGTGTGATTCATTGACAGAACCTGCAGCAGATGACTTGCTTCTCTGTTCTTATGGATTTTTTAAAAGCTATCATAACTCTTCAACCTGTCCTTTTGTTCTGCATTTCTTTTTACTACATAACCACAGACCATCTTTACTCACGTACTTGTGGATAATCTTTCTAAAACACAGATCTGATTGTGTCTCCTCTGCTTTGCATTTAATTTTGTGTTCAAATCATCTAGAGCAAAAATTTCATCCCAACCTGGCTTTTCGCCCTCTGGCACAACTCTGGGCCTTGGTGCCTCATCCTCCAGTAGTACGTTGCCTCTTAAAGCAAAAGCTTCTCCCTACTGCCTGCAGGCAAAGCCATTAGAAAAGTACATGGCCTGCCAAAAACTATGCTGGTAAATGAAAATTATACCAGACACTCCAAAACATTTTAAATTTTGAATTATTTTTACTGAAGTTTTATATAATTTACATAGTTGATTTTTTAAATTGACTAGTAATTAAAAGCAAATGGTTTGTATGCTAAATAATAAAGAAAACAATGGAAGTTATTAAGCAAAAAATTAAAAGCATTTTTAATAATGTTGTGGAAAGGCAGTAACTATGGTCACATTTGTGGGGATGCCAGTGTCTTAAGATTTTTCACATCTTCAGGGGAAGAAAATTTAGAGATGAGGGTGCTTCTGAGGATGGATATATGTTTATTTTAACTATAAATAAAATTGTCATTTAGCACTTTAAGTAGAAAGCTGATTTTTTGTTGCTTTAGAGTTAATAAGAATTTCAAATACAACTATTTAATAATGTGTATATTTTTGTGTAAAATCTGTATGTCTGTATTTTCCTATTGTATATAGTTGTGCTTAAAAATATTATCTCTAGTATTTGTGACCAAAGGAATAAGGAATTCTTGGAGAAATGACTGGTTTTAGGTCTAAGGCAGCAAATGTACAAGTTAAGCCTGAAGCTTTTTCTCATACCAGGAAGCAGGGAAGTTAGCAAGGAGTACTAGAACCTTGTCAGAAAAAACTCAGAAGCCAGTGATTGAAACTGTGTATCACATGTGTTTAAATCTGTAAGTTCATAATTACAGTTCAGAAATAAAAACCTCATTGGTCATGTTTGGAGACTGTTAGGAAACTTACCTCTTTGTTGTGAAACTCTGAAGATATAGGGAAAGAATCAGGCATCTATCTTGCCTTTCTTATATGATCAGTATCTCAGAGAGGAAATTTCTCTTTGTATAATTATTCAGCTAATAAATCAAGAATAAATAGAAGAAAAGGGAGAGAACTCAAATAAACAAAATGAGAAATGAAAGGGAGAAATAACAACCAATACCATAGAAATATAAAAAGTCACAATAGAATACTATGAACAGTTATATGCCAACAAATTGGACAAGCTAGAGGAAATGAACAAGTTTCTAGAAACATGCAGCTCACCAAAACAGAATCAAGAAGAAATAGATAATTTGAATAGATAGAATTCACTAGAAGTGAAATAGAATCTGCTATTAGAAAACAAACAAACAAACCTCCCTGCAAACACAACTCCAGGACTAGGTGTTTTCACTGGGGAATTCTACCAAACATACAAAGAAGAACTCACACCAATCCTTGACAAATTCTTCCAAGAGCTTGAAGAGGAGGGAGCATTCCTAAAGTCATTCTGTGAAGCCACCATCACCCTGATACCAAAACCAGACAAAGATAGTACCAGAAAAGAAAATTACAGGCCAATATTGTGGATGAATACAGATGTGAAAGTCCTCAACAAAGGATCATACACGATGGTCAAGCTGGATTTACCCCAGGGCCACAATAATGGTAAACATATGCAAAACAGTCAATATGATATATCACATCAACAAAAGAAAACATAGAAACCAAATAATCATTTCAGTAGATACAGAAAAAGTATTTGGTAAAATTCAGCATCCATTCATGAGAAATACTTTCACTGAAAATAAATATAAAGAGAACAGATCTCAGCATAATAAAAACTGTCAGAAACCCACAGCCAACATAATACTCAACAGTGAAAAGCCGAAACCTTTCCTGCTGAATTTTAGAACACAAGGATGTCCACTCTCACTTCTGTTCAACATAGTATGGGAAGCCCTAGCCACAGCAATTGGATGAGAAAAAGAAATGAAAGATATCCAGGTTGGAAGGGAAGCAGTAAAATTGTCCTTATGTGCAGACGACATGAGACTCTCTATAGAAAACCCTAATGACTCCACACAAAAACTATTAGAACCAATAAACAAATTCAGCAAGGTACGAGATTAACATACAGAAATCTGTTGCATTTTTTACACCAGCAATAAAATATCAGAAGGGGAAAGTTAAAAAAACAAAACAAAACCTTTTAAAATCACGTCAAAGAAAAAAACTAAGGAATACATCTGACCAAGGAGGTGAAAGAGTTACATGCCAAGAGCTATAAAACATTGATAAAGGAAATGGAAGGTGATTCAAAGAAATGGAAAGATATCTCAGGCTCTTGGATTAGAAAAATTGATATCATTAAAATGACCATCTACTCAAAGCAATTTACAGGTTTAACGCTATCCCTGTCAAATTACCTATGAAATTTTTCACAGAACTGGAATAAATAATCCTAAAACTTAAGTGGAACCAGAGAAGACCCAGAATTGCCAAAGCAATCCTGAAGGGAAAGTGCAAAGCTAGAGGCATAACCCTCTCAGACTTCAGACAATACTCCAAAGCTACAGTAATGAAAACAGCATGGCATTGGCACAAAACCAGACATATGGATCAGTGGGACAGAGTAGAGAGCCCAGAAATAAACCACACACCTGTGGCTAACTAGTCTTCAACAAAGGAGACAGGAGTACACAGTGGAGGAAAGACAGTCTCTTCAGCAAGTGGTGTTGGGAAACCTGAACAGCCACCTGTGAATCAGTGAAGTTAGAACACTCTTTACACCATACACGAAAATAAAGTCCAAATGGCTTAAAGACTCAAATATGAGACATGACACTTAAAAATTCCTAGAAGAGGGCATAGGCAAAACATTCTCCTAAATAATATTGTAGCAATACTTAGGTTAGTCTCCCATGGTAGTAGAAATACAAGCGAAAATAAACAGGACCTACTCAAGCTTACAAGCTTTTGTATAGCAAAGGAAACCGTAAACAATACAACCTACAGAATGGAAGAAAAGATTTGCAAATGATGCAACCAACAAGAGCTTAATTTCCTAAATATACAAACAGTTCATACAGCTCAATATCAAAAAATAAGCAGCCCAATCAAAAAACAGGCAGAAAATCTAGACATTTCTCCAGAGAAAATGTATAGCCGACCAGTAGACATATGAAAAGATACTCCACATCATTAGTTATTAGAGAAATACAAGTAAAAACTATGATGAGTTATCACTTCACAGCAGTCAGAATGGCCATCATCAAAAAATCTACAAATAATAAATGCTGGAGAGGCTGTGGAGAAAAGGGAACTAACTCTGCTATACTGTTGGTGGGAATGTAAATTGATATAGTCACTATGGAGAACAGTATGAAGGTTCCTTAAAAACAACAACAACAACAACAAAAATAAGGACTTCTTGGTGGACCTGTGGTTAGGACCTGCTTCCACTGCAGGGGCGCAGATTTGGGTCCCTGGTTGGGGGAATAAGATCCTACAAGCCACATGACCAAAAAAAAAAAAAAAAAAATACAACTAAACTGAAACTATAGCTACCATATGATCCAGCAATACCACTCCAGGGCATACATACAGGAAAGATGAAAACTCTAATTTGATTCAAATAGGTAACATGCACCTCACTGTTCATAGCAGCATTACTTGCAGTAGCCAAGACATGGAAGCAACCTAAGTGTCCATTTACAGATGGATGGGTGAAGAAGACATGGTAAATACATTATCAGCCATTAAAAAAAAAAGAAATATTTGCAGCAAGGTGGATGAACCTAAAGATCGTCACACTAGGTGAAGTAAGTCAAACAGATAAAGACAAATATTATATAGTATCAGTTACCTGTGGAATCTTAAAAATACAAATGAACTTATTTACAAAACAGAAGCAGATTCACATAGAAAACAAATTTATGGTTACTAAAGGAGAAAGTTGGGTGAGGGATAAATCGGAACTCTGGGATTAATATATACACACTAGAATATATATAATAAATAAAGACAAGGACCTATTATATAGCATAGGAAACTATATTCTGTACCTTGCAATAACATATAATGGAAAAGAATCTGAAAAAGAATATATATATATATATGAATCACTTTAATGTATACAACATTGTAAATCAACTATACTTGAATTTAAAAAAAGAATAATAGAATATTACTTTGAAGTCTCTAAAAAGTTGGGATTTGTTGTTGTTGTTGTTTAGTCACTAAATCACATTTGACTCTTTTGTGACCCCCATGGACTACATAGCCCACCAGGCTACTCTGTCCATGGATCCCAGGCAAGAATACTGGAGTGGGTTGACATTTCCAGTATACACCTGTTAGTTAGTTCAGCCGCTCAGTCGTGTCCAACTCTTTGCGGCCCCATGAATCGCAGCACACCAGGCCTCCCTGTCCATCACCAACTCCCAGAGTTCACTCAGACTCAGGTCCAGCGAGTCAGTGATGCCATCCAGCCATCTCATCCTCTCTCGTCCCCCTCTCCTCCTGCCCCCAATCCCTCCCAGCATCAGAGTCTTCTCCAATGAGTCAACTCTTCGCATGAGGTGGCCAAAGTACTGGAGTTTCAGGTTCAGCATCATTCCCTCCAAAGAAAACCCAGGGCTGATCTCCTTCAGAATGGACTGGTTGGATCTCCTTGCAGTCCAAGGGACTCTCAAGAGTCTTCTCCAACAAACACCACAGTTCAAAAGCATCAATTCTTCGGCACTCAGCCTTCTTCACAGTCCAACTCTCACATCCATACATGACCACAGGAAAAACCATAGCCTTGACCATTAGAATGGCCAAACACCTATTAGAATGGCCAAAATCCAAAATACTGACACCGCCAAGTGTTAGTGAGAACATGGAGCAATAGGAAGTTTTATTCATTGCTGTTGGGAAAGCAGGATGGTACAGCCCTGTTGTGAGACAGTTTGGCAGTTTCTTATAAAATTGAACACACTCTTACCATACGACCCAGATCAGTCGTGCTCTTTGGTATTTATCCTAATGAATCAAAACTTAGAAAAACCTGCACGTGAATATTTATAGTAGCTTTACTTATTTTTGCCAGAACTTGGAGGCCACAAAGATGTCTTTCAGTAGGTGAGTGATACATTCAGACAGTGCAGTATTATTCAGTGCAAAAAAAAATGTGAGCTCGCAAGTCATGAAAAGACATGGAGGAACCTTCAGTGTGCATTAGTGAAAGAAGCCAGTGTGAAAAGGCTATGTACTGTATGGTTCCAACTGTATGACCTTCTGGGAAAGGTAAAACTATGGAGACAGTAAGAGGGATCAGTGGTTGCCAGAAATGGTGGGAGGGAAGGATGAATCAACAGAGCAGAGAGGATTTTTTTTTTTAGGATTCTGTGTGATACTGCAGTGACGGATATATGTCATTGTATGTTTGTCACAGCCCAGAGAATATACAACACCAAGAGGGAACCTAATGTAAACCATAGAATTTGATGAGAGTGCATCAGTGTAGGTTCACTGTAGCAAATGTACCAGCTGGTGGGGAGATTGTTGGACGAGGGGTATGTGGGAAAACTGTACTTTCCACTCGGTTTTGCTGTGAACCTAAAACTGCTCTAAAAACATTGTTTATTAATTAAAAAGAGGAAACCAGTCTTACCAAACCGTAGCTATCAAAGTATTTTAAGCAAAACAAACCTTTTCTCTTATTTTTTCTGTGGCCACTGTGTGCCCCTCCAGAGAAAAGTTAGGGGAAGTAGTAGGTGTCATGGAATGGTCAGAAGGAGAATATTAGCAGTCAGAGATGAAAAGAGGACTCATGCAGTCAGTTCCAAATACTTTCTGTATAATTTTTTTTTTTTTTGCTTTATCCAAAGTTTTTAGGGATAAAGACTATCTGGTGAAGATTTTTTTTTTTTTCCTAATGAAACATGTATGTATCCAGTTTCTGAAGGGAATTTCCTTTTCTCTAAAGCTGATTAAGAAAAAAAAATTGTTCCCAACTCATCTTCTAAGTGAGACACTAAATTACATGAGACATTGGGAATCTCAGAGCCTGAACAACATTTGAATCAAGTTGAAGGAGATATACAATGATGATGCACAAACCATATATGAGAGTTCTCTATATTAGAGTTCTGCCAGGGTTGGATGGATATCTGTCATCTTTCTGAGTTCATTTTTTTCCTTGTAGGTAAATAAATGTTGTTTGTTTGTTTTTTCTAGTTGGGGAATGGCGGTCAATGTGTATTCTACCTCGATAACCCAAGAGACTATGAGCAGACATGACATCATCGCTTGGGTTAATGACATAGTATCTTTAAACTACACGAAAGTGGAACAGCTTTGTTCAGGTAAGAGAATTCTGTTAAGTATTTACCTAAACGTTTACTCATGTGGAATGTGATTTTATAAACCACAGATGATGTATTTGGAATAGGAATATATATATACACACACACACACACACACACACACACACACACACACAGCTTCAATAGATAATTTAAGGAGAAAACCTCAGGTATAATTAAAGAACATATCGGGGGAAATGAAAATGTTCACCAAAGAGCATCGAGCCACCCCAAAACATGTTATGAGTGATCTCGCTGAAGCTCTGTAACTGATCTCCCAGCCTTTTCTCTGTCACCCCCCAGTAAGCCACCACACATCTCTTCCTAAAAATGCAGATTGGATCCTGCAAAACCCTTTCTTATAAACATTCCAGGCGCCACGTTGTCCTTCCTACAGGATAAAATTCGCAGTTTTACGTGGCTGATAAGGTCCTTTCCCTCTGGCTGCTGCCCATCTCCCCAGTTTCATGGTCCACATCTCCCTGCGCCTCTGCCCCACGATACTCTTTGTTCCCTAAAGACCCTTTCTCTTTTGCATCTCATGGATTTTTTTCATGCTCCTATTGCCAAGAAGGTCTTTCCCCTTCTCTTCATTTGCAGTAAAATGTCGTTCACACTTTAAAATCCGACTCCATTGTCATCCCCTTTGAAGGGTTCCCCAGACCTCCCAGGCTTCATGGTGTTCCTGGAGCACCGTGCCCACCACCCTTCCAGAATAATGCCTACCACGCTGTGTTAGAAGGTCCAGCTCTTATTCGCCTGAAGGTACCCAGAGCCCTTGAGGGCAGGGCTGTGTCTCATTCTTTGTCAAGTGTCTGAGGCGGCTCCCTGCCTACTATGAAGTAGATGTGTAAGGAGTGCATATGGAGCTAAATTTAAAAAAAACATTTGATTTCAGTGATTAAGTGGGGGCTTGTTAAAGAACATGTCACTAGTGAAGTAATTCATTCTTAGGTTAGAGTATTTAGCAGAGACATAGTCTTCCTTTTGGAACAGGAAGTATTTTCTTCTTATGAACTAATAGGTGAGAGATTTCCTCTCTGCCTCTGACCCAAAATGGTATTAGGGACTAGAAAATATTCCTGAGATGGATTTGTGTGAAATCCAATGAGACATAATTGATACAGAAGCGTCTTCAGGTGTCACTGGTGTGGCAATGCTGAGGCCACAGCAGGACATCCTGTGAGTGGTGTGTAGACAGATTTCATGCAGGACCGTCAGCCCTCACCAGTCCAGGCCCACCAGAGAGGACACTCTTCTGCTTCTCTGCATCTAGGCTGGATCAGAATCCCCTTCTACTGACACCTCTTCTCGCATCGTCATGTTCTCATGAGCAAGACAGTAGGGTGTCCAGAACCTAGGCCTTGCCTGACCCACCCGCTCTGTGTCCAGGCTTCAGGCATCAGCCCTCTGATTTGGGAGGTCAGTAGTGGTTGCAAACGGAACAGTTCTTTACCCTTTAGTATGATCTGGAGAAAAGCCAACTTAGACTGTGATGACACCCAAGAATAATGTGTTGTTTGCCTATTGAAATGACTCTAGCAATGACTGTCAGAAGTGGCCCTGTTGCATCCTGCTCAGCTGCAGATCTCCACTCAGGTTTTCTGGTGCTGTTCTTGCTCTGTATTCTGGAGTGCCCTGCTATTTTATTTTATTTCTAAAAGAAACCATTTATGTTATGTATTTGGTTGCGCTGGGTCTTTGTTGCTGTGCGTGGGCTTTCTCTAGTTGCAGGGAGCGGGGGTCTGCTCTTCATCGTGGTGCGTGGGCTTCTCGTTGTGGTGGCTTCTCTTGCTGCAGAACACGGGCTCTAAGTAATTGGACCCAGTAGTTGGGGAGCAGGGGCTTAGTTGCCCGGCCACCTGTGGACTCTTCCCAGACCAGAAATCGAACCCGTGTCCCCTGCGTTGGCAGGCAGCTTCCTATCCACTGTACCACCAGGGAAGGCTTAATATTTTATTTTTAATTTGCTGGAGAAAAAAAAAAACAAAACAGAGTGTTTTCTGTTATCAGCCATCCCTTTTCTATTAATAACAAATATCACTTTGCATTGTAATTGTGGGTTCGTTTCTCCATGGGGCTTGACACACATTCTTCCGTCAGAATTGCTCATATTAGGGTGAATGCAAATCAGTTTGAAACTGCTGTGGGGCAAAGACAAAACTGTGTATCTTTCCCATAAAGTGGCTGTGTGTACTTGTGGATAAGGGCCATGGGGTTGGTTATCCAGAAAAAAAGAGACACAGAGAAGGAAGGAGATAAGAAAAAACAGTCATAGAGAAAATTGCCAGTCATGGGTCTAAAGTTGTCGAAGGGGCCCATGAGGAGCTTCCTGTTTAACATACTTGTGGGAGTTTTTGCAGACAAATGAAATGAGAAGCAAATTAGAATTTTTAGATACAGTAGTAGTAAATGCTGGAGTGTCTGTGTGTATGTGTATCTGTTCTTTGCATATGTATATATAATTTCTTTGCATAGCTTTTCAATTTCTCATAAGGCAAATTCAGTAAAATTTTATCAGCATTTGTGAAGGGTTCTTGAACAGTTACCTTAAAGAAAGCGTTGGTGTGCATTTTCCAATCATATGTACCTACATTGCCATCCGGTGTGGCTTGATGAAACCTGTGGAAACCACTTTGATCATGAGAACAGATAATTTTCATTAGGGTAACTCATTGGCTACCAAATATATTTTATTTTTTGCTTCAAAAAGCAAACAAACAAACATGTTAATCCCCATAGTAGAGAAATGGGTGTCTTATTTTAGGCAGTCATTTCATCAAAGTGTAAACTGGGATTAAGTGCATTTCTAATCTGAGAAGCTGCTTAAGAAAGCCAGTTTTTGGGATCCTTGACTTTCTAAATCAGCATCTCTGGATGTGCAAAGCCTCAAGTGTGCCAACCAACAAGCACCCCAAGTACTTCTGGGCTGCAGCCAAGAGCTTGCTGTGCATTTTAAAGGAACCCCAAACCACCAACAGTAAAAATATCCAGAATTTACCTGGCACAGTTTCCTTATTCATAATTTAGTCTTTGACTTTTGTCTTCAGCAGTGGCATTTGGCAAGAAATTCTATCATTTCATTTATTTATGAACTTATTTATTTATACCCTTCTTTGTTCTAGAAGACTTTGCAGGCAGCGAGGACAGTGCCATTAGGATAAGAACAAAACCAGATATTGGTGACCTTAGTGAGTTGTCCTCAGCACACTTGTAATGAGTAGTCTGATTTCTTGGATAATATCTTTTTCTTTTAACTTTCATTTTAATTCCTTTAGTTTACTGTCTGTAATTTTATTTTAGTCGTAAGCTGTGGGAAAACACACAAAATACCTTCACATATTTAACTGATGCATTTTTCTTGTTCAGTAAAATTGTTCCTTACTCTTTTTCCGAAAGACTTATCTTCCAATACTGTCAGTCCCCCTTTGGCATTTTTCCCCCCATTTGCATTATTTCCTATTTGTTTCTTTATTTCCAGCTAAGAGCTCTCCCTCCAGCTATCATTAAAACTAACATCAGCTTTTCTTTAGCTCATGAATAGCTCACATACTGCTTCACATGTGTGTGTCTTTTTCTGCAGAATTTTCTACCTTTATGTCATCTCATTTGTTTCCATCTAAGCATTTTTAAAGCTTTATAAAGGTCTTTTATATATAGGTCTTTAGTTTCTTTAGGCAATATATATATAGACCTTTATATATAGAGAGACCTTTATATATAGGTCTTCAGTTTCTTTAGGAAGATATATTCCTAAGTATTTTATTCTTTTCATTGCAATGGTGAATGGAATTGTTTCCTTAATTTCTCTTTCTATTTTCTCGTTATTAGTATACAGGAATGCAAGGGATTTCTGTGTGTTGCTTTTATATCCTGCAACTTTACTATATTCATTGATTAGTTCTAGTAATTTTCTGGTGGAATCTTTAGGGTTTTCTACGTAGAGGAGCATGTCATCTGCAAACAGTGAGAGTTTTACTTCTTCTTTTCCAATTTGGATTCCTTTTATTTCTTTTTCTGCTCTGATTTCTGTGGCCAAAACTTCCAAAACTATGTTGAATAGTAATGGTGAAAGTGGGCATCCTTGTCTTGTTCCTGACTTTAGAGGAAATGCTTTCAATTTTTCACCATTGAGGATAATGTTTGCTGTGGGTTGGTCATATATAGCTTTTATTATGTTGAGGTATGTTCCTTCTATTCCTGCTTTCTGGAGAGTTTTTATCATAAATGGATGTTGAACTTTGTCAAAGGCTTTCTCTGCATCTATTGAGATAATCATATGGTTTTTATTCTTCAGTTTGTTAATGTGGTGTATTACGTTGATTGATTTGCGGATATTGAAGAATCCTTGCATTCCTGGGATAAAGCCCACTTGGTCATGGTGTTGTTGGATTCTGATTGCTAGAATTTTGTTAAGGATTTTTGCATCTATGTTCATCAGTGATATTGGCCTGTAGTTTTCTTTTTTTGTGGCATCTTTGTCAGGTTTTGGTATTAGGGTGATGGTGGCCTCATAGAATGAGTTTGGAAGTTTGCCTTCCTCTGCAATTTTCTGGAACAGTTTGAGTAGGATAGGTGTTAGCTCTTCTCTAAATTTTTGGTAGAATTCAGCTGTGAAGCCGTCTGGACATGGGCTTTTGTTTGCTGGGAGATTTCTGATTACAGTTTGAATTTCCGTGCTTGTGATGGGTCTGTTAAGATTTTCTATTTCTTCCTGATCCAGTTTTGGGAAGTTGTACTTTTCTAAGAATTTGTCCATTTCTTCCACATTGTTCATTTTATTGCCATATAATTGCTGATAGTAGTCTCTTATGATCCTTTGTATTTCTGTGCTGTCTGTTGTGATCTCTCCATTTTCATTTCTAATTTTATTGATTTGATTTTTCTCCCTTTGTTTCTTGATGAGTCTGGCTAATGATTTGTCAATTTTATTTACCCTTTCAAAGAACCAGCTTTTGGCTTTGTTGATTTTTGCTATGGTCTCTTTTGTTTCTTTTGCATTTATTTCTGCCCTAATTTTTAAGATTTCTTTCCTTCTACTAACCTTGGGGTGCTTCATTTCTTCCTTTTCTAGTTGCTTTAGGTGTAGAGTTAGGTTATTTATTTGGCTTTTTTCTTGTTTCTTGAGGTATGCCTGTATTGCTATGAACTTTCCCCTTAGGACTGCTTTTACAGTGTCCCACAGGTTTTGGGTTGTTGTGTTTTCATTTTCATTCGTTTCTATGCAGAATTTGATTTCTTTTTTGATTTCTTCTGTGATTTGTTGGTTATTCAGGAGTGTGTTGTTCAGCCTCCATATGTTGGAATTTTTTAATAGTTTTTCTCCTGTTATTGAGATCTAATCTTACTGCATTGTGGTCAGAAAAGATGCTTGGAATGACTTCAATTTTTCTGAACTTACCAAGGCTAGATTTATGGCCCAGGATGTGGTCTATCCTGGAGAAGGTTCCGTGTGCGCTTGAGAAAAAGGTGAAATTCATTGTTTTGGGATGAAATGTCCTATAGATATCAATTAGGTCTAACTGGTCTATTGTATCATTTAAAGTTTGTGTTTCCTTGTTAATTTTATGTTTAGTTGATCTATCCATTGGTGTGAGTGGGGTATTAAAGTCTCCCACTATTATTGTGTTATTGTTGATTTCTCCTTTCTTAATCAAAGAGGACACTAATAGATGGAGAAATATACCATGTTCATGGATTGGTAGAATCAATATAGTGAAAATGAGTATACTACCCAAAGCAATTTATAGATTCAATGCGATCCCCATCAAGCTACCAACGATATTCTTCACAGAGCTAGAACAAATAATTTCTCAATTTGTATGGAAATACAAAAAACCTCGAATAGCCAAAGCTATCTTGAGAAAGAAGAATGGAACTGGAGGAATCAACCTGCCTGACTTCAGGCTCTACTACAAAGCCACAGTCATCAAGACAGTATGGTACTGGCACAAAGACAGAAATATAGATCAATGGAACAAAATAGAAAGCCCAGAGATAAATCCACGCACATATGGTCACCTTATCTTTGACAAAGGAGGCAAGAATATACAATGGATTAAAGACAATCTCTTTAACAAGTGGTGCTGGGAAAACTGGTTGAACACTTGTAAAAGAATGAAACTAGAGCACTTTCTAACACCATACACAAAAATAAACTCAAAATGGATTTAAGAGCTAAATGTAAGACCAGAAACCATAAACTCCTAGAGGAGAAATAGGCAAAACACTCTCTGACATACATCACAGCAGGATCCTCTATGACCCACCTCCCAGAATATCGGAAATAAAATCAAAAATAAACAAATGGGACCTAATCAAACTTAAAAGCTTCTGCACAACAAAGGAAACTATAAGCAAGGTGAAAAGACAGCCTTCAGAATGGGAGAAAGTAATAGCAAATGAAGCAACAGACAAACAACTAATCTCAAAAATATACAAGCAACTACTACAGCTCAGTTCCAGAATAAATGACCCAATCCAAAAATGGGCCAAAGAACTAAATAGACATTTCTCCAAAGAAGACATACAGATGGCTAACAAACACATGAAAAGATGCTCAACATCATTCATTATCAGAGAAATGCAAATCAAAACCACTATGAGGTACCATTTCACGCCAGTCAGAATGGCTGCGATCCAAAAGTCCACAAGCAATAAATGCTGGAGAGGGTGCGGAGAAAAGGGAACCCTCTTACACTGTTGGTGGGAATGCAAACTAGTACAGCCACTATGGAGAACAGTATGGAGATTCCTCAAAAAACTGGGAATAGAACTGCCTTATGATCCAGCAATCCCACTGCTGGGCATACACACTGAGAAAACCAGAATTGAAAGAGACACGTGTACCCCAATGTTCATAGCAGCACTGTTTACAATAGCCAGGATGTGGAAGCAACCTAGATGTCCATCCACAGATGAATGGATAAGCAAGCTGTGGTACATATACACAATGGAGTATTACTCAGCCATCAAAAAGAATACATTTGAATCAGTTCTAATGAGGTGGATGGAAGTAGAGCCTATTATACAGAGTGAAGTAAGCCAGAAACAAAAACACAAATACAGTATACAAATGCATATATATGGAATTTAGAAAGATGGTAACAATAACCCTGTTTACGAGACAGCAAAAGAGACACTGACGTATAGAACAGACTTTTGGACTCTGGGACCGGGAGAGGGCGGGATGATTTGGGAGAATAGCATTGAAATATGTATAATATCATATCTGAAACGAGTCGCCAGTCCAGGTACGATGCCCGATAACGGATGCCTGGGGCTGGTGCACTGGGACGACCCAGAGGGATGGTATGGGGAGGGAGGAGGGAGGAGGGTTCAGGATGGGGAGCACGTGTATACTGGTGGCGGATCCATCTCGATGTATGGTAAAAGCAATACAATATTGTAAAGTTAAGCAAAATAAAATTTAATTAAAAAAAAAAAAAGGAGAGACGGTATGAGGTTTAACATTTTGAAACACATTGTAGTTAAGTTGCAAAAGGATGACAGTGACTTGTTCTTTTCCTGTTATTTCAACCCAGGGATGTAACCTTATGAAATTGACTTTGAACATGAAATCTGGGTTATACAGTCATATGCATCTTTAGTTTGCATCCATGTCTTGTGAGCAGCAACCTTTATGTTTCAGGTGAAAAGCTGGACTACATTAATGAAGGCCAGACTGTCAATGGGTGTGAATACTGCCTAGTAATATGACAGTATATGGCTCATCTATGTTTGATTTGAAGATGAATATTTTTGGATTTCCCATGTTGGGATGGGGGATTGAACCATGTGAAATACCAGATTAGTCTGGCCTAAAACTATTTTTTGTTCTAGTTCAACTGCTTTATAAAATTTCTAGGGCTTTTTGCAAAGTGACACATTTTGATTTTACTTTAGTACCAGCTCAAACCAGTTTGATAGAATTTTATAAGGGATTTAAGAGAGAGAATGGGCATATATTTAAGACAGAAAATAAAATTTTTTTTAATTTAAAGAAGAGAAAGATGGACAGTATGGTGCTTAAGAAGATATGAAATTCACTTTAGTGACTAGAAATACCATTTTGGAAAGGACGGAGGTAGTGAACTGTCTGGAGCAGAAAAGCAAAGAGAAATGAGGCAGGGAGGTGGTTGGGAGTGAAAAGAATGTACCTGTCCTTTTCCTCTTCACCCTCCCCATCCTCTGCTCGGATACATGAATTTCCTTTGAGGCTTTTTTCTGACAGCCATCTCTCTGTGCCCCAGTCCTGTCCCCTCAACTGGGATGGAGGCAGCCAAGCCGTTGGGTCCACGACTGAGTCACTGGCAGGGCCTGGCCAGCCAGCAGCTGACCAGCGACACGCCCTCGCCCCGGAGGCTGTTGCAGACTGTCCCCTCTTTCTCCCCCGTCTCCTGTCTCCTCCCTACTCCCTCCACAGGAGGAGCAAACTGCTGATGCTCAGATGCCACGCCTGTCCCCAGGCTGGTTATAACAGCTCAGTTATTTTCCTGAGCATTTTAGTATTTGAATAAATTGTAGTTTGAATTAAATCATTTTTTAGAATGAAAAAAATTTTAGGTCTTCTCTTGACTAGCAGTTTAAAAAAAAAAAAAGAGACAGAAAAACGATCAGGATTTGATGCAGTTTCATTTCGTACTCTTGATCTAGATGGTTTCCAGCTTTGTCTTGGATCAAGTGTTTGGTGTTTACTCCTTCCAGGAAAGCTCCTGAGTCCAGCTGGTTGTGTCGTAGTCATACTGACCGTTCTGAGTCCT
This sequence comes from Tragelaphus eurycerus, assembly GCA_935064755.1. NCBI lineage: Eukaryota > Metazoa > Chordata > Mammalia > Artiodactyla > Bovidae > Tragelaphus > Tragelaphus eurycerus. The sequence goes on along the minus strand of CAKXYN010000121.1, from coordinate 314,026 downwards.
TGATGGCTCCCGGAAAGGACTGGGCTGTACAGCAGCATTGCAGGATTGAGATGGGTGGTTGTCAGCCATGCCCAGGACCTGTGCACTTTCTGACCGTTTTTGGCTGCAGTCTGTGCCTATGAAATAAGTCGATCCCACCCCGGTGTTTCTCCCTCCTGTCCGCAGAGACCTCTGTCAGGAGGACAGGTTGCTGATGAAATCAGCTCAGAGTCTAAATTTAGTAGACCTCCTCTCGTTGAACCGAAACCAAGTAAGGATATTTTGTCGGTGTCTGGTAGCTCCAGAGCTTACTTAGCTTTATAAAATATCATTGCTTGTTGCTTGCTTTCAGAAAGTTAAGTCATCTTGGATTGTGTTACTGTTGTTGCAGATGTCATTGTATTACAGTGGAATATTATTCATATTTGTGATGTATTACATAGAGGTGGGGGTTTAGGGATTTTGCCCATAGTTTTTCTCTGATTTTATTTGGCTGAGGATGGTTTTTTAAATCTATTTACTTGGTCTCAGCAAACTAACTAATTGGAGAGCAGGGGGACAAAAAAATGAGTTGAAAAATCAGGGGAAGGAGATTCAGAGTAGGGTTTAGCTGCTGCAGTGGGTAATACACTCCCGTGTCTCCACTAATGTGCCACTTGAAAGGAGTTTATTTTTTGAGTAGAGTATGGAAAATAATAGTATTTTTTCCTTCTAAATGTGTTTGTTTATATATATATATTTGATCCTTTGTTACCAGAAATAAACCTAAATTGCTGTTTTTGTTGGGCTTTTCTGTTCACTGCATTTTGTCATAATACCATGGTGGGAAAAAGTGTGTATGCACTCACCTTCATTTATCCAGCCGCCCCATACGTAGATGGAGGATATATTTGTGTTTATGTGTGTACATACATGCACACATACATATGTATTGATATCGAAAGCCATCAGCCATCTCTTTGTCTCATTACTGTATTCAGTTCTGACAATCAGGTTTTTTTTCCAACACCTTTTTTTTTATAGTTGTTTTACAATGTGTGAGTTTCTGTTCTACAGCAGAATGCATCAGCCATGCATATACATGTATCCCCTCCCTTTTGGACTTCCTTTCCACTCAGGTCCCCACAGTGCATTAAGCAGAGCTCCCTGTGCTCTACGCTGTGACCTCGTGGTGTGTGTGCGTGCATGCGGTTGCTCAGTCATGTCCGACTCTTTGTGACCCCATGGACTGCAGCCTGCCAGGCTCCTCTATCCATGGAATGCTCCAAGCAAGAATACTGGAGTGGATCGCCATTTCCTACTCCAGGGGATCTTCCCGACCCAGGGATCGAACTCATGTCTCTTGTTTCTTCTGCATTGGCAGATGGATTCTTTACCACTGCACCACCTGAAAAGTCCTCATTAGTTATCTATTTTATATATAGTATTGGGCTTCCTTGATAGCTCAGTTGGTAAAGAATCTGCCTGTACCCCCGTTTGATTCCTGGGTTGAGAAGATCCTCTGGAGAAGGGAAAGGCTACCCACTCCAGTATTCTTGGGCCTCCCTTGTGGCTCAGCTGGTAAAGAATCCGCCTGCAATGCAGGAGATCAGATCAGATCAGATCAGATCAGTTGCTCAGTCGTGTCCGACTCTTTTCGACCCCATGAACTGCAGCACGCCAGGCCTCCCTGTCCATCACCAGCTCCCGGAGGTCACTCAGACTCTCATCCATCGTGTCAGTGATGCCATCCAGCCATCTCATCCTCTTTCGTCCCCTTCTCCTCCTGCCCTCAATCCCTCCCAGCATCAGAGTCTTCTCCAATGAGTCAACTCTTCGCATGAGGTGGCCAAAATACTGGAGTTTCAGCTTTAGCATCATTCCTTCCAAAGAAATTCCAGGGCTGATCTCCTTCAGAATGGACTGGTTGGATCTTCTTGCAGTCCAAGGGACTCTCAAGAGTCTTCTCCAACACCACAGTTCAAAAGCATCAATTCTTCGGCGCTCAGCCTTCTTCACAGTCCAGCTCTCACATCCATACATGACCACAGGAAAGACCATAGCCTTGACTAGGTGAACCTTTGTTGGCAAAGTGATGTCTCTGCTTTTGAATATGCTATCTAGGTTGGTTTTCCAAGGAGTAAGCGTCTTTTAATTTCATGGCTGCAGTGCAGGAGACCTAGGTTCAATCCCTGGGTTGAGAAGACCCCCTGGAGAAGGGAAAGGCTACTCACTCCAGTATTCTGGCCTGGAGAATTTCATAAACTGTATAGTCCATGGGGTCACAAAGAGTAGGACACGACTGAGCGACTTTCACTTTCACTTTTATATACAGTATCAGTAGTGTACGTGTGTTAATCCCAATCTCCCAGTTCCTTCCACTCCCGTCTCCCCCTTGGTATCCTTACATTTGTTCTTTACATCTGTCTCCATTTCTACAGGTAAGACCCTCACTGCCGTTCTTCTAGATTCCACATATGTGTTAATACATGCTATTTGTTTTTCTGTCTCTGAATTCTCTCTGTATGACACTCTCTAGGTCCACTCACCTCTCCACACATGACCCAGTTTCTTTTATTTGACAAACACGTTGTGAGCCCTTGTTTGGTCTAGGCCCTGGGGACCTGGATTAATAAGATGGTGTTGTGATCTGCTCGGAGAAGGCAATGGCACCCCACTCCAGTACTCTTGCCTGGAAAATCCCATGGAAGGAGGATCCTGGTGGGCTGCAGTCCATGGGGTTGCTGAGGGTTGGACACAACTGAGCGACTTCACTTTCACGCATTGGAGAAGGACATGGCAACCCACTCCAGTGTTCTTGCTTGGAGAATCCCAGGGATGGGGTAGCCTGGTGGGCTGCCATCTATGGGGTTGCACAGAGTCGGACACGACTGAAGTGACTTAGCAGTAGCAGCGGTGGTCCATTAAGAGCTCAGTACAGCAGGGCACTGTCCTGAAAAAAACTAGAGAGCACACACAGTCGTCCTGTTCTGGAAGAGCTTTGAGCCTGCCAAGGAAAGGTGGGACACAGTCTGTGGAGATGCACCTTCCTTCAGGTTCTTTGGGAGGAAGTGGGTGCTGCCTGGATGCCTTAGAATGGCCAAACATCTCAGAAATCCTTCTTGAGTCACGTGGCGTGACCAAGACATAGGATAATGTGTGTTTTATTAGGTCCAGCCCTTAAATACATGAAGGGTGTTGTTTCTCTAAGAGGAATGTAGAGTTTTTCCTGATGATGTCATATGAGTATGTGAAAGTTGTTTTTACTCTGTTTCTTTGAAGAAACTGCATACATCTGGGATTTTCTCAGGAAACCGTGGAATTGCTCATTTCTTTGGGAGAAATGCAACAAATATTTTCAGTTCTGGGAAGCTAGTGATCACTGCTCAGATCTTCAACTAGAGAGGCGTCAGGCAGCTCCGTTAGTATTTTCCAGAGGGTCATAGGTACACATATGTCCTCTTGGTTCTTGTCCCTTTCTACTGGAGTCCCTCCTAGGTAGAGATGAACATATAAACCAGGGAAGGTAAAACAGGGCAGACAGGTGAAGGCTGGCAGTTTATATACTAACCAAAAAAATCAAGGAACGTGTAAGGACTGTGAACTTATAGTGCCTTAACCGGAACAAAGCAAAGCGGTGACATGTTATTAGAAATTTTAGCTAATGATTGCCTTTGAGAATTCTCAATATCACAAAATTTAATAATTGTAGGAATTTGTATAAAGCAGTACCCTTAATTAAATCCTAGACTTTCGTCTCTGAACTGTTTTCGCTTACCTGAGAAAATTCCCAGATGTCAATAGATGAATGCTGTCTTCTGGGTTCTTAGTAAATATATTGCTAATTTGCAAACTCTTTATCATGCAGTCTCCCCTTGGGTTCAGATCTTTTTCTTTAATCTACTGTAGTTAAGATTCTGCTAGGTTTCACCTGCTCAGAAACCACGAATGGGTCCATAGGTGTGAATCTAGAGATGAGAATTGTACCGTGGGCAGGTGATGAGGGTGATACCGATGAGAGGAGAGTGCTTCGGTTGAGGAATGAACCTCCAAATCCCCAGCACTGACTTCATTAGCTTTAAGCCTGGAGCCCTCAGTATTGAAGCCCTAGAAATCTTGGTGAAGGCTGTGGGACTCAGCGCTAGAGCCCAAGGAGATGGTGAGTTTTGTGATTCATAACTGTGATTTCAGAAACCTTCAGAGCCCCTTCTCTGATTTTTGTCTTTGCTTTATGATAAGATGCTAAGCATAATGATATGTTTATTTTGAAATCATTCACCAAGATCTATAAAACAACTATCTTAAGGAAAAATGTGTATGTTCTAATATATTGTAAGTTATGTTGATTTTTCCTAAAGATGGTAATTACTTATATGATGGGTGTAGTCTTTATGAAAGATTATTTCATATTTATATTGCCTTTTTTTTTTTCTTTCCCTTTTCTCCTCTTCAGTTTAAATCATCTAAAGACTTTAACAGGAAGAGTAGAAAATTGGGGGAAAATAGTCATTTCCTTTTATAAATGAATTTGTGATTACTTAAGCACCTCATATGTTTATCTGGGGAAAGACTTAAGGACTGGAGAAGCCCTTGAATGTTTTTCAGTAGATAAACTTGAGGATCTTAGGAATTGTGTTCATCTCCTTACTTTGCTAGGAGGAGGCCAAGGACCTCATTTTGTTCTTTGGTTCTTTGCCCTTTGAGTCTAAAACATGCATTTTGGAGATTCATATTTCATAGCTCAAACAACTCCATTCCATCCTATTCATTTTTATAGCTCCAATTATTTATAACCAGCCACATAATGCATGGTTTTATACATTAGGGGCAAAATGATGTCATAAGGCCTCAACTTTTATGTATCATTCTTCAGCATTTTCATTGTGCTTTTATATGTATTATCTGTTTTAATTCTTGTAACAACTGTGTGTAGAAGAACAATGGGACTTTTTTATTCCCGTTTTATATAAGAGGATAAAAGCCCAAAGAAGCCAAGTGTTTATGGTGGATGCTAGTTGGAACCTCCCTGGCTCACCGGCTTCCTCTCTTCTTGTTCATGTGTGCGGCCACTGTAGATGTGGGAGAGGGGTGTGTGTGTGTGTAGATGTGGGAGAGGGTGTGTGTGTGTGTGTGTGTGTGTGTGCATACGCACATGTTTCTGATTTTTTTTTACATATCCATTTATCAGATGCCCAATGAACGGCTCTAGGAACAGAGTAGCTAGAAGTCCGTATCCCCACCCTTGCAGTTACTGATTGAGGAAATGAGACACAGCTGGTATTCTGAGGGTTTTACACCGTGACCTGGCATCATTATCAAGAACTTTCTTAGCAAAGGTAGTGAGATGCTAGTAGAAACACAAGCTTTTGCTCTCAATCTTAGAATTTTTTAAAAACGGGTTGGGTTTTTTGTTGTTGTTGTTAATATTATTTATTTGGCTGTACCTGAGCTTAGTTGCGGATATGGGATCTAGTTCCCTGCCCAGGGATTGAACCCGGGTCTCCTGCATTGGGAGTGCAGAGTCTTAGCCATTGGACCACCAGGGAAGTCCCTCAAATTCTTTTTGCTCTGCCTGCTGAGAGTGGGTCGGGGAGGACGTGTCCCTTTCCCCTGCCTGGTCTCCTTTCTTCTCTCCTGCTCTAAACTCTCTTGCCCTCTAAGCAAGGCTAGAGGGATCTGACACGTTGCCACCTGCTCTGATTCAGGTGTCTCGGGTTAATCCCTGGTCAGTGGAGTGGTAACCAGAGTCATGGCTCCTTAGAGACACGCACATGCACATTTGAAGCCCAGGCATGTAGCCCTTTCCTTATGTTGGACCCAGGCTTGTTTTAATAAACTTGGAGCTGCGAGGACACTTACTAATAACATCCTCAATTCCTCAGTGAGAAAAAGAACATCTTCTAGAATAATGTTGTTCTATATATACTGGGTCCCCCAAAGGATGTGTCCCTCAAGGAATCACTGTTTCCCGTGCATTTCATTCTGTTCGCTGAGCCTGTATTGCTGTAGCTGTGCTGGGCGCCTCTTTCAGTCCTTCTCCAGCTCCTTTCTTATGAAAAGCTGATGTTTGCTTAGCCCTGTACTAAAGGGACATGCTGGTACAACATTTAGGAATAGTTGTCTGAAATTGTGCCATTCGCCGAGATGTAGGTAGACCTAGAGACTGTCATCCAGGGTGAAATAAGTCAGAGAAAAGCAAACATATTAATGCATATATGCGGAATCTAGGAAAATAGATCATCCAGTTCACAAAGCAGAAATAGAGACACAGATGTAGAGAGCAAACATACGGATACCAAGGCGGGTGGGAGGGAGCAGGGAGATGAATTGGAAGATTGGGATTGACACATACACACCAATACATATAAAATAGATTGCTAATGAGAACCCCCACGGGGAACTCTCCTCTGTGCTCTACAGTGACCTAATTGGGAAGAAAATCCAAAAAAGGGGGGATACATAAAAATACAGCTGATTCACTTCGGTGTACAGTGGAAACTAACACAACTCTATAAAGCAACTATACTCCACTAAAAATAAAGAAAAAAAAAAAAAAAAAGAATAGTCATCTGTCCCCACCCAGTTCTAGCCTCCTTTCATATCTGTTTCCCAGTTCCAGCCAGGTTGCAGCCCCTAAACCTCTTCTACAAAGGAAATTCTAGAGCTGCCGGCAGTTTACAGTCACAGTGGACCCTGTGCCAGCATAGAAAGATGAATTGGACCCCAGCCCCCATTTTAAAGAGCTGGTAAAGAGTTACCCAGCAGTCGGCTGAGAGAGATGCCTAATTAAAATGCATGTCCAACTTACTACTTGGCTTTCGTAGCTATTGTAGTGAAACAGCTAATTCCGTACTGGGAATAGAAAAGCTCCATAGAGAAAATGATGCTTGGACTAAACTTAACGAAAGAGGGATTTCTGCTCAAAGGTAAAAGATGGCAAAAGGATATTTTAGGCAGAAAATGTCTGACGCCCCTGTCTCCTGCCCTCAGTCTTTCCCAGCATTAGGGTCTTTTCCAGTGAGTCGGCTCTTCGCATCAGGTGGCTGAAGTATTGGAGCCCCAGCATCAGCATCAGTCCTTTCAGTGAATATTCAGGGTATGTCAGCCTAGAAAAGCTTCTTGAGTCTTTGGCCAAACAGCCATGTGGATTTAGTGGGTGATTAATAAATATTTCTGAAATGGAGTTTAATTGAAACACTCTCTAAGCTAGGTTCAGCTTGAAAAGAGAAATTTGGGGGTTTTGAGTAAATGTACTATTGCTAATGCTGAAACTGAAGCTCTAGTACTTTGACCACCAGATGTGAAGAGTCAACTCATTGGAAAAGACCCTGATGCTGGGAAAGATTGAGGGCAGAGGAGAAGGCGGCGACAGAGGATGAGATGGTTGGATGGCATCACCGACTTAATGGACAGGCATTTGCGCAAACTCTGGAAGATGGTGAAGGACAGGGAAGCATGACATGCTGCAGTCCATGGGGTCACAAAGGGTCAGACATGACTTAGCGACTGAACAACCATGACTATTTACCTATTTTTTGATGGAAAATCCCATGGACTGCGGAGCCTGGTAGGCTGCAGTCCATGGGGTCGCTAAGAGTCAGATACGTCTGCACTACTTCACTTTCACTTTTCACTTTCATGCATTGGAAAAGGAAATGGCAACCCACTCCAGTGTTCTTGCCTGGAGAATCCCAGGGACGGGTGGGCTGCCGTCTCTGGGGTCACACAGAGTCGGACACGACTGAAGTGACTTAGCAGCAGCAGCAACATATCGCTTTAGGTATTCCTAAAGTCAGCAGATATTTAGTGAGTGCCTATAGTGTGTCAGAAGGCAGGCTAGAATCTGGGGATACAGTCAGATACAAAAAGCAGTAGAGGGGCTTACTTCCCTAGTGATCCACTGGTTGAGAATCTGCCTTGTAATGCCGGGGATGGGAAGTGGGTTCGATCCCTCGTCTGAGAACTAAGGTCCCATATGCTAAGGAGCCCTTAGGCCCATGCACTACAGCTTCTGAACGTGTGTGCCACAACTAGAGAGTCTGTGCGGCACAACGAAAGATCCCCATGACACAACTAAGATTCAGTGCAACCAGAAAAAAAAGGCAATACACATGGTACCTAGTAAGGACCCATTCCTTTCTACCAAAGTTCTGCTTGACACATTTGATTCCAGAGCATTTAAGTTCCTTTTTTTCCTCAGCTTTTCCTGAGTACAAAGCAAAGGTTAAGCAAGGTCCCTGGACAGAAGTGGTGGCCTTCCGGCCCTTGTCACCATTGGACGGCCTTACAACGTGAATGGGCAGTCTGTGCTCTGAATATCTGAAGTGGTGGTAGACTATCCAGTTTCTCCACAGCTGAGATGATCAAGCCACGCATCTTCAAGTTTTACTGTTCTTCAAAGGAAAATACTTTTTCTAACCTAGTTTTTCCCTGAATTGTTTTAAAATTTACAGTTTATCAGCTACGTAGACACTATTTAAAAAAAAGGAGTGTCAGAAGTCATCATCAAATGTTTGGGGATGTTGGGCATGTTAGAATGATATACCTGAAAACAGAAGAATTGCTTGGCAGCTCTTAAAATAAGCATCACTCCACAGATTGGGTTAGGAGTTCCTTCTTATCCAAGTAATAACCATCACTAACTGCACAGATTGGGTCTGGAGTTTGTTCTTATCCAAGAGTTTGGTCTTATCCTAGACCAAATTATTTAACAATAAGAAGCATATAAATGCAAAACTCGTGATGGTAAAATTGCCTACAGTTTCTCCTAGCATTTCCAAAGGAAGACCACTTCTTCACTTTGATTTCTTTTAGATTATGTATTCGTTTGACAATTCATAGTGTATGTCAACTTTAAAATTACACTTAATTACAGTTAAGTGTAACATTTAAAAATTGAATGTTTTTAAAGAAAACTTCTTTCTTGCCTTTTTTGCTTTCTTTTTAAAATTAAATTTTATTCTTTCAGTTTCTTCTAGGATTGAATCTCAGAAGTAAATACTTGTACATTCCTCATACTAATTTGGGATCCTCATAGTACTAGAATTGTGCTTAGAAAAGGGTTCAGTTTAGTTTAGTTGCTCAGTAGTGTCCGACTCTTTGCAACCCCATGGACTATAGCACACCAGGCTTCCCTGTCCATCACCAACTCCCGGAGGTTGCTCAAACACATGTTCATCGAGTTGGTGATGCCATCCTACCGTCTCATCCTCTGTCGTCCCTTTCTCCTGCCTTCAATCTTCACAGCATCAGGGTCTTTTCCAGTGAGTCAGTTCTTTGCATCATGTGGCCAAAGTATTGGAGTTTCAGTTTCAGCCTCAGTCCTTCCAATGAACATTCAGGATTGATTTCCTTTAGGATGGACTGGTTGGATCTCCTTGCAGTCCAAGGGCCTCTCAAGAGTCTTCTCCAACACCACAGTTCAAAAGCATCAATTCTTCGGCGCTCAGCTTTCTTTATAGTCCACCTCTCACATTCATACATGACCACTGGAAAAACCATAGCTTTGACTATATGGACCTTTGTCAGCAAAGTAATGTTTCTGCTTTTCAATATGCTGTCTAGCTGTCTAGGTTGGTCATAGCTTTTCTTCCAAGGAGCAAGCATCTTTTAATTTCATGGCTACAGTCACCATCTGCAGTGATTTTGGAGCCTAAGAAAACAAAATCTGTTATTGTTTCCATTGTTTTCTCATCTATTTGCCATGAAGTGATGGGACTGGATGCCATGATCTTAGTTTTCTGAATGTTCAGTTTTAAGCCAACTTTGTCACTCTCCTCTTTCACTTTCATCAAGAGGCTCTTTAGTTTTTCTTTGCTTTCTGCCATAAGGGTGATGTCATCTCTGTATCTGAGGTTATTGATATTTCTCCCAGCAGCCTTGATTCCAGCTTGTGCTTCATCCAGCCTGGCATTTCTACTCTGCATATAAGTTAAATAAGCAGGGTGACAATATACAGCCTTGACGTACTCCTTTTCCTGTTTGGAACCAGTCTCTTGTTCCATGTCCGGTTCTACCTGTTGCTTCTTGACCTGCATACAGATTTCTCAGGAGGTGGGTATGGTGGTCTGTTATTCCCATCTCTTGAAGAATTTTCCACAGTTTGTTGTGATCCACACAGTCAAAGGCTTTGGCACAGTCAATAAAGCAGAAATAGATGTTTTTCTGGAACTCTCTTGCATTTTCTACGATCCAGCAGATGTTGGCAATTTGATCTCTGGTTCCTCTGTCTAGAAAAGGATTAACCTGGGAAATGTGCAGAAAGCAGTGTATTATAGAAAAATACTGTCTTGTGTATCGCGGTCTGCATGAATGTGACATGGTAGTTCCTCTGCAGTCACTGGAGGCTTCCTTTGGTACCACCTTGACCTTTTGGGCTCTCTCTGGCTTCCAGGCCTCTTCTCAGGGAGCTGTGGGGAAGACTGTCATCTCTGGAAAAGAGGAGGTGGTGTTGGTGTTGATGATGGTATTGGTGTTGGTGAGAGCCTGTGGACTGGATGAGGGGCAGGGGGAGCAGTAGGGAATGAACCCGCAGCTGCACGCCTTGGAGAGGAGGTAAAATGGCTTTGATCTGGGAAGAACCTTGCAGGTCCCAGTCCCAGGGACAGTGACTTTAGCTGTTAGAAAGGCAACCTTTCTAACATTGATCCATAGTGAGTGGTCCCTAGTGTAGAAATGGACTGCGGGTTTGTGCTGGTCTGATCACACCTACTAAAAGCCTCTTCATCGACTATGACACCTGGAGGTCACACAACAGCCTGCATAGTACTGTTGATAGAGTGATATGAGGCATAGTCTAATAGAAATTTCCTGAGAAATTGGGATGGCTTATAACCTTTAGGGATTAAAAAAAATTTATTGAAGTATAATTGGTTTACAGTATTCTGTTGATTTCTGCTGTACAGCAGAATGATTCGGTTATGCATATTTATATATACTATTTTTCATATTCCTTTCCATTATGGCTTATCTCAGGCTATTGAATATAGTTCTCTATGCTGTACAGTAGGCTCCACACTCCCTTCCCTTAGCAACCACAGATCTGTTCTCTGTGTCTCTGAGTCTGTTTCTGTTTCATAAATAAGTTCATTTCTGTCATATTTTAGATTCCACAATAAGTGGTATTGTGATTTTTATCTTTTTGTCACTTAGTATGATAATCTCATTCTTTTTAATGGCTGGATAACATTCCATTGTATGGATATTGTATATACCACATTTTCTTTATCCATTCATCTGTCGATGAACAGCTTTAGGTCATTTGTCCTTAATCTCATTTGCCTCTAAAACTAGGTACATTCTTAAAATTGGAGCTTAAAAATGGCACAGTTTAAGGGACTCTTCTCTAAAGAAACTTGTGCCTAGAAATATTGGTTCCCCCACTACCTACCAAATTAACTTAAGTTGTTGCTTTTAAAGCCTTAAATAGTCTGTCTGCAGTCCATCTTCCCAGCATCTTCCCCCTTTACTTCCTTCCCTGTAGCCTGCATTTGCCCAAACTCAGCTTTCACCAGCTGTTGTAATTCCCTATTTTTGCTTGAAATGCCTCTCTGAGGACCATCCCCAATGCTACCTTCCAGCCTATTCATTCAGCAAAATGTGTGTGTTCCCTCTTAAAGTATTAAGGTCATTGAGTACAATTAACCTCAACATTGGAAGTCAAGGTCCTTGAGGTCTAGAAATGACTGTGCAAGTTTGACTTGACTTTATCTGTTTGATAATGTTGATTGCTCTTTGGGGGAGTTTATTGAGCAGTTTATTCTCTTGGGCTCCAAAATCACTGTAGATGGTGACTGCAGTCATGAAATTAGAAGACACTTGCTCCATGGAAGAAAAGCTATGACCAACCTAGACAGCAGAGACATTATTACTTTGCCTACAAAGGTCTGTAGAATCAAAGCTATGGTTTTTCCACTGGTCATGTATGGATGCGAGAGTTGGACCATAAAGAAGGCTGAATGCTGAAGAATTGACGCTTTTGAACTGTGGTGTTGGAGAAGGCTCTTGAGAGTCCCTTGGACTGCAGGGAGATCAAACCAGTCCATCCTAAAGGAGATCAGTCCTGAGTATTCACTGGAGGGACTGATGCTGAAGGTAAAGCTCCAGTACTTTGGCCACTTGATGCAAAGAACTGACTCACTGGAAAAGACCCCGATGCTGGGAAAGATTGAAGGCGTGAGGAGAAGGGGATGACAGAGGACGAGATGGTTGGGTGGCATCACTGACTCAACGGACATGAGTTTGAGTCAGCTCTGAGAGATGGTGAAGGACAGGGACGCCTGGTGTGCTGCAGTCCATAGGGTTGCAAAGAGTTGAACACAACTGAGTGACTGAACAATATCAATTGGACAAAAGTTTTGAACTAACTCCTTTAATCCTTGTGTCTCTGTCGTATAGTTTAACTCTTAGAGTTGTTTTGTACTTTTGCTAGAATTTGCATGTATGTTTCTCTGGTCTCTCAGAATTAAATTTCTTGGTCCTTTAAGAGTAAAATCATTATCCTCAATAAGTATTTGTTGGTTTATTGATTTTTTTCATTGATTAATAAATCAAGTGACATCCGTCTGTACCACCTTCCAGATGGGCATTTCTTTATAACCACAGAAACGAGATAAGAAATCCAGCTTTTCAGATTCTTACCTCCTAAAGCTTTCTTAATTTAAATCTTGCCTTTTGGACTTCTCTGGTGGGTAAGAATCCACCTGCTAGTGCACATGGACAGGTTTAATCCTTGGTCCAGGAAGATTCCATATGCCATAGAGCACCCAAGCCCCTGCATCACAACTACTAAGCCTGTTTTCCAGAGCCCATGAGCTGAAGCTCCTGAGCCCACGCACTACAGCTATTGCTGCAGCTACTTATGCCCCTGCTTCTGGAGCATGTGCTCTGCAACATGAGAAGCCACCGCAATGAGAAGCCTGGGCACCTCAACTAGAGAGTTAGCTCCCTGCTCTCCGAAACTAGAGAAAGACCCAGCACAACCCCCAAAATAAATTAATTAAAACATTCTATTAAAAAAAAAAATCTTGTTCTTTTACATAGTCACTCATGTAATTTCAGTACTTAAAAAAATTTTTTTTGTCCATTAAAGGAGGTAATACAAACAAATGTGTGAAAATACATGAATGCACAGTCATAGAGAAACTGGATCCTCTGATATTACAGCTTTACCAAGCTTTCTATTTTGATTACCCTGGTAAGAAAAGTGACCCCTTCAGAATGGGTTTCCCATGTATCTTTCTACTTTGTTTTGCATTTGTAATAAAAGCTTTTCCTGCTGCCTCTCCTCCTCTGTCTGGAAAGCCAGATTCTAACTTCAGCTCTATTCTCGGACTTCAGCCTTAGGGACATCGTGCTGCCAGTTTCAGTATCTGGGAGCCAGTGACATTTTGTCCTGCCACCATCCTGCCTGCGCTCCGAGGGCCTCTCCCATTCCTTCATTCCTGATTCCCATGTAGAGGCCAGAGCTTATGGCACAAAGCTGCTTGTGTCAGACAGCTTGTTTTGATAAAATTCGATGAGTGCATTACCCTAAAGGAAGTCACTGGTGTTAGAAACGAGAAGTGAAACCAAGCGCCCAACTCGTGGTAAAAAGAAACCTTTCATACCAACACGATGATTCTTCACCTGCCGTTTCTTTCTTGTGTCAGTCGACTGAATCTTTGTCTGCATCAGTAGGCAGATTTGACGTTTTGTGTTTTTCCCTAAGGCATTCGAATGCAAGATGCTAAGTTGCAGGGTAATTGTGATTTCATTGAACAAAACAACTGGAAACGGTCCAGTTAGACTTTAGCATTCTTTGCATCCAGTTTTCAACTCAGAGTTAATGTCTATGAAAATTATTTTCATGATTTTGTTTTATCACTCTTAAAATACCAGCTCTGTTCTGAGTATTACATGTTTCTATCTGTCATAATCTAATTATTTCTCTAAAATATACTTTTAAATACAAATATTGGTACCAAAAGCTTAATCAAGGGCTATTTGGTGTGTAGATTTTTGTGCTGTGCTCAGTGGTTCATCATGTTGACTCTTTGGGACCCCATGGACTGTAACCTGCCCGGCTCCTCTGTCCGTGGGATTTTCCAGGCAAGAGTACTGGAGTGGGTAGCCATTTCCTACTCCAGGGAATCTTCCCAACCCAGGGATTGAACTCGTCCCCTGAATTGGCAGGCTGATTGTTTGCCACTAGCGCCACCTGGGAAGCCCAATGTAGATTTTTACTGTATTGAAATTTCCTACTGTAAGAAGAAAATAGTCTTCATTCTCCATGATTTTTGGATGAAGAACCACTTTTAAATCAACTCACTGCATTGATCTTGGGGGGTTTCCCTGGTGGCTCAGATGGTCAGTCTGCCTGCAACACAGGAGACCCAGGTTTGATCCCTGGGTCGGGAAGATCCCCTGGAGAAGGGAATAGCTATGCACTCCAGTATCCTTGCCCAGAGAATTCCACAGACAGAGGAGCCTGATGGACTACAGTCCATGGGGAGGCAAAGAGTTGGACAAGACTGAGAAACTAAATATACACACACGCATTGATCTAATATGTGATTGATTATCTCTATTAGAGTGTCACTTTTAACATTGTTCTGTAAGTTTCTTAATAAAAATCTGATTTAAAGGCAACTTCACTTTTAAAGGGGCTCAAATGGTAAAGAATTCGCCTGCAATGCAGGAGACCCAGGTTTGATCCCTGGGTCAGCTACCCACTCCAGCATTCTTGACTGGAGAATCCCGTGGTCAGAGGAACCTGGCAGGCTACCATCCATGGGGTCACAAAGAGTTGGACATGACTGAGCGACTAATACAACACTTACTTTGTAAAAAGTACTCCTGGTTTTTGAAGGCAGGTTGTGAACAGAGAGCTTTGGTATCTTTAACTGCAATTTGCTGCAGCTTCTAAGACTCTTAAAAAGGTTTTATATCATAGGAATCAGTAAAACTTCAGGACATGTATCAGATGAAAGCCCAATGACATGGTTTGACAAGGATTTTTAATATATCTGATGATACTCTTAAAAATCCATCTGTTGGCATAATGATTGCTGGCTTATTTCTTTTTCTGTAAAAGAAAGATTGAAAATATCCTTTGACAGCTTCCTGAGTGGGAGAAGGGCATGGATGGAGTGCTTTTAGCATCCAGTATAAGTTACAGAAGCCTTCTCCATCTATGTCTGCAAGAGTTGAAGTCTTCCTGCTGGTTCCAACTCCTTTTCCTCTTCAAGGAGTCAGTTTGAAAGCGATCTGTCTTTGAGACTTGTTTAAAATATGAATTAAAAGTATCTGACATAACTCCAAGCAAAAGGAAGAAGCAGGAAGCTCAGTTGAAGACCCTGAGAATTCCAGGGAGCAAACTCAGTTGAAACTGAGTTTCTCAATTCCAGATCTCTGTCTGTGAATCGGTGACTCGGGGCAGGTGCAGTAGACAGTGTCCTAAGTTCACTTTCACAGAGTTAAATAAGTCCATGTAACTGAAGCTATGAAGCTGCTGCTCATGCCAGGAATGCGAAAGACGCCTATGAAAACAGCACCGGGCTACTACCAATTTCAGCACATTTTTGTTGGATTAGAAAAATGCAGTTAAAATTGGGAGCTTTAAATTCCTTTAAAATGTTCACGTTTCAAAGCATTGTGTCATAGTTGCCATTAAAGTCTTCAAGCCTTGTGTTTGTGTAGGTAGTGTGATTTCTGCTGATGTGATGGAAATCTGTAACCCTGTGTTTTGAAGCCTCACTTTGCTCATTAGGAAGCCCCGATTTCCCAAAGGGAATACTGCCTCCAGCATGAGGTTTGGGCTTTGGTAACCGATGCAGTTCTGCGGTGAGATCAGTTCAAGGAAAGATGGGCTGAATGCAAAAACAGAGTGGGAATGATTTTGTGATTATTGTGTAAAAAAAGTATTCTAATGGGAAAGATGCGTAATAGTCAGCTGCAGAAGATGACAGAAAATATGATTATGTTGCTGAGTGTATCGATATCAAGAGCTCAAAGAAGGGTACCTGCATGGGAAGGACATGAGTGGGTGCTCCTGGGAGCATCCTGCAGATGCAGCTACATACTCCTGTCTCCTATAGCAACCGAGCAAAAGATGGCGATGGCTACAAGCAGGCACACTGGCAAAAGTCTTAGTCATGATGAAACACACTGTTGTCTCCTAATTAGCAAAAATATCAAGTGTTCCTTAAAAGACAAGTTGGTGATGGACTGTGAATTAGAGAATCATCTGATTTTAGGGCTTAGAGATCTTTCCAGACTAGACATTTTGCAGCTAGGAATATTGTTGACTTAGAAGGGTGTGATGACATGTCACAGTCCATTCAAGATGATCAAGGCTTTGATCCAAGGGCCAATAGTCTGGTTTTCTATCCTTCCCACCCCCTCCTCTGTCTTCACTGATAGTAATTTGAGGAAATAAGCTTTTTTAAAATGTTGTATGATTTCTGTAATCAAAGGTATAATTGCACAGATGTGTCCATTAAATAGATGTCTTTTTTTTGCTTCCGACCCTTCATCAGTACCAAGTAAGATTGTGGAAAGTGATAATTGAATACCTGAGTGACATGGGCTTTTCTATAGAAGGGTCCCCTGGCCTGGGAGAAAATCAGATGGGCAATTTGAGTAGCTGTTCATGGCCAAACCAAATATAGCTTGATGTCTTCTCCACAGATTGTGTCCCATTTCTGGGAAAGTACTGTGAAATCTAGACAGCAGCAATGTATTTTTTTTTTTTCAAAGACTATAGAAATTTACTTATTTATTTTAATTTTTGTTGGAGAATAGTTGACTTACAATGTTGTGTTACAGGTGTGCAGAAAAGTGAATAGTAATATATTATTGGGAGAGGCTATGCTTTATATATATATATACACATATATATACACTATATATGTAAAATAAAATTATTAGGAGTATGTATACTAAAATATAAAATCATGACTTTGGGGCAGATTAATGAGCTATCTGTTCAGCCCAGTCCTCCAAGATTATGAGGAGCAAACAGCTGACACCCCTCGTATCAGTCTGAAAGGTTCGTATGTTCTCTTTCCTTTGTGACTCCTTATAAAATTATAATCTAGCAAATTTTCTAAGCTCTCTTTGAACCTTTAAATTTTATAAATCTTAGAAGCAGCATAGAGAAGGAGAAAAAGAAAACTTTTTAATTGGAGTTCAGAACAGAGTGTAAATTCCTCTTGTGTTACTTTTGTTAGCAGAATGACTTTCTGAGCCTGTTCCCAAATCTATAAAATAGGGTGATGATAATTTAAAATACTTACCTCCATGGGATTCAGAAGGTTTCGAATAGATAGGAAAGCTTTACAGATTTTACACAAATGTAGGTCTTTCCTTTTGTCTATTTCTTGGCATAATACAACCCATAAACTTATTGAGTAATATTTCCTTTCTCTTTTGTTGTCTGAAATTTTCCTTTTAAAAAAATGTCAGTTTATTCTGATATTCTACTGGGTTCCTGGGATGGGATATGGTAAAAATGAGATCATTTGTCTTCTCATGCTCTTCATGATTTCATAGACTTAAATCACACATCCTCAAGTCTTTTGAGTCTGAATATTCATTCTTGAGTTCTGTGTTCATACCGTGCCCCAGCTATTCATTTTGAATTCCTGTTCCCCAATTTTTCAGCTCCATTATGTCACTTTTGATATATTGCAACTGAAATTATCCTCAGGGCTATAGGCGCAGGCCTAGCATGGTACTGTACAAAGGCAGAATATTTTCCTTTTTTTCTGCTTATTTCCTGATTATTTCCAGAGTCTCACTGACCTTCATAAAACTGCAGTAGCACCTTGAGCCTATGGGCTTCGAGCATAGCCCATCATAATTAATGTCTTGGGAAGCACAACATCCTACAATTTGTATTGCTTTTACCTTGGTGTGATAGCTAGTATTTAGTCTTTTAAAGCTCATTTTTCACTTTTCTGAAGACTGATTTCTAGAGTAGCTCTTGTTTTGGTTAGGTTTTTTTTTGTCTTTAATGTATTTATACCCTGCTGCTGCTGCTGCTGCTAAGTCGCTTCAGTCGTGTCCGACTCTGTGCGACCCCATAGACGGCAGCCCACCAGGCTCCCCCATCCCTGGGATTCTCCAGGCAAGAACACTGGAGTGGGTTGCCATTTCCTTCTCCAATGCATGAAAGTGAAAAGTGAAAGTGAAGTCACTCAATCGTGTCCGACTCTTAGCCGCCCCATGGACAGCGGCCTATCAATTCTTAAAAAAACAGATGGCAACTCTTTCAGTAATGCCTCTTACCTGGGACTTTGGTAACATTAGAATTTTACTGTTTACCATCCCTTGTTGTGGTTCAGCTGTCACAGCCCGTAAAGCTTCATTCATTAACCAGGTGTTTACTGACGCTCACACTATGCGAATTACCACATTAAAGGCTTGGATACAGAGGGGACCCAGCCAGATTAATGTGCAGACTCTCCTGAAACCTGCATTCCACAAACCAACATATGAGTTAAAAAACCATAAAATACCAGACCTAAAACTAAATGAGGTGGTCGAGTAACTCTGGGGTCACTTCACATGGTGTGTCAGGGACGGCCTCTGAGGAGGTGACCTCTAAGCCTTGCCATGATTAGCAAGAACGTGGA
This sequence comes from Tragelaphus eurycerus, assembly GCA_935064755.1. Classification (NCBI taxonomy): domain Eukaryota; kingdom Metazoa; phylum Chordata; class Mammalia; order Artiodactyla; family Bovidae; genus Tragelaphus; species Tragelaphus eurycerus. The sequence goes on along the minus strand of CAKXYN010000121.1, from coordinate 295,451 downwards.
GTAACAAGGAAGCCAGTGTGAAAGGAGCTTCCAGGGAGCAGTAGACAGAGGCCTGGCCACCGGCACTGTGGGTCAGGGAAGGAGTTTGGATTTTGTAATGGTTTCACAGGATACACACGTGTATCCTTAACAGGGGGCGGTACATGAATTATGGCAACCTTGGCATAATTTGATGAAAGTAGGATCTGTGTAAAATGTAGGCCACATTATTGTGGGGTGAATGAAATGACCCGCAAATCTCTACACCTGTCAATGAGGTGAGCAATATCCTAAATTGTGGCTGGCTAGACTTTTAGGTGGCAACCCACTCCAGTGTTCTTGCCTGGAGAATCCCAGGGATGGGGGAGCCTGGTGGGCTGCCGTCTGTGGGGTCGCACAGAGTCGGACACGACTGACGTGACTCAGCAGCAGCAGCAGACTTTTAGGACAATGGCAGTGATTTTCAAGTTAGTTGAATTTTCAAGTTAGTTGGTACCTGTTTTGTCTAATTAAGGAACAAAATACAGACTTTCAAGATAGAGGTACTGGTCACCAGAGCCCAATACTATTCAGAGGTTGAACTGGATGAAGAAAAAAAGGTGACTGTTAGACTCAGTAACAGAGACGCTATTGATAGCCTTGGTAACTTCTATAGTAAGATTGGAAGACAATTGAATTGGTTTGAGTGGTAGAGTAAACATTGAAAATAGAGACAATTTTGTCAAGTTTTGCTGTGTACGGGAGGAAATAAATAGCATAGTAGCTAAAATATTGGGGCTTCCCTGGTGGCTCAGTGGTAAAGAATCTGCCTGCAATGCAGGAGACACGGGTTTGATCCCTGGGTAGGGAAGATCCCATGGAGATGGAAATGGCAATACACTTCAGTATTCTTGCCTGGGAAATCCCATGGACAGAGGAGCTTGGCAAGCTGCAATTCATGGGATCGCAAAAGAGTTGGACACAGCTTAGGGACTAAACAACAACAAACAGATTATATGGAGTTGAGGAGGTTTTTAAAATCGTATTTTGTCAAAATCATATGACACCAGAGCATGTTTGCATAAATTAAGAATAGTCAGGGGACTTTGCTGGCGCTCTAGTGGTACGCCTGGCCCAGGTGCCTTACAGCCAAAAAATCAGCACATACAACAGAAGCAATATTTTAACAAATTCAATAAAGACATAGCTCAGTTGGTAAAGAATCTGCCTGCAATGCAGGAGACCCGGGTTCGACCCCTGGGTCAGGAAGATGCACTGGAGGAGGGAATGGCAACCTACTCCAGTATTCTTGCCTGGAGAATCCCATGGACAGAGGAGCCTGTTAGGCTACAGTCCATAGGGTCACAAGAGTTGGACATGACTTTAAAATGGTCCCCATCAAAAAAACCACAAAGACCATATGGAGAGAAACTGACATTGCAGGAGAGTGAGGAAAGTTGGGGTAGTGACATCCATGAGAAGGTGAGGGGAGATGGGCTCCAGAGCACAGATGGAGGGGTGACCTTTGATGGGAATCAGAACATGACAGCCTTGTTTAAGTTAGGCCTGAGTGTGGTTTCCTGCCCCACAAGAACCACTGATGATCTTCTTAGTAGCAACATATAATGTCAAGGTATCCTTTTCATGATGTCTCTTTTAAGCACTAGAGATTTGAGGACATACCCAGAGGCAGTAGCAACAATTCTCTAGCAACATTTTCAAAGTCAGTAAGATATTTTTTTAAAATTCTCAGGGCCTCCTTTGACTCTAGAAAATGACATACAATGTTATACCTAAATGATCATGTAACATAACTTACTGCAAATTATATTGTAATCCACCCTTTAATTCGTTGTTTATTGAAGGAATTAGCTTCTTTGCTGCTCACATGAAATGAGTAGGGAAGGTGTGAAAAGCCTAGGATATACCGGTAGCTGATGTGCAATAAGGATTCTGCTGCTGCTGCTAAGTCACTTCAGTCGTGTCTGACTCTGTGTGACCCCATAGACGGTAGCCCACCAGGCTCCGCCATCCCTGGGATTCTCCAGGCAAGAACACTGGAGTGGGTTGCCATGTCCTTCTCCAGTGCATGAAAGTGAAAAGTGAAAGTGAAGTCGCTCAGTCATGTCGGACTCTTGGCCACCCCATGGACTGCAGCCTACCAGGTTCCTCCGCCCATGGGATTTTCCAGGCAAGAGTACTGGAGTGGGGTGCCACTGTCTTCTCCAATAGGATTCTAACCAGATCTTTTTTTTTTTTTAACTTCAGTGCTCAAGCTTTTAGACCCTCAAAAATGTGGATGGTTTCCCATAGTTTTAAGTTATTTCTTTAAACTTAAAAGAACCATAAGAAAAGAAGACAAAACCACACAAAACATGTTGCACACAATCTCGTTTAAGAGTTTGTGAATCTAAGCCAGCAGTGTAATGAAAATTTTGTTAACACCACCAAGTAGGACTTAGTTCAAGGAATGCAAAGATGATTTAACATTAGAAGATCAATGATGATGATTGAAGAAATGTAATGTTAATCAAAGGAGGAAAACATTTTTGTTATCTCCATGGTAGTTGAAAAGGTAGTTGGTATATATTCTTTGTATACTTTATGTATATATACATATATACATGGTACAACAAATGCATCATTTTATGCATTGATTTCTCCCAATAAAACCACAGAGAACTAACTGAAAATTTATTAGAACTCATGAATAATAGCTATAGCAATAAAAGTAAATGTTTAAAATCAGTAATTTTCGATCTAGATAAAATGGACAAATAACCTAAAAAGGCATAAACTACTAAAACTTAAAAAATAGAAATTGTGAATAGTCCTATGTAACAAGAGATTGCATTTGCAATTAAAAAAGAAATAATTTCCACAAAGAAAAACCCAGACCCAAATAACATTGAATTCTACCAACATTTAAAGAAAATCTTAACACCAATGCTTTAAAAACTCTTCCAAAAAATAAAAGAGAGGGAATGCTTTATAGTTCATCCTCTGAGATCAGTATAACCCTGATATCAAAACCAAAAAAAAAAAAAACTATAGATCAGTATCTCATACGAATATAGACACAAAAATCCTCAACAAATACTAGCAGAATAAATCCAGCAACATACAAAAAGATTATATACTAGGATCAAATGGGGTTAATGCAAGGTTGTCTTAACATATGAAAAGCAATGTTGTACTCAGTATTAATAAAGGACAAAGGCCACCTGATAGTCTCAGTGAATATTAAAAAAGGAATCTGACAAAATTTAATAGCCTTTAAAACCACTAAAGCTAGGAATAGAAAGGAACTTTTCATTCTGATAATGTGATCTATGAAAAACCCATAGTTATTATCATATTTGGGCTTCCCAGGTGGTGCTCGTGGTTAAGAACCTGCCTGCCAATGCAGGAGACGTAAGAGATGCAAGTTCAATCCCTGGGTCGGGAAGATTCCCTGGAGGAGGGCATGGCAACCCACTCCAGTATTCTTGCCTGGAAAATCCCATGGGCAGAGGAGCCTGGCAGGCTACAGCCCATAGGGTTGCAAAGATTATATACTCAGAATGAATAACTAGATGCTTCCCCCACAAAGACCAAGAATAAGACACGAGGCCCACTCTTAGCACTTTAATTCAACATTTTTATAGAGGTTCCAGCCAGGCCAGTTGGGAAAGAAAAAGAAATGAGATATTCAGCTTGGAAAGAAAGAAGTAAAACTAGAGTCATGATCTTGTATGTAGAAAATCCTAAGGCACCAACAAAAAACGATTAAAACTAATAAGCAGGATTGAAGGATACAAGATCAGTATCCCCAAATCAATCTTACTAGTGTTATCTGAAAATAAAATTAAGAGTACAGTTCCATGTAAAATAGCATTAAAGAGAATATAATAGGAAGAAATTTAATGAAGAATTGTAAGACATACACTAAAAACTCTGAAGCATCATTGGAGGAACTTAAGTGGAAAGACATCTCCTGTTTGTGGATTAGAAAACCTAATGTTGTTAAGATGGCATTGCTCCCCAAATTAATCTTTAGATTCAGTTAAGTCCCTGTCAAAATCTCAACTACCTTTTTTCAGGAATTGAGCTGATTCTAAGATTAAGGTAAATTCATGGAACCCAGAACAGCTGAAGGAATCTTGAAAAGGAAAAACAAGGTTTGAAGACTTCTCCTTTTGATTTGAAAGCTGATTACAAACCTGTAGTAATCAGGACAGTGTTACTGGCCCAAGGATACATATATAGATGGAATAGAATTGCAAGCTCAGGAATAAACCATATATATATCATTAATTGATTTCAACAAGAGAGCCAAGATATTTAAATGGTGCTGGGACAGCTGAATGGTCATGTGCAAAATAATGACATTTGGATCCAAACTCCACAGCATATAGAAGAAATATTGACCTAAACGTAAGAACTAAAACTAAACAACTTTTAGAAGAAAAGTAAGTGAAGTCATTATGCATTTGGATTAAGTAATGGTTTCTTAGATATGACAAAAGCCAAGTAATTACCAAAAGAAACAATGGATGAATTATGCTTCATCAAAGTTAAAAAATTTTGTGCTTCAAAGGATATCATCAAGAAAAAGACTTATCAGGGACTTCCCTTGACGGTTCAGTGACTAAGACTTGGCACTCCCAATGCAGGGGGTCCAGGTTCAATCCCTGATCAGGAATCGAGATCCCACATGCCCCAACTAAAGATTCTCCATACCACAACTAAAGATCTCGCACATTACAACAAGGATGGAAGATCCCACTGGATCCTGTGTGCCACAACTAAGACCTGGTACAGCCTAAAGAAATAAATATTTTTAAAAGAAGAAAAAGGTAATCCACAGGAAAAAAATATTTGCAAAGCAAATATCTGATAAAAGACTTATATCTGAAATGTAGAAAAAACTCTTAAATTCATCAATAAGAAGACACTTACCCTCATTTAAAAATGAGCGAGGGATTGGCGTTGGAGAAGGAAATGGCAACCTATTCCAGTATTCTTGCATGGAAAATTCCACAGACAGAGGAGTCCGGTGGGCTACAGTCCATGGGGTCTCAAAGAGTTGGACATGACTGAGCAACTAACCCCACCACCTGCAAAGGATTTGCATAAACATTTCTCCAAAGAAGATATACAGATAGTCAAAAAGCATATGGAAGAGATGTTTAACGTCATTTGTCTTTAGGGAAATCAAAAATTTACATGCACTAGGATGGCTGGAATCAAAAAGACAGTAAATGTTGGTGAAGATCTGGAGAACCTGGAACCCTCATACATTGCTGGTGGGATTGTGAAGTGGAGTACCTGCTTTGGAAAACAGTCTGGCTGTCCCTCAAAACGTTAAACACAAAAGTGCCATTTTCCTCTCCTAGGTATATCTCAGGAGAATTGAAAACTTATGTTCATGCAAAATCTTGTACGAGAATGTTTGTAGCAGCCTTGCTCATAATAACCCCAAAGTGAAAGCAACTCAAATGTTGATCAGCTGATGATTGAATCAATAAAATATGTTGTATTTATACAATGGAGTATTATTCAGCCATAAAAAAAAAAAGAACATGACGTTCTGAGACATGCCACAACCTGGATGGACCTGGGAAAGATTTTGCTAAGTGAGTGAAACCAGATACAAAGGCCACATACTTTGTGATTCCATGTATATGAAATGTCCAGAGTAAGCAAGTCCATAGCAACCGAAAACTGATTTAGTGCTTAATTACCATGGCCTTGGGGGAGGAGAGAGTCAAGAGTCTCAGCTAACATGACTGGGATTTTTTTGGCAGGTGAAAATCTTGAAAATCTTCTGGAATTAGAAAGTGGATAGAGGCATGATTCTGTGACTGTATTAAAAACCTCTGGATTATAAACTTTAGAAGATTGAACTTCATGGTATATGAATTATATTTCAATAGAGGTCTGTCATTACATAGTAAATGACTACTTTTAAAAGAAAATCTATTTTCTTCATGCTGTGAATGACAAATTCAAAAATATTATAGAAAGAATAAGTGCATAATAGAATTTGAGAAATTTTTGAGGAAAGGGAAAGGAGAAATTATGCTCCATGTAGTAATACATGTGATTGTTGTTGTTTAGTCACTAAGTCTGACTCTCTTGTGACCCCATGGACTGTGACCCCCGGCTCTGTCCATGGGATTTCCCAGACAAGAATACTGGAAATTTCCTTCAGGGGATCTTCCCGACCCAAGGATCAAACTCGGGTCTCCTGCATTGGCAGGCAAATTGGCAGGAATCTTTACCACTGAGCCACCAGGAAGAGTGTGCAACTATCACAGGGACAGGACCCCACCGCCCCCCCCCCCAAAAAAAAAAAACTAAGAAGAGACTTTAAGAGCATGTATTTAAAAAGTTATAGAGTAAAAACAGTTATTCCTTGGTGCGAGGAGTATAGATTATTTATGAAATGATGGTGTTCATCACCTCCCTAACTTTATCAATCAGCATTTGGGGTTGGAACATAGCAGAAAATAATTGTGGCAAGTTGAAGCAGAGACAGATTTACAGAAACGATACTGGGCAGCTCAGAGTCTTTGGGGAAGCAAGCTCAGAAGATGACAGCAAGCTAAAGATGCTAAGAAACTAGAAGGAGAGCCTCGCTCAAGCCACTGGCTTGGGATGGTCAGGGTGATGCTGGGCTGCTCCAGCTTCTGCTAAATCTCGCCGCGGCCATCATGACCAAATTCTAATGGTCCCTGCATGTTTCACTCATTCCCTCAAGATTTGGAAACCCAGGCAACAGCATCCAAAGACAGAGCCTAAGTCACAGGCTGGATGTGGGGAAAGGACTGTCCACCCACCTTCGGTGCTGTGGTGGGAGGCAGGACCCTCTTGCATCAAGTCAGATGGGAAGGTGTCCAATTGCTGGGGAGCCAAAAATGCCATTTTCACTAACATTTGGAATAACTAAAATTAGAACCATCCTTTACATCATAGACCGAAATAAATTCCACATGGATTCAGAATGTAAATGTAAAAGTTGAGACCATAAAAGTACTTAAAGAAAATACACATGCATATTTATGTAATCTTGGCTTGGGAAAGTTGCTAAGCATGATATAAAAATCAGAAGGCCATTAAAAATGTCAGCAGAGAATATTTAATGATCCGGGAAGGGAATCACGGTCTGTTAAATTAAAAAAAAAAAAAAAATAGAATGGGTTGTGCCAGAATATTAACAGTGGTTTTCTCTGGATGATGAGATGGAGATGATTTTTCGTTCCTTGCTTCATACACTGTATGCAAGATTTTTTTTTTTCCTCAAAAGCTGCTATTACTTTTCAAATTTGGAAAATGAGTGATTGCTTGGTAGGTTTGTAAGAATGCATAGATACTGGTGTCTCCATAAGTAAACTTTATGCTAAACACTACAGAAGTGAAAATAACTCTTTAAATGGCAGGTAATAAGACACTTGTGTTTAGACATCCCCTTTTCTATAAAAATTATGTTGAATGGCTATTGGTATTGGCTCCATCTGGTGGCACGTCAAAAGGAAGACCCAGATAATGGATGACAGCTGTAAGAACACCCCCCAGGGTCCTGATGCTTATTTCCTCCAGTGTATTTTGTTTTGGTTTGTTTTATGTTGTCTTGTTTTTAAGAGAACACATCTGCTTGACTACAAAATCCCAGTTTTGTACTCAGGGTATTGGCGTCTAAAGGAGGCATCACAGATGTAAAGATTCTGGAGCTGATAACTTATTAGGGCCTTTATTTTATCACCTTATCAGTTCAGTTCAGTCGCTCAGTCATGTCCGACTCTTCAGGACCCCATGAACCACAGCACACTAGGCCTCCCTGTCCATCACCAACTCCTGGATTTTACCCAAACTCATGTCCATTGAATCGGTGATGCCATCCAACCATCTCATCCTCTGTTGTGTCCTTCTCCTCCTGCCTTCAGTCTTTCCCAGCATCTGGGTCTTTTCAAATGAGTCAGCTCTTCACATCAGGTGGCCAAAGTATTGGCGTTTCAGCTTCAGCATCATTCCTTCCAAAGAACACCCAGGACTGATCTCCTTTAGGATGGACTGGTTGGATCTCCTTGCAGTCCAAGGGACTCTCAAGAGTCTTCTCCAACACCACAGTTCAAAAGCATCAATTCTTCGGCACTCAGTTTTCTTTGTAGTCCAACTCTCACATCCATACATGACCACTGGAAAAACCATAGCCTTGACTAAATGGACCTTTGTTGACAAAGTAATGTCTTTGCTTTTTAATATTCTGTCTAGGTTGGTCATAACTTTCCTTACCAAGGAATAAGCGTCTTTTAATTTCATGGCTACAGTCACCATCTGCAGATTTTGGAGCCCAAAAAAATAAAGTCTGACAGTGTTTCCACTGTTTCCCCATCTGTTTGCCATAAAGTAAGGGGATAGGCTGCCTTGGTCTTAGTTTTCTGAATGTTGAGCTTTAAGCCAACTTTTTCACTCTCCTCTTTCACTTTCATCAAGAGGCTCTTTAGTTCTTCACTTTCTGCCATAAAGGTGATGTCATCTGCATATCTGAGGTAATTGGTTTTTCACCCAGCAATCTTGATTCCAGCTTGTGCTTCATCCAGCCCAGCATTTCTACTCTACATATAAGTTAAATAAGCAGGGTGACAATATACAACCTTGACATACTCCTTTTCCTATTTGGAACCAGTCTGTTCCATGTCCAGTTCTAACTGTTGCTTCCTGACCTGCATACAGGTTTCTCAAGAGGCAGGTCAGGTGGTCTGATATTTCCATCTCTTTCAGAATTTTCCACAGTTTATTGTGATCCACACAGTCAAAGGCTTTGGCATAGTCAATAAAGCAGAAATAGATGTTTTTCTGAAACTCTCTTGCTTTTTCCATGATCCAGCAGGTGTTGGCAATTTGATCTCTCATTCCTCTACCTTTTCTAAAACCAGCTTGAACATCTGGAAGTCACGGTTCACGTATTGCTGAAGCCTGGCTTGGAGAATTTTGAGCATTACTTTACTAGCGTGTGAGATGAGTGCAATTGTGCACCAGTTTGAGCATTCTTTGGCATCGTCTTTCTTTAGGGTTGGAATGAAAACTGACCTTTTCCAGTCCTGGCCATTGCTGAGTTTTCCAAATTTGCTGGCATATTGAGTGTGGCACTTTCACCGCATCATCTTTTATGGTTTGAAATAGCTCAACTGGAATTCCATCACCTCCACTAGCTTTGTTCATAGTGATGCTTCCTAAGGCCCACTTGACTTCACATTCCAGGATGTCTGGCTCTAGGTCAGTGATCACACCATTGTGATTATCTGGGTCGTGAAGATCTTTTTTTGTATAGTTCTTCTGTGTATTCTTAACACCTCTTCTTAATATCTTCTGCTTCTGTTAAGTGACATCTCTCAGTCGTGTCCGACTCTTTGTGATCCCATGGACTGTAACCTACCAGGCTCCTTTGTCCATGGGATTTTCTAAGCAAGAGTACTGGAGTGGGTTGCCATTTCCTTTTCTAGTAGGAGATCTTCCCGACCCAGAGATTGAACCCAGGTCTCCCACATTGTAGGCAGACGCTTTATCGTCTGAGCCACCAGGAAAGTGCTAACCATTTCTGTCCTTTATTGAGCCCATCTTTGCATGAAATGTTCCCTTGGTATCTCTAATTTTCTTGAGGAGATCTCTAGTCTTTCCCATTCTATTGTTTTCCTCTATTTCTTTGCATTGATCGCTGAGGAAGGCTTTCTTATCTCTCCTTGCTATTCTCTGGAACTCTGCATTCAGATGCTTATATTCAGATCCTTTTCTCCTTTGCTTTTCAATTCTCTTCTTTTCACAGCTATTTGTAAGGCCTCCTCAGACAGCCATTTTGCTTTTTTGTATTTCTTTTCCATGGGGATGGTCTTGATCCCTGTCTCCTGTACAATGTCACGAACCTCCGTCCATAGTTCATCAGGCACTCTGTCTATCAGATCTAGACCGTTAAATCTATTTCTCACTTCTACTGTATAATCATAAGGGATTTGATTTAGGTCATACCTGAATGATCTAGTGGTTTTCCCACTTTCTTCAATTTAAGTCTGATTTTGGCAATAAGGACCTCATGATCTGAGCCACAGTCAGCTCCCAGTCTTGTTTTTGCTGACTGTATAGAGCTTCTCCATCTTTGACTGCAAAGAATATAATCAATCTGATTTTGGTGTTGACCATCTGGTGATGTCCATGTGTAGAGTCTTGTGTTGTTGGAAGAGGGTGTTTGTTATGACCAGTGCATTCTCCTGGCAAAACTCTTATTATCCTTTGCCCTGCTTCATTCTGTACTCCAAGGGCAAATTTGCCTGTTACTCCAGGTGTTTCTTGACTTCCTACTTTTGCATTCCAGTCCCCTATAATGAAAAGGACATCTCTTTTGGGTGTTAGTTCTAAAAGGTCTTGTAGGTCTTCATGGAACCATTCAACTTCAGCTTCTTCAGCACTACTGGTCGGGGCATAGACTTGGATTACCGTGATATCGAATGGTTTGCCTTGGAAACGAACAGAGATCATTCTGTCGTTTTTGAGATTGCATCTAAGTACTGCATTTTGGACTCTTGTTGACTATGGTGGCTACTCTGTATGGCTACTCTATACTCTAAGGGGCTTCCCTGGTGGCTCAGAGGTTAAAGCATCTGCCTCCAGTGTGGGAGACCTGAGTTCAATCCCTGGGTTGGGAAGATCCCCTGGAGAAGGAAATGGTAACCCACTCCAGTATTCCTGCCTGGAGAATCCCATGGATGGAGAAGCCTGGTAGGCTACAGTCCACGGGGTCACAAAGAGTCGGACATGACTGAGCGACTTCACTATCACTATACTCTAAGGGATTCCTGCCCACAGTAGTAGATATGATGGTCATCTGAGTTAAATTCAACCATTGCAGTCCATCTTAGTTCGCTGATTCCTAGAATGTCAATGTTCGCTCTTGCCATCTCCTGTTTGACCACTTCCAATTTGCCTTGACTCACCTTATAGTCTTACCTAAAAATAATGGGTTGCCTCACTGTTTTGTATTTAGCAGCAGCCCCTAGTTCCTTGATAAGGCTTCCCTGGTGGCTCAGACAGTAAAGAATCAGCCTGCAATGCAGGAGACACGGGTTCGATCCCTGAGTCGGGAAGATCACCTGGTGAAGGTAGTGGCAGCCCACTCCAGTATCTATCCTGGAAAAATCTCATGGACAGAGGAGCTTGGTGGGCTAGCCCATGGGACCACAAAGAGCTGTACACAATTAAGCGACTAACATTTTCTGCTTCCCTCTTCTTGGATTCCTATCTCAGTAAAGGATGCTCAGCCTCCCTTTGATATCAGAGACCAAGTAGTCTCTTCCTATGTAAGGGAGAGTTTCTCAAACAGAATGAAAGGCTTCTTACAAAACCTTGATACCGGTGGATGGAGGGGAGCCCTTTATGTTCAAAAAGCCATATTACTGGCATATTATAGAAACAGATTGAGAGATCTGGAGAAGTGCAGAAGCAAAGAGAACTCATAAATGGCCATTTGTTCCCATTCTCACCACTCAATTTCTTTTCCTACTTGTAAAAGAAAAATAATCTTTCTGACTTAGAATTTCTTTTACTAAATGCCTTTAGCCTTTACTGTTAAGAAGATATGAATTAGTATGTGTGATCCCTCTACAATTTTCTAGTTGAAATTGTCATGATCTAAGAGTTCTTCATACAGATGTATATGAAAGACCTAATGAATCTTTTTTTCTATGACTATTTCCTCAAGGGACTTATCAGACCTGTCAGCATTTTCATTTCTCAGTCATCAACAGCATGACTCTGAACTTCTGTAAGTTTCAGTCTCCATGTCTCCATCCTTCATGTTAATATAGGAACCCCACGGTACACAACTATTTTTGGCATTAGATGGGTTAGTTAAACAGTTTCACCTCAGCCATTTTGCAGGGTGGATATAAAACAGCTTGGGCGTCATATACATATTCTTTTTCTGAGCGCCATATTTCCTGTAGTTTGCAAATGTAGACATTTTCGGCTGTTTTTCTCTTATATATATGTTAATGATTTGGAGCCAGTAGCAGCTAGATGGAAGGAAAAATATGCTCCTTTTTTTTTTTTTTTTCTGAGAGAAGCTAAGAAGAGTTGTTCTCACCCTGATTTCCTTACGTGTTAAAGAATGAAGTTCTGTTCATTGTTCATGGAATCCGGTGATGCTGTCGTGAAGAGCGTCTGTACCACAGTGGTTAGGGGTGAGGAAGTGGAGGAGCTGCATCCAGGCACACCCCTGCCCTCCAGCACCCAGCCCTGGTGGACCAGGAGGTGTGGGTGCAGTGAGGAGAGAGGCACACAGCAGGAGGGCTGAGGACGTGGGGCTCCGTCCTGCCCAGCACCGCTCAGCCACACGTGCTGCCTTCAGACTCACACCTGTCCTGTCCTTGTCTCTTTTCAGGAGCAGCCTACTGCCAGTTCATGGACATGCTCTTCCCAGGCTGCATTAGTTTGAAGAAGGTAAAATTTCAGGCGAAGTTGGAGCATGAATACATTCACAATTTTAAGCTTCTGCAAGCATCGTTCAAGCGAATGAATGTTGATAAGGTAGGAGATAGATGTGTACCTCCGTAAAAGGCATCGTCTTTGCTTAACCTTCTTTTTGTGCAAAAATCCAAAAACATTTCAAGGGGCTATATCTTGATACCAGTAGGCTGAGTTCTGTACGTACAGCATAAAGCACAACCCTCACTTCTCATACCTGGTTGAGGTTTTTATCTAAGGAGATTTCTAAACTTGTAGCCATTCAACTGAAAATTCTAACAGAAATCATGAATGCTAAAATGTTCTTACTCTGTATTAGCAATGCAGGTGAGAAATTTTCATGTTTGCCAGATGCCACTGTGGCTCTTTGTATGTTTTGTTTCTTTAAAGAAATCATGAAATCCCATACAAATGGCATGGCTTTGAATCTTAGCACCGTGACTTGAGCACATTATTTAAATTCTTTGAGTATACCCATCTGTAAAATGAGATTGGAACCCTGGTCCCTGTGGTTATGAAGTTAAAGTGAGGGACTCCCGGTCCCAAGTATCCCGTGTATGTACTCAGATTCTCACTCATTGTCCATAAAATGTTCTTTTAACCTCTTTGAACTTTAAAATTTTGTCCTGGCGTGATACAAATGAAGTTAGGCTGGAGTCCTTTTTCCTCCCGTAAGGACTATTGCTGAAGCCCATTCAGTTCATATACGTACTAAATTCATAGTCTTTATTTAGGATATAGCTCTTGGAGGGAATAAGTTGGAAAGAAATGAATTTTAAATAAGGAAAAAAGAAAAGCAAGGGAGAAATGGAAAGCTTTTCTTTGCATAGTAATAAATAGCCTATGAAAATAAAATTAAGTATTGGGTTATAAGAGAGGTTAAAAGAAAACAAAAAAGTTTGCTGAACTGTATATATTTTTAATTTAATGCAGTTAGTGTCTTCAAAGCATATAATCAAAGTATTCTTATCAAAATATTAAGAAAATTTTGGCTTCTCATTATTTGTATTGCAAAACATATATTCTCTTACACATTTCAACCTCTTGAATCATTTTAAGTTTATGACCTTTGCTGTGGTTAATTTGCACTTGGCTCCTTGTGTATTTATTCAAAACTAAAGCATAGAGTGCACCTAGAACTCTCACAACCTTCTTAATCGACTATAATCCAATATAAAATAGCAAGTTAAATAAAGAGTTGTGCAGGGTCTCCTTCCTCATTAGCATCATTTCTCTGTACATTTCTGTACCATTTCTGTGTACTGTTTCTAGATCAAATAGAAGAGAGACACCTATTCGTGGGTTTATTGACGGAACTTGCTATGTAACAAAATTGCAGCTTCATATCCCTGCAAGTGTTCACACAGAGAGCTGGTTAGCCATTGGTAACAATGTTGAAGATTAAAAAGAAAAGAATGTTGAAGATAAAATTCTGTCATTGGGAGGGACAGTAACCTTGATGACCTTCATTGGCCTCTCCAGCTTGATGTGCTACAATTCTACCCAAAGGTCCTGGTGTAGAGACAGTGTCCCTGTCCGTGTTGGTCCTAGCCTGTGACAGCACAGGAGAAGTACCTGTACAGATATTTGCTTGTCACCTCTGATTTTGGATTTATGACCTCAGGACTTTCGTTTTGATAGGAAATGCAAAATCAAGTCAACAGAACTAAGTGCCTGCTTTGACTGGCTAATGCCGCAACAGCATCTAAACTGTTGATACGTGTTCATGTTTGGCAGAAAGCAAAATACAGTAGCATGTTAATGAAAGGCCCTTGTGCTCCAAGAAGGCACTTTCTAAAATAATCACAGTATTAGCATCAACAAAAGTTAAAAAATATTTATACATAGTACAATGTTTCTTTTTAATAGTACAATATTTATTTTTAATAGAAAATATTTATAAATAGTACCATGAAAAGACCTCTGAAGGTAATACTGATTGGCTTTTTAGGTTACCAATAAGAAAGTACTCCATGAAAAGCTAGCTTCGTCTCAGGAATTGACATATATGCTGAGTGTCTCCTCCAGGAGGCCTTCTGTGACTCCCCTCACCTGAATCGTTTCTCTTTTCTTCCGCACCCCCATCCACCCATGGCACATTAACTGTGTTCCTGTGTAGCCCATGAATTACTGTGCCCTGTATTGTGGTTAGTTGCTTTTATTTTATGCCTGTGTCTCTACTCTACATTGTAAATAAGTTCCATGAAAGCTCATTTTGTTTCAGAAGAACCATTAGATTAGTGTGTGTTCTCACTGACTTGAGTTCCTATTCATTGGTACTCTCTAATAGTCCGAGGGCACTAAGGCTGTCACCAAGTATACCAGCTCCAAGTAAATATAATATGCCTAGCCGCTGTTAATGGAGAAGGCAATGGCACACCACTCCAGTACTCTTGCCTGGAAAATCCCATGGACGGAGGGCCTGGTGGGCTGTAGTCCATGGGGTCACTAAGAGCCAGACACGACTGAGCGACTTCACTTTCACTTTCTTTCACTTAATAGTTACAGTCGGTTTAAGAGCTTATTTCAACACAACTGGACCAAGTGTTATAAAGAAATAAGGAAAACCCATCAAGCTGTGTGTGTTGGAACAGCACAACATCCCAGATGCAGATGTTTTTAAGGGGAGATGCTCTGGCAATCTCCCCTTAAAAACATCTGCATCTGGGATGTTGTGCTGTACTTTTGCCTGGAAAGTCCCATGGACGGAGGAGCCTGGTAGGCTCCAGTACATGGGGTCGCTAGGAGTCGGACATGACTGAGCGACTTCACTTTCGCTTTTCACTTTCATACGTTGGAGAAGGAAATGGCAACCCACTCCAGTATTCTTGCCTGGAGAATCCCAGGGACAGGGGAGTCTGGTGGGCTTCTGTCTGTGGGGTCGCACAGAGTCGGACACGACTGAAGCGACTTAGCAGCAGCAGCAGCAGCTCTGGCAATAAACAGTCTATGAAGAGGCTCCGCCCTTCTTGACAGCTCAGGGTATTCCTTGTTTTGGAAGTTTTGTTCAGATGTGTTAAATATTCCAGGCAAATTAGCTGCAACCTTTTAATTTTCTTTATGGTTTGTTCAGATGTATTAAACATCCCAGGAGAATCAGCTACACCATTTTAATTTTTCTTTAGTATAATGAAGAATTCTATGGATTTTGGGATACCGCTGGCTAAGACACTAGGGGAGAGGCCAGGAGACGTGAATTGCAGACACAGGGAAATAGTTCTGTTTCAGGAGCTCTTCAATTGTGTTAAATACAAACCAGCCTGGGGGTTGTGACTCACCCGATGCTTTTATACTGCAGGTAATTCCCGTGGAGAAGCTAGTGAAAGGGCGTTTCCAGGACAACCTGGATTTTATCCAGTGGTTTAAGAAGTTCTACGACGCTAACTACGATGGGAAGGAGTATGACCCCGTAGAGGCACGACAAGGGCAAGACGCAATCCCTCCTCCCGACCCGGGCGAACAGATCTTCAACCTGCCCAAGAAGTCCCACCATGCCAACTCCCCCACAGCAGGTACTGGAGCGGTGTCGTTCTGGAGTCCCTTTCGTGTTGGGCAATGCCTCCGGCCCCCCTGTGCCGTCCTGTGTCTGCTTGGTTCTTCCCAGCAGCCAGTATTTTCACACCTCTGGATGATTCTTATTGTTGTCTGTTTGACCAAATTTATCTTCCTAGTAATAAGTCTGACAATCAGGATTTAAACTATTAAAAGGCAGAACTATTCACTGGGTGTCACTGAAGCTATACAACTTCAGGGATAGATTGCATTTTCCTCTTTTTTTTATTTTGAGAAATTTCAAGTAATGTGATTGGATTTTAACATATTTTTCTTGTTTAATTGCTGCCAGTAGAATCTAGAATATGAACTTGTTAACACTTTTAAATATGGATCATATTCTGTAATCCTTCAGAGGAAATTCATGAAAAACGCATCCTGTCTCCTGTGTGGGCAATGCCAGTTTTTTTGGGACCATGTTCAGCAAGACCTCACTTAGCCAACTTTGTCCAAAAGTGAAGTCACTAATGATAAATACCTGGAACTTTAAAAAATGTTTTAACTTTTCTAGAGAAAAATCTTTGTAAGATATGTTACAAACATTCTTTCCTAAAAAAAAAAAAAAAACAGACAGACTTTACCAAGGAGAATGTGTTCCTGTTAAATGAGGGTCATTATTATAAACACCAGCTGTGGTACTGGACAGTTAAACAATGAAATCCTCAGAAATCATGTGTTTCCATTTGAAAACCAGCATTTACACTTGTTAATTCAGTAACCTTCATTTTATCAGAATACAGATTCCTTATTTATGCCCAATCTCTAATCAGAATGATTAAAAATGGTTATAATAACACTTCCCAGATGGCCCAGTGGTAAAGAACTGCCTGCCAATTCAGGAGACACAGGTTTAACCCCTGGGTCGGGAAAATCTCCTAGAGAAGAAAATGGCAACCCGCTCCAATATTCTTGCCTGGAAAATCCCATGGACAGAGGAACCTGGGGGGCTGTAGTCCATGACGTCACAAAGAGGTTGACACAACTTAACAACTGAGCGTGCGTGTGTGCAGTAGTGAACAATGCGTACGGGCATCTGGAACTCAAGGAAGTGTCAGCTAGAGAGAAACATTTGGTGAGTCTCCCACATCCAGGTAATTGAGGCTGGAAGTTAGTCCCAGGTGAAAAGGGGGAGTCCCCGAGGAACTTGAACATTTAATGTTTGGGTAGAAAAGGAGGGACTCACCTGGGAGCAGGGACGATGCCAGAAAGATGGAAATAAATGAGGGAATAATGTGTCAGGGGAGCAAAACAGTTATCAGTGTCTAAACCTGTCGAGGAGTCCAGTACACTGAGGACTGGGAGGGTCCGTTGGGTGTTTCACCTTGGGGGTCTCTTAGTGGATTGGGGGAAGGAAACTGAGACAGCATAAAAATCCCAACTTTGAAGCCATAGAATTAAATAAGCTTAAAAAAAAAAACCAAGAGACTTCCCTGGTGGTCCAGTGGTTAAGAATCCACCTGCCAGGGCAGGAGACATGGATTCAATCCCTAGTCCAAGAAGACCCCACATGCCTCCAAGCACCTAAGCCTGTGCACCACAGCTGCAGAGCCCATGTGCCCAGAGCCTGTGCTCTGCAGCAAGAGAAAAGTGAAAGTGAAGTCACTCAGTCGTGTCCGACTCTTTTTGACCCCATGGACTGTAGCCTACCATGCTCCTCCATCCATGGGATTTTCCAGGCAAGAATACTGGAGTGGGTTGCCATTTCCTTCTCCAGAGGATCTTCCTGACCCAGAGATCAAACCCGGGTCTCCCGCATTGTAGGCAGACGCTTTACCGTCTGAGCCCGCAATGGGAAACCCAAGCACCGCAACGAAGAGTAACCCTTGCTCGCCACACCAACAGAGACCCAACGCAGCCATAAATAAACGAAGCACAGATCTTTGGGAGCACATACACTTAAGGGCAAGAAGAAAACCCTTGCTAAACTGAGAAAAGGAGGAACATCAGGGGAAAAAAACAGCTCAATACCAGAGTAGGACATTTCTAGCAAGAGGGTCCACCAAAAGCACCAAGTATTAATTGTGGAGAGCTCAAATAGGATGAAGCCTGAAAATAGGCGGAGGAAATCTGGCTTCTGGGAGGTAATTAATTATCCTTGAGCAAAATTGGTCTGTTGAAATGCTGAATCCATCCACCTCGATGGCAGTGGCTTAACAAGGGTGTTATACACAGCTGTGAAAGTGATGTGGGGAGAGGAGATTCTGCCTTCACCAAAAGGTCAGGAAAAAGGTGGAGGAAAATAAAAACATTTTGATGGTATGTTTCCCCATTTTGATGGGGAAGAGCTGACAGATGCTTTAGAAAGTTAGACTGGAGGGGAACAATGGTATTGTCCTGGATTTGATTTAGTTTGGTTTTCGGACAAGGCACAAGGAGCCGGTTTGTGAGATGGGAGAAAGATTCTGTGAGAAGGACTATAGCAGGACTCAAGAGGGGAAACTGGTGAAGTGTGACCCTGAGGCTGGAGGGAGAAGAATGGGGTCAGGGCCATCAAAAGAGGTTTGGAGAGGAACGGGGATGTGTTTTCCTTTTGGGGGGGACAGAGGTGCTGGAAGAGGTTGGGTAAAAATGAAGCCACAGGGAAACTGGGGAACCGAAACACACGGCGGTTTAAATTGGCCTTCAGCTTTGATCAGAGGCTGTCATTCTTCTTGGACCAGAATTCAGAAGGGGGTGCTGTGCCTCCTCCGGAGCCGGGGAGATACAGGCAGGTGGAGGCAGGGGGACAAGAAGGTGCGAAAACCAAGATCGGCTGGTAGCGCTGGCCTCCGGCTGTTTTCCTGCAGCTGCTAATGATGTCCCCATTCATCTTGAATCGCAGCTGCCACTTTTTCAAGTTTTCAGCAGTAAACCTGGACAGGCCTCAAAACATCTTTCTTCTGCGATCATAACATGTCCTTAAACTGGCACCAGCCCTCCTCCGCCCCCCCGCCCCGCACACACACACACAAGAACTGTCCTCGTGCTGCCTCGGCCTTGCTTTCCAGGAACTCCCTCATCTGTCTTTCACAAAAGCCACAGAGAACCTTGTGCCATTTTGATAGAAAGAATGTCCATGAACCTGGAAGAGAAATAATATTGTTTCCAGAGCTTAACTTCTCAGGTGACAAAGCTCGGGAAACAGATGATAAATTTGGTTTCTCGTGTTCGGGAAGGCAGTATCCCTCAGGCTTGTGTTCCTTATGCCTTGACCGCCTTTACCTCACTGGTCCTAATCAAAGAGAAAGGATATGTCCAGGAGTCAGACCAGCCGTCCCCTTTTTATGAACCGTGTCCCGACTCTTGGACACGGTACGGTAGTAAAACTACACTGAGAAAATGTTAGGCCAGGCACGCGTCACATGTATGCATCACCATGACAGGGAGAACATGGTTTTAAAAGCTATCATAGGAGGAAGACTCCTATAAATACAGTGAGAGCGCATTTTTCCCGCTAGGGGTCATGTATCCAAGTCTTGGGAAAGCAGCCAAGAAAACGTTAAGCCAGAATATTCTAAAAGTCAGAATAGGTATAGAATCTGTGCTAGCAAATTCATATACTTTAGAACGGGAGAGTTCCTAGAATACTTATCCAGACCCTATTTGCTCTTTCTTTTACATTTATTTATTTGATTTTTTTTTAATTGACATACAACACTATATTAGTTTCAGGTGTATAATATAGAGACTTGTCATTTGTATACATTGCAAAGTGATCACCACAGTGATTCTAATTACCATCTGAACCATACAAAGTTAATACAATATTCATGACTATATTCCTTATGCTGTGTTTTATAACCTCATGCCTTATTTACTTTATAACTGGAAATGTGTGTTTCTTGATCCACTTTATTTGCTCTTTCTTAATTTGGATAGAATTATAACGAACATGGGGGTATGGTTTCTCAGCATGTACCTTATTAGGGCAAGGGGTACAGTGACAGCTATAGAAAGTATAAGTATCGGTAAAAGAAGAGACAGAAAAAACCAAAATGTTATCAGTGGTCCAGCAGCCTGAGATGTTTATTGCTGAATCACAAGCGTGCCATGTGTCTGTCGTCCTCAGGATCCACACGATACCAGCACTCAGAGTTCCCTTCTAATTCTTAAGATTTTAATTTTCTCTTGATAATCATCTCTCCCATAAACTGTTTTACAATCTCTGAACTGGCCTCTCTGCCTCTTGTCTAAAACCATTCAAAGCCATCCTCGTATGCAAGTCTGATTTTGTCCATCCAAAATGTAAGACGGGGAGTTCGCTGGTGGCCTAGTGGTTGGGATTCTGGGCTTTCACTACCGTGGCCCATGTTCAGTGCCTGGTCAGAGAGCTGGGATCCCACAAGCTGTGCTGCATGGCCAGAAAGAAAAAAAAAAAATTAAGACAAATTAAACTGCTTGATGAGGTGAGGGCCCCCAGCTGTCTGGGAAGTTCACCTACCTACATCAGTTATTTCACAGTGATGCCAGGTTAGTAACACTCGGAAGTAATTTGTTTCCGCCTCTAAGCCTTGGTCATTTCTTAATATCTGTATTAGTGAAAACAAGCAACGTCTGGTATAATTGAAAATAGGAGATGGTATTTATTTATTTTTTTTTTCACTTTGGCTTTGAAATATTTGGTCCATTTTGCAGTGGCTTTATCTCTCTCTAAATACTTCCGTAAGCGAATATTAAAGCTAACGTGCAAGTCCTGGCTCTCATACATGAAGAGCAGTATGCAGGAGCCACAGTGTGCCTTGTGGCAGAGAGGCCATGTTAGAATTGGGAAAAGTGATCATGGGATGGATTATCTACATAGATAATTAAGAAAGGACTGTCTACATGGGAAGAAAAAAATTGTGTTTTTACATCATACCGAGTACTTATACAGCCACGCACCATAGGTGATTTGCTTGTGTACAAAATAGATGCACTGCAGATGCTCAGTGTGTTCTGTCTCTGTGAGAATGTGCCAGATTTTTTTGTCATTTAGTACAGACAACAGGATATTCTGTGGATTCAGAGAAGCTATAGAGCTTGTTGATATGTGTGTGTATATGGGTGACTTAGCTAGGCTATAGAAAGCTTCAGCATGGCACAGGCTTTTCCTAAGAATGAGTGGCTGCCTGGCAAAGTCTTATTCTATCTCCATCCTGAGAAATTGCATCTTGAATTGCTTTTGATCTACCAACTAGGAACATGTATTAAAATGCACATTTTCATAATGACAGTTATCTATTAAGTGCATATATCATCGTGAGTCATGTTTATAAATTTATTGCTGCCAGCCATATCTGCAACTTGAGATATCTGTCAGGGGGATCAGTTTTTATGTCTGAGCACTTACTAAACTTAAAAGGAAATTTGAAGTTGCGGTTCCTATAGCAACCACAGCTTAGACATGTTGCAAATCCACATATATTAATGTACTTAAATCAAACTCCCATATACAAATATAGTGTGGTGGATTTAGAGTTGCTATGGAAATTGATTCTGAGCTTTCTCTTTTCCTTAGGGACTTCAGCATTCCAGCTTCAAAATAAGATTAAACAGAAATACTAGAAAATGATTTAAAAAAGGAAGCAACCTAAGACATAGAATAGAATAAAGCATTTGAATGATCATAATTAAATTCCTAAATGGAGATTTAAATAAATCCAAACAGCGTTTTTCAGAAACTGTATTGAGTATATGAATACTCTCACTCTCACTTATCTTTAATTTGGGGTTCTTGAAGGCTGTTGATACAACCTTAACAAAGTGATTGTGTTTGTTTATCAGTGTTTGCATATTTTTTGAGTATCTGTAATCTAAGTAAGTATCACCCATCACCACTGGGTAAAGAAGAGTTGCTTTTACTTTCCCACAAAGTTTAATTTGTTTTATGTCTTTTAGGAGGGGCAGTGAAATGTAGCAGTTTACGGTGGTTTTTTAAAATCCTTGTTCTGATCTTGATTTTCTGGCCCAGAATGTGGTCTGTCTTGGTCATTGTCACTTGAAAAGAATATGCATACTGCAGTTGTTGGTTGTATGGTGTTTTAGAAATATCAGTATCAAGGTAGTAGATGGTGTTATTCAGATCATCTATGTTTTTACTGCTTTTTCTTTTTAGTAGTTATCAAGTTCTAACAGTTGCTGCAGAGAGTATTAACATTAATTATGGAATTATGATGTGTCCTTTTAATTCTGGGCTTCCCAGGTGGCTCAGTGGTAAAGAATTCAGCTACCAATGCAGGAGACATAGGTTCAATCCCTGGATTGGAAGATCCCCTGAAAGAGGAAACGGAAAGCCACTCCAGTGTTCTTGCCTGGGAAATTCCATGGACAGAGGAGCCTGGAGGCTATAGCCCATAGGTTCACAGTCAGACACAACTTAGCTACTAAACAGCAGTAGCTCTTTAATTCTAGTAATTTTTGTTTCCTGTGTTTAGTACTCTTGCCTGGAAAATCCCATGGATGGAGGAGCCTGGTGGGCTGCAGTCCATGGGGTCGCTAAGAGTCGGACACGACTGAGCGACTTCACTTTCACTTTTTCTCTTTCATGCATTGGAGAAGGAAATGGCAACCCACTCCAGTGTTCTTGCCTGGAGAATCCCAGGGGCAGGAGAGCCTGGTGGGCTGACGTCTGTGGGGTCACGCAGAGTCAGACATGACTGAAGTGACTTAGCAGCAGCAGCAGCAGGGCTCTGTGGTTAGGTTCATAGAAATTTCTGATTGTTGAGTCATCCTGATGAATTGACCTTTCTATTTTATGAGGTGCCCCTCTTTATCTTTGGTAAAAGGTATCTCTGTCATAAAGTCTATTTTATCTGATATTAGTGTAGCCACTCCAACTTTCTTATGCTTACTGTTTGCATGGTATATCTTTCTCCATATAGGGAAATTTTCACCTATCTTTGGCTTGATATTTAAAGTATGTTTCTTATAAGCAGCATGTAATTGGGTCTTGCATTTTCTATTCATTCTGGTAGTCTGTGGACATTGGAGTATCTAGTTCATTGTTAATTTACTTATTGATGGGGCTGGAATTAGAGCTACCATATTATCATTTGTTTTCTGCTTGTCCCCTGTATTCTTTATATTTCTCTTTCCCTGTTGTCTTCTGAAGTAAAAAAAAATTTTTTTTAGTATTTCATCTTATTTTATCTATTGCCTTTTTAACAGATCTCTTTGCATTAATTTTTTTCAGTAGTTGCTTTAAGGATTACCATATATATTATATTCTTGCCTTTTCACAGTGTGCTTTATACCATTTCATGTAAAATGTGGAACCCTGACAACCCTTCCCTCCAGTGTTCTTTGTTGTGCCTATCATACGTATTATACTATAAACATATTAAATTATAAATGCCACAAGACACTGTTATAACGTTTGTTTTAAATCAGTGCTGTATTATACGGTGGCTTTTGAGCACTTGCAGTGTGCTTATTCCACATTGAAATGTGCTGTATGTATAAAATGCATGCTGAATTTAGAAGACTTGGTATGGGAAAAATATAAAACTAGCTTAATAACTTTGATATTGATTACATGTAGAAATGATAATTTGCATATATTGTATATATTTGACATGTATAAAAAATTAATTACAAGATTTTTTTAATGTGGCTACTAGAAGCAGTTTATTTACATGGCTCCTATTATATTCCTATTAGGCAGTCCTGCTTTAAATAGTCGTATGAATTTTAAAGACATTAAGAGAAAAATTTATTTTTCATATTTTTACTATTTCCAGTGTTCTTCATTCATTCCTGAGCATCTGAGTTCCCTACTAATTTCATTTCTCTTCAGACCCAATAACTTTAAAAGAGAAAAAGAAGTTATCTCTGGTAAAGCAGGTGCAATGACAGCAGATTCTTGTAGTTTTCCTTTTTCTGTGAATGGCTTTATTTCACCCTCATTCTTGAAGGGTATTTCCTAGATAAAGAATTCAAACAGCTCTTGTATTCTTCCCTCTCTCCCGTTAGGGCTTCCCCGGTGGTTCAGTAGTAATCTGCCTGCAATGCAGGAGATGTGGGTTCAGTCCCTGGGTGGGGAAGACCCCCTGGAGCAAGAAATGGCAACCCACTCCAGTAGTCTTGCCTGGAGAATCCCATGGACAGAGGAGCCTGGAGGGCTTTGGTTTATTGGATCGCAAAGAGTCGGACATAACTGTAGTGACTGGGCACGCTCTCCCATTAAAGATATCTTTCTTCTTTCTGTGGCCAGAAATGCACGCTCACGCTAATCACCTTCCCCTGTAGTGATAGGGTGTTTTCTCTGGATGCAGTTAAGATTTCTTTCTCTGTGGGTTTCAGTAGTGTGACTGTAATGTGCCTAATCAAAGTTCTCTTTGAATTTATCTTATTTTGGAGTTTTAAGTCTCTAAGCAAATGTCTTTTACCATCTTGGGGAAATTTTCAGCATTTTTTTTTTTTGAGTATTTTTTCAGCTTCATTCTCTGTAACCTATATTTCTGGAACCTCATTTTTCCATATATTAGAGCTTTAGATATTATCCCTCAGGTCCCTAAGGCTCTGTTCATTTTTTCCCAGTATTCTCTCTATTCTTTAGCTGGTTTCTATTAATGTATCTTCAGGTTGACCCTATTCTTTCTCTGTCGTCTCCATCTACTGCTGAGCATTTTTTATATTTCAACTGTTTCTTTCCGTTTTAATTTTTTTTTTATTTCCCTGTTGAGAGTGCCTATCTTTCATTTATTGTAAGCATACTTTACTTGACGGGAATGGTCATGATGGCTGCTTTAAAGTTCTTGTCTGCTATATCCACCATTTCTTGACTCTTCATATGCTGAGTAGTTTTGGATTGTATCCTAGACATTGTGATGTTATGGAGACTCTGCGTTTTGTTTTATTGCTCTGGTTAGTGTTCATATTTCTTATTTAACAGGCTTTTTAGTTCAAGAGTCCAAGTAAAAAGTACTCAAGAAGCTAAATTCCACTCAGGAGTTCTAACCTTGACCTCAGGGCTGTACCTTTATACAAGACCTTTGTCCTTATTATTGCCATGATGTAAGGCTTCGTTTACCTTTTGAGAAACTCCACTCTTTAAATACAAATGTTGGTCTCAACCCCAAAGTCATCATTTACTCCAAGAAATGCATATTTTTCATATCTTCTCTTTAGACTAAAACAGCCCATAATGACATTTACTCCCGAGAACCCCATTAGGATGAGCACAGGCAGCATCCCCTTTCTTGTCCCTTCATAGTCTCTCCCTCAAAAGGAGTCATGCCTGTTTATTCTTACAGCTTCCCCGTGTGTATCTGCCTGGTAGCTGTCCCACAGTCCCCAGTCACTAACCACATACTCTGTTATCCACATACCTACTTCAAGGATCAAATGCTGATTTTAAAAAATCATGCAATATCAACTCATAACAAGGAAGAAATGCATTTTTCTTACCAGTCTCATAATTAGCAAGACTGCTTTTTAAATGGGTGTTAGCACTTCTTCTTATATGAACAATGTATCTTTCACTCAATCCCTGCCCTCCATCAGCGTGGCATGCCTTTGGCCTGTTTGTGTTGAGGAATCATCCCCTAAGGTGCACACCAATAGCTGCTCCTTTAGCTACATTTAGGCCTAGCGACGGGGAAGGCAATGGCACCCCACCCCAGTACTTTTGCCTGGAGAATCCCATGGACGGAGGAGCCTGGTGGGCTCCAGTCCATGGGGTCGCTGAGAGTTGGACACGACTGAGCGACTTCACTTTCACTTTTCTTTTTCATACATTGGAGAAGGAAATGGCAACCCACTCCAGTGTTCTTGCCTGGAGAATCCCAGGGACAGGGGAGCCTGGTGAGCTTCCGTCTATGGGGTTGCACAGAGTCGGACACAACTGAAGCGACTTAGCAGCAGCAGCAGCAGGCCTAGAGAAATTGGGGGGCAGGGCGGGCGGATTATAGTGGTCCAATAACTTAGATTCTTAAAGGACATTCCCTACTCCTTGGAAGGAGAGTGGGGGTAATGGTGGCTTTGCTCCTCCAGTTACACATCTATCATATGTGAAATAAATAAGCTAGATGTCAGGATACTTTTCTTCTCAAAGTTTAGTTAAAACTGTGTTCCTCTATCTGTAACGATGATAAAACCACAGTGTAAAATACGAGTAGCACCCTGCCTTGCTGCTGCTGCTGCTAAGTCACTTCAGTCCTGTCCGACTCTGTGCGACCCCATAGACGGCAGCCCACCAGGCTCCCCCGTCCCTGGGATTCTCCAGGCAAGAACACTGGAGTGGGTTGCCATTTCCTTCTCCAATGCATGAAAGTGAAAAGGGAAAGTGAAGTCACTCAGTCGTGTCCGACCCTCAGCGACCCCATGGACTGCAGCCTTCCAGGCTGCTCCATCCATGGGATTTTCCAGGCAAGAGTACTGGAATGGGGTGCCATTGCCTTCTCCAACTCTGCCTTGCAGGATACTGAATATCTGCAAGTTTGGAATGTTGGGCACAAAGGGAAACAGAGTTGTGAAGAATTGAGGAGCCTCAGAGAGGACTCTTCTGGCAGTGTCTGTGGAAGAGGCCAGGGCTTCTTCCTGGGAGGAGATGTGCGTCTTCCATTTCTATCCTAATGTGTTTGTTTCAGGAGACAGCACCATTGACAGATGACCTACTAATTCAGTTCATAAGTTTTAATTATTTTGGCTTCTTGGAATCAAAGTGTATCACAGGTTGGGCTTTTTGAAATCTACTATGAATTTTTAATGGAAGTTTGGGAAAGGGAAAATATGTAAAATTCTGTTGTTGTTCAGTCACTACGTCTGACTCTTTGTGACCCCATGGACTGCAGCGCACCAGGCTTCCTTGTCCTTCTCTATCTCTTGGAGTTTGCTCAAATTGAGATCCATTGAGTCAGTCATGATATCTAACCATCTCACCCTCTGCCTCCCCCTCCTCCTCTTGCCTTCAATCTTTCCCACATCAGAGTGTTTTCCAATGAATCGGCTCTTCTCATCAGATATAGAGGGAGTAAGTATTGAATACATACTGAATGCCTGCTGTTGTTCTAAACACTTAACCTGTTTGAGCTCATTGAGCTTTACAGCAGTCCTAAATGGTAGACAGTCCCCATCCCACCCCTATTTTAGAGTCGAAGAAATGGAGGTACAGAGATGTTGAATAACTTGTCAGCGTCACACACTGGAAACTGGGGGCCCTGTGGTTCCAGAGTCTAGTGCTCTTTAACTACTGTGTTATTATATTGCTTCTCAAATATCCTTCTCTGATGGCTCAGATGGTAAAGAATCTGCCTGCAGTGTAGGAGACCCGTGTTCAGTCCTTGGGTTGGGAAGATCCCCTGGAGAAGGGAATGGCTACCCACTCCAATATTCTTAGTGGCTTCCCAGGTGGTGCTAGTGGTAAAGAACCCGCCTGACAATGTAGGAGACATAAGAGATGCGAGTTTGATCCCTGGGTCAGGAAGATCCCCTGGAGAAGGGCATGGCACCCCAGTCCAGTATTCTTGCCTAAGAATCCCATGGATAGAGGAGCTTGGCAGACTATGGTCCACGGGATCACAAAGAGTTGGACATGACTGAAGTGAGCTAGCACACGCGCACTCACATATCATGGATATGATCTTGTCTTATGTTCTTCTCTTCCTCCCACACGAACTGAACTACAGTAAACTTTCACAAACCAAATTGAAATTGCATAGTTATTGAAGGAAATAAAAGGCCCTCCAGTGTTGTAGAGGCTTGAAACAGAGCACATGCTGTTCTATTTGAAGGGCGTTTATGTTTTTAAACAGCTATAATTTTTAAAAGTTCAAAAACATTCGCATTTATCCTTGAAATAGGCTCTGGGGTGAGAGTCACTATATTTTATATATGTTTGTAAATGCAGGAAACAAACTTTCAGCTACTTGTTCCAGGCCTCCTATCAATTCCAAAGCAGAAATGTGTATAAAGTCCAGAGAACTGAGCCCTAGGTTCATGGGATTACTAACCTCTGATTTCTTAATCCTTCAATTCAGATCATTCTCTGAGTAGATGATCTGGGTGATTTCAAAGTGAAGAGTAAGCCCCTTGGACAAAACCGGCACAGATTTCAGCAGGAGGAGTGAGGGCCTCCATTGTCGCCCTGTCTTCATGTGGGAAGCAGATCATCCCGGCTCTTCTCTGTTTTCGGCTGTGCAACACGGCATGTGGGATCTTAGTTCCCCAACCAGGAATCAAACCCATGCCCCCTGCAGTGGAGGCACAGAGTCTTAACCACTGGACGACCAGGGAGGTCTGTCCCGGCCCCATTTTAAGCAGTACCGGGTCGTTTCATCACCGGCATTGGGTCATTCTTACACAGCTGCTCCCGGTACGTGTTGAAATATTCATCAGTTCTGGAACTCAGACCCACGCGTTTCCGTGATGGATCATCCCTTTTCTCTCCTCAGGTATAATAACTTGGTGCTTGGCTTCTTAGCCTCACAGGAAAGCTTGTCAAACCTCAAAAGGCAATGACTTAGCATTTATTTGTTTCCGTGAGCAGACTATCACGAGTCACCAGTGAGCCTATTTTTCTTCATCACTGGCGCCTTTCTTTGTCCTTTGGTGCGCTGGCCGGGAACTGAAGACAGTTTTGACCTGAAGAATTCTCTTGATCCCCCTGGAATTGGGTGAACCAAACGGTCCACCAGTTCTGTCTTGTTCAATCATTGTTTCCACGTTGATTGACACATAGAAGTTTCTCACGTAGTATTTGTTGAATTGATTTAAACTGAATCACCGCAGTGTCCCTGTGGATCAAGGAGAATGCAGCATTTATGCCAGCACGTGGCTGTTTGGACGTTTTCGCCAATCGTCTCCATCACTTGAGGAGCTCCTGATGCCGTAGCTCAGAAAATGGCATAGTGCGCTGCACAGGAGCTCAGAAAATAGTTCTTAAAACAACAGTTTCTTTTTGTTGGCTTCCTTGCCCTTTTGTGAAAGCTTTACTTGAATTCTCGCTCAGTCTTTCAACAGCTATTTAAGGCACTGTCAGAGGTTCTGGAAATAGGGAATCAGGAAGTTACAGCCTATGAGGAAGTCTGGCACTAAATAGACAACAGCATTAAAGTGAGGTAAGTGAGTGAGGGTGTGTAGGAAGAAGACCACATGAGCTGACCTAGCGTACTCTAGGAAAGCTTCTTGGACGACATGAGGTTTGACTAAGACTTAGCAAATGAGGAGTTAGCCAGGTGAAGGGTATGGAAAAGAGCCTTGCAAACAGAATACAATGTTGCAATCAAAAGAGAGCATGCTCAGACTTCCCTGTTGGCTCAGTGGTTAAGAATCTGCCTGCTAGTGCAGGGGACGTGGGTTCGATCCCTGATCCAGGAAGATCCCACAAGCTGCAAGGCAGCTAAAGCCCCTGTGCTACAACTACTGAGCCAGCGCTCCAGAGCCCAGGAGCCACAACTACTGAGCCTGTGCCCCCTAGAGCTTCCCAACAAGAGAAGCCACTGCAGTGAGAAGCTGGAGCACTGCAACTAGAGAGTAGCCCATGCTCATTGCAACTAGAGAAAGCCCACGGGCAGCCAGTACCAAAGACACAGCACAGCCAAAAATAAATAATAATTTTTTTTAAAGAAAGAACATGTAATATTCAGTGAAGTGTGTGTCGTTCCATATGGACATTGAGATGTGAGGCTGGCTGCAGAGGTAGCCAGGGCCCTTGTATCATATGTGAAGAGGCAGTATTCATGTCCTGTTGCTGCAGAACTACTACCAACTTAGCAGCCTAAAACAACACTCGTGAATTGTGTCAAAGCCTCTAAAGTCCAGGCACAACTTCGTTTTGTTCTCTACCTTTGGTTCTCACCAGGCTGCAGTCCCAGGCATCTGCTGGGGCTGTGGTCTAATCATAGGCTCGACCGGGGAAAACTCCCTCGTGTTGTTGGTGGCTTCCTTGAGGCTGCAGGACTGAGGCTCCAGTTCCTTGCTGGCAGCTACTCCTAGTTCCCATAGGCCACCTGCGATTCCTTACCCCATGGGCTTCTCCAGCATGGGTGCTTGCGGTGGAGGTTGACTTCTTCAAGGCCAGGAGGGTGAGTCTCTAGTGTGCCTGCCAGCAAACAGAGTCAGAGAGAATCCTATAGGATTCCATGTGATGGGAGTGACATTCCATCACCTTTCCCGTATTCTGTTGGTTGGAAGCAAGCCACAGGTCCCACCCATGCTCTCGGGGAGAGTGGATACGCCAGGAGGTAAAGAGCACAGTGGGGCAGTCACCTGAAGTTCTGTAGTCACAGATGCTTACAATTTGTTATGAGGATTCTGGGGAGTCATTGAAAGGTTTTAAGTACAACAGCCAATAAGCTGGTGCAGCCAACCACGTGGGAGGGGAGGATGGCCTGAACAGAAGTCACAGCCATGTGGGTTATAGAGACTTTAAGGAGGTTTAATCAACAAAACTTGATGGTAATACGATATGAGACGTAAAGGACAGGGGAAGCCAAGGATAAATGATGCACAGGTTTCTGGCTTGGTCATTGGGTGGTGAAAGCAGAAAACTGGTTGTGGTCGTTGTTCATTCACGTCCAACTCTTTGCGACCCCATGGATCGCAGCCTGCCAGGCTTCCCTGTCCTTCACTGTCTCTGTGAATTTGCTCAAACTCATGTCCATCAAGTCAGTGATGTCATCCAACCATCTCATTCTCTGTCACCGCCTTCTCCTCTTGCCCTCAATCTTTCCCAACATCAGGGTCTTTTCCAATGAGTTTGCCCTTCACATAAGGTGGCCAAAGTGTTGAAGCTTCAGCATCAGCCCTTCTGATGAAAATTCAGGCTTGATTTCCTTGAGGATTGACCTGGAGCGGGAGTCAACTGGAATGGAGGAGAGTAGGTGATTAGAGTGGGGCTCAGCTCAGGTTCTCAGCTCCCAGAGCTCCTGCAGCTCTGTGGCTTCAGCCTGTTTCTGTCTCTGCAAGAGAGTCCAAGTAAGATAGTGTTAATGGAGCACAGGGAACTTAACCACCATCATCAAGACAAGCTGAAACACTTGGTCTTGTGTAGGTCTCTGACTGAACATCATAAAGGATAAACATAAGTGTTCCCCAGAATGGCCATCGTAGTCTGTAAGCTTCTGGCTTAAATGATGGCTGTATGCCAGGAGTGCATGTGACACTGATGTTGTCATGGTGACGCCCGTGTGTCTTTACTCTCAGTGGGCTGACTCGGGTTGCTGGGTTCGTTCAGCCACCAACGTTCCTTATTGCTGCAGTAAACAAGCAAGGGAGTGTTCCCCTCAATTATTATCGGAGTTCTGGTGCATGTTATTTTCACAGAGGTAAGGCAGCTTCTCTACTTCTAGAGAGAAATTGCTCTGAGAACAGTTTCAAAACAAGAATTTGAACTTGTTAGAATAAGATAGTAATTGGTTGACACCTTATGCGTTGCAGAGCACACTTAATTCTCTACCAGGATGTGAGGGATGTGAAAAGTCAGCTTATCAAAAGAAATACATCCCATGCTCAAATAACTACGTAGAGTCAGAATCTTTACTGCGGAAGCCGTTTCAAGAATAGGCGTTCCTGCATTTTTTCCCCCAGCTCTGAAAATTTCTCCGAAACCGGAGTGACTCAAGCAGAGCCTGGAAAACACTGGAGAATCACATGATGGCTAAAAATAAGCACATCCTCTCCAGCAGGGACAGTAACCAGGGCAGAAGTAACTCGGTTTGTGAATGCTCACACTGGCTGGACATGCCCGGCCGAGTCAGGCCACTCGCCCCTCTCAGTGACCGCTGGTCGGGGAGGCCTCGGGCACTGGGGCTCGGGCCCCAGCTGTCGGCATTGTTCCCTGGCACGTTCTCCCAGGGCAGAGCTGGTTAGCACACTGTGGGATGGCTCCAAACAGCAGGCCAGGAGGGACCCTGGCTGACTCATGGCTCTTGTCACAGCGGCCTCATCCTTCTACCCTCCCTGTAGAGCCAATAGCAGATGCTGTTGATCCCAGAAGACCTAGTTGTTGTTAACGATGAAGGCTGGAGGAGAAGGGGACGACAGAGGATGGGCTGGTTGGATGGCATCACTGACTCAATGGGCATGCGTTTGAGTAAACTCCGGGAATTGGTGATGGACAGGGAGGCCTGGTGCGCTGCAGTCCATGGGGTCGCAAAGAGTCAGACACGACTGAGCGACTGAACTGAACGAGGCAAAATCTAAGTTGAGATCAATGGCCAGATGATTGGTGCTTTGGGATGTATCATAGGGTTTTCTAAACTGTCGCATTGTGAACGCTTTCCCAAACCCACACTCATCTTGGGCACTCACTGCTCACACCAGGGGTGGCTGCAGTAGCCACCCAGCTAGCCTCTGCACCCTCAGCCCCGCTAGTCTGTTGTCCACCCGGCAGGTGGAGAGAGCCACCTGCAACCCACGTCACACCCAGGACCCTGCCATGGCTGCCCATCTCCCTCAGAACAAAAGCCGGCCTCCTGCCGGTAACCTCCGAGGTAACCTCCGAGGTCTGTGGCGGCCGCCCTCCAGTCTCTCTCGAGCTCCCTCCTCCCAAAGCACCCCCAACTCCCTCCTTTCCAGGTGAGGCTGGGTCTTTCCTCCTCCTGGAATGTTCTGTTCCTGGCTGTCTGGAAGGCTCACTTCGCCTGTCTGGGGTCTTTGCTCAGCTTGCACTTTCCCACTGGGGCTTTGAAGAAGTCAGGGTGACTCCTGCAAGTGGCATGTCCCTTCCAGGAATCCTGGAAGCTGGAACCCAGGGGCCGTTCCACACACGTCAGCTTCGGTGAGGAGGGAGGCTTTGAGCCCGGGTGAGCCCCGCCCCCCCACCGCCCCCACACATGCCCAGGGTGGATCCCACCTCGTGGCATCCCTACTGGGCTGCAACCCAGGGGACTGAGGTTGTGACCCCTGTCCTTCTAGAGGGACTCGGGGAGGTCCTCTGCGTCTGAGCAAGGGCTTGAGACTGGAGGGGACTACACGGTGGATAATCCTGAACTTCAAGCCTTCTCCAAAGTTTCTGTTCAGAACTGCCATACTCACAGCCCCGCCCGGCACTCCCTACTCTTGCCTGGCCCTGCCTCTGCCATGGCGTTGACTTCCTGGTTTATCATGTCACTTACTAATTTATTAACATTATTGTCTGTTATCGAATTCCCCCGTTAGAACGTGAATTCCACACAGACCGGCATTTTTGTGTTTCATTCCCTGTTTTATCCTAAGTGTCTGTAGCTTGCCAGATACGCAGTCAGGGTTCAGTAAATATTTGTGACAGGAATGCATGAATCAGGGTGATTTCAGAAGGAGCACAGAGACCTGGGCTCTGTTCTACTGATTCTCAAGACAGAGTACAGAATGGGGGAACCTAGGCCTGAGAGCCCACCGGTGGGTTATGGGTTAAACCCGTTTTCATAAAGATTTCCTTTAGATAAATGAATCTCATTTCCTTATAATGTCAGCAGTTTAGTTTTTATCTTGCTGGCATCTAGAAGTGGGAAGCCTGTGTGCTTTCTCGTCAGTAGTTGAATCAGGCCTCATTTGCTGAGTAATAATAATAACAGGGTGTGCTGATTTACCGCGTGCCAGGCTCCTGGGTAGGAACTTTGCAGGCTTAACCCAGGTACTCTTCCCAGCTCTGTAGGAGGGACTGCTACTGACTGTGTAGGACAGAAAGAAGTCCAGGTGGCAGCGAAAGCCCTGCCAGTGAGCTGGCAGCGGGGCCAGGGCTGTTCCGAAGGCTGCAGGGCCCCTGGCCCTGCTCCTCACCACCACCTCCCTGGGCAAGAGGAAGGACACGGTGTTCCTAGCAGGTCTTCCTTCTGCAGGACTGATGTGGTTCAGGCTCGGCTCTGTGGAGCACCGCCCCGAGCTGCTTAGAGGTGGAGCCACCCAACTTTCAGAAGTTGATACCAAAGTGGCCAAAAGGAAAAGCCCAGTTTTGCCACTGGCTGCCCTGGTGGGACAGAAGCCAGTGAGGCCTCTGAACTACTTACTGGAGAGTAAAAGAACCAACCTGTCAATGATCTCGTGAATCAGGGCACACCAGAACCCCTGTTAAGGTTCCATTTGGACAAAACATTGGCCACTGAGGTGCTTTTTTTTTTTTTTTTTCACCCTCAGGGCCGAGCAGATTACAGAACATACAAAGTGGAGGTGTAGAGGCATTTTCGAAGGAAAGTGTTAGATCTTGTGTTTGCTATGGTCAGGGTTGCATGGGAGCTTGTTGTCATTCCGCAGTGTGACAGCTCTGGTGTCAGTTTAGTCCCCTGGGAGATCCTCTTCCTGTGGGAATTCTCTCTTTTCAATCAGTCCCACCCCATGCCATCTCCCCCAGCAGTGGCCCAGTTATTTATTTTAACCAAGTTCATTATCTCAGTTAAACAATAACACCTGTTTGCCAAAGTTAACGGGGATAAGGAAGTGATGTCAGGTTCAACCACAGACGATTAATCAGTATAGGTACAAGATATCTTTGGTCATGTTTGAGTTGTTTTGTGCGGTTTGGGTTTGTTTTTATTGTGGTATATTTGACATATAACATTTTATTAGTTTTACATGTACAACCTTAATGACTCAATGTTTGTGTATATGGTGAAATGTACATATTGTGAAATGTAGCCTAGCTAACAGCCATCACTGCACAGAGTTACAAGTTGTTTTCCTCTTGTGATGAGAACTTTTCAGTTCGATTCCTTTCTCATCTTTCAAATATGCAATACAGTATTATTAACCGTAGTATTAATAACTATAGTTAATGCTGTACATTACATCCCGGGGACTTATTTATTTTATAACTGGAAGCTTGTACCTTTTGACTCCCTGCACCCATGCATCCCCACCCCCTCCTCCACGGGCTTTTTAATTAAGTGAGGAGGAAGCGGATGTGTGTGTGTGTGTTGGGCGGTGCTTACAAAGTAGGGAAGAAGTTGGGGACAACCAGGAGGGTGGTTGCTTCCTGAGTGACTGTGTGTTTCTTTACTGTGTCTGTGGTTCTTGTCAACAGTATTAATGTCATATTTTTAGCTCCTCTCTTTAGGATTTTGGCAGAAAGAATATGGCAGATTATGTGAGAAGAATTTCTAAATTCCACCAGAGCCCCAGCCGCAGAGAATAAAAGCCAAGTATAAAGAAGGATAAAGTGCTTTTATTTGCTTCTTAGTTATGAATTCATTGGGCCTTATAGGCCTAAAACGGTGGAGCATTTTTCTGTAAACGTTAAGCAAGCTACTAATTACTGACATTTAGTTAGACACAGCAATGCTCTGGCTTCACTAAGACAGTGAATCAGGCCACTCTTTGTTTTTTACAACTATGGTTTAAAATGTCTTAGAATCATATTTATACCCCCAACTCCTGAAGGCATTAATTAAGACACAACTGCTCAAAGACTAGCATTGTAAATCATGTCCCTATCCAGTGGGTCAAATCAGAGAATTATAGGGACTTGTACAGAATTTATGTCTAGTTTCCTCCACTTCTGAAACTCCTTTTATTTTGAAGGGGGACGTTAGGGAGAGAGAGAAAACTTTAGGGAAAAATGATTCTTGTAAGACGGAGCTACCGCTCATTATATTTTCAGGACATCATCAAATGTAGCCTCACTATCAAAAAAAATTTAAATGTCTGATAGCTGCAAGAAAAAAATCTGTATCTGTGTTCTTGCCGAAGTAGCTGTACTCTCTTAACAGCTATTATGTAAATGTTTTCCATGTGAGCGTCACTGAGCAGAGAGGCATGGGAAGGTACAGAAGCGAAGTCAGCAGTGGACTTGGGGGCATTTGAGGAGGCATGAAGGCAGCGTTTGAGAACCCCTGTGTCTCAAGCCATGATTGGATGCCATCAAGGACATCCTTGGGTCACTTCACAAAAATGGAATACGAATGTTAGCTTACATAAAAGTATTATATCAGTGCTAAATGTAGTATCAGTGATAGCAGTACAGTTTGCTGGTAGCATCCTGATTGCAGCCCAGGAAAAGAAAATCTGTCACCCCACAAGCTGGGTACACCCCAGAAGATGATAGAAGGTAGCAAGACTTTAAAACAAAAACCTCGTTCTTAACTGTCTAATGAGTACGCTATAACACCAGATATTGTCTACTATTATTCTAAAAAGTTAAACCATGAAAGCATTAAACACAGCGAACACAAGATTTGGTTTTCATCTTTATAAACTTTAGCATTTTAGCCTTTAGTGTCTCTTGGTGTGTGTTGATCACGTGGTAGCCATGAGGGGTCAGTTACGTCCATATCAGATTGCAGCCTGCGAGGATTTAAAGAGCTCAGTTTACATTCTTTTGAAAATGAGCTTTAATTGTGTGGTTTTCTAAAAAAACTTAACCTCTGAAGATACTAAGATCTTCCCGATGTCCTTCCCATTCTTTCATGTCTTTGCCTTTATTGACTGGAAGGTAGAAAATGTACAGTCAACTGGTGTATCCTCATCCATCAGACGTTTATTTCTATTATCAGTTTCTTTCCAAACAACTTAAATCAGAATCCAAAACCCCTCTAATTTTAAATTTCAAGTATTAATTACTTAATTGAGCTTTTCACATTTTTCGAATTTGTTTTCCCTTCTTTGCTTTGTCCTGCCTGTGGAGGCAGAAGCTTTGCTCCCATCCCCCGTGTAGCACGTATAGCAAGTGGGGCATGGACCGAGCCCCTCTTCTCCACTGTCCCCTCCCCGCCCAGCAGCAGGGGGATGCCAAGGCTGACTCTCACTGCCTTCATCTTTCTCATCTCAGAGACCTCCCGGCTGCATGCATGGTGCCAGTTTATAGGGTCTGTGAATCACAGCTGGCACTTGAGTGCCAGGACCTGTGAACCACAGTCGAGTTGGACTCTGTCAGCAGCAAGGGATGTGTTTCCTCAGGAAGAAGCTGGAACTGGGACAGCGCCGGTGACGGCAGCCGCTCTGGCCTCTGCCGTGAGCCGTCCGCATCTCCCATGACCCCGTTTCCCTCCCAGCCTGCTCCCTCTGCTTATTTTTAGTCTTTCTTCCCTGATAACTTGGTCTTCCACGGGGCTCTGGCTTACCCTGATGTCTTCTACTTTAACTTCTTATCAGACACTTCAGGGGTTTTTTGCAAGCTGCATTTGATGATGTCCTGAAAATATATTCTTGCTGGGAAAGCCCATGGACAGAGGAACCTGGCCGGCTACAGTCCAGTAGGGCTGCAAAGAGTCAGACACGACTGAGCAACTAAGCACGCAAGCACACACAACCTTGTTTTACGAGCAACCGGCTTTTATTCCTTTCATGCTTTTCTTTTAAAATTTACATGAGACTGGGTAAGGTGGAGTAGAAGAACATGTCCGATGGATCTCACTCGGCTCCTGCAGCCAGCCCCATCCCAGGTGCTGACCTGCTGAGGGACGCCTGCCTGGCAGGGGGAGGGTGGGGGGTGGTCAGTTGCCCACTAGGGAAACCCCTTCCGCAGGGCTGTTCTCTTCAGGAGAGGCATGTCCAAGGCAGACTTGGACAGCCCAGCACAAAGCACCTTGCTCCTCCCTACTCAGAGTTAACTGTTTACCGACTGAATTTACCCAGGTGAACTGCTGTCCTGACTCCATCTCTAAAGGGCCTAAGTGATGATGAAAGGTGACCTTGAAACCCAGTCAGAGATTCTCTCTTTGGGAGGCTGGTGGGTTTTGTTTGGTTTCCTTCAGATAGTGCCGGCTCTTGCTGTCGGTGATTTTGAAGTTGCCATCAGCTCCTCCAGCTTCCCCTGGGACCTGTGCCCTGGATACCTGCCTCTCCCAGGAGTTCTGTCATGAGTCACAAAAGCGTAACTATCAAGTGTCTCCTCCAGATCAGGCATTGTGGTTGGCCCTGAGAACACAAAGCAGACACAGCTCCTACCTTGTTGGAGTTTAATGGGAGTGCTCAGTTGCTTAGAGTCGTATCCGACTCTTTGCAGCCCCATGGACTGTAGCCCACTGGACTACTGTGTCCAGGAAATTTTCCAGGCAAGAATACCAGAGTGGGGTACCACTTCGTATTCCAGGGGAATCTTCCCATCCCAGGGATCTCCTGCATTGGCAGGCGGATTCTTTACCACTAGTGCCACCTGGGAAGCCTTCTAATAGGAGAAGCAGTCATTAAATAAATCACTCGATACCGCTCCAGTTGATGGGTGCTGTGTGGAGGGTGTTTGGGTCCTGTCACCTCCCCGCACGGCCACGTTTAAGCTGAGACCCGAAGGATGTTAGACTCAGTCACTCACAGGGGAAGGGGGAGGAGTTTCAGCAGAGGCAATGCAGCCCCCAATCACGCTCTGTGGTCATGTCTAGAACACTGCCTTGTTCCTGAGAATGTTGAGAGTGGCCATGCCTGGGCAGTTTTTTTTTTTTTTTTTTTAATATATTTATACAGTCATTTGCTTTACTTTTTAGATTCCACGTGTCAGTGATGACATAGACTATTTGTCTTTCTGTCTGTGAGCATTCTTAAATGATCTTCTCTACAGCAGGGACCTCCAACGCAGGGCTTATCACTCTCGTGTTCAGTCGCTCAGTTGTGTCTGACTCTTTGCGACCCCATAGACTGTAGCCCTCCAGGCTCCTCTCTTCATGGGATTCTCCAGGCAGGAACACTGGAGTGGGTTGCCATTTCCTTCTTCAGGGATCTTCCCGACCCAGGGATCGAACCCAGGTCTCCTGTGTCTTCTGAATTGCAGGTGAATTCTCCACCCACTGAGACATCGAGGAAGCACAGGGCTCATGGTAGGCACTTAGTAACTCTGTATCTAGTAATAAA
This sequence comes from Tragelaphus eurycerus, assembly GCA_935064755.1. Taxonomy (NCBI): domain Eukaryota; kingdom Metazoa; phylum Chordata; class Mammalia; order Artiodactyla; family Bovidae; genus Tragelaphus; species Tragelaphus eurycerus. The sequence goes on along the minus strand of CAKXYN010000121.1, from coordinate 256,790 downwards.
AGGGGTTGGTCATGGACAGTCTTTGAGCTACTTTCTATTAAACCTTCTTTATATTAAAATATGACACACAGCTCATGAAAGTATCTGCAGTGACTTGATTTGTTGACAGCAGCTTCCCCAGTGAGGCTGGCTGGAGGCCGCCCTTGGAGAAGGCTCTTTGCCAGGCCCTGCCTTCCCTGCTCTTCTCTGCACCGTGTTCCTTACCCTGTTGGCTTGGCCTGGAGTTAGAGAACCTGGTCAGTGGGACACGGAGTGTCCAGGAGTGTTTTATCTGGGCTTCTACAAAGATGAAGGCTCCTCGCAGCTTTGGTGAATCACAAAGCAGACCATCCACTATATTTGGGAGGGTCTTGTGCATAAGTGAGGTTTCCAGGTAATTAAAGGTGTGCATACTCAAACTTCTTCCGTCATACCTAATTTAAGCATTCTGATTTTCAGCATATTAGGCATTTCCCTGTATTTCTAGAAGAAAATTCTTTTTTTTCTCCTTTATAACAGGCATGTATATTAAAGGGTGTGTTGCCATCAATGCCTCTTGAGAGTGTGTATGACTTGGCACCTCTCGCTGATGACTTCCGGCACCTGAAGACAGACAGACAGAAATTTTATAGTCTTCCCTGTTTGCTACTTTGTAATTAGGAGATTTGTTGAAACTTGTTGCTTTTAGCTTGCCTGTATAACCCCTTGCCTTTTTCTCACCTCTTGGTCCCAGTAAAGTGTGAAGTTGGAAATAAAATGTAAAGTTGGAAACCACATAACCAGGTTTTATTTACTTGTTCCTGTATTTGTTTAAATAGTTGTTCCTTTACCAGATATATGTTCTGCCAAGTATTGTGCTAAGCGCAGAGCTTACAGAGCATAGAGTGATGAGTTCTTGCCCCCAAGAGCCAGGGGGTGGGGGGACTGCGGTGGAGAATTGGCCAGTGGGAGCACCTGCACCAGACTGAGCTGTTCAGAAGAAGAGGGCGTGGCTGGGCCTCAGCAGTGGCTCTGAATTTCTAAACCCGTGAAGTGTGTGAAGTTCAGTGCTTATACCTTGTGCTTTCTCTTTGGGCTGCAGAAGCCCTTTTCTATGTCTGTCAAGTTCTAGACAGTGAGAGCCTGTTTTAAGCTTGCCTTCAGGTAGATGAGGTCTTGCCAGACATCTGTGGTCTTTTAGTTTTTCCAGTTTCTGTCATTATTAGTGATGCTGCTGAATAACTTGGTTACTGTCTTAATCCCCAGGCTTCCCTGTCGTAAAGGCATATCTTTCTCCTGTTATAAGCAACTTATGGGATAACAACTTGACATGTGTTGCTATCTGCTTCTCCAAAAACCTCTCAGTGTCTTAGAGTCAGTTGATGAACTTCCCTGGATCAGTTAAGTGTACTGCAAAATGGTGATTTTTTTTTTCTATAGCATTTCTTTAGCAATTTCCTAGCTGTCAGTATTCTGTAAAGATCTTTAGATCTTTCCTCTCTACTCCCCTCATTGTGGACTAGATTTTTGTTTATTCAGTGCATTGTAATACAATTACAGCCATTCTTCTTTTTGGTTTGCAAAATGGTCGAAGTGTGGCTAGTTGGGAGCCCCTTCAGTCTGACCCCTGTCTCCTTAACCTTAATTCTTGAGCACATCCTTGCTCTTTGACATAAGATGTTCCACGCCCACCCCTGGAGTCAGCCGTATCTTAAGAAGCCCTTTTATTGCAGAGTAACATTTAGAAGCCAAGACTTGGGCACCAAGAGTGCTCATTGCTACAGAGATGTCATGGCTCCTAGAGTCTTTCAATGGCTGAAACTAGGATATTAAAAGAGGAAAAAATAGACATTTGCATCGATATTTCTCCTAAAGGATTACTTTGTTATAAGATCGGTATTAGAAATTCAATTATGATGATGCTTGGAGCTTATCAGAGAACCTTTCCTTCTTAAAAAAAAAAAAAAAAGAAGTTAAAATCCCTTTGTGTCTGCTCTTCTCATCTCTCTGGAGGGAGACAGGACAACTGCATTAATCTCATGTCACTTGAGGGAAAAACTGCTCAGAAGGGTTAAGTTGCCCAGGATGACTCATTTTATCGCATGCACTCTTCCCAAGTGTGTTTGTGCTTCTTCTGTGCTGGGAGGGATTTCCCAGGTGGCATAAGTGGTAAAGAACCCACCTGCCAGTGCAGAAGATGTAAGAGTCAAGGGTTCGATCCCTGGGTCGGGAAGATACCCTGGAGAAGGAAGTGGCAATCCACTCCAGGATTCCTGCCTGGAAAATCCCATGGACAGAAGAGCCTGGTGGGCTACCGTCCATAGGATCGCACAGAGTCAGACACAACCAGTGCAACTTAATCCACACACACTGCTGGGAAAGGGTAGCTGGCAGTTATCTCTTATGTGTTTTAGTTAATTCCTTTTGTTGTCATGGTTTTGCTGTCAACCGAAAAAGCATTTCTCATGTTGCCAGTGCTCATAATGTATTCTGGTTCCTTTCAGGTGCGGCTAAATCAAGTCCAGCATCTAAACCAGGATCCACACCTTCTCGTCCCTCATCAGCTAAAAGGGCCTCGTCCAGCGGCTCAGCATCCAAATCTGATAAAGACTTAGAAACGCAGGTCATACAGCTTAATGAACAGGTAACTCAGCATCCCCTGCCCGGTCTGTGGCAGCAGTGACGGGTGTGACGGCGAGATGAGCAGACCTGTCTGGGCCTGAGATAGGGGAGGGGAGGGAACCAGTGGCTTCAGTCGAGTCAGAATGAAAGGAACTAGAGGGGCAGATAAAAATCAGTGGCCCGTTGTCAATAAAAGATGTTAAGTCACCAGTCTCACAACTGCCCTTTGAAAGAACAGCTTCCCAGGTGGCTCAGTGGTAAAGAATCCCACCTGCCAAGCAGGGGATGTGGATTCAATCCTTGGGTTGGGAAGAACCCCTGGAGAAGGAAATGGCAACCCCCTCCAGTATTCTTGCTTGGGAAATCCTATGGACAGAGGAACCTGGCGGACTACAGTCTATAGGGTCGCAAAGAGTCAGACAGAACTGAGTGACTACCAACAACAGAAATACATTGAGACAGGAGGACAGATGAGGCGGCCTCAGGTAAATGCAAGCAGGCAGGTTAACCACCCCCCATCCACACCCCACAGACACACACCCCAGTGCTGTTAGGAGCTCCAGGCTGGACCGCGGCCACTTTGAGACAGTCTAGATTGTGTTACAGGCATCAAGGGTTAGTCTCCTCCCTCCCTCCTTTCTTTCAGCAACTATCAGTTAAAGCCTGTTCGATGTGACAGACCCTGTGTTTGATGCTGATCGTATAGTGGCAGCAAGACAGAGAACTTCCCTTTGCTTGCTGAACCTACAGACAGACAGACACACACCACCAGCTGTTTCACCAGCAAAAGCCAAACACCGAGCCCTTCCCACAAGAGTGAAAGTAGACAGGAGCACTGAACCCAGGAGCAGGGGGATCAGAAAGGCCACAGTGAATTAGGACTTTTCTTTTTTATCTAATATCCCTGGGATTGCAGTAATGTATCTCTGCTGTCTTTGAAATAGTCTAGATGAAAGCTTACATATGCTTCCTAACCAACAATGGCTAACTTTGCCTAAGTGTATTCATGGCTTAAGGGGCTTTTCAGATGGCGCTAGTGGTAAAGAACCCGCCTGCCAACTCAGGAGAGACACTGGTTCAATCCCTGGGTCAGGAAGATCCCATGGAGGAGGGCATGGCAACCCACTCCAGTATTCTTGCCTGGACAATCCCATGGACAGAGGAGCCTGGCAGGCTTCCGTCCATAGGGTCGCAAATATTTGGACATGACTGAAGCAACATAGCACAGCACAGCATGCATAGGTTAAAAGTTATGACGTACATCAGACTCTCACTGAGGGCACCCAAAGCCAGTGCTCTCTAGTAGTCTGGAGGGGTGGAGTTGGGAGGGAAGTGGTGGGGGGAGGGTGGGGACACATGTATGCCTGTGGCTGATTCATGTTGATGTAGGACAAAAATCATCATAGTATTGTAAAGTATATCCTCCAATTTAAAGAAAGAAAGAAGGGGGAAAAAAAAAAAAAAACTTACTCTAATCGCAAACTTCAAAACAAAAAAGTAACATGACAACTGGTAGCTCAGGACCCAGTGTAGAAAACACCCATCCTTGCCCTGAGTTGAAAGGACAGTCTTTTATCCCAGCTACCCTGACCCCTGGGCTTCCCTGGTTGCTCAGCTGGTAAAGAATCTGCCTGCAATGCTGGAGACCCTGGTTTGATTTCTGGGTTGGGAAGAGCCCCTGGAGAAGGGATAGGCTACCCATTCCAGTATTCTAGCCTGGAGAATCCCCATGGACAGGGAAGCCTGGTGGGCTACAGTCCATGGGATCCCAAAGAGCTGGACAGACTGAGCGACTAAGCACACAAGCACACCCCCACCGCTGGGACTGGAACCTTTATTCCAGGTCCTCTGGCTGTTCCCAGCCTCTCACTGAGCCAATCCCGGTGATTAATCTGATTCTTGATGAGCCAGCAAGAATCTGGAAACAGTTTTTGAGATAATTGTATATTTGCAAATAAGAACCTGGTTAAACAGCTAGCAGTTGCCTAACGAGGGAGTTTCTTTACAATTCTGAACACTTTAATGAAAAAGGTAAAACCTAAGTCATCCGGTGGGTAGGACTTTGGTTTCGAAACTGTGGAAAGTTCTAATTACCTGCTGATTCTCAGTTTGAGCCCTTATACCATGTTCCTAATGAGTTCTTCCAGGATAAGAGGTGGTTAGGCCAGCGCTAATTAGCCTGGGGCCACGTGCCTGAGGCTCTCTGCGAAGAGGGTCAGGCATGGGTCTGTAATACCTTAAATTTATACCCCTTTCTCCTTCAGTTCAGTTCAGTTGCTCAATTGTGTTCAACTCTGTGACACCATGAATCGCAGCACTCCAGGCCTCCCTGTCCATCACTAACTCCCGGAGTTCACTCAAACTCATGTCCATCGAGTCGGTGATGCCATCCAGCCATCTCATCCTCTATCGTCCCCTTCTCCTTCCCCTAATCCCTCCCAGCATCAGAGGCTTTTCCAATGAGTCAGCTCTTCGCATGACGTGGCCAAAGTACTGGAGTTTCAGCTTTAGCATCATTCCTTCCAAAGAACACCCAGGACTGATCTCCTTTAGAATGGACTGGTTGGATCTCCTTGCAGTCCAAGGGACTCCCAAGAGTCTTCTCCAACACCACAGTTCAAAAGCATCAATTCTTCGGCACTCAGCTTTCTTCACAGTCCAACTCTCACATCCATACATGACCACTGGAAAAACCATAGCCTTGACTAGATGGACCTTTGTTGGCAAAGTAATGTCTTTGCTTTTGAATATGCTATCTAGGTTGGTCATAACTTTCCTTCCAAGGAGTAAGCGTCTTTTAATTTCATGGCTGCAGTCACCATCTGCAGTGATTTTGGAGCCCCCAAAAATAAAGTCTGACATTGTTTCCACTGTTTCCCCATCTATTTCCCATGAAGTGATGGGACCAGATGCCATGATCTTAGTTTTCTGAATGTTGAACTTTAAGCCAACTTTTTCACTCTCCTCTTTCATTTTCATCAAGAGGCTTTTTAGTTCCTCTTCACTTTCTGCCATAAGGGTGGTGTCATCTGCATATCTGAGGTTATTGATATTTCTCCTGGCAATCTTGATTTCAGCTTGTGCTTCTTCCAGCCCAGTGTTTCTCATGATGTACTCTGCATATAAGTTAAATAAGAAGAGTGACAATATACAGCCTTAATGTACTCCTTTCCCTATTTGGAATCAATCTGTTGTTCCATGTCCAGTTCTAACTGTTGCTTCCTGACCTGCATATAGGTTTCTCAAGAGGCAGGTCAGGTGGTCTGGTATTCCCATCTCTTTTAGAATTTTCCACAGTTTATTGTAATCCACACAGTCAAAGGCTTTGGCATAGTCAATAAAGCAGAAATAGATGTTTTTCTGGAACTCTCTTGCTTTTTCCATGATCTAGCAGATGTTGGCAATTCGATCTCTCATTCCTCTGCCTTTTCTAAGACCAGCTTGAACATCAGGAAGTTCACGGTTCACGTATTGCTGAAGCCTGGCTTGGAGAATTTTGAGCATTACTTTACTAGTGTGTGAGATGAGTGCAATTGTGTGGTAGTTTGAGCATTCTTTGGCATTGCCTTTCTTTGGGATTGGAATGAAAACTGACCTTTTCCAATCCTGTGGCCACTGCTGAGTTTTCCAAATTTGCTGGCATATTGAGTGCAGCACTTTCATAACATCATCTTTTAGGGTTTGAAATAGCTCCACTGGAATGCCATCACCTCCACTAGCTTTGTTTGTAGTGATGCTTCCTAAGGCCCACTTGACTTCACATTCTAGGATGTCTGGCTCTAGGTCAGTGAGCACACCATCGTGATTATATGGGTCTTGAAGCTCTTTTTTGTATAGTTCTTCTGTGTATTCTTGCCACCTCTTCTTAATATCTTCTGCTTCTGTTAGGTCCATTCCATTTCTGTCCTTTATTGAGCCCATCTTTGCATGAAATGTTCCCTTGGTATCTCTAATTTTCTTGAAGAGATCTCTAGTCTTTCCCATTCTCTTGTTTTCCTCTATTTCTTTGCATTGATTGCTGAGGAAGGCTTTCTTATCTCTCCTTGCTATTCTCTGGAACTCTGCATTCAGATGCTTATATTCAGATCCTTTTCTCCTTTGCTTTTCAATTCTCTTCTTTTCACAGCTATTTGTAAGGCCTCCTCAGACAGCCATTTTGCTATTTTGCATTTCTTTTCCATGGGGATGGTCTTGATCCCTGTCTCCTGTACAGTGTCACTACCTCCGTCCATAGTTCATCAGGCACTGTCAATCAGATCTAGTCCCTTAAATCTATTTCTCACTTCTACTGTATAATCATAAGGGATTTGATTTAGGTCATACCTGAATGTTCTAGTGGTTTTCCCACTTTCTTCAATTTAAGTCTGAATTTGGCAATAAGGACCTCATGATCTGAGCCACAGTCAACTCCCCGTCTTGTTTTTGTTGACTGTATAGAGCTTCTCCATCTTTGGCTGCAAATAATATAATCAATCTGATTTTGGTGTTGACCATCTGGTGATGTCCATGTGTAGAGTCTTCTCTTGTGTTGTTGGAAGAGGGTGTTTGCTATGACCACCAGTGTGTTCTCTTGTCAAAACTCTATTAGCCTTTGCCCTGCTTCATTCTGTACTCCAAGGGCAAATTTGCCTGTTACCCCAGGTGTTTCTTGACTTCCTACTTTTGCATTCCAGTCCCCTATAATGAAAAGGACATCTTTTTTGGGTGTAAGTTCCAAAAGATCTTGTAGGTCTTCATAGAACTGTTCAACCTTTCTCCTTAGAAACTCAGATTCTCTAAATAGCTTCATTATCTCATGCTTCTTCATCATCATCTACCTCTACCACACCTAGGTTCCCAACCCTCTAACCCAAAGTAGAACCGCCTGGGAACCTTGGATCCCACCTGCCCCTCTGGCTGTACAGCCTGCACCTACCAGCCCCACTTCCTCTCCTGGGGCTGGTTCTAGGCTCCCAAGAGCTCACCCAGAGCCCCGGCGCCCTGAGGGCCCATGCTGTCTGCAATGCTTCAGCTAAACCATGCATGCTCAGTCACTAAATCGTGTCTAGCTCTTTTGCAACTCCATAGACTATAGCCCACCAGCCTCCTCTGTCCATGGGATTTCCCAAGCAAGAATACAGGAGTGGGTAGCCATTTCCTGCTCTAGGGGATCTTCCTGATCCAGAGGTCAAACCCACATTTCCTGCATTGGCAGGTGGATTCTTTACCACTGAGCCACCAGGGAAACTAAACTGTCCTTCTATTCATAACACCACTCTCAAGAAGACAGAACAGAGAGAAGTACGTTTCAGTGGTCTTCCTCCCCCTGGCTGTAATTCCTCCATTACTTCAAAGGCCTCACCCCTGGGCTGCCCCCAGTGCCCACACGTGGAGGAGCATTGTGTCCGTACGTCCATCTGTCCCTGTACCTCCGTCTGTCCCCCGGTGGGAAGGTTGGATACCTCCTACCTTGTGAACCTTCATTCACCAACTGCTTACTGAGCACCTCCTCCAGCTGTACTTCCAAGGCTGTGTTAGTGCTCCCTCCATTTTCTGTCCCCAAAGCCTACAAGGTGCCCCCCACCCGAAGCTGGTAGGGGAGCCTCACACAGGCATCACTGTGTTGGAACTGAGGACAGGAAGACAAGGAAGGGCCGAGTGACAGTGCCCAAGCCAAAGAGTGAATAGCAGTGGTAATAGACAAGGTGACAAGTGCCATGGACTTTAAGAATTCTCACATCCTTGGTCTCGTGCCTTGATGGCGGGCAGTCTCCCATGACGTGCTCTGAAAGCACCGCTGTGCCAGACAGTGTCAGTGATAGAAGTGAATCAGGGGAGGAAAAGACATGACTGAAATAATCAGGGGCTGCAGGGCGGGGTCCCGGCCATGCTTGGGGACCACACGGTGAGGAGAGTGGGCCTGGTTAGCCCTTGCAGACCCTGTCTGTGGCCCAGACAGGAAAGCTGGGCAGATCTGCAGTGTGTGGACACCGGGGTGGTGGAGAATCGGGAAAAGAGAACTTGACTCTCCTCCAGGCTGCATCCCTAGCATTTACCCCTCTACCGTTCAGGCTCCTGCTCTGACACATTGGAGTGGGACTGTGAAAATGGCATCCCCTTCGCCAACTGATCTTTCACCGGGTAATTTAGCTCCTGTTGTTTTTACCAGGGAATGTTTATAGGTGCACATATTACTTGATGCACCTGGAATAGCTGCACAGGCCGACCTGGGCTGGGTGTTTCTACTGAGCCTCAGCTCTTGATTCACTGCACACACCACACCAGACAAGAGGCAGACAAGCCTGTGGTTCCCATGGGGTAGAGGCATCCAGAGACCTCTCTTGCCTGGTCCAGGGAAGGGGACCTGGCAGTCAGCAGATTCCTGAACTCCACAGCCCCGTCCATTGACACCAGTGCAGGCTTGAGACGGACCTGTGGTCACGTCTGGGGAGGAGGATGCCAGAGTCAAGAGGGTTTCCTTTTTTTTCTGGAATTCAGGCAACTGGGTTACGTTCAGTTTTTACAAATGTCCATGGACAGAGGAGCCTGGCAGGCCACACTCCATGGGGTCACAAAGAGTCGGACACGACTGAGCACAAGCCACAAAGCCATGATGTTATCGGAAAGAAGAGTTACAGTCAGAAGCTGATGATCCTCCATTGCCTTTTTGGTTTTTGTTATTTATTTATTTGGCTGCACTGGGTGTTCATTGCCGCGTGCAGGATCTTTAGTTGCAGCATTTAAACTCTTAGTTGTAGCCTGTGCGACCTAGTTCCCTGACCAGGGATCGAACTCTGGCCCCCTGCATTGGGAGCATGGAGTGTTAGCCACTGGACCCACCAGGGAAGTCCCTCCTCTGCTTTGTGAGCAGCTGCGTGAGGCCATCAGTGGGGTTAACTCTGAGGAAGACCCCTACCCTTGAGTCTTGCTGGATGGATTTAGATTTGCCAGGTGCATGAGGAGAGGGCCACTGCATGTGCTGAGTATCTGTTTCAATGAATCAGTAACTCCAGATAGCTAAATAGCACATGCAAAGGCCTGGTGTTACTAGAAACAGAGAGATTTCCACTCCAAATATTATCTTTGGAAACCTGTTAAGGGTGATTCTTCATATACTGAGAGAGAGGTTACACCTGAGGAGGACCGTGAAGGACCTAGTTTACTTCTACAGATGTTCTTTGCATAAATGTATAACTGCTCAAAGGGTTTAAAAAAAATTGAGGGATTCTCCGAGAATAGGAAGGGATGATGGTTTGGGCCTGTGTGGGGTTGCTGGCCCTACAGCCTGGAATTTGAGACCAGGTCTGTCTACACGCCCTTCCGGGTTTCTTCAGCCCAGGTGATGGCTCTGTCAGACTCAGCCTTATAACTTGCCCCCTTCCCTTTACCAGTGTGAGAAGCTGGGAGGCCCCTGAACCAGCACCAAGGGAGAAAAAAGGAAATGGGGACTGTTCTGCTGAGGGAATGGGGCTTCCACACTATCACCTTTCCTGTGATGAGTTCGAGGCGAGACCTGGAGGAATTGAGGCAGATCCACTCAGCTGCTGTTAGTCTGACCCAGTTTTCCCTGTGCAGCCAAGCCCCTGGCTCCCTGTAGAAGCATTTGTCCAGTTTGGGTCAGGAGCTAGGGCTCCAAAGCTGAGGGCAGCTCTCCATGCAAGTGATGTGGAGAAAGAAAGGAGGGTCCACAGCTGCCCCCGCTGCTGCCCACTTCCCATGCCCTCTCATCCCCCTCCCTGTAGAGGACCAACGAGTTGCGGGGGAAGGTGTGCCCGAGCCCACGTCAGTGGGAAAGGAAAGCTGACTCGGAGCCCAGGTGGAACTGTCTCCTGACGAAGGATCCCCAGGCCTGAGCTTATTACAGACGCTCAGCTGACAGGAGTGACAGACGAGCTGCTGCCCTTGGGTTCCCGGCCCCAGGCTCGGGCTCCAAAAGCAGCCCCTTGTCTCTCTCCCTGGACTTGCCCATCCGTTACTGTTGCACATCTGTCATTTTTGCATGTCTGTCTTTTCACGTTTCGCATCCTTACACGCAGGCATGCTTGGTCACTTATTTCTTAATGATGTATTTTTTGAGGGTTTTCTTTTCCACCTTCCCCACCCTCGCCAGGTACATTCGTTAAAACTTGCCCTCGAAGGCGTGGAAAAAGAAAGAGATTTCTACTTCGGAAAGTTGAGAGAGATTGAGCTCCTGTGCCAGGAACACGGGCAGGAAAACGACGACCTTGTGCAGCGACTAATGGAAGTCCTCTACGCTTCGGATGAACACGTGAGTGTGAGCAGAGCGCAGATGCTTGTGGTCTAGAGTGATGCTCTTGGTCAGGGCGCAGTGATGGCTGTACCTTCAAAGACTGCCCCGGGGGCCTCAGTGAGCTCAGCTGGGGCACGCGATGTTCCCAGAGGGTTCAGCACGACCCTCATCCGCTGACCCTGCCAAGGGGACTTGCATTCCTAAATCCCTGAAGAGAGGCGTGGACATCACCAGTTGTGGGGTGTGGGGCCTTGGGTTGAGAGAAACAGGCTTGCACAGCCTCAAGTGGTTTTCAGCTCCCTGAACAAATGAGCAGTAAGAGTGTGTGTAGAGATTCTTCTTTCTTCATGACGGAGCAGGGCGTGGTAAAAGGAAACAATAATGTAGATGATGCTCTTCCCGTCCCCATCAGCCCCACAGCTGCCTGGTTTTGCCTTCCTGGCTGGTTGTCTTGGTTACTCATCGCCCGCACAGAGTAGCATCGTGGGACAGCCTTCTGTGGGCAGATACTCCCAGACAGCCTCCTTCGCGAGGAGGCCTGGGGTTGCTCCCCATGAGTCAATGTGCTGAGGGAGTACCTGGGCGGTGGCTCCATCCCGGGGATGGAAAGCAGGCATGTGAAGCAGCGGAGGAGCGGGAGTCTTGGGAACAAGGCAGGGAAGGGGCAGGATGAACACCAGAGCCCAGGGCAGGAGAAGCGCCCCCGGCAGCGGGACTGGGAGCAGAGTGGGGCTTCACCTTCTGGAGGGCAGCGGCTTAGACGGCAGGGGAGCCGGACCCCCCGGGGGGCAGCATGGACTGCAGGGGAGCCATGCCCCCTGGGGGCGCTGTGCGGGGCTGGGAAGCCGGGCCCCCGGGGCAGTGTGGACGGCAGGGGAGCTGGGCCCCCTGGGTGCCGTGGACAACAGGGGAGCCAGGCGGGTGGTAGGGGTCCTTCTGCCAGTGTCTCTGCACCACCCAGAGTGGCGTTTCCATGACGTTCTGTGTGTATAGACTGCTTTGTCATCCGTCAGGCACTAGATGAATTGTGGTTATTGTCTTCATAAGCTTGTTTGAGGCAGAACGATGAGGTCTGTGTGGTTCCGTGAGCCAGAGTGAACCGCGCTGCTGCCTGCTCACGGGAGCAGGGCATCTTGCAGGATGGAACCTTCCCACCATGCTGCCAGCAGGAGGAAAAGCCTTCTGCTCCTAACCTCCAGCCATATCTTATCCCAAGAAGCAGTCCTTGTGTAAGAGCACCAACACGCAAACTCCAAATGAAGGGTTGGCAGGGCCTCTGACTTCCTGGCTAATGATATGAGGGCTGGCCGTGGGCAGGAGCTCTTGGCTCAGGGGAGAGAGTTCAGGGGTGTCTTCCTCCATGACTACACACTCAGCTTCTGTTAGACCATTTCTGCCACCACCACCTCCCCTGCATACACACCAGCACCAGCTTGCTGAGGTCTGGCTTCAGTGAGCCATTCTGCAGAGTATAGGCAATGAACACACACCCTGCCTCCCCACAAAGAAGTAATATTTCAACACATCATCAGTTATTGGGACTAATGGGTTTATTAGCAAGGCCTTTCCACAGACTCTTGGGATGGGATATGAGGGGGAAGAGCCAAGGGCTTTACATGTGTCAGCTCCTTTAATTCTCCAGAGAATTAAGTAGATGCAGGTGTTCTCCCATTTTACAGATGAGAGAAACTAAGGCGGCAGAGAGATTAAAGAACATTCCCAAGCAAATAAGGATCATAATTTGCTTTTGAACTCGAGCACTGGGTTCATGCCCTCCCTTCTGCAAGCCTGAGCCACCTTTTAAACGGGGAATATTTTAAATAGGAACGCCTTTTAAATAGGAACAGTTGTGATAGCTGACATTGCACATTTAGCACATGCTAAATACTACATTCGTTTTCTAAATACATTTCTCACCACATCCTTTTACATCGTGTGAATACTATTACTTACCTCTGCATCACAGATATAAAATTACTTGTCCAGTGATCCACCCTTAAGATGCTCCATCACTACCCAGGTTTCTCCAACTCAAAGCCCCCAGATCTTAAGGATTGTGTTCCCACTTCTCAGTATATTGGGTGCCGTGAGCAAGGGCAAAAGTAAAGGCGGTACCACGTAGGAGAACTACAGGATAGACTTTGCTGCTGCTGCTAAGTCACTTCAGTCGTGTCTGACTCTATGTGACCCCATAGACGGCAGCCCACCAGGCTCCCCTGTCCCCGAGATTCTCCAGGCAAGAACACTGGAGTGGGTTGCCATTTCCTTCTCCAGTGCATGAAAGTGAAAAGGGAAAAGGAAGTCGCTCAGTCGTGTCCGACTCTTAGCGACCCCATGGACTGCACCCTACCAGGCTCCTCCATCCGTGGGATTTTCCAGGCAAGAGTACTGGAGTGGGGTGCCATCGCCTTCTCCGAGACTTTGTCTAATTGACAGTACTGAGTTGCCCGTGTTCTATATGTGAAGCAGGAATTAGTCAAGGTCCTCCCTGGGCTTTTTCAAACAACTCCCATCATCTCATTTTGTTGTTTGGCACCTTCAAAAGTATCATTCTGGCCTCTGGGCTTCCTGTTAATTCAGCATCACCAGACCCACCTTTGTTGTTCTGGCTGAGATGATGCTGATGTCGTCAGAGAGGGAGAAACGTGGTCAGGAGGAGAGAGAGACAGTGGCCTGGCTGCCGGGTGTGTGCTGGGGAGCATCCGAAGTCCAGGAAGAGATTTAGAGGCAGTAACCAGGCTGCTGGAATCTAGAAGATAGACAACACAAACTACGTGTGTGGGTGACCAGAGCAAAACCTTCAAACCCAGTTGCTGCCTTCATTTTTCTCGTTCCAGGATAACTTCTCATGCAACTCTGGGTCTGGACAGCTCCAAAAGAAACACTTCAGGCTATGCTGAGTTTTCCATAGAGGATCAGCTGGAATATGCCAGGTGTCCTTGTTTAAAATGTGACAGGACCCATTTTTTTTAAAACTTTGATTTCTGTATAGAAAGATAGGGGTGACTACTGTGTGCGCGGACACTGCAGGGTACTTTCCTTACTGCACACACGTATACACGTGACACTTCCTAGCAGTGGACGGGGAGGGGCTCAGGAGTGGTCATCCTACTCTGCTCCCTGCTTGTCTTCCTAGAGGTTCACAGAACCATCCTAGACACCCTAGACCCACCGAGGTTTGCCTGCCTCCCTGAGCATAACGAATCCTGTTTTTGTGGCCACCTCCCAGCTTATCCAGGTTCTACCATTAAGGGAGTGAGCCTTTAAAAAGCATCCACTTGGGCTTCCCTGGTGGCTCAGCGGTACAGAAATCCACCTGTCAATGCAGGAGACGTGGGTTTGATCCCTGATCTGGGAAGACCCCACATGTCTCAGTGCAACTAAGCCCGTGCATCCAACTATTGAGCCTGTGCTCTAGAGCCCCTGCTCCACAGCAAGAGAAGTCGCCGCTATGAGCAGCCTGTGCACCTCAACTAGGGAGCCTGCACATAGCAGCAAAGTCCCAGTGCAGTCAAAAACAAATTTTTTTTTTTTTTTTAAAAAAAAAAAAAAAAAAAAAGCTTCCACCCTTGCCCAGGAAAGGTGTCAGTTGGGGAACAGTGTGCTCAGCAACTTCAAACGCAGTTGCTGCCTTAATTTTTCTCGTTCCAGGATAACTTGTTATGCAACTCTGGGTCTGGGCAGCTCCAAAAGAAACATTTCAGGCTATGCTGCTGAGTGTTCTAAAGAGGATCCACTGGAATATGCCAGGCACCCTTGTTTAGAATGTGACAGTATACTGCACCCGCCCCGAAAGCTCCAGAAGCCTCCTTTTCCCCCCACTGTGCTTCACCCTGACAGTGCCTCCTGTTTTCAGGCCATTGACACACTTCAGTCCTGGCTGGACATGCAACCATGATGCATATGGTGCCTGGGAAAAAATACCAGCACTTTATTCCTGTCGCCGCTGGCCTGACTTCTGTGCACCTCCAAGAGGCAGAGATTTCTGGTTGCCTTCCTCCTGGAAGTGGGAGAGGTGCTGAGGAATCCGAGGCTGTGCCAAGGGTCTGCTCGGCAGTTAACCACGGCCGAACCCTGCGTCGGCACTGCAGGCGGAGAGGTCTCCTCCCTCAGTCTTTATTTCACCTTGGCTGGTCTTTGACTCTTATAGTCAGCCAATCCTAGAATAACATGTTTGGAAGATGTAGACATGCAGATGAGTTTGGAGTGTAAAAGTAAACAGAGGCAGTTCACTTTGCAGTGGCAGAAACCTCAGGGAAGTTTCCAGAGCAGATGGCCAGCTCGCTGTCCAGTTCCTGTCTTGATGATTCTCATCATCTTTAATACTTGGCTTGGGGCCACAAGTGTCTGGGCTTAGTCCTTGCGTAGCTGCTGCCCTGCGCTTCTGTCAGCAGAGGGTCACCTGCTAATACAGAGGCGCGTGTTTCCTGCGGTCCTGTCCCGGAAGCCACTTTGGGTGGAATGGCTTAAGCTACCTCCCCAGCTCTGCCCACGTCTTTTGGATTCAGCCTGCATTTCTGTCCCTGGACGCAGCATTGGGTGTGTAGAAGGCAGACACAGCCCCTGCCTTTGCAGAGCTTGCCGCCTTGGCGAGAGGGAGAGAGAGAGAGAACGCGGACACCGCCGACTGGAATATGTCAGGCTGTGATAAATGCGGTGATGGAGACATAAATAAACTTGTGTGGGGCACACATAAAGACAGCCTGGAGGGACAGGCCAGGACTTCACAGAGAAGATGACATTTGTGTTGGATGTTGAAAGATGACAAGGAATGTGACCAGTTGCAGAGCTCAGGACGGGGGAGTGCTTTTTCTGCAGAGGAAACAGCACGAACAAAGTGGGGAAAGAACAGCCGGATGCACTGATGTAGGAGTGGCGGATGAGCCTCCATCTAGGAAGGTGGGAGCCGCCCCCACTCTCCCGCCCACAGTAGCCCCAAGCCCCCTCCAGGGCTGACTTGCGGCTGGCTTCTCCTCCTGTTGAGCGTTGAAAGAATGAGGAACTCCAGAGCAGCCGCTGACAGCTAATCATTTAGGAAGCGGTGATGGACTGACATCCAAATATTAGACTTAATTAAGCAGGTGGTGCCCCAGTGCTTGAGTCACGTGTTTGACCTTGGTTTCACCTGGCCGCCTCCTCGCCTGTGCGTTTGAGTTCCTCCCTCTTACATGGAGCAGAAGAGAAAGATCATCTTTGAGCATGAGCCCCTCCATGGCACAGCGGGCTGGAAGCTCCCCATGGTGACGTGTGACGGGTGTGATCTGCCAGGCCTTCAGGGCACCTTCATTTGCACCCTAGGCATTAGCAGTCCATTGGTAGTGCAGGACGTTTGCTCTTTACACCCGCATTACCCAGTAAGAAGAGTGCTCTGGGGTCCGAGGCTCCTGCCCATGAGATGTGTGACCTCACAGGGGCGCCCCGTGAGTGAGGGGCTGCCCTCAGCCAGCTGGAGACCCAAGGCCTAGGCCGGGACACCACACCTACCCCCTTGCTCAGCAAGTGTGGAAAGCAGGCCTGGGGAGGGGCCTAATCCAATGAGTGGGTTTCTGGGCCCGCCACTGGTGTGACAGGCCCACGATTCCTTGAATCCACTTCTTCTGACTTCCAGACTGGGATTAAATCCGTCATCCCACAGTTGAGGGATTAAATCCGTCATCCCACAGTTGACTCCCAGTCCTGGTGTGAGCAGACAGGATTTTCTGTAAACTGTCAAATAGAGCCTCATTTCTGCGATCTTCCCACCAACTGCCTAACATTCACAAAGTTGTGTAAGAAAAGCACACTTGAAACCAGCTGAAGTCTGGGTGATGTGATATGGAAGCAGCTAACTCTTTAAAGTTAGGGTGATGAATCAAACAAGATCTCTAACCTCTGGGGGACTCAGAGGCTCAGAGTCCAGCTGGAGACGTCAAGTAGAGTCAGCTTGAGTCTGCAAGTCAGCCTTGTAGCCAGACAGTGGAGGCAAACACTCAGATACAGACACACCCAGAGAGCTGCAGTGTGCACCCTCATGGAAGCATGAGTCATGGATGTAAAGCTCAGAGGAGTGACCTGTTCTGGGGTGAAGGCAGTAAGAGAGGTGTGGGGAGGAGTGTGCAGCAGAGCAGACATGGGGGTCCCTGGCCCACCATCCCCGGTCACCTCCCAGGAGCAGGACTTCCCTTCTTTGCTCCTGGACTGGAGGCGGCCAGTGGCTCCTCCTCCCTATCTGAACCTAGCAGGGGTGCTCTTCTGCTCCTGGGAGGGTGGGAGGGCACCTCTGTCCGTGAAGCCCTAACTGTGCAGAACTGGGGAGTACAGAGGCATGAGGAGCATGCTTCCGGACTGGCCTGGGGAGGAACTGGCAGAGCCTGGAGTAAAGGAGGGCTCGGGGCTCAGAGGTCAAAGGACATGGTGGTTAAGGGATTAAGGAGCGAGGGGTCCTGAAAGACAGCAGATGTGGGCAGAGAGGAGGATGGGGGTCTTCACGCTTCAGAGGTGGAGCCGTGTTGGGTATGATGATAGGTGTGATTGTAGGGAGACCGAATATTTCATGTGTATCTTGACCGCAGTCCAGCCAGGGATGGTGCTAGATTTGAACCTAAGTCTTCAGTATGACGTCATTTTCTCCTCTTGTTGTAGAAAAGACTTTTTAAAAAATCTTTTTACTTCTAAAATATATTCCAATGAGTTTTCTCCTTCCAAAAAAAAAAATAATCACAGCTCACACTTCTGTGCCAAACACTGTTCTAGGCACTTTACCTATGCTAACTCAGAGCCCTCTGTCGAATTCAGTGACTCCATTGATTCACTGATCAATGACACTCATTGAAAACTCTGTTCAATGGGCACTTTTGGCCTGTCGCCCATTTTTACAGAGGAGAAAACCAAGGCACCCGGCAGTTAAGTCACCCAAAGTCACTCAGCTTGTAAATAATGGATCTGGGATATGAACTCCAGGTCCATGCGTATAACCTTGACATTAATGCTGCCTCTCAGAAGATAAGTGGCACGTGACCTTGGTTGATAGTCTGGGTCATCTGTTGTGGCACCCTCTCTGATGTCCTCCTCCTGACACATGTGCACAAGAGTTGTACACACATGTGTGGTCTCACACAGATGGATGAGGCCCTGTCCCAACTTCTGGAGCTTCAGGATCCACAAGGCTCAAGACAAGCAAGATTACAAATCAAACTTTTACAGCCAAGGCATAAGCAAAATGTTGCAGGAAGAGGGAAAGAGAATCCTGGCTCTGGGGTCTGGGGACATGATCCTGCTGTATTTGAGTTGGATCTTGAGAGAGATGTCCTGGGCTAAAGGGAATAGGGCCAGACAGGAAGGAAGTGTGCAAAGTGTGAGAACACGAGTGTGTCTGTGGGTGCTCCTGACTGCACTGCAAAGCGCTGTGCATTCTGGAGGCAGCAGTTGTACTTGTTGATCAGCAGCACTCCCTCTGTTTGAATAACAAAGAGCTGATTATTATTTGAGAAGTCAGAAAATTAAAAGATTTACAGGTGTGATTGACCAAGGTTGGTATTCCCCTGGGTTGGTGTTCACAATGTATTTCCCTGGGTTAAAGGCAAGTAGTAAATAGGTCCTTTGGAACCAAGTGGAGGAACACCTCAACCATCAAAAGTAAGCAAAAAATGCCTCACGTACCCAAAATAGATGGCCGGAAGGAGCTCAACTCCTGCGCTCCCTTAATGGAGAAACCGCCTAGCTGGGGGCAGCCCGGAACTGTGGCCGTCACCCTTTTCTTTACCTAACCACTCTTGACAAGCTGCTTCTGCACATCAGAGAAGTAACAGGTTATAACAAAGGGTCTGCTTCAAGCAGACATGCTACCAGGTGAGGAGGAAGACAGAGCAGGGCAGGAGACAGGAAGCCCTCAGTCACCCTTGGGGTCCTGGGACTCAGCACCCTGCCACGGCAGGCTCACCCCCTGCTTATCATAACACTCCTGGGTCCTTAGGTTTACTCTCTTACGGAAGGTGGGAAAGTATGTCATACGTTCTGTGAGGCTGTGCTTCCAAAGTGAATAGAAGGAAAATGCGGTGTGCAAAGCCTGCTGGCTGTGTTCTACAAGGATCCGATCTTTGAAGGGGCAGGGGATGGCAAGGCGTCCCTCTGAGTGTCTTGGCTCCTGGGAGCAGGGAGGCTCCGTGTGGCTCGCGCCATGGAGACGCCATGCCGCCCAGTCACAGCGGGGCCGGGGACACGGTGGGGCCGCCAGCCGTCAGCGCCATCAGTTGAAACCTCCTCCTGGCCCCTCTCCCCTCCCCCGCAGGAGGGCCACCCGGAGGAGCCGGAAGCAGAGGAGCAAGTCCACGAACAGCAGCCCCAGCAGCAGGAAGAGTACTGAACCGTCCCAGCAGCTCTCCACACTTCCGTTTTGGTGGGAACCTCTCTTCCGGAGAATTGGAACACGTGTGGCCTCAAGCTCATCAGAAACCAGTTGTTCCCAGTCTACTGTTACATCATCGCGCCAGCGCCCACGCCAGCACCGCCCTCGGTTCCCATTTCCTTTGCCAAGACACACTAGCAGCGGCCATGGGCGGCCTCCCCAAGACATCCCGGGGGCCACACCCCTTCACCTTCCCCACTTGGCTGCTTGAGATTGGTTCTGCTCTTTGCATTTCTTTCCAGAACAACTCCCCAACCCTACCACCACCACCACCACCACCACCACCGTTCCCTTTTTATCCTGGTGTGAAACAATGGTAGTTTGATATATGGTATTTATATTGGCATTTCTCAACCCAGTGTCACTAGATGTCACACACATTTGTGGTGCTTTGATGTTTGCAAGTCTAACCTCTGTGAACATAAATTTGGTCAAATAATAAATTGGAACAAAGGGAAAGCGATAACTTGATATGAAAGCCATATGACAGTGACTTGTTTCATGGGGAAAAACACAGAGTCAGTTTCTCCCTCCACTCACAAAACTAAAGGGAAGAAAAAAGGAATCAAAACTGCAGGGCCTAGCAGTGTTCATCCATCAGCATGTTAGACAGCCACACAGTATGTTGTTAGTTTTGGAAGACATTCACTCAAGGAGAACACCATCAAGACTTGGCCCTCCTACTGCGTGCCCCTCCCCCTGCCCCCACCCAGGTTCTCATGCTGTTTTCTTTCTCAGGGTCCTCTTTGGTGGGCAGCCACTCTCCCCAAAAGCTGTCATCGGGGGTCTGCAGTCAGAGGAGGTCTGCACAGGCACAGGTCCTTCCTGCCTCTTCGTGTGGGTTTTAGCCCCAACCCTGTCATCCATGCTAGGGGGTTCCTCCTAAAGAATGACTTCAGGGTGTGCAGCCCTGGGCGTGCCACACACTTGCTGGAAGGCCTGGAGTGACGACCTTATGATAGGAGTGTAAGCCCAAGGGAGAACCCTGCTTCTGAAGTCTGGTGTTGACACTGGAAAGACAGCACAGAAAAATCTGACTCCCAATGCCTTCTGGAATAAGGAATTCCCCCTCTTCAGAACGATGGCCCTCCTTGTCATTGACCTTCGCTAAACCATGGCAATTCATAAATAGAGGAAACATGAATGAATTAAAAGCATTCCTTATTTTTTTTAAACTAATATTTGCACATTTTCTTAGTATCTTTCCAAATCTTTGCCTCCCCCGACCCCCCAACTGCCCCTTTGAAAGATGGTTTCCTTCCCTGGATCATTCATTTCACTTGGTTTCTAACTTTAGATTTTCTTTCACTTGTTATTTGACTTAGCAGGTGCAACAAAAAACAAACAAGTGTGCCCCCCCTACTTTCTTCTTAACTGAAAAAGCTTCAAATAAATTTCTGAATTATGTCTCATAAAGCTTTGACATTTCTTTATTAACTGATGAAATACGAATTCTAAATTCTAGCTTTGAAGCTTTCCACCAAAAGGAGTCTTCTCAGATCTTTGGCGGCAGAGTGGTATTTATCGAGTTACACGTGAAAAGGATTGCTTGTATTTTTGAGGTTGTTGCAGGATACTGCAGAAGTGGACAGCTGTTCCGTGGGGCTTGGTCTCCCTTTCTTCTCTCTCCCTGCTTGCTCTGCGCCTCGGCGACAGCCCGTTTCTCTCAGGCTGGAATCCGGCCTGGCTCTCTGCGGTGACGTCCTCCCACACCTGGTCGCAGGGCGTGGTCGTGCTATACGCAGCTTCGTGCTTCACGGCGTGTCCCCTCCCAAGCCTGTCGCAGTCACTGAGTTTCCTTCTTTTCAGACAGCTCTGGTGAAGAGGCACAATAAGTAGTTCTGTGCAGGTGACACTTCAGTGGTTCCCGGGCAGTTCTTTGATTGCCCTGGACACGTCAGTAACACCCGGTGCCAGGTAGGGCAGGACCCGCGCTCCCATCATGAGGGTGATTACTGGGCAGTGTGCTTAAGCCTCACCAGTGACCCTCAGCCACTCTGTCCCTCCCTAGATCCCCAACTTTCTTGGCTATTAACATACTGGCCAGACACCTGGCAAAGATAACTATCGCCAGTCATCCTGTCCCGCTTCCTCCCTGGTGTCTTGGGGCAGACTCTTGGTTTATTTAGAGGAGCTGTATACTTCCCTTTCTGTCTCCGTCTGGGGCGTCTTCCACTGCACGGGACATCACGGTGCCTCGGGGAATCTTTGACAGCTAAGTTTCTCAGTCCTCCACCCCAGCCTCTAGTGCAGCTCACCTCTCATTTCCCAGGACCGCTCCTTTCTCCCTGACGACTGTACCCCGTCATTCATCTCAGCAGCCAGTGTGGGCTTTCCTCCATGTCCCCCGCCCTCATCACACATCCTCATGCTGGGCTGAGAAGCATCCGCTGGACCTGGGTCTTAGTGTCCCCTTCACACCCGCCACAGCTGATTATAGTATGTCCACTGCTCATATCAGGTAGGAAGTGATTGAAGCAGGGGGTAAAGAGAAAACAGCAGAAAAGCAGAAAAAAGACAAAAAGACACACCCCGAGAGAAGTAAACTCCAGAAGGGAACCAGGAACTCCTCCCTTCCCTGGTGAGTATTTCCATTATTCCGTTAAGGTTTAATATGCATTCAGATTACTTTTACTAAATAGTACACCATAAAGCTTTTGTTATATATTAAATGTAAACTGAAAGGAATGTAAACAAATGTATTGTTAATTATAAATATAGATAAGTAATGACATAATAGATGAAAAGCTCTTATTCAGATGTATCACATTCATTTTACATTACCCATCTATTGTCGCATGGTAGAATAGTTTTTTGTCTCTGAATATGTGAATAACTTGACTTGTGTTTATCTTTTTACATATTTAATAAAAAAAAGTATATGTTAAAATCAGCCTGGTTCCATAGAGTCTTAAATTTTTTTTTTTTTTTTGATTTTTTATTTATTTATTTTTTTTTTAGTATGAACAAATTGTAACATGATAGTGTTTAGTTTGAACAATTAATACATTTCAGATATAATATTATACATATTTCAATGCTATTCTCCCCAATCATCTCACCCTCTCCTGGTCCCAGAGTCCAAAAGTCTGGTCTATACATCAGTGTCTCTTTTGTTGTCTCGTAAATAGGGTTATTTTTTACCATCTTTCTAAATTCCATATATATGCGTTAGTATACTGTATTTGTGTTTTTGTTTCTGGCTTACTTCACTCTGTATAATAGGCTCCAGTTCCATCCACCTCCTTAGAACTGATTCAAATGTATTCTTTTTAATGGCTGAGTAATATTCCATTGTGTATATGTACCACAGCTTGCTTATCCATTCATCTGTGGATGGACATCTAGGTTGCTTCCACGTTCTGGCTATTGCAAACAGTGCTGCTATGAACATTGGGGTACAGGTGTCTCTTTCAATTCTGGTTTTCTCAGTGTATATGCCCAGCAGTGGGATTGCTGGATCATAAGGCAGTTCTATTCGCAGTTTTTTGAGGAATCTCCATACTGTTCTCCAAAGTGGCTGTCCTAGTTTGCATTCCCACCAACAGTGCAAGAGGGTTCCCTTTTCTCCGCACCCTCTCCAGCATTTATTGCTTGTGGACTTTTGGATAGCAGCCATTCTGATTGGCGTGAAATGGTATCTCATAGTGGTTTTGATTTGCATTTCTCTGATAATGAGTGATGTTGAGCATCTTTTCATGTGTTTGTTAGCCATCTGTATGTCTTCTTTGGAGAAATGTCTATTGAGTTCTTTGGCCCATTTTTTGATTGGGTCATTTATTTTTCTGGAATTGAGCTGTAGAAGTTGCTTGTATATTTTTGAGATTAGTTGTTTGTCAGTTGCTTCATTTGCTATTATTTTCTCCCATTCTGAAGGCTGTCTTTTCACCTTGCTTATAGTTTCCTTTGTTGTGCAAAAGCTTTTAAGTTTGATTAGGTCCCATTTGTTCATTTTTGATTTTATTTCCAATATTCTGGGAGGTGGGTCATAGAGGATCCTGCTGTGATGTAAGTCAGAGAGTGTTTTGCCTATGTTTTCCTCTAGGAGTTTTATGGTTTCTGGTCTTACATTTAGCTCTTTAATCCATTTTGAGTTTATTTTTGTGTATGGTGTTAGAAAGTGTTCTAGTTTCATTCATATGGAGGGGTCTTGTTTTTGTATCCATTCAGCCAGTCTCTGTCTTTTGGTTGGGGCATTCAACCCATTTACATTTAAGGTAATTAATGATAAATATGATCCCGTTGCCATTTACTTTGTTGTTTTGGGTTTGAATTTATATATCCTTTTTGTGTTTCCTGTCTAGAGAATGTCCTTTAGTATTTGTTGGAGAGCTGGTTTGGTGGTGCTGAATTCTCTCAGCTTTTGCTTGTCTGTAAAGGTTTTGATTTCTCCTTCATATTTGAATGAGATCCTTGCTGGGTACAATAATCTGGGCTGTAGGTTCTTTTCTTTCATCACTTTAAGTATGTCTTGCCATTCCCTCCTGGCTTGGAGAGTTTCTATTGAAAGATCAGCTGTTATCCTTATGGGAATTCCCTTGTGTGTTATTTGTTGTTTTTCCCTTGCTGCTTTTAATATTTGTTCTTTGTGTTTGATCTTTGTTAATTTGATTAATATGTGTCTTGGGGTGTTTCGTCTTGGGTTTATCCTATTTGGGACTCTCTGGGTTTCTTGGACTTGAGTGATTATTTCCTTCCCCATTTTAGGGAAGTTTTCAACTATTATCTCCTCTAGTATCTTCTCATGGTCTTTCTTTTTGTCTTCTTCTTCTGGGACTCCTATGATTCGAATATTGTAACGTTTAATATTGTCCTGGAGGTCTCTGAGATTGTTCTCATTTCTTTTAATTCGTTTTTCTTTTTTCTCCTCTGATTCCTTTAATTCTGCCATTCTATCTTCTAATTCGCTAATTCTATCTTCTGCCTCTGTTATTCTACTATTTGTTGCCTCCAGAGTGTTTTGGATCTCATTTATTGCATTATCGCCTGATTGTCTGGAGTGCTGCCTAACTGGAGTAGTTTGGGCCGGCAATCCAGATTGTGCAGCGCCGACCACACGAGTGGCGGGCCTTGGCCCAGAACACCGCCGAACCGTGCACAGAACAAAGAACTATACAGACCAACCACAGAGAAAGGGGCCTATAGATCTTGAGAAATTTAAGCCGGAACAAGGAACTAGCTGAAAATGAACTGAACCCACAACAATAATAGAGAAACTCTTATATATATTGTTACTATTTTTACCATCATTATTTCCTTTTTTTTTTCTTTTTCTTTTTTTAATATATATATATTTTTTAAATTTTTATTATTTTTTAATTGGAAAAAGGAAAACAAAAATTTTTTTTTCCCTTTTAATTTTTTTTTTTGTTGTTTGTTTTGTTTCTTTTATTTTTTTATTATTATTTTTTTTTTTATCCTCTAGTACTTCTTTAATCTCCACGTTTAGATATAACTTTCGCAACCCTGTTTTGTTTTTTTTTTTTTTTTTTCCTTTTTCCTTTTTGTCCTTTGCTTTTTTCCTTTCCTTTTTTCTTTTCTTTACTGATTACTGACTAGATCTGTCTCTCTCCTTCACACTCCCTCCTTTTATCCTCCTGACCACCTCTGTCTCCTTCCTCCCTTTTTTCCTTCTATGTATAATTCCGTGAACATCTCTGAGCAGTCCAGTTGTGGAATGCATTATAGAAGAAGAAGTTTTTGAGACTACTGTAAAAATAAGACCAATAACTGGAACCAGGAGGCTTAAGTCCATACCCTGATCCCACGAAACACTAATTGACAGGAGCTCATTAAAAGCCTCCATACCTACTCTGAAACCAAGCATCACACAAAGACCAGCAAGTTCCACAACAAGACATACCAAGCAAATTCTCCAGAAAAACAAGAACACAGCCTGAGCTCCAATACACAGGCTACACAAAGCGACCCCAAAAGCATAGACATCTCATAACTCACTACTAGACACTCCACTGCACCCCAGAGAAAAGAAATCCAGCTCCACCCACCAGAACACCGATACAAGCTTCCATAAACAAGAAACCTCGACAAGCCACCGGTACAAACCCACATATAGTGCAGAAACGCCACAATAAAGAGAACTCCACAGACTACCAGAATACAGTAAAGACGCCCCAAACTTAGCAATTTAAACAAGATGAAAAGACAGAAGAATTCCCAGCAGGTAAAGGAACAGGATAAAAGCCCACCAAACCAAACAAAAGAGGAAGAAATAGCGAACCTACCTGATAAAGAATTCCGAATAATGATAGTGAAATTAATCCAAAATCTGGAAAGCAAAATGGAATCATGGATAAATAGTCTGGAGAAAAGCATTGAGAAGATGCAAGAAAGATTTAACAAGGACCTAGAAGAAATAAAAAAGAGTCTTAAATTTTTATGCTACAGGTTTCCTTTTAAGTGAGCATGTTTATACTAATAGGTTCTTTATGTAAATTTCCCACAAAGTCCACGTGATTTACATGGGGAGGGGGTGGCTTGTTTTTATTGATGGCAAATGTTTTAGCAGGAATTACAGGTTAATATTTAAATCAAATGTAACAGCTATACCACCGTTTTGAAATTTTACAGTTTAAAAAAAAAAAAAAAAAACAGACTTCTCTGGTGGCTCAGATGGTAAAGAATCTGCCTGCAATGTGGGAGGCCTGGGTCAATCCCTTGGTTGGGAAGATCCCCTGGAGGAGAGCATGGCAACCCACTCCAATTTGCTTGCCTGGAGAATCCCCATGGACAGAGGAACCTAGCAAGCTACAATCCATAGGGTCGCAAAGAGTCGGACACGACTGAGCGACTTTCACTAAGAATCCCCTTTAGGAAACATTCCACTTGCAAGCCAACAAGGTCTTCGCTCCCATCTGGATAACACAGGGGCTGGGCAAAAGCAGGTGGATGTTTTGAAGTAAAGCTTTCTGGTAAAATGACCTGCAGTTGGCAAAAGCTATTTGATTAAGTGTATTTCTTCCAGTTTGCCGACTTTGACAGTGATTATTGACAGACATAAATGGAATACACACTTTGCAGGAATAACTGAAGAAATGTATTCAAACTGGCCTGGTGCCCGCCTGGACACCCTAACAGCTGACAGTCTGTAGAAGACTTTGCCCAGGAGCCTGCAGATTACTGGAGTTCATCCCAAAGGGTACCAGCCTTCCTGAACTGCTTTCAGGCACCACCTAGAGGCAGTTTAGTGTCTGTACTGCCCTTGGCAACTCTTTCCCATTCATTTGCCTTTAGGTCCTTGAAGCAGGAAAATCATAGGGCCATCACCACTGCTGTCCATTCACACATTACTCCACAGGGTACTTCCGTGATGGAAGTCTGAGCCATAGTTACCTGGGTTGGGAAATGGGTTTTTTTGTTTGTTTGTGTTCAGTCACTCGGTTGTGTCTAACGCTTTGGACAAGTAACCTGCCAGGCTCCTCTGTCCATGCGATTCTCCAGGCAAGAATACTGGAGTGGGTTGCCATTTCCACCTCCAAGGGATCTTCCGGACCCCAGGAATTGAACCTGTGTCTCCTGTTCTCCTCCCTTGCAGGTAGCTTCTTTACCCACAGTCAAGCACATGTTTAGAGCACGTGTGAAAAGTGAAAGTCGCTCAGTCGTGTCCAGCTCTGCAACCTCATGGACTATACAGTCCATGGAATTCTCCAGACCAGAATACTGGAGTGGGTAGCCTTTCCCTTCTCCAGGGGATCTTCCCAACCCAGGGATCAAACCCAGGTCTCCCTTATTGCAGGCAGGATTCTTTACCAGCTGAGCCACCAGGGAAGTCCCTAAACAGTTCAAAAGTGGTTAGATGACATATTTGCTCCATTTTGTTAAATCTGAGATCATGGATAAAAATTTGAGGTGTTCCTACTTGGTATGATGGGTAAGCCCGTGAGTTCAGAGGGAAGGGAAAAGAGTTAATACACTCCACTAAATTCGAGTTACAAGATGCTGGTTCTCTAAAATTAAACACACCTTCATATCTGGCCTTTCTCATTCTTCCTCTGAATGGCTAGAACAGAGCCACCATGACTGCTGAGGCTGCTATTACAAATAAATATTCACTGACCCAAGTTCTCAGCATTGACAGTGTCACCAAACAGTACCAAGTGTAAGAACACCTCCCTGGATGTCCAACAGCTCCTGGCTAAACTAGGAACTCATAAGAGACTATTCTCTATTCATTGGAAGAGCTCTGGCTTCACTGCCTAACATGGAAAGGTGTAAAGTCCACTGAACTCCTGGGGACCCTCAGATGGCACCAAGGCTTCCGGTCACGAGACTGCTCAAGGGCAGACCCCTCCCCCAAGCTGTGACCTGGACCCCACAGTGATCAGTGGAGTTCACACAGAAGGTGCTTTTGCTAAGGCCTCGTCTCCTGTGTTGGGCTTATGACTGAAACAAAAATGGAAGGCCCAGCTGGAGCCAATTTCTTGTATGCCCTTTTCTCTCTTTCTCCTGACAGAAAATGTTGAACCTTTTCTAGCTTGCCACATTTTTAATTTCTTAAACAGGTTTCTCTTTGTATTTTGTAACTATTTTATCAAGGCGGGCTGTAAATTGACCTAAAGGGCAATAGCACGTTGCTGTGTGCTTCCCAGGTGGCGCAGCAGTAAAGACCCCGCGTGCCAGTGCAGGGTTCGATCCCCGGGTCAGGAAGATCTCCCGGAGGAGGAAATGGCAACCCAGTCCAGTACTCTTGCTGGAAAATCCCATGGACAGAGGAGCCTGGCAGGCTGTAGTCCTTGGGGTCGCAAAGAGTCGGACACAACAGCACGCACATGTACACACAGCATTATTAATGTACCTTTGAATTTATGCTATTCATTAGACACTAGCTAAATGTATTCTTTTTCAGAAAATAAAAAGGTAGACATTTCTTTCCATGTAGCAAGAATCCTTCATGTTTTACACTACGGTGTTCCTTTCCATCTTAAAGGTTACCTGTATGTTATAACTTTTAAAAAATTTTTGTAAGATATGTTTATGTTATTCACTAAATGGTTTGGTCAGATCTGATCATTTAAATGAACCTTTAGAAATTACAGAAGTAATGAAAAGTTTCCATACCATGTATTCAGAATTTTAGCCTAATCCAAGTTCACAGCTTACGGCTAGAACACTCTCTTCCAATCTGATACATATATATTATGTGGATGAAATGTGACCTCCTACCAATGGAACACTTTTTTTTTTTTACCAGCATGAAAGTTGTGTCAGAGAAAGACAACAGAAAATGAGTTTCAGTTTTGTGTCGTACAGGCTAAGCTCTCTCAAAGACAGTTCAGGGACCTTCCTGTCCTGTAGACACAGACACCGTCGGAAGGCCTTTAGTCATTTGAAGACCTTTGGTCGTGAAGACCTTTGGTCATTTGACCTACTAATGTTGGTCCTCTGGAGAAACCATGCTCTGGAAACCAGAGAAGGAAGTGACTGCTGCTGCACAGAAAGGTGGTTTATGCCTGGTCCCATTTTTTAAATGGAAAGATGTATATGTTCAAAGACTCACTCAACTGTCTCCTCAGGGGAAGGAAAATTTACCGAACACAACCTCTCTAAATGTAAAACATAAATCCAACAAAGCTGCTAATTCTACCTCAGAATTACCCAAAAGAAAATTTTAAGCCAAAAGAAGGCAGTGGGGAGGGAAGAGTTTTTGTTTTCTCCTCCAAATTTAATTGTTTGAAAAAACTGAGCACTAACCATGGGCAAAATGCAGCAGCCAGTAGTGACTTTTTACTACTACAGTATCAGGCCACTGTCCCTCAGTTACTCTAAAGAGGCATTCTGAATCCACACCTGCCTCAGCCCATAAACAACAAACTGAATCCATTTACATATTTTTAAAAGCAGTATATTTCACCCAAGGAAGACATCATGGGGAAGGAGAGAACGATGAAGCCAGAAGGGTGTCAGTAGCCTCACACATGCCCCCAAGGTCTTCTGGACTTTACTAGGGCCAAAGGGGTAAAATACCTCCGATCTTCAAGCTACTTGCCAACACAGAGAGGAAGTAATCATTACTCAGAAGTATCCATATCACTGCGGGGAAAGGAGCGGGTGGGAGGAACCGAGAGAGAAGCATTGACATGTACACGCTACCATGTGGGACACGGACAGTGGGAAGCTGCCGCGTAGCACAGGGAGCTCAACTCGGTGCTCTGTGACGACCCAGCAGGGCGGGGAGCTCAGCTCGGTGCTCTGTGCTCGGTGCTCTGTGACGACCCAGCAGGGTGGGGAGCTCAGCTCACTGCTGTGACGACCTAGCAGGGCGGGGTGGAGGAGGCTCCAGACGGAGGGGATATATGTGTACAGACAGCTGATCCAGGTTGTTGTACCACAGAAACTAATCCAATATGGTAAAGCAATTACCCTCCAATTTTAAAAAAAGTGTCCATAAGCTGAAAACAAATCAGTTGCTTAGGAGGACAGCTACGTAGGCCTGAGAAATTTCTCCATAGCTCCTCCTCCTCAGAAATTAACGATGCAGGTAACCTGATCTTCACAGCATCTCCCAGCCAGTACAGTAACGGTCTTACTGGTCTGTCCCTGTTCGTCCTCAGGACTATCCCTAATGACATAAAGCTGAAACTCGGCTCAGTAAAAACTAGTTTACCAAAAGGACCAAAAACTAGTTTACTGTCTATGTGTGGAAACAGCTCCTGGAGTTTTGGGCTTCATCCCAGGATGCAGAGTATCCAGAGGAACGGGTTGCACGTGGAGAGTGGAAGGCTACAGGTTCAACTCTTTGCCACGGAGGTTGAGGCAGACACTGCAGGCAGAGAGCGTGACCTTGTGTGACTGACCAGCACTAGGCAGGCGAACACTCTATCAGGACCCAGTCCCTTTCCCAACAGCACACTTGGGTGTCACGGTTTCCCCCAGAGGCACTGTGAGATCTGACACGTGAGTTTCTGTTTTTTCGATTATCCTTGACAAATTGCTGACAAGGCAGTTTTCAGTGTAGATGGCAAATATGAAACAGTTGGCTGTCCCACACTCACATAACCCTCAGAATGATCCTGGAGATAGGAAACATACCATCTGTCTGTGGACTAAGTCCAACCATAAGTCTGCAGGGAAAAGGGGGATAACATTTTAATAAAAATCTTAACTGGATCTATAAAACTTTTCACAGGTTGCAAAATAGTTTCACAAATAACCATGTAGAGGAGAAAGAGAACAAGTTTGGAAAATCCTGTGACCTGGAGTCATGTATAAAGTACCTTACACATAGTAGAGAGTTAATCAATAGTGTTACTGATTTTGGCTTTAATAGTCCTGTGAGGGAGGTAACACAGACCCTGTAGCATCACTGCCCTGGTTCTAGACACTTCACTACTGCTCACTGCTCCCACCACCATGCAGAGGCAACCCCAGCAGCTGTATGTTAGACCACAGAATCCCACCCCCTCCCAACCTCAGCTGAGGGTTCCCAGAAGACAGCTAACCCAGGGGCAGTCAGCCCATGGTTGCCAGAGACCACATGGCTTGACTATGAGCTAGACCAATCTGGTTCTTAAAAATTCTGATTCCCGGACTTCCCAGTGGCTCAGACTCTGCACTCCCAATCCAGTGGGCCGGGGTTCAATCCCTGGTCAAAGAACTAGATCCCATGTGCCATAACTAAGAGTTCACATGCCACAATTAAAGATCCTGCATGATGCAACTAAGACCAGGCAGAGCCAAATAAATAAGATAATGAATATTTTTTAAAAATTCTGATTCCCCCAAAATAAGCAAAAATCCATGTCCCTGAAGGGATAGTTCCTGGAGCTAGGTATATCTTTACTACCTTGGAGGAAAGCGGGGAAAAGTCAAATGTGAAATAAAACTCTACTTTCAGAGGCTGCTACCCTTGACTGCTAGTCAGTGTCCAAAATATGTTGCTGGCATTAAAATGTCACTTTCATGCATATTCAGACTTAATTTGCTTTTTTCTCACTTGCTTATTTGCTCTGAAGTCACTTCCTAAGTAGTGACATAAGGAAGAGTAAAGAGTCAATGCTTTAAAAGAACATATTAAAAAGCAGAGACATCACTTCACTGACAAAGATCCGTATAGTCAAAGCTATGGTTTTTTCAGTAGCTGTTTATGGATATGAGAGTTGGACCATAAAGAAGGCTGAGCACTGAAGAATTGATGCTTTTGAACTGTGGTGTTGGAGAAGACCGTTGAGAGTGCCTTGAACTGCAAGATCAAACCAGTCAATCCTAAAGGAAATTAGTCCTAAATATTCATTGGAAGGACTGATACTGAAGCTGAAATGCCAATACTTTGGCTACCTGATGCAAAGAACTGACTCGTTAGAAAAGACCCTGATGCTGGGAAAGATTGCAGGCAGGTGGAGAAGGAAGTAATAGAGAATGAGATGGTGGGATGGCATCACCGACTCAATGGACATGAGTTTGAGCAAGCTCTGGGAGATAGTGAAAGACAGGGAAGCCTGGCGTGCTGCAGTCTATGGGACTGCAGGGAATTGAACGTGACTTAGCGACTGAACAACAGCAAAAGAGAAGAAAATGGCAGTCCGCTCCAGTACTATTGCCTGGAAAATCCCATGGACAGAGGAGCCTGGTAGGCTACAGTCCATGGTGTCACAAAGAGTCGGACACAACTGAGCGACTTCACTTTCACGACTGAACAGTAACAAAATGCATACAGGTTAAAAGTGAATTTTAAACACACATTAAACAATGATCTCTGTTTCCTTCCTGAACTCTCCTTTATTAGTTTTCCAGCCAATGGGCATGTCTACCCACCCTGCCACCATTTAGGGTCTCCCTCCGAGGGCAAGTGAGCAAGTAGAGGCCATACAACACCCAACTTTCATAAAAACCCCCTGTCAACAATAATGGCACGGCCTCATCACCTCCACCTCACTACTGGCATCTCTTTCCACTCCTAAGAAAGAAATGATCAAATACTCACCCCACCTTCTACAGTGGACATATTCACCACTTTTTGTTTGTTTAATAGATATTTATTTCTTTGGCTGCGCCTGGTCTTAGTTGAGGCCCTCAGGATCTTTGATCTTAGTTGTGGCATGAGGAATCTTTAGTTGTAGCATGCAAACCCTTAGTTGTGACATGTAGGATCCAGTTCCCTGACTAGGGATCAAATCCAGGCCCCCTGCGTTGGGAGTGCACAGTCTTAGCCCTGGACCCCCAAGGAAGTCCCATGACAGTTTCTGACATCATGAACAGGACAAGTGTCAATTCCTATGGGCTTTCCGGAAGCCCTGTAATGCACAGAGGACCATGGGGTCAGGAGAAACAGAGCCAGAGAAAGGTGCACCATCACAGTGACATGATGGTCATTCTCCACTGTCGAAATTAACAAATGAGCACATGTCCAGGTAAGCAGGCAGGAAGCTGTTAAAAGTCACCAATACCTCTAAAAGTTTCCTATTCTTCTTGCGCTGCTCTCTCCCCCAAACTTCCTTTTCCTGAAACTGCCTTCCTTACACTGAGAAAACCTGGGCTATTTCCAAAGGAAGGTTTATGGGAAATGCTTTGGATACAGTTTTAAAAATAGCTCAGAGATAATTTTAAAAACATATCTCACTGGACTTGCTCTTGCCTTTCAACATTGGAATCATACTATCTACCTTTCTCCGTGTTTCCAACTTCTGAATGTCCAGGGAGAAACCCTAGCCTTGCCATGTTCCTCAGGATCTTAGCTTCCAACTGCCTGGTGAGACCCATCAGCACATTCTGCCTTAGCCCCCCTGACGACACCATGGCAAAGATGGGGACCCCGCAGGTGGTCCATTCCCTGACACCCCCACATGCTTCAGTGCCTCAGCTACCAGTGCAGTATGCAAGAACCCATCTTTGAAGTCTGATAAGTTCTCCAGCTATTAATATTTACTGAAACTTACTCAGTTTACTCAGGGTCTTTTCCAATGAGTCACTGGAAAAGACCTTGATGCTGGGAAAGATTGAAGGCAGGAGGAGAAGGGGACAACAGAGGATGAGATGGTTGGATGGCATCACTGACTCAATGGACATGAGTTTGAGCAAGCTCCGGGAGTCAGTGATGGATAGGGAAGCCTGGCATAGTTCGCAAAGAGTTGGACGTGGCTGAGTGACTGAACTGAACTGTCTCGGTTTGCTCATGTAGAACAAGGATAATGATGGTAGCCCTGTTGTATGCCCACAGCCTAGCACACCATAGCTGCTCAATAAATAATAGTTACATACGTGAGCATTCAACACAGTGTATAACCACTTCTGTATATTTATCAGTGAAATTGTTTGGCTAATTTCTAATCTTGTCACTACTAAACTCCATGTACCATGACCATATAGACTTACATCTGTATGACTCAACATTTCAGCCCTAACATCTAGCCCCCTGAACTGATACACAGAAGGTATATAGTACACTTATTGGTGAGTGAAAATTGCCTCTACTGCTGCTGCTGCTAAGTCGCTTCAGTCGTGTCTGACTCTGTGCGACCCCTTAGATGGCAGCCTACCAGGTTCCCTCGTCCCTGGGATTCTCCCGGCAAGAACAGAGGGTTGTTATAAAGATTTAATAAAATAATGCATGACAATGAGGTACCACCTCACACCAGCCAGAATGGCCATCATTAAAAAGTCTACAGATAATAAATACTGGAGAGGGTACAGAGAAAAGGGAACCCACCTACACTGTTGGTGGGAATGTAAGTTGGTGCAGCCACTAAGGAAAATAGCATTGAGGTTCCTCAAAAAACTAAAAATATGATCCAGCAATCCCATTCCTGGGCATATATCTGGACAAAAATATAATTAAGAAAAATACATGTACCTCTATGTTCATAGCAGCACTACTCACAAGTACCAAGTCATGGAAACAACCTAACCGCCCACTGATAGATGAATGGATAAAGCAGATATTATGCAATGAAATATACATATATATGTATACATATAGACAATGGAACATTACTCAACTGTGAAAAAGAATTAAATAATTCCATTTACAGCAACATGGATGGATCTAGAGATCATCATACGAAGTGAAGTCGGAGAAAGACAAAAACTGCATGATTTCACTTATATGTGGGATCTAAAACACGACACAAATGAACCTATGTACAAAACAGAAGCAGACTCGCAGGCACAGAGAGCAGACTTGTCGTTGCCGAGTGGGAAAAGGTGTAGGGGAGGGATGGACTGGGAGTTAGGGACTCGCAGATACAAGCTGTCATACACAGAATGGGTAAACGACAAGGTCCTACTGTACAGCACAGGAAACCATATTCAGCATTCTGTGATAAATCATAATGGGAAAAAATAACAAAGAATAATACATACACATAACTGAATCACTTTGCTGTAGAGCAGAAGTTGATACAACACTGTATATAAACTATACTTCAATCAATCACTAAAATAATGCATGCAAATAGCTTAGCATTGTGCCTGGCACATAATCAGTACAGGCATACCTCATTTTATTGTGCTTCAATTTATTGCACTTTGCAGATAATTGAGTTTTTAACAAATTTAAGGTTTGTGGCAACCTTGTCAGATGATGGTAAGCATTTTTTAGCAACAAAATATTTTTAATTAAAGCATGTACATTACTTAAGACATACTTCTATTGCACAGTTAATAGACTACAGTGTACTATAAACTTAACTTTTATATATACTGAGAAGCCAAAAAATGTGTGTGATTCACCTTATTGCTGTAGCTACTTTATTGTGATGGTCTGGAAGCAAACCCAAAATACATATAAGGCATGCCTGTACTCAGTACACTGTTGACTGCTGCAATTTGTAGTAGTAGTAACAGCCATGGTGGTGGTGGTGGTATTTCTCTCAATCCATGCCTGAATTGTGGTGTGAAAAAGAGATACTCTCTGTTCTCCTGAGAAGGAGGCAGTCATCAAGAGACAGTACCTACACTACTGCTTTTTTTCAGATCCCCTTCATCACCATTTTTGCCTCTAGATCTAAATTCCTTCCTCTCCTGTCCACAGTCCACCTACAACTATATACTGTTCTGGCTTATGTTCAGCCTCCAGAAGAGTAGATGTTTCCACAGTCAGCTGATAGCTGATAAGCTTTCTGCTCAACACCAAACACTGGAAACCTTTGGATCTATGTGTTCCAACTGGTCTCTTGTGACAGAAAAGGGACTGGAGATCATTGCTTATCTAGCAATTATGAGCAATGCTCACCTGTCTCGGAGAAGGCAATGGCACCCCACTCCAGTACTCTTGCCTGGAAAATCCCATGGATGGAGGAGCCTGGTGGGCTGCAGTCCATGGGGTCACAAAGAGTCAGATATGACTGAGCGACTTCACTTTCACTTTTCACTTTCATGCACTGGAGAAGGAAATGGCAACCCACTCCAGTGTTCTTGCCTGGATAATCCCAGGGACGGGGGAGCCTGGTGGGCTGCCATATGTGGGGTCGTACAGAGTCGGACATGACTGATGTGACTTAGCAGCAGCAGCAGCAGCTCACCTCTCTAAAAGAGAGAAACACCTTGCCCTGTGTCCCACAGGTTCCTCTCGAAGGAGTTAGGTCTTTTCTTTTAATATATTACACTGTGATCACTGGTGTTTAAGCTTGTGTTCATATCATATGAATTCAGGGATGGGACCATTGTGTCTATAAATTTAACATCCCAGCATCTAACAGTCTGAGCACAGAGCAAAATTGAAGGCGTGGTTGGTTACCAAATAAAGAAGGGGAAAGGTGCAGTAGTACAGTTTAGAGTTATTTTCTATATACCCATTTTGATCTCCATTAACACAAATAACAAAAATTTAGCTTTATATTAAAATTACAGTCCAGGTGGTCATAAGGACTAGAGAGATGAGAACACAGAATTGGAGAAGACAATGAAATGTGACCTCTTGGTCACAAGCATGGAAATTTAACATCATGAGTTTTAAAAAACTACTTCATAATATACTGTGTTTTCAAGCTTTCAGAGATTGACTTTCTCAATATATATTAGATGCTAGTTATGTGATTGTGTTTGACTTTGAATTTTTTTATATAAACCTCAAAACCAAAATGGAAATGTCATAAAAAGAACAAGAAAATGTTGAGTCAGAAAAAGACTTAGCAAATCTCTAGGCCAGTGATTCTCAAAATGTGGTTGTGAGACACCTGGAGATCCCCAAGACCATTTCAGGGAGTCCTTGAGATCAAAATCATTCCTATCATGAGATTAAAACATTATCTGCCTTTCTCACCCCCATCGATCCACCAGTCAGTGTACAGCGAGCAGGGTATTACAGAATGTATGATGTCATAGAAGAAGCAGGTTTAACAGTCCAATTATCTTCTACTAAGTCTGACCTTATGAGGATTTGGAAAAAAAAATGTAAAATACCACTTTTCTTACAGTTTTTGTTCTGAAAAAAAAAAAAGTGTTTTTTTATATAAAATATTCCACATTCATATGTAATGCTTATTATTGCTTTTTTAAAAGAATTGGGATTTTTAATTTTCCAATTTTAAGTTTCAAATATGATAAATATCGATCATTATAACCTATATAAATAAAAGTGTTTTGGAGTCATCAATATTTTTGAGTCTAGTGAGGGTCTGAAACCATTAAGAAGTGTGAGGACCACTGTTCTAGACCCTTGGTTTGCAACCAGGGATTTGTATTTGAATCAGAAAATCAGGTCTCAGCTTTTCTATGTGGTCATTGACGAAGAGGACAAGTGCGCTAAGCTCCATGGCCTCACCTATAACATTAGAAGGTGACAGTAAAAATAGAACCTGGGATCAGAAACATATTGTTAAATAGTTAGCAGTGGCAATTCATATGAAACTGAATGTAGGGAATGAAAAAGATGAAAGATTTAAAGGCTTTAGGCTTGGCAACTGGCAGTTGAGTAGTGCCCCTGGTAGTTGAGAATAGCCATGTTGGAACTGGGGGAGGTCGTGTCTGACTCTTTGCGACCCCATGGACTGTAGCCTACCAGGCTCTAAGGAGCCTCTCAGTCCACGGAATTTTCCAGGCCAACAGTACTGGAGTGGGTTGCCATTTCCTTCTCCAGGGGATCTTCCCAACCCAGGGATCAAACCCGGGTCTCCTGCACTGCAGGCAGACACTTTACCGTCTGAGCCACCAGGGAGACTTGAGGGTTGGAACTGGGGGAGAAGGTATGAACCCAGTGTGAGATGGCAGGTCCTAAAAGTGGAGCAGTCTTGCACTGTCTCCATTGCTCTTTGGAAACAGAGAACTGCAGTGGAGGTGAGCGGTCCAAACCAGTGATGTGGACTTCAGGGTTAGCCCTCTCTAGTAACAGGTGGCACCCAGAGGGTTAATAAGCCCACCCAGGTAGTGAATGTGACACTTGGGGCTGTTCATCCAGGAAGTGAATGTGGAAACTGGAGCTGTTCAAGGCAGACCTTGGGATGAGGGGCTCCTTTTGGAGCAGGAACTAAAGAAGAGCTTAGGAGATGTTGGGAAAGGCCCAACCAGATATCAGAACAATGCATGACCCTGCACATCTAGGCATGACATAGGTATTGGATGCATGGGAAAATGGAAGGACAAAAAAGAGAGGAAAAAAAAATAGAAAACAGAGGGGACAGCTTCAAGGAGGACTGACTGGTCAACATGATCAAATCAACAGAAACGATACTTATAGCAAATTCTGAGAAGCTAATGGATTAGGTAAGAATCGGGTCATCGCCTGTTTCAAACAAGATTTTCTAATAGAAAATATTTAGTGGAATCAAAACAATACATGAAAACTAAATGGAAAAAAAAATCTGAAAGCATAAGAAAGGAAATAAAAACAATGGAAGAAAGAAAAGGGAACAAAATCCAGCAAATATTTTTGATATTTAACCAGGACCACCTGTGTATAGCCATGATCAGAATACCCAATGGCTTCAGAGCCGCTGAAAATGCTAAAAGCAAAGGGAAGAATGGTGGGTATGACTCACAGCCTTTCATTGTCTTCAAAGCACCCTATTCATGGGACTATTTTTCGCTCCATCAAAAGAGAATCCTAAGAAATCCTATAATTCAGAGGTCAAAAGACATTAAGGATTAACAAAGATTAAATGTAAAGAACAAATATTAAAAGCAGCAAGGGAAAAACATCAAATAACTCACAAGGGAATTCCCATAAGGATAACAGCTGATCTTTCAATAGAAACTCTCCAAGCCAGGAGGGAATGGCAAGACGTAATTAAAGTGATGAAGGAAAATAACTTACAGCCTAGATTATTGTATCCAGCAAGGATCTCATTCAAATATGAAGGAGAAATCAAAAGCTTCACAGATAAGCAAAAGTTGAGAGAATTTTGCATCACTAAACCATTTCTCCAACAAAAACTAAAGGACATTCTCTAGAGCAATACAATAATAGTGGGAGACTTTAACACCCCACCCATATAATCTGGCTGTAATAGACAAAGTAAAGAGGAAAACATATTTACTTATGAGCCTCAAAAAATTCAGTTCACTCAGGAGAGTTTAAAAAAAAAAAAAAGACTTATTTGCTCACTCTGTAGAGGTTTATTGACTATTTTGTGGGTTTGGTACCACTTTGGGTAGTAGGGAGGAAGAGGTGACAAATGTGATCCTGTCCTAAATAATATATTGTGGTAAAGATAGATTTACCAATACAAAATACCAAGATGTGCCTAAAGATGAGGACACCCAAACTGGACTTTTTGTTTTCTGGACTTTTCATTTCGAGAACAAACCTCCTAATATAAGATGAACTCACCATGATTTTTTTAAGTGTTCTTTGTGATTAAAAACAGAAAGCCATTGGTTAAGAAATTACATATACTCCTCCCCACCATCACTCCCCTTCTTTCTTCCCATTTCCCTCCCACCCTCATTGATCCTTTCCTTTGTCCATTTTCCCCTGCAAAAATAAAAAAAAAAAAAGACATTAAGGATAATGATGTGAAGGTTAAAAGATCTATTCTGATTATTTAAAAGAAAATATTTAGATTACACTGCTATAGATCTTGACTTGCTATGAGGTACAAATAATAAAAATCATAATGTCAGTTTCGTATAGAAAAAAGGAATTGCTATGACAACCACAAACTGGCCTTCACAGAAAATATAAATAGGAATCAGAATGAAAAAATTATAGAGAATTATGACTTTTTCTGATTAGGAAACCATTTGAACTAGTGGTATTCTTTAATGTTTTGCTCATTTGGCTCTGATATGAGGACATGAAAACATTCCTCTGCTTCAATAGCTCCTTTGTATTACAAATTAAAATGAGCAGACCATCATTTAATGAAATGAGGCTGGAAACCAAGACCACTTAATGACTTATTCCACTAAAATGCCCCTGTCCTCTTCACTGTTAACTTCTAATATTTAGAGGCCCTCACCAAAATTCAAGAGTAGACATGCATTAAATGCATTATATTGCAGCCAAATAGTAAAAGCAGATAACAAGGAATGTAGATTCAATGCTTCTTTAGCTGCCAGATTGTAAAGCTTCAAACCAGTTGTAAAGGACCAAAGTTTCCTATATCTTTTCCAGCATTTTCCATTAACCATGACAATTCCTGAGACCTGCTATGAGGTATGCTATTTATTTGGGTGGTGAGGGAAGGTAGAGTCGAGAAGGGTCAGATTTTCCCAGCTTCTTTGGGTTAAGCCAGGGCAACCCACTCTAGTGTTCTTGCCTGGGAGAATCCCAGGGACGGGGGAGCCTGGTGGGCTGCCGTCTATGGGGTCGCACAGAGTCGGACACGACTGAAGCGACTTAGCAGCAGCAGCAGCAGCAGGGCTTATCACTTTTCAGGGCTCATTCTCCCAAAATCAGAATAGTCAGATCTAGGGCCCAGGGATCCCAAGGATTCGAGGTTAGGGTACTCAGTGATTCGACCTTCTGCACAGTGCATTTGCCTTGTCCTTGTTCAGTCGCTAAGTTGTGTCCAACTCCCCACGACCCCATGGACTGCAGCATGCCAGGCTTCCCTGTCCTTCACTGTCTCCTGGAGTTTGCTCAAGCTCATATGCATTGGGTCAGTGATACCATCCAAACATCTCATCCTCTGTCACCCCCTTCTCTTGCCCTCAATCTTTCCCAGCATTAGGGTCTTTTCCAATGAGTTGGCTCTTCGCATCAGGTGTCCAAAGAATTGGAGCTTCAGCTTCAACATCAGTCCTTCCAATGAATATTCAGGGTTGATTTCTTTTAGGATTGACTGGTTTGATCTCCTTGCTGTCCAAGGGATTCTCAAGAGTCTTCTCCATCATAATTCAAAAACATCAATTCTCTGGCATTTGCCTTAAGACGTGTTCATTGTCAAGAGGGTAAGCTGGCTACACACAGCTGTCCAGTTAGCTCGGTTGTCAGACCCCGAACAGGGTCCCTGGGATCCATGCTCTGCCTCCTGCCTGCCTTGTATCCCCACTTGCTTGGTTCAGTGGCCTCAGGTAGATACCTTGCTGTAGCCCCATGTCCAGTTTTCCTCTCTCTCCTCTGGTTTGCTCCTTCACCTAGTCTGGCACCCCACCTGAACTCTGGTCTAGATGCTGTTCTTCAGTCTCCTAAGGCTCTGTGCACTTCAGCCCAAGGGCCAGGCCAGCCCTGCCCTCCCTCTGAATCCACCTCCAGCCCCAGGATCCCCTGGGAGTCTTTGCAACTCCGAGCCACTTGCCCATCAAGTGGAATGGTTTGAATACAGATCAGTTTTAACCACAGGCCTTCTCCAACAGCACTGAGCTTCCCGCTATGTCACCAAAGAATTCACTAGCTCAGTGTGTCTGACAAAAAACAATCACATCCATAAGGGTCCTTCTGATGCTGGTAGTGAATTGTATGACTTATGGGCTTCCTTGGTGGCTCAGATGGTAAAGAATCTACCCGCAATGTGGACGACCTGAGTTCAGTCCCTGGGTTGGGAAGATCCCCTGGAGGAGGGCATGGCAACCCACTCCAGTATTCTTGCCTGGAAAATCTCCATGGACAGAGAAGCCTGGCAGGCTATAGTCTGTGGGGTCGCAAAGAGTCGGACACAACTCAGCAACTAACACTTTCACTTCCATATTATACCATGATAAACTAATTATAAATTAGAACAGCAACATCACATGATTCAGAGTATATTTTGCTAGGTCCTCCGTAAGTAAACTTACACAACAATTTGTGATCATTAATAGGCATGAATGTCAAAACATACAAGTCACATGATTTACAATCAAGCTCCTTGCATCCAGGAGCTTTCATTTTGAGAATTTTCTATATACAAATCCATAGTAACTCCAAGTCTTAATACAGGATTATCAAATATGGGAAGGGCATCCTGAAAATACTTTGGCCATTCCCAGCACCTGAAGCCTGAAGTTATTTTTTCGAAAGATGGGCAGTTACTAAATGTGCAGTATATATATAACTGACTTGGTCAGGGCAAGCTTGGTTCAAGAACTCACACCTCCACCTTGGACGAGCCCTTGCAGGGAAACACACTAGTGAGGCCTTGAGATGCTACAGACACAATGGGGAAGGCAACACCAGATGTGAATGTAAGGAGTCTGTGCTGCCTGGTCAAAATGTCACGTGGAGTAAGGCTGCCCTTGGAGTAAGGAAGAAAACGAGGCAGGAGACACCCAAAGGAGCAAAGCTTAAAAAAAAAAAAAAACACAAACATCTTTCTTAGGGGTTTTCTTGAGATATAAAGAAAAACAAACAAATATCTATGAGAGAACTTTCTGGTCATCACAAAAATTCTCAGAATTCTAATATGCTTTCATCTTTGCCACACAGAAGTATTTGAGCTAAATACTATCTTTCAAGAATGTCAGGATCTGTGCTGTTGAGCACACCCTGGTTTCTCTTCCACCTTTGATCTCTTACCAAACACTTAACAAGGGACAGGACAATAACACAGATGCCAAAGGATGTGTGGCCTCTCAAAGACTTTGTTGCGCCTTGTTCTCGCTAATGACCCCCAGGCCCAGCTGGGAACAGCAGTCCCTCTTATGAAAGATGTCTCTCTGGACGTACATCAGGCAGAATCTCACAAAGCCCAGAGTCTTTTTCCTCAAGCATCTAAGAAGACGTTGGAAACTATGTACATAGTAATGAGCATCACAGCAGAGTTTCAGACTCAGAACAGTCTGAGTCAACAGTCCTGGACTCTTTCCTCTAGTGCCTTCGAGTTCCCCTTTTAGGGCTTAAATTTACATATAAATGTTATGCAAAGTCTATGAAAAGCAAGAAACACATGGCAGGATCAAGAGGAGGGAAAAAATTAAGATATAATTCCATAATGATAAGGTGTACCAGAGTGACAATAATAAAAATATTGTACTGTCTTATTAGAAGGTAATGTAGTTCTTGACCAGATACACCAAACTGCATTCTGCCACGGTAGCGGTACTGCTGACATGACCACTGGTTTTATTATTGTAGTCATATATTGGGTGGGCCCAAAAGTCCACTCGGGTTTGTTTGTTTGTTTCCATAACATCTTATGGAAAACCCCAAATGGGGACTTCCCTGGTGGTCCAGTGGTTAAGACTCAGAGCTCCAATGCAGGGGGCCCAGATTGGATCCCTAGTCAGGGAACTAGATCCCACCTGCAGCAATTAAAGATTCTACACGCTGCAACTAAGACCCGGTGCAATCAAATACATACTTTTTTAAAAAAATTTATTTATTTTAATTGGAGGCTAATTACTTTACAATATTGTATTGGTTTTGCCACACATCAACATGAATTTGCCATGGGTGTACACGTGTTCCCAATCCTGAACCACCTCCCACCTCCCTCCCCATACCATCCCTCTGGGTCATCCCAGTGTACCAGCCCCAAGCATTCTGTATCCTGCATCGAACCTGGACTAGTGATTCATTTCTTATATGATATTATACATGTTTCAATTCCATTCTCCCAAATCATCCCACCCTCTCCTTCTCCCACAGAGTCTAAAAGATTGTTCTATACATCTGTGTCTTTTTTGCTGTCTCGCATACAAGGTTATCGTTACCATCTTTCTAAATTCCATATATATGCGTTAGTATACTGTCTTTTCGGGGAAGGCAATGGCACCCCACCCCAGTACTTTTGCCTGGAAAATCCCATGGACGGAGGATCCTGGTAGGCTCCAGTCCATGGGATCGCTAAGAGTCGGACACGACTGAGCGACTTCACTTTCACTTTTCACTTTCATGCATTGGAGAAGTAAATGGCAACCCACTCCAGTATTCTTGTCTGGAGAATCCCAGGGACGG
The DNA here is from genome assembly GCA_935064755.1 of Tragelaphus eurycerus. Taxonomy (NCBI): domain Eukaryota; kingdom Metazoa; phylum Chordata; class Mammalia; order Artiodactyla; family Bovidae; genus Tragelaphus; species Tragelaphus eurycerus. The sequence goes on along the minus strand of CAKXYN010000121.1, from coordinate 213,389 downwards.
GGGAGCCTGGTGAGCTTCCGTCTATGGGGTCGCACAGAGTCGGACACGACTGAAGCGACTTAGCAGCAGCAGCAGCAGCAGCATACTGTCTTTTAAAAGAAAGAAAACCCCGAATGAACTTTTTGGCTAACCCAATATTTATAAACTTCTATTACTTTAGAAGTGCCAGCTAACACAGGTTGTTTTGGGACTTTTTCTAAGCCAGATGCCCAGCGTTTCTAATGAGTACATGATAGAAAATTTAAATCTCAAAGAAAATGTCAACGCGAAACCAAAAAGTGATTTTAAATATTCCTCCCACAGAAGACTGATTCTGCACACCATGGCCAAGTGCACACATGTAACTATTAGCGGGTTCACTGGCTCCTAATGGGCCAGATGTAAACATGACTCCAAAGTGTTCATTTAATAACCAGATATTGTTTATCCTGAAAGGACTGAATCAAATACACTGATCATAGCACCTGAGAGTGAGAGGGAACACAGAAGTCATCTAGACCAACTGCTCCTTCAGTCATGAGTCTCTTTCTAAGACTTCTGCTGTGAGGTCACCTGGCTGCATGCCAAAGTCACATCTGTCACCTGGCTACACCAACCAAGCGCTCACTATATCCCAGGAAAGACCACCCTTCTGTCTTTGGACAGCTCTGTTTCATGATTCATTGTAACTGTCAGAGTAATAAACCAGCAATTGGTCTGAGGATGTGGCTACATGCTTATTTTCCTCTGTAACACAAGTCAAGAAGAAAGCCTGTAATTGAGTACATCCAAATTGGGGATAAGCATCATTGTGACACATGTTTAGACTAGATGAGGCAGCTCAGGTCACTGGGCCACTGAAGAAATCATTCCTAAACCACATAAATGAGCTCACATTACATATCCACACTATGAAGTTTTGGGGTTTTTTTCTTCTTAAATACATTTGCCACCAAGAACCCACCTGCCAATGCAGGAGATGCAGGTTTGATCCCTGGGTCAGGAAGACTCCTCTGGAGAAGGAAATGGCAACCCACTCCAGTATTCTTGCCTGGGAAATCTCATGGACAGAGGAGCCTGATGGGCTACAATCCATGGCATCACAAAAGAGTTGGACAGGACTTTAAACAACTAAACAATGAAGTGATTTTTCCCTCTTAAATACGTTTGCCACCAACCTGAAAAAAAATTCAGCTTGTCGGATCAGTACTATGGATAAGTGTAGTACTATGGCCAAACGAACAGGGTTTCATGTCCATATCACAGTCACTGGATATGTTTGGCTCTTCTCTGCCCAGCTGACTTACAGAGGGTATATGCTGCAGAGAGCTGAGGTGGCAACCTCAAAGTTGCTGAAATATTCGGACAGGCTGTGCAATTTTCTGGAACAGTGCAATTTGGGAGAACTAACTTTGTAGATAGAAAATACAGGCATTGTCACCCTAGAATGTAGAGCATTCAAAAAGGCATCTCACCACATGACAGACTGTCCAGGTACTGAACTGACACTCATTCAAGCCAAAGAAGAGTATTTTGGGGGGCCACTTTTTCAGTTCTTAAACGAATACTTTTTCAGCCTTTAACATTTTTCTTTGTTTCGCAGTGTCTTTTTCTTGGACGGGAGAATTTTTCCTCAAATAGTGAGGCAGCTTAAGGCGTTATAATCTAAGTAAATAACCTAAATGTATCTTCTCTCCATGTACATTCTCAAGATTACAACTTGGATTCTCTGAGTTTAATGAGGGCTGGAGTTAGACTGTTTCCCATTAGAAAGAGAAAGGAGTAAGGCAGAAATTCAATAAGTGTTCACGTAAAATACAGCCATCCTCACATCTGTATTATATTAGAGGAGACACAAGACAAAACATTGCCTCTTGAGGTTAAATCTAAATTTCCTGCTTCAGTTCTGAAAGAGTTTGAGAGTTTAGATCAAAAAAGCAACAGAGAAATAGGACCAAAAAATATCTAAAAACAAGTTTCAAAGGCTATTAAATGCCAACACTTAGTTACTTCTTTGATGCACCAATGTAGTTAGCAATTACCTAAGTGAAGTGTTAGTCACTCAGTCATGTCTGACTCTTTGCAACCCCATGGACTGGGGTTCGCCAGGCTCATCTGTCCGTGGGATTCTACAGGCAGGAATTCTCGTGTGGGTTGCCATTTCCTTCTGCAAATTATCCAAGAGCCACAAACAAAAATCAGTGAAAGTTCTACTCTAGGCTCAGGTCTTTTTCCAAGTTCAGGATAACCCACCTGAGAGGAGGTGCCAAACCACCACCTCTGAGTCTTCATCTCTCTTGAGGGACACTGTTGAATTTCCATGTCTTCCTAATACTTGAATTTCCAAAGATATTTCAGTCTCCTTTGGACTCTACTGGACTTTAATTTCATACTGCAAAATGAAAACCCAATGTCCTGAGTCAAAGGTCAACAAACAACACAAAGTATCTCAACAAAAAACAAAAAGCATGAGATCAGGAACAGTATTCAGGGAATTCTTTCCTTAAGTCTGGCTTTCAAGCCTGCAGCCATTCCTTTATCAAGCTGATGAATAAAACTATGTTTGAAGAAAGTAATATTGACCTGTTATCTTTGGTGGCTCTGTGGAAGCTTTTCTAAAATGCCATTGATCAGAAACACACACACACACAGAATAGATGAAGAATCTGTTATTCTGAACTACTCAGGATGGAATCTCTCCTACCAGATTCCATGGTAGAGTGAGACGCATCTCTCTAAACCTTGCACATTATGAAATTTTTCTCAACCATGAAGATTGTGATTGAATCAAGGGACTTGGATTAGCAGGAGATATTTACCATGAAGTCATTTTATACAAATCTTTTATCAAGCTATGCCACAGTTTCAGCATCTAAAAAAAAATCCAGGTCCCGGGCTTGGTCTTCATCACCTTTTATCACTTTATCCATTGTCCTGTCTTCACAGGTTATTTTTTAACCCTCAGATAGTCAAACAAATCCTATTGCTGTTCCTCCTACCTCACTGGTTGCTCGTCCTCAGCCTCTTTTTCTGCTCTCTCCCTTTAACTTTCGAAGGTCCCAGGACTGAGTCCTTGGATGTGTTTTTCATCATTGTTCACATCCTTGGAGAGCTCATCCAATCTATATATTCCAGTGACTCTCGAATTTATTATTTGCAGCTCTGCCTTCTCTGCTGAATTCCAGACTTCTATACACCACTGTCTATTTGATATCTCCATTTGGATGCCTATAGACATCTAAAGCTTCTGTGTCCCAAATGGAAGCCTCAGTTTCTCCCAACCCCACCCCCACAAACATCCTGCCCCTACAAGGCCTCCTGTTCTCAGCTACTGACAACTCCATCCTTCTAGTTGCTCAACACAAGTCTCAGTGTCACACTTGCCTCTCACTCGCCACATTCAATCTGTCAGAAAATCCCACTGGCTGTGAGAAAGCCATCAAGAAACAGCATATCCAGAAACCAGTCTGCTTCCTCATCACTTTAGAGCTACTAATCCAGGCTCCATTACTTCTTACCTGGCTTACCTAATGGCCTCCTAAATTCTCTCTCTGCTTCTAACCTTGCCTCCTGGAGGGCCAAGGAGGTCCTCCATAAACATCAGTCATATCATTTCATTCCTCCACTTTAACTCTGTAAGGACTACCCAGACTTCCCATGTCAATCAGATAAAAACAGAAGCCCTCACCATGGACTGGTTTCCTTCTTCTCCCCCTTTGCAAAACCTGCTCCAATCACAGTGGCCACCTGGCTGTTCCTTAAACATCTCAGGCACATTCCTCCCCGAGGTCCTTTGCACCGGTGCTTCTCTCTTTCTAGAATGTTCCTCCCTCAGAGAGCCACAGGGTTCCCTCATCTGGTTCAAGTCTTTGCTCAACAGTTCCCTTCTTAGTGAGGCCTGAATGCCTGCTTAAAATTGCAACCACCTCCTCCCCAAACTCCCAGTCCGCTTTCCCTTTCATGCACTTTTTTTCTTTCTCTAAAGTACTTATCACCTTCTAATATTTACTCTCTTGTTTATTTTGTGTCCTCCCACAACACACACACACACACACACACACACACAAATACACACCCAAGAATATAAACTCCATGAAGGCAGTGATTTTTGTATTTTATTCACTAAGATATTTTAAGTGCCTAGATTATAGACACACAGGGCAAATATTTATTGACTAAAATCCACTACGTGGTTCCCTTTTTTAGACTGACTTTCCCCAATCTCTCTAACAATGTAAATGCCTCTTTTCCTCACGTCAAGCTCCAATTTAAATTCTCCTCCTCTTAAATTTTTTCTACATTAGCTCTGCTCAATTGACCATGGATTTTTATGAACTTAGTCAACAAAAAAATTTGCATTAGCATCTTCACATTTGCCAGCTTCATAAATTTTAAGTCATGCATCACTTTAGTTGTGTGACTCTTTGCAACCCCATGAATTGGAGCCCGCCAGTCTCTGTCCCAGAGAAGGCAACAGCAACCCACTCCAGTGCTCTTGCCTGGAAAATCCCATGGACAGAGGAGCCTGGTGGGCTGCAGTCCATGGGGTCACGAAGAGTCAGACACGACTGAGTGACTTTACTTTCACTTTTCACTTTCATGCATTGGAGAAGGCAATGGCAACCCACTCCAGTGTTCCTGCCTGGAGAATCCCAGGGACAGGGAAGCCTGGTGGGCTGCACAGAGTTGGACACAACTGAAGCAACTCAGCAGCAGCAGCAGTCTCTGTCCATGGGATTCTCCAGGCAAGAATACTGAAGTGGGTTGCCATGCCCTCCCTCTAGGGGATCTTCTCAACCCAGGGATCGAACCCGTGGTTCCTGCGTTGGCAGGCAGATTCTTTATTGCTGAGCCATCAGGGAAGCCCAAATTTTAAGTCATATATGCATGCATACAACTCTCCTCTCTGTTACCTTACAAAAAATTCTGCCAGAACCATAGCCTGTGCAATTTGTGAGTGTTTCATGCCTTCAAAAGATGCATCTGATGAAGAGGAAGAGATTATTAGAGAGCCTCTTAGTCACAGGATAAACAGTGAAAAGTTCATGAGCTTTCTTTGGTAAGAAACCTAAGCCCATTGTTAAGGGTTGAATCGTGTCTCCCAAAAAAAGAGATGTCAAAGTCTTTACCCCCAGTATCTCAGAATGTGGCTTCCCCCCACCCCCCAGGAATAGGGTCTTTCCCAGGGCTAATCAAATTAAAACAAAGGCATTAGGGTGGGCCCTAATCCAACATGAATGGTGCTGTTATATAAAGGGGAAATTTGGACACAGGAACAGACTACACCGAGGGGAATGTGCAGACACACAGGGTAAAGACCACAAGAGGACAGTGGACTGGAGTGATGATCCGGGAGCCAACAGACGCCCAAGGCGGCAAGAAGGAAAGAGACAGGCCCTGAACAACCCTCCCCAGGGCCTTCAGACAAAACAGGATCCCACCAACACTGTAATTTTTGTCCTCCTGAACTGTGAGGCAGTAAGTCTCTGTTTTTGAATTGAGGCTTTTGAACTGTGGTGCTAGAGAAGACTGTTGAGAGTCTCTTGGACTGCAAGGAGATCAACCAGTCAATCCTAAAGGAAATCAGTCCTGAACATTCATTGGAAAGACTGATGCTGAAGCTGAAGCTCCAATACTTTGGCCACCTGATGGGAAGAACTGACTCATTTGAAAAGACCCTGATGCTGGGAAAGATAGAAGGTGGGAAGAGAAGGGGATGACAGAGGATGAGATGGTTGGATGGTATCACTGACTCGATGGACATGAGTTTGAGCAAGCTCCAGGAGTTGGTGATGGACAGGAAAGCTTGGCATCCTGCAGTCCACAGGGTTGCAAAGAGCTGGACACGACTGAGCAACTGAACTGAACTGAAGTCTCTGTTATTTTAAGCCACCCGGTTTATGGTATGTTGTTTCAGCAACCTTAAGAAACAAATGACCCATTACTTGGGTGCAATAAATTGAGCTGAGGTCTTGTTAAATATTCACATGTTCAAATAATTCAGGTTGCAAGGATGTGTCCTGAAACTTAGAGTTTTAACTGATTGTCTTGATTCCAGAGGAACTTTGTAATTATCACTTTACAATCATTTCACTGATAAGACAGTCAGTTGGGGACAAGAGAACTGTCTTTCTACTCAGGTATCAGAAAGATCCTCTGTTATGAGTACAAGGGAGGGTCACACAGTGGCCTTATATAAAATAATTTCCACAGGCAAACTGGCCTACGAAGCTGAAAGTCAGAAAACATTCTGCACTATTAACTGGCAATTATATGTTTGAATTGGATCTCCACAGGGAGAAAAACAGTTTGGAAAACCATTAAAATTATATGACTAAATTAAATCTTATTGGCTCAGATTTCAGACAAATGTCTGGTTTGAGTTACCTGGACCAACTGTCTAGCTTTCTGGCTCAACATACAATTAATCTTTTCTTTTTTTTTAAGCCGCGCCACATAGCTTTTGGGATCTTAGTTCCCCAACCAGGGATCAAACCCAAGCCCTCGGTAGTGAAAATGCAGAGTCCTAACCACTGGACCACCAGGGAATTCCCCCAAACCATATTCTAAAAGGGAAAAAATAAGAGCCACTCTTTTAAAGCTTATACTTCAGATATCCATCCTCACTCACTTCAGTTGTCTCTAACTCTTTGCGACCCTATGAACCATAGCCTGCCAGGCTCCTCTGTCCATGGGATTTCCCAGAAAAGAATGCTGGAGTAGGCTGCCATTTCCTTTTCCAGAAGATCTTCCCAATCCAGGGATCAAACCTCATCTCTTAAGTCTCCTGTACTGGCAGGCGGGTTCTTTATGCTAGCGCCATCTGGGAAGCCCCATACTTCAAATATAAACTCAGCTTAATTCCCTCTAGGTTATCGGACTTTTCTTAGATCTGAGGGTGAGGACAGAGCCCACTGTCACATGAGCTCGAAAACCTTTGAGTTGTTCCCCCGCCACTGCACCCCCAGATCAGAGGCCATCTCCTGGCCTCCTTGAGCTAAATGTCAAGAACTCACTTTTTCCATTGCTGCAGTGCTCACAGGTCCAGAAAGAGAAGAGTTAAAGTTTAGATGTTCTCGTCTGTTACTGGATATTTTCCAGCAAAGGAAGAATCCCAATTAGCAAACCAGACCCCAGTGATTTCCTTATACTGCATATTACAGTAATAATCCTAGCATCGACTGAGCAATTTTACCAAAGTGTCAGGCGTTTTCTATACATTATCTCTAATCATCACAAAAACTATGCTGGGAAGATGTTATCTCCATTTCTCTAAGAGGAAAATATAGTTCAAATGGGCTAAGTGGCAGAATTAAAGTTTAAACCCAGGTTCTTTGGGCTGCAAACTCAGCCACTGAACAGGTAGCATTACAAAGCCAGTTCCCACCACTTCCCAGAACTTTAATTTCATTATCTGTAATTTTCAGAATAACCCTGGTAGAAGGAATTGCTGGGATCCCCTTGTCACATCTGAGTGGACTGGTACTCAGGAAGGTTAAATGACTTGCCCACTAGCCCACAGCTGGATTCAAATTCCAAAGCCTTTCCTCTTAATAATAATGATAAAATATCATTCCTGTACTGAGTACTGTCCTAAGCTATTCATACCTATTTTGAACCACCCTAAAAAGCAGAAGGGTATTATGCTCACTTCCCATGTGAGGAAGGTGAGGTTCAGACAGGTCACTTGACTTTTCACGTCACAAAGCTATCAAGGGGCAGAGCCAGGATTCAAAGCCAGGTCTGATGACTCCAAACCCGTGCTCCTGCCACTGTGCCAGTGTCAACTACAAACTGGCATTTGCCATTGGCACTTGCCTTCTACTTCTATACGGATTAAATCATGTGCTGTTTCAGCTGCTGACCTTCAACATCCTCTGAAAGAAGTTCAGGGTGGAGAGCAGAAATGAGGCCCTCTGTGCTCAGGGAAAAACTAGCAGAGTAAGTCTTCAGCTAGTTAGATATTTTCATGAGCTGATTTTATGAGCCCAATTCTTGGTTCTCTTCTTATCTAGAGAAACACTAAAATCTTTCATGCTGACAACTATTGCTCATGACTAGCAGAAAGCTTTGCTAGACTAGCAGAAAACTTCTGGAAAAGTATGTGCTTGATCACATGTATTCTCCCTTCTCCAAAATCACATACATACTGACCTTTCCCTCCTGCCTCTTTGGAGCAGTTTCTCAGAGCTACCTGAGGTGCTGTCTCCTGGTCTGCAGTCCTCATTTTGCCCCAAATAAAACTTAGCTCGCAGCTCTCACATTGTGCATTTTTTTTTTAATAAGTCAACACCAGGTCACCTTTCCCAGGTCCTTTTAGTAATTAGGTCAAATTGAGCTTCTTAGGTGGTGCTAATGGTAAAAAACCTGCCTGCCAATGCAGGAGGCATAAGAGATGCAGGTTTCATCCCTGAGTCAAGAAGATTCCCTGGAGGGGGCATGGCAACCCACTCCAGTATTCTAGTCTGGAGCATCTCACGGATGGATAAGCCTGGCAGGCTAGACTCCACAGGGTTGCAAAGAGTCGGACATGACTGAAGTGACTTAGCATGCACAGTATCAATGAAACTCTAAGCTACCTTTCTAAGGGCTTATTATAACAAGGAGAGCCCTTGGAATAAAATACTTTGACAACATAATACAGGAAGAAAAAACTATGATCTGGGCTTACAATAGCCAAATTTTCCCACTCAGTGCACAGAGCAACAAGCATTCTCTATTTTCCAAACAAGGACACTCTTAATTTGATTTATACAAATGGATATTTAGGAAATCAGTCCTGAATATTCATTGGAAGGACTGACGCTGAAGCTGAAACTCCAACACTTTGGCCACCTGATTCGAAGAACTGACTCATTGGAAAAGACCCTGATGCTGGGAAAGATTGAAGGCAGGAAGAAAGGAAACGATAGAGGATGAGATGATTGGATGGACTCACCCACTCAATCGACATGAGTTCGAGTAAACTCCGGAAGTTGGTGATGGACAGGGAGGCCTGGCATGCTGCCGTCCATGGGGTCGCAAAGAGTTGAACATGCTTGAGCGATTGAGCTGAACTGAAATGAAAATTTAAAAATTTACGTAAATGAAGTCCCCAGCAGGTGGAGGGAAGTAGGTATACTCTGTGAGGAATGAGCTAGGTCTTAAATGAGAAAGGGGAAAATAGGGTATTTCTGTGTGCTTTATTCACTTTACTTCGTTTTTAAAGGCCCCTCCCTGCCTATTGTCTCCCCACTACTTCCAGTGACAGTATTCCCTTGCCTCTAAGCGAAAAGCTGCTTTGGTAGGATGAGGGGAAGGAGCTTCCTATGGAGAGCAGGCTATTACCCCGTGATTAACTCTTTTCCCTTGGATCAAAACCCGGGTCTCTTTGCCAAAAAGACAAAGAGAAGAATCAGTTTACAAAACCATGTCACTTCTGCGACATATTAAGAGTGTTACAAAATGCTTCCACATAAATTCCCTCATTTGATCTTCATACCAGTCCTGGGAGGTAGACAAAGTCTACATCGTAATCCTCATTTTACTGACAATAAAAATAAATCTGATTAAGTGACTTGTTCAAGATCGTACAACTAGTAAAACTCGGGCTGGAAGCCAGGTATTCTGAGTCTCAGGCTCTTTCCACAGCAGCATCATGTTCTAAATTATTTGAGAAATAATCTGTTTTGCCATACAATGCTGACTATCTCTATAGCTGCTATTGCAGTTACCACATCATCATATTTTTCTTCTTACTTTTTTATAGACTTTAGTTTTTAAAGAGGAGTTTTAGGTTCACAGCAAAAGTGAGCAGAAAGTCTAGAGATTGCCCTTACACCCTCTCTCCCCACAGACACATCAGATCAGATCAGATCAGATCAGATCAGTCGCTCAGTCGTGTCCAACTCTTTGCGACCCCATGAACTGCAGCACGCCAGGCCTCCCTGTCCATCACCAGCTCCCGGAGGTCACTCAGACCCATATTCATCGAGTCAGTGATGCCATCCAGCCATCTCATCCTCTGTCGTCCCCTTCTCCTCCTGCCCCCAATCCCTCTCAGCATCAGAGTCTTCTCCAATGAGTCAACTCTTCGCATGAGGTGGCCAAAATACTGGAGTTTCAGCTTTAGCATCATTCCTTCCAAAGAAATCCCAGGGTTGACCTCCTTCAGAATGGACTGGTTGGATCTCCTTGCAGTCCAAGGGACTCTCAAGAGTCTTCTCCAACACCACAGTTCAAAAGCATCAATTCTTCGGCGCTCAGCCTTCTTCCCAGTTCAGCTCTCACATCCATACATGACCACAGGAAAGACCATAGCCTTGACTAGACAAACCTTTGTTGGCAAAGTGATGTCTCTGCTTTTGAAGCCTCCCCCTTACCAAAATCTCCCACCAGAGCAATATATTTGTTACAATTCATCATCATTTTTTAACCTATAAGAATCTTCAAATGATCATTCTATTAGCATGTTCTTATCCTGCCCACCTACCTAGAGCTGATGCTCTGCAACAAGAGAAGCCACTGCAATGAGGAGAGAGAGTAGCCTCTGCTTGCTGCAACTATAGAAAGCCCAGGTGTAGCAATGATGACCTAGCACAGTAAAAAAAAAAAAAAAAAAAAAAATTTAATAAATAAAAGTTTTTTTAAAAAAGGAAGTATACAGATAATATAGCTCCTTTTTACAGGGCATATGCTATAAGTGGCGAGTATACTAGGTGTTTGCACATTTTTGGACAATTAACCCTCACACCTCTAAGGAAGCTGGTCTGTTTGGCTTTTATATATTTCGTCTCACTAGGTCTTAGTTGCAGATCTTCGGTGTGGCAGGCAGGTTCTTCAGTTGTGGCATGTGGGATCTAATCCCCTGACCAGAGATCAAACCTGGGGCCCCAGCATTGGGAGCACGGACTTGTAGCCACTGGACCAGCAGGGAAGTTCCTGTTTTATTTTCATCGTTATGTCTCATGAAACTGAGGCTCAGAGAGGTTAAATGACTTGCCCACACTTAACAAATGAGACAGGATTCAAAATACTCCAAAGTCTATGACATTTCCAAGGCACTGGGTATCAGAGGAAAGACTTCAAAAACCATCTTACCCTCAATCAAGGCAAGATGACTCCTAGAATAATAGCAAATCTACTGGTTTCCTTAGGAACCTACCTTAACCTAGCAACTCCCACATCGGTCAGTTGCTCATTACCTAAACCCAGGAAAGAAAAGTAAAACAAGTGCTACCAAATCAATAAATGACTGAAATGTAACTGGAAAGCTGTGTTAGCATCAACACGCTGAAGCAGTTTGTCTCACCTTCCCCAGGACAGGCTCTAATGAATGCTCTCTTTACTCAGCAGATCAAAACCCCTCTGTTCAAGGCTTCTACCTCCCACCTATGAACCTCAACCTCTAGCCCGTGGTTGAAGCAACTTCCTTTGTCTATGAGATGAAGGTCACAAGACTGAGTCAATGAAGGAGAAGGGAAAAGGGAAGGAGGAAGAGGAGGAGGAAAAAGACAGTTTCCAGTATTGATGGAACCAACGCTACCTAGGGCTCGACTCATCTCCACTTGCACTTATCACCAGCCTCTCTGTTTCATCCCCCAGTGAATGTATGAAAGACCTCAAAGAATGGGCCTCCCAGTCCCTTTGTTTCCATTTAAACCATTCCTAAAATATCATCCACAGTTTCAATCAGACCTGAGGGATCAGGGAAACGGGGTAATGTTTCTAACAGGCCTTGACTTTTACAGTCTTGAAATAATTACTACTACTATGCTACTGCAACATTATCCTACTAACAATATTGATGCAATGAATATCAATGGTGTTAATAATTGGGGGCTTCCCTGCTGGCAAGGCCTGGCGTGCTGTGATTCATGGGGTCGCAAAGAGTCAGACACGACTGAGCGACTGATCTGATCTGATCTGATCTGGTGGCTCAGATGGTAAAGAATCTGCCTGCACTGCAAGAGACCCAGGATCCAATCCTCGGTTGGGAAGATCCCCTGGATAAAGAAATGGCAACCCACTCAAGTATTTTTGCCTAGGAGAATCCCACGGATAAAGGAGCCTGGCAGGCTACAGTCCATAGGGTCGCAGAGTTGGACACAAATTGAGTTCCTATTTCAGGTGCTTTATATACTTAATCCTCACCCAAATTTTAAGATGAAAGGTCCACAATTCTAAAATTATAAAGATCTGAAAACCCAAATGCATTTTCCTAAGTTTACAGGAAACTCTTTTGGTGAACCAAAACTGGGCTTTTGGTTTTTTTTTTTTTTTATTACAATCTTTATTTGTCCACTTGGTGTGAGCATTCATATATTCTGCTGCAAAATAAGTTAATGTGTTTGATTTGAGGGTACTACCCCCAGGCTCCACTGGGATGTAAAATACTATGTGTTATAAAAGATATATGGAACGTTTTCTTTCTAAAATCTAAAAATAACTGAATTCTAAAATATACCTGGACACCAGAATCTCAGATATCTCCAGTTTTCTGATAAGAAACTGAGAGTCACAAAGAACACAATTTTATTGCATACTTCCTTTAGGTCATCAGAGCTCCTTTACTAATTTAATAGTCAATTTTTTTTTAATTCAGAAAAGGATAGCTATTACATCTGTGTGTAATCTAATAGTGTATTTAAGTGGATCATTCCAGTGCACACCTGATGTACTGGCTTGTGGTTGACCTGAGACAGCTGAGCTTGCATTTATCATTTCCTGTTACCTGTCCAATCTCTAGTGGGAACTATTCCATAACATCTCTAAGAACAATGACTGACTATATTCCATGCACTGTTCTGAATGCCATACATAACACACCTAATCCTCTGAACAACACATGGAGCTAGGCACTATTTTTCCCATTTTATATGAATGTGAAGTAGAGAAAGGCTAAGTATATTGTCCAGCTAGTAAAAGTGGCAAAGCAAGAATCTGACTCTCAGTAGAAACCAGACAAAACTCCTTTCCAACACATGTATACCTGTGGCAGGTTCATTTTGATATATGGCAAAACCAATACAATATTGTAAAATAAAAAAAATAAAAAAAAAAAACACTCCTTTCCAGCACTGGTTGGGAGGGGGAAGGACAGAAACAAATAAAACAAATGCAAATTATATAGTGTATCAGAAGGTGGCTATGGCCCATGAAAAGCAATAAAATCTGAGCTTTTAACTACAACACTCCACTATCTCAGTGAAAGCAATGTCAGGTCTGGTGTCTGAAGGGGGAAAGAGAAGATAAATTTTAGGATAAGTAAACTGAATACTGAACTCCACAATCAAAGGTCTGTAAATGAATTTTCTATGATTTTATTGTTGGTTGTTTTTGGTTGTGCTGGGTGGGCTTTGCCTAGGTGAGCACGTGGAGGCTACTCTCGCACTCTCTAGCCGCGATGCGTGGGCTTCTCACTGCGGCGCCTCCTTTGTTGTGGCGCACAGGCTCCAGAGCACAGGCTCAGTAGTTGTGGCTCACGGGCTTCGTTGCTCGGCGGCGTGTGGGATCTTCCTGGATCGGGGACTGAACCCGTGCGTCCTGCGTTGACAGGTGGGTTCTTTACCACTGAGCCAGAAGGGAAGCCCTGAAAATGATTTTTTTACACATGAGAACATCCATATCAAGTCATCATGGAGTAACAGGGATTGGATTTACCCGAAAGGTTCAAAAATAAAAGCAAAAAACAGAATACATGAGAAAATGGTTTTCAAGATGCTGGATATCAGACAGTTGGAGGACAGTGATTCCTGACAAACAGGAAACGAATGAGGTGAGCCCTGTTATTTACTTCACTTACTGACTTGAGGGAAATCCTAGGCCATGGCACAGGGGGAGGGGGAGGAGGCGGAACTGAAGGAGAAGCCACCCATGGGATACCCCAGGGGATTCTGGTCAGGTTAATACAGCAAGAAGAGAAATGGCATCTGGCTTAATAAGGAAAAAGGAAAAGTGTCTTCATTTGCATATGACAGAATTTTCCATGTACAAAATCCTAGAAATTTTTTTAAGCTACTAGAATTAATAAGTGAATTTAACAATATGAAGGATATAAGTGATATATAAAATCAGTTGTATTTCTATGTGCCTATAGACTAGTGATGAATCACTGAAAGTCAAAATAAAATATAATTTATAAAGCATCAAAAAAATGAAAAAATCTAGAAAAAGATGGGCAAGATATGTACACTGAAACTATAAAACACTGGTGGAAAAATTTAAAGACTGCCTAAATGACTGGTGGTCTGCTCATTGTTTATAGGTTAAAAGAGTCAATTATTCAGAAGTCAATTCTCCCCAAATTGATCTACAGATTCAGCACAATTCCTATCAAAATCCCAGCTGGATTTCTGCAGATAAAGACAGGATGATTCTAAAATTCATATGGAAAAGGATCTAGAATAACAACAGAAAAAGTGTTTTTACACAGCAAAGTTAGAGGACTAACACTACTTGATTTTAAGAGTTCTAAATTTACAGTAAAAAAAGATGGTGTGGGGAATTCTCTGGTGGTCCAGTGGTTAGGACTCCACACTTTCACTGCCCAGGTCCAGGGTTCAATCCCTGGTCAGGGAACTAAGATTCCACGAGCCTTGTGGCATAGCAAAAAAAAAAAAAAGATGGTGCACAAATGTTCATAGCAGTTCTATTGTGTAATAAACAAAAACTAGAAATGACCCAGATGCTCACAGGTGAATGGTCAAACAAATTGTGACATATCCATACAATGGAATATTCCTGAGCAATAAAAAAGAATGAAGCAATGAAACACATAACAAAAGGGGGAATCTTAATTATGTTAAATGAAAAGAGACAAATATATATGTGATTCCATTTATATGAAATGCTAGAAGATGCAAACTAAACTACAGGGACAGAAAACAGATCAATACGGCTGCCTCATCTCTCAGGAGGGAGAGCCTACAAAATGTCATAAGGAAACTTTGGGGACGTGATGAATATGTTCATTATCTTGACTGTAATGATGATTTCACCAGTGTGTACATATGTCAAAATGTATCAATACTACCCGCACATGCAGTACTTTAAACATGTACAGTTTATTGAATGTCAATTATACCTCCAAAAGCTATTTAAAAAAAAAATGTAAGAAACTAGAAACTCCTTATGCTCAAACCTACTGTGATTATGTCACTTTTACAGAGAGGTATGACTAACTACAGACAAATCAGTTCTATACAAAAGTTGAGAGGGTTTGGTTCTTCAAAAGAATGTTATGCAAATTGAGAGAGTAGTATTGAAACACACACATTATCACATATAAAATGGATTGCTGGGGGAAGCTGCTATATAATACAGGGAGCTAACCTGGTGCTCCGTGACAACCTAGAGGGGTGAGGTGGGGTTGGGAGCAAGGTTCCGGAGGGAGGGGACACAAGTATACTTAACGGCTGATTCACACTGCTGTATGGCAGAAGACAACACAACACTGTAAAGCGATTTTCCTCCAACTAAAAATAACTTTTTAAAGAAAGCAAAAAATGGTAAGTAAATAATAATAAAATAAATAAAAATTTAAATAATAAAAACAAAGCAAGGAATGTTATAAATGTGTGTCATTCACAGATGATCAACCAATTCTAGTCCAAGAAGCAACAGTTTTGCTTTCTTGCCTTATTTATGCAAAATGAAAGTTTCAGATATCTTACAAATAACAAGGTCAGTAATTTTGTTTATTATGAGTTTTGATAATCTACTTTTTAGTAGTTTATTTTTATTTATTTTTATTTTTAACAGTGCTGGTTCTTTGTCGCTGCATGCAGGCTCTTCCTTGCCAAGTGTGGGCTTTCTCTAATTGCGGCAAGTCGGGACTATCTGGGTTCCAGGGTGTATGGCACAGGAGCTCAGTAGTTGCAGCTCGTGGACTCAGTTGCCCTGCAGCATATGGAATCTAAGCTCCTGGATCAGGGATCAAACCTGTGTTTCCTACATTGGCAGGTGGATTCTTAACCACTGGGCCTCTAGGGAAGTCCCCTGATGATCTACTGCTACATCAAAAACCACTGCAAAGCTAGTGTTTATATACAAATTGATCAGGACTCAACAGAAACAGCTCATTTCTGCTTCACTCAGAGCCTTCTCAGATGGCACAAAGGCTGAGAGATGCAAGCATTTGAAGGCTCATTGATCACAAGTCCAGTGGTTGAAGTTAGCTGTCAGCTGGGACCTTAGTTGGGCTACAGCCACACAGGCTCTCCTACACACCAACATCCTAAGAAAGAGCCAGTGATGAGCTATGTCACCTCTTCTAGCCTTTTAAGTCACACTGCCACTCTACCACATTCTGTTCTCTAAAATCAAATGAGAAATGGCAGGGGATTAGATTCCATCTTTTGATGGGATGAATGTCAAAGAATTTGCAGATTTTTTTTTTAAAACATCGTACTGTGTTTATTAAAAAATGCAGGTTCCTCATCATCCTTTCAAATATGTGGCCAGATGCTTTCATAGAAGGAGCTTTTATGCAGGGCCTCCAGGACACTGGATGCAAATCCTGATGGAGATCTGAGACTCTTTGTTGCTGTTGTTGTTCAGTCACCTGGTCCTGTCCGACTCTGTGGCCCCATGGACTGCAGCGTGCCAGGCCTCTCTGCGCCTCATCGTCTCTCAAAGTTTTCCCAAGTTGATGTCCATTGCATCGGTGATGCCATCTAGCTGTCTCATCCTCTGTCGCCCTCTTCTCCTTCTGCCCTCAATCTTCCCCAGCATCAGGGACTTTTCCAGTGAATCAGCTTCTTGCATCAGATGACCAAACTACTGGAGCTTCAGCTTCGGCATCAGTCCTTTCAGCAAGTATTCAGGGTTGATTTCCCTTAAGATCGACTGGTTTGATCTCGTTGCTGTCCAAGGGACTTTCAGGAATTTTCTCCAGCACCACAATTTGAAGGCATCAAGTCTTTGGTGTTTTGCCTTCTTTATGGTCCAGCTCTCACAACCATACATGACCACTGGGAAGACCATAGCCTTGACTCTTACATGGGCTAATTTTCCATGTTAAGAATGGGGACTAGGAAGTAGTGTACAGATGAGGTCAGAGTGAGATGAGAGGGTGCAGAGGGAAGGGATGCAGGCTGCACAGTTTAAATCCTCAGCAGAGAAAGGCAGTGGAGGCACTAGACAAAACACAGCAGCCAGACTCCCAAAAGAATACTTCGGGCCACTGATGGGTCAGTCCTGTAAAAGCAGAGTGAAGAATAGTGGTGGGCAGGCCAGCAGCTCAAGAGAGAAATCTTGCAGCAGGTACAGGTGGTTTTGAGTCCAGAAGTGGGTTTTGGTACCCCTGTTCATGGCCTCCAGTCCCATCACTTCATGGCAAATAGATGGGGAAACAGTGGCTGACTTTATTTTTTACAGCTCCAAAATCACTGCAGATGGTGACTGCAGCCATGAAATTAAAAGATGCTTACTCCTTGGAAGAAAAGCTATGACCAACCTAGACAGCATATTCAAAAGCAGAGACATTACTTTGCCAACAAAGGTCCATCTAGTCAAGGCTTATGGTTTTTCCAGTGGTCGTGTATGGATGTGAGAGTTGGACTATAAAGAAAGCTGAACACTGAAGAATTGATGCTTTTGAACTGTAGTGTTGGAGAAGACCCTTGACAGTCCCTTGGACTGCAAGGAGATCCAACCAGTTCATCCTAAAGGAGATAATCCTGAGTGTTCATTGGAAGGACTGA
The DNA here is from genome assembly GCA_935064755.1 of Tragelaphus eurycerus. Lineage (NCBI taxonomy): Eukaryota > Metazoa > Chordata > Mammalia > Artiodactyla > Bovidae > Tragelaphus > Tragelaphus eurycerus. The sequence continues at coordinate 195,726 of CAKXYN010000121.1, read as the reverse complement.
TGCTGAAGCTGAAACTCCAATACTTGGGCTACCTGATGGGAAGAGCTAACTCATTTGAAAAGACCCTGATTCTGGGAAAGATTAAAGGCAGAAGGAGAAGGGGATGACGGAGGATGAGATGGTTGATGGCATCACCAACTCAATGGACATGAGCTTGGGTAAACTCCGGGAGTTGGTGATGAATAGGAAGGCCTGGCGTGCTGCAGTCCATGGGGTTGCAAAGAGTTGGACATGACTGAACAACTGAACTGAACCCCTGTTTCTGGGCAGAACCGTGCTTCTGCTAGACAGCAAACAGCCTGCTATTACTGTACCAAATCATATAGAATCCTCATTTCACGTTCATATGACCAGCTGTCCTACTAGACTAAATGCTTCATCAGGGCAGGCAACATGTTTAATTGTTGGGGGGCGGGGTGGTGGTGCCACACCATGTGGCAGGCATGTGGGATCTTAATTTCCCCACCAGGGATTAACCCTTTGCATTAGAAGTTCTGAGTCATAACCACTGGATTGCCAGGGTAGTCTCTTTTTTCTTGTTTGTTTTTTTGCTGTTGTCTACTTAATTCATTTTTGAATCTCAGCACCTTGCATGGTTCCTTTGGAGCCCAATACTTAGCAAGTGCTCAGGAATAAATGGAACTGAACTATCAAGGTCAAAGGAGGGAGACTATCTTAAGGGAGTAGGAGTCTAAGGCTGGATATCAGGACAGGATTTAGAATCCAGGAAAATCAAGGCTCAGTTATTAAACTATATAGTGGTAGAGGTCCTAGGCAGATGATCTGTGCTGAGGTTCTGAGTATAACTGGCTATGAGGCTGAACTGCCTGAGCTCTTAAACAAAGGTTCCTTCATTTCTCCCCAAAGATTAATCCTAAAGCATGGGCACAGGATCACAGAATGGGAACAAGTGGCAGGAACAGAAAGATCTGTGGCCCACATAAAGAATGTACCAGGAAGCCTGTGAGACCCCTTTTTGCTTCTAAATCAACCTGCACAGAAAGAAGCTGTGCCTATAAGGCGATGTGTCTTGAACAACACGCTAGGAATCCCCCACTGCACCACGTGGCTTCTCCAGGCCAGACTTCACTGCTGTGAGCTCATCTATCCAACTAACCCAGATCCCCACAGGCATCAAACAAAGCTCATCACCAGGCCCAGACCTCAGTGTTCCTCCTGCATTCCCTGACTCCACAGGACAGAACCACCACCACCCAGCTGGCCACACTGGAACAGGGCCTTATCCTGGTCACCTCGCCTTAGTCATCCCCAACTTGCAATTATGGCCTATCAATTCCAACTCTTTATTATCACTCAATCCTGACTGCTCAAAATACAGATCAAAACTATAGCGAGCTACCACCCCACACCAGTCAGAATGGCCGTCACCAAAAGTCTACAAATTAATAAATGCTGAAGAGGATGTGGAGAAGAGGGAACCCTCCTGTTGGTGGGAATGTAAAGTGGTGTAGCCACTATGGAGAACGGTATGGAGGTTCCTTCAAAAATTAACAATAGAATTATTATATGATCCAGCAATCCAAATCCTAGGCATATATCCCTAAAGGGCAAAAATTCTAATTCAAAAAGATACATGCCCCTCAATGTTCAGAGCAGCACTATTTACAATAATCAAGACATGGAAACAACCTAAATGTTCTTTAACAGATGACTGAATAAAGAAGATGTGGTACATGTGTGTGTGTGTGAGAGAGAGAGAGAGAGAGAGAGAGAGAGAGAGAGAGAGAGAGGGGGGCATGGCAACCCACTCCAGTATTCTTGCCTGGAGAATCCCATGGACAGGACAGAGGAGTCTGGTGGGTTATAGTCCATAGGGTTGCAAAGAGTGGGACGCAACTGAAGCGACTAAGCATGCACATATATAATGAAATATTACTCAGCCATTAAAAAAAAGAAAGAAATAATGCCATTTGCAACAACATGGATAGAACTAGAAATTATCGTACTCAGTGAGGTGAAAGTGAAAGTCACTCAGTCATGTCCAACTCTTTGCTGCTGCTGCTGCTGCTGGTAAATCACTTCAGTCGTGTCCGACTCTGTGCGACCCCATAGATGGCAACCCACCAGGGTCCTCTGTCCATGGGATTTTCCAGGCAAGACTACTGGAGTGGGTTGCTATTGCCTTCTCCAAACTGACTCTTTGCAACCCCACGGAATTCTCCAGGCCAGAATACTGGAGTGGGTAGCCTTTCCCTTCTCCAGGGCATCTTCCCAACCCAGGGATCAAAACCCCGGTTTCCTGCATTGCAGGCGGATTCTTTACTAGCTGAGCCACAAGGGAAGCCCAAGAATACTGGAGAGGGTAGCCTATCCCTTCTCCAGCAGATCTTCCTGACCCAGGAATCAAACTGGAGTCTCCTGCATTGCAGGCAGATTCTTTACCAACCGAGCTATCAGGGAAGCCCACTCAGTGAAGTAGACAAAGACAAATATTATATGATATCACTTATATGTGAAATCTAAAAAAATGATAAAAATGAATTTATATATAAAATGGAAATAGATGCACAGACAGAAAACAAATTTATGGTTACCAAAAGGGAAAGAAGAAAGGGATATATTGGGAATTTTGGATTAATAGATATGTGCTACTATACATAAATTAGATAACTAACAAGGATCTACTGTATAGCACAGGGATCTGTATTTAACACTTTGTAATAACATAATGGAAAAGAATCCAAAAATGAATATATATGTATATATAACTAAATCACTTTGCTGTACACCTGAATCACTGTAAATTAACTATACTTCAATTTAAAAAAAAAAAAAAAAAGAAAAAAAAAAAACACAACAAAACTATCTCCTCTCCAAGAAATCCCCCCAACCCTAAAAAGCTGAAATGCCTTAAGTAACTTCAGATCCTGAACTACAGGATCAGTAGTTACACTGATCAGTAGCTACACTACTCCGCTGGCCCAGATAACTTGGTTGTTCAACAGATGTTTATTAAATAAATGGACAAACAAATAAAGCCATAGCCATTGTAAACCATGCCCCCACCTAGCACTTCCTAACCTCTTCCCTCCTTTCTTTTTCCCCTCCATAACACCTATTGCCTCCTATTGCTATGCCTGTTGCTGTACATTTACTTGTTTCTTTTACTCATGATCTCTTCATCTCCACACACCCTCGGAGTGTAACCTCCATGACAAAGGAATTTTTGACTTAGTTCATCCCTGAAGCCCAAGTTCACAGAAGAGTACCTGGCATTCAGTAAGCGCTTAATGAACACAAATGGATGACAGCTTCCACTGCTTAGCTGGGTCCACACAGCCTGGGCATTTTTCCAGCAGGGATCCTCCAGGGTCCCTGGCAATCATGCCTCACTGATGCACCATCCTCTTCTGCCCTGGGGCATTCTTTCCTCATCTGCCTGCCCTTATTTTAGGGGCAGCTGCTGCAGAACAACCAGCTACCAAAGGAAACCCTTCTCATCCTAACATTTGGAGAACTCACTGAGAAAGTCTTTCAACCCTCATGTGCCAGGGAAAATCACTTTGTCACTCTTTACAAAGTATCCAAGTGACCACAAAGTATTAGTTTTAAAAATGCATTTAATGAGGAACTAGTTGGTATTTTAAATATTTGTGAAATTTTAACATTAAAAAAAAAAACTTAGACTCAGGAAATACTAAATAAGGGATTATTTTTCTAAACCAGTGATAGAGAAAATCAGCTTTATTTTTATAGTAACAAAATCAAGGTTAGGGACTTCCTGTTACTGTTGTTGTTGTCTAGTCACTAAGTCTGACTCTTTTTGCAACCGCCCCGCCCCCGGACTGTAGCCCACCAGGCTCCTCTGTCTATGGGATTTTCCTGGCAAGAATACTAGGGTAGGTTGCCATTTCCTTCTCTGGGGTAGGTATCTTCGCAACCCATGTATCAAACTGAAGTCTCCTGTATTGGGCAGGCGGATTCTTTACCACTGAGCAACAAGTGAAGCCCTAGGGACTGCGTAGAGTTAGCAAAACTATGTTGTCTTAAAAAATTCATATTAAGTTTCTAAAAAGCCACTAAAGTGATTTATTTATGATTGTCAATATAAGAACACTAAATGTGTTTAAGCACATAAAATATGGCAGACACTTTAGGGATGTCATGCTGTTTAATTCTCACAACTCTGTGACAGAAATATAATCAGACTCATTTCAGAGTAAAAGAAACCCCAAGTCAGAGCAGCTACGTAAGTGCTATAACATTTTATTTCCTAACAAAAAGGAAGGGAAATTAATACCGTATGGCACAATGATAAAATCTGACAAAGTTACAATGGTGGCTAAACATGTTATTGTATACACAGCTTTCTGAACTTCAAATACTTCATAATTTAAAAAAAATAATGCTGGTAATAATTTGCCCATGTTACAGTGCTAATTAAGGACAGAACCAAAATTTAAATTCACATCTAACTCTGAAGTCCATGCTTTCCCCGTAATATTGTGCTGCCTTGCCTCTCCAAAATAGAAACTATGACATTTGCTTGAACTAGTATATACCCTGGAGAAGGCAATGGCACCCCACTCCAGTACTCTTGCCTGGCGAATCCCATGGACGGAGGAGCCTGGTAGGCTGCAGTCCATGGGGTCGCTAAGAGTTGGACATGACTGAGCAACTTCACTTTGACTTCTCACTTTCATGCATTGGAGAAGGAAATGGCAACCCACTCCAGTGTTCTTGCCTGGAGAATCCCAGGGATGGGGGAGCCTGGTGGACTGCCGTCTATGGGGTCACAAAGAGTCGGACACGACTGAAGTGACGTAGCATAGCGTAGTATATACCCAAGTTGAAAGACTGAAAGTAGGTGTAACTCATCATTACATAGTTATTATTAGCAGAAATTATAACACAAGTGTGGCAAATATGTTGGATGCATGCCACATTTTTCTACTGTCTTTGAGATGGTTTAGTAATCCTAAACCAAGAGATTGTGAAAATTATCCCCTATTCTCAAATGGCCTCTTAGGATAGAGTCCACAAGCTAGAACCAGCATCTCTTTCTTAGAGTACAAGACATAATTAAAAATAAGGAGCACTCTTATGGACAAAGAAAGGAAAAGGAGTAAACCAAAGATAAGTGAGCGGGAGTAACTGTGAGTGAGTTCTGGAGAAGGAATGGTTATGATCCTGAGGTTTAAAGAATAAGAAGAGGAGAAAGTAGGAGAGGAAGGATTATATATAAAGGAGGAATAAAGAGAACTAGGAGATGAGGTGAAGTCTGAAGACAGAGAAAGGTAAGAGTTAGAGAAAGTAAAAGGAATATAGAACAGGAAAAAGTTAAAAATTAGGGGAAAACAGTGGGACAGAGAAGCAGGGGTTATAAAATGAATGACATTAAGGAGAAGGCAGAGGCAGCCACCATCAGTTCATAAATTAGTTCCACGTCCTGCCATGTGGGTTTTCCCCTCCCTTTCCTGACATTAACAGGATCAGCAACTTTGAGTGCTACATTTTGCAAGAGGAGGGTGATAAATTGAAATCATCAGTGAGCAAACAGACCCTCGCAATGAAAATTAAGCACTGAGGAATGCAGATTAAATTCCGACATGACATAATACTTAGAAATGCACCGAAACATGATGTTGTTCTGGAACCATTTCCAGGTCTGCAGCAAGCCTCCAGACCACAGGCTGCTGTTACAGATTTTATTTCTTCCCCGACCCCAGTCCACCACTGTAGACTGGAATCTGACTCCATCTTTACTATTGAACAAGCAGGACGAAGCCTCACAAACATACCCACAACCACACCCACACCTGCCAACACCTTTATTTATCCAGCAGGTTGAAGGGTGAGTGGCAAGCAGCCAAAACACACACCAGGGGAAACACACACTCTTTCAAATACTTTTTTCTCTCTCTCTCTCTCTCCCCCCTTTCAAGGAACTTTAAAAATTATATCCAGAATGTGCAAAAATGTCAGAGTTTTTAAAAACCTGTAGCTGCAATCAATTTTCTTCCAGGTTCATCAGGTTTGTTTTTATAGGTAAATATTTCTTTTTAAAAAGGTAGGCTAAAAATCCATAAAGCTTCAGAGGGAGACTTAGTAAACATATTATTTTATATTGCCCAAATAAACATTTGTTCTTTAAAGGGAGATTCGTTTTTGGTGTGTTTTTTTTTTTTTTTTTTAAGTACTTTGTAGCCATTTCATCTGTTTATAAACAAGTTTTACATTAATTCCAGTTGCTGCTGCTGCTGCTGCTAAGTTGCTTCAGTCGTGTCCGACTCTGTGCGACCCCATAGACAGAAGCTCACCAGGCTCCCCTGTCCCTGGGATTCTCCAGGCAAGAACACTGGAGTGGGTTGCCATTTCCTTCTCCAATGCATGAAAGTGAAAAGTGAAAGTGAAGTCGCTCAGTCGTGTCCGACTCTTAGCGACCCCACGGACTGGAGCCTACCAGGCTCCTCTGTCCATGGGATTTTCCAGGCAAAAGTACTGGGGTGGGGTGCCATTGCCTTCCCCTAATTCCAGTTAGGTTAATTCAATAAGGATTTACATTAAATCCTTAACAAGTGCCTACTTATATCAAGGTCCTATGCCCTAATCCACACAACCTGAAAAAATTAAACTGTCAGCCATATGCTGGATGATATATTAAAGGTCAGGCTTCCCAGGTGGCACTAGTGGTAAAGAACCCGCCTGCCAATGCGGGAAACGTAAGAGGCGTGGGTTCAATCCCTGGGTCAGGATGATCCTCTGGAGGAGGGCATGGCAACCCAATCCAGTGTCCTGGCCTGGAGAATCCCCATGGACAGAGGAGCCTGGCGAGCTACAGTGCATAGTGTCACAAAGAGTCGGACACGACTGAAGCAACCTAGCATGCGTGCACACGTATTAATGGTCACCTTCATATACAGGCAGTTCCTAAGGGAAAGCAAGCAGACCAACAAGCACAACTCAGCCACTCATTTCAACCTCCAGCTACCAAGGACCACCTATGTCCCACCATGGCACTGGGAACCACACTGAGCCACACAACTACCACACGTGGTCACGTGTAGATGTGAGGGCTGAACCATAAGGAGAGCTGAGCGCCGAAGAATTGATGCTTTTGAACTGTGGTGTTGGAGAAGACTCTTGAGAGTCCCTTGGACTGCAAGGAGATCCAACCAGTCCATCCTAAAGGAAATCAGTCAAATATGCATTGGAAAAACTGATGCTGAAGCTGAAACTCCAACACTTTGGCCACCTCATACGAAGAACTGACTCATTGAAAAGACCCTGATGCTGGGAAAGATTGAGGGCAGGAGGAGAAGGGGATGACCGAGGATGAGATGGTTGGATGGCATCACCAACTTGATAGACATGAGTTTGAGCAAGCTCCGGGAGTGGTGACGGACAGGGAAGCCTGGTGTGCTGCAGTTTATAGGGTTTCAAAGAGTTGGACACAACTGAGCAACTGAACTGAACTGAGAAAACCACCCGAGCCCTCGGTCTCCCCTCCCATTCCCTTTCCTCCTCTCTGCTGCCGAATCAACCCTGCAGCCTCCCCTGGCAGGTGCCCCTCAGCTCCAGGACATTCCCTGCTCAGGACAACTTTTGGACAAGCAAACCCTGGGCCAAACTCCTCCCACAACATCAACAGACGAGCAGACACTGGCCTCAGACTCAGAAAACTTTGAGTGCCAAGTCCTCCACTTGCTAATTGTGTGTCAAAAGACAATTTATTTCACCTCTTTGAGCTTCCATGTCTTTCCCCTTAAAATGGGAAGATGATCTGCTTTACCATCTTCACAGGATTGTGGTGAAGATTTTGTGAGTCTACTGTGAGGGAGAGCACTTTCTAAGTGCTCTAGTGATATATATTTATTCAGAAGTAACCTGTTTAGAGCTATATGGAGGTAAGTAGTGGCCTAATTTTATAAATTACAGGATACTGGAAGGTCACAGCTTGGAAGTCAGATGTGGATCCAGTCCTGACTGTTGGATAAACCCAAACAAGTCACTTTCCTCCTCCCACCCTTTGTATGAGTTCATGTTTTTATTCAACTTGATGATCTCTGAAGACTCTTCAGATACTGATCATCTGGAAGTCTAGAGCTGCACTGTTTAACTGCACACGTGTTGCATAAGCTTTCAGGAATCAGCCCCGGAACGGAACTAACAGGATAATATTGCTTATATGGAAAAATGAGTTCTGAGCGATGACAACTGCCTTTCAAGTGAACTTTTGGAACAAAAGCAATTTGTGATTTGGAGACTGCATTAATCACTACTATAGATTTCCATTACAAAAAAAAAAAAAACCTTTGGTGAAGTTAGGAACTATCTCCCATGCTTTCCTGGAGTTGATTTTCCACAGCATTTCAGTTTTGCCACTGTATGTACTCGAGACCTGAGACATACTTGGGTGTTTAGTTAATCAAACCACCACCGTCTCTAAGGACAATGACTGGTTTTCCTTTTGGCACATGAGCTCTATGGATTTGTGTGTGTGTGTTTGTGTGGAGTGAGGGAAGGGCACTGATCTAGATTTCACTTTAAACCTGATATTATATGAAATTATTACACATTATGAAAAGCATTTTGAATTTGTAGAAGAAGAAATATGCAATATTGACATACACTTTCATTTTTCACCTTTACTTTCTTCCTTATATCACTCTGCCATTAACTGTCTAAAGTGAACAAGGGAAGGACAGTGTATCCCTCAGCAGATCTAACAAAGGCAGTGGGATAACTAGTACTCTTTCAAATTAAAAAATGAAAAGACTTTCTTCTCAATTGACCTTCCTAAAGCAGGGAAGTCTTGGATACATATTACCCCCAGGTCCCCGGGTGCAACATGTTATAGTAAACTCCTGATGCCATGAGGGAACAGGGAGAGATCATGGGATGCTGCTACCATAGAAGCTTGCGGTTATGTAACAAGAACTTGAGTTGCCAACCTCTGAATGGAGGACAGCTCAGTTGGAGGCTCAGAAACCTGATTTTTCACTGGCTCATCTCACATGGTCCAGGACCAAGGTTTCGATATATGGTTGTTATGATAAAAGTAACCATAATCCAAGAAATCATAATTATGAAGACATGTTGTTCTAAAAAATTTTCTCACATACCTTTCTTCTGTGATGACTTAAACTCTACTCACTGTCAAGAAGGTAATGTTTTCCCATTACGTGAAAAGTACATGTTCTACTCACTTCACGCTTTATTGTGAGATGCATAGACACCTTTTCTGAAAACAAGTTTAAAAATCACACTTTTAAACAAAAATAAAGTGACTTGCACAATGGGCTCCACAAAAAAGTTCACACACAGTTTTTCAGAAACTATTACAAGAACTGTGGTAGTTAATGTGTTAAAGTGATCATCCTTTTCCCAACTATGGGGACATTTTGCATCTGATGGACTTGCCAAATTTATTACCAGACAGTAGACATTATCACACTCTGAAACATTATGTATTTGTGTAAGAAAAATTTAAAAACAAAAAGAGGAGTTAAGGTGGGGGGGGGGGGTCAAGAGATATAAATTTCCAGTTATAAAATAAACAAGTCTTAGGGGTGACTTATAATGTACAGCATGACAACTATAGTTAACACCACATTGCATATTTGAAAATTGCTAAGAGAATAGATCTTACAGGTTCTCATCACAAGAAAAAAATTAACTTTTTATATCTAAAACATCAGATCATTTTGACAATAAATCTGTTGCCCTGGCTTGAGAGGAAATAAAAATCTTTTTTGTGAAAGGCTTTTATGTACTCTGCTGAGAGTCTTAGAAATCCTGCTGCTGCTGCTAAGTCGCTTCAGTCGTGTCCAACTCTGTGCGACCCCATAGACAGCAGCCCACCAGGCTCCCCCCGTCCCTGGGATTCTCCAGGCAAGATCACCAGAGTGGGTTGCCATTTCCTTCTCCAATGCATGAAAGTGAAAAGTGAAAGTGAAGTCGCTCAGTGGTGTCCAACTCCTAGCGACCCCATGGACTGCAGCCCACCAGGCTCCTCCATCCATGGGATTTGCCAGGCAAGAATACTGGTTCTCTTCTAATTATTAAAAAAAAAATATGTAAGCAATATCATTTTGTGTTAGGATCACTGTGATAGATTCCTGATAGGAATCAAATTGGGGTTCCCAAATCTAGCTGACTGGGACAATGCTAGGCCATGTGACAGCGCAAGATGCAGCTTTCCCTCTGCAAGAGATCAGGGCAGCTCCTAAGGGATCTTTGTGTCAGTCGATAGATCCTTGAAATCACACCCAGGGTGGTCGTGCATCAAAAACATGCTCTTTGGAGAAGGATGACGATGATGATATGGTGATGACAACGAAATAGCTGGCATTTACTGTCCGTTTCTACAAGTCAAGCATCACACAAAGAGCATTTTGTAAATTAGCTCATTTAAACCTGACAACAAGTCCGGGATAGCTTATTTACACATGCTGTTGCTAAGTCACCTCAGTCGTGTGCGACCCCATAGACGGCGGCCTACCAGGCTCCAGTCCCTGGGATTCTCCAGGCAAGAATACTGGAGTGGGTTGTTTATGTTGACTGAATAACTTGCCCAAAGGTACACAGCACGGCCTCCACCCAAACTCAGATGGGTCTGTGTGCTGAACCACTTCATCTGCCCCTCCAGGTCATCTTTCCCCGCTAATCTCTGCACCAATTTTATAAACTGTGCCAAGGTGGTTGACCTCTATGAACTACATCAGTGGGCTTCCCTGCCTTCTGGATGGTAGTTGTTTCGGCCCATGGAACCAAGGCAGGAGGTCAGCGGGAAGAAAAATGTGAAGGCTGAGCTGCTTATTCCCTGGGCTTCCTCCCTGTGGAGTCACCTCAAGCTGGGGCTTATTTCTGAAGCCCTATTCCTAGAGTACCATTTCCCAGTCAATGCTGTGGAATGCTCTGACACATGTAATGATGGTCCTAGGGTTTTATGAGACCCAGGAACCAATTTTTGACTAGGCATATTAGTGTGCAGGTAATTATATTCTCCTAGACCAAGAGAAGGCAATGGCAACCCACTCCAGTACTCTTGCCTGGAAAATCCCATGGACGGGGGTGCCTAGTGGGCTGCAGTCCCTGGGGTCGCTAGGAGTCGGACACGACTGAGCGACTTCACTTTCACTTTTCACTTTCATGCATTGGAGAAGGAAATGGCAACCCACTCCGGTGTTCTTGCCTGGAGAATCCCAGGGACAGGGGAGCCTGGTGGGCTGCCGTCTATGGGGTCGCACAGTCAGACACGACTGAAGTGACTTAGCAGCTTAGCAGGACTATAGCCTCCCAGGCTCCTCTGTCCATGGAATTCTCAGAGAATACTGGAGTGGGTTGCCATTCTCTTCTCTGGACAAGCATACCATAGTGTATCTTTTAAAAAAAAGTTTGAAGCCAACAAATGGGAGGGTAATATGCTTTATGTTGGAACTGCATAATACATAATTAGATGGATGCTGCATTCATTTGCAAGGATTGCTGTAAAAAAATAACACCGACTGGGTGGCTTAAAACAACAGAAATTTATTTCCTCACAGTTCTGGAGGCTAGAAGTCCAAGATCAAGATGCCTGCAAGTCTGGTTCCTCCTGAGGCTTCTCTCCTTACCTTGCAGATGGCTGCCTTCTGTGTCCTCACGGCCCTTCCTCTCTGTGCATGCCCCTGGTCTTTCTCGTCTTCCAAGGACATCAGTCATGAATTAGGGCTCCCCACCCGTATGATCTGTTAAGGGACTGCATTCAATATGTCAGCAAAATTGGAAAATTCAGCCGTGGTCACAGGACTGGAAAAGGTCAGTTTTCTTTCCAATCCCAAAGAAGGATGATGTCAAAGAATATTCAAACTACTGTACAATTGCGTTCATTTCACATACCAGTAAGGTTAAGCTCAAAATCCTTCAAGCTAGGCTTCAGCAGTACGTGAACTTCTAAATGTACAAGCTGGATTTAGAAAAGGCAAAGGAACCAGAGACCAAATTGCCAACATTTACTGGATCATAGAGAAGGCAAGGGAATTCCAGAAAAACACCTACTTCTGCTTCATTGACTATGCTAAAGCCACTGACAGTGTGGATCACAACAAACTGTGGAAAATTCTTAAAGATATGGGAATACCAGACCACCTTACTTGTCTCTTGAGAAACCTATATGTGGGTCGAAAAGCAATGGTTAGAACCGGACATGGAACAACAGACTGGTTCCAAATTGAGAAAGTACAACAAGTCTATATATTGTCACCCTGCTTATTTAACTTATTAACTTATTACTATAACAATAATACATGCAGAGTACATCATGTGAAATGATGGATGAATCACAAGCTGGGATCAAGATTGCTGGGAAAAATATCAACAAACTCAGATATGCAGCTGATATACCACCCCAATGGCAGAAAGTAAAGAGGAACTTAAAGAGCCTCCTGATGAAGGTGAAAGAGGAAAGTGAAAAGGCTGGCTTGAAACTCAATATTAAAAAAAACTAAGATCATGGCATCTGATTCCATCACTTCATGGCAAATAGATTGGGAAAAAGAGGAAGCTGTGAAAGATTTTACTTTCCTGTGCTCCAAAATTACTGTGGATGTTGACTGCAGCCACAAAATTAAAAGGTGCTTGCTCCTTGGAAGGAAAGTTATGACAAACGTGGACCAAATATTAAAAAGCAAAGACATCACTTTGCTGACAAAGGTCCATCTACTCAAAGCTATGGTTCTTCCAATAGTCACGTACAGATGTGAAAGTTAGACCATAAAGAAGGCTGCGCATCAAAGAATGGATGCTTTCAAACTGGTGCTGGAGAAGATTCTTGAGAGTTTTTTGGACTGCAAGGAGATCAAACCAGTCAATCCTAAAGAAAATCAACCCTGAATATTCATTGGAAGGCCTGATGCTGATGCTGAAGGTCCAATACTCTGGCCACTAGATGTGAAGAGCCAACTCATTGGAAAAGACCCTGAAGCTGGGAAAGACTGAAGGCAAAATGTGAAGGGGGTAGCAGAAGATGAGATGGTTAGATAGCATCAATGACTCAGTGGACACGAATTTGAACAAACTCCAAGAGATAGTGAAGGACAGGGAAGCCTGGCGTGCTGTAGTTCATGGGGTCATAAACACCAATACAGTATACTAACACATATATATATGGAATTTAGAAAGATGGTAACAATAACCCTGTATACGAGACAGCAAAAGAAACACTGATGTATAGAACAGTCTTTTGGACTCTGTGAGAGAGGGAGAGGGTGGGATGATGTGGGAGAATGGCACTGAAATATGTATAATATCATATATGAAACGAGTCGCCAGTCCAGGTTCGATGCACGATACTGGATGCTTGGGGCTGGTGCACTGGGACGACCCAGAGGGATGGTACGGGGATGCAGGACGGAGGGGGGGTCCGGATGGGAAACACATGTATACCTGTGGCGGATTCATTTCGATATATGGCAAAATCAATACAATATTGTAAAGTTAAAAAATAAAATTAAATTAAAAAAAAAAAAAAGAGGCTTGGCGGCCGCCGGCATCCCGCATCACAGCCCCTGCCCTCCCGGGCGTCCCCCCACCCCAACCCGGGGGCCCGGGATACACCTTTCCTGCTCCGGACTGCTGCGGCGAGCGCTCGGTTCACAGGTCTCTGAATCAAGAGGCACTGTGGCTTCAAGGAGCCTCATCTGCTTCTTGACCTCATGCAAAACATGAGACTGGGCCATAATTGTGAGTTTGGGAGACCAGGAAAGAAGGTGAATATATTTTGAATATGAGAGAAATAGGAGTAATGGGATCCAGCAGACAAACAAAGAGAAGGTATCAACAGCTCTATTAATCTTCTAAAACAACAAAAAAATGGATTTCTTGAATTCATCTGATCAAAACGTGACCTCAGAAGAAATGTTAAACAGAATGCCATCCAAAATTCTGGTGTCCTTCATTCTCTCCGGGCTGGCACTGATGACAACCACCATTAACTCACTTGTGATTGCTGCAATTATTGTTACCCGAAATCTGTATCACCCAGCCAACTACTTAATTTGCTCCCTTGCGGTCACAGATTTCCTTGTAGTCGTTCTGGGTGATGCCTTTTAGCATTGTGTATATTGTGAGACAGAGTTGGATTATGGGACAAGTGGTCTGTGACATCTGGCTGAGCGTTGACATTAATTACATGCTGTACGTGTTCCATCTTGCATCTCTCTGCTATAGCTTTGGATCGGTACCGGGCAATCACTGATGCTGTTGAGTATGCCAGGAAAAGGACTCCCAAGCATGCTGGCATTATGATTACCATAGTTTAGATTATATCTATTTTTATATCTATGCCTCCTCTATTCTGGAGGCACCAAGGAACTAGTCAAGAGGATGAGTGCATCATCAAACACGACCACATCGTTCCACTATTTACTCAACATTTGGAGCTTTCTACATCCCATTAACATTGATTTTGATCCTCTATTACAAAATATATAAGGCAGCAAAGACGTTATACCACAAGAGACAAGCAAGTAGGATTGCCAAGGAGGAAATGAATGGCCAAGTCCTTTTGGAGAGTGGTGAGAAAAGCACTAGACTGGTCTCCACACCGTACATGCTAGAAAAGTCTTTATCTGATCCATCAACGGACTTTGATAAAATTCATAGCACAGTGAAAAGTCCCAGGTCTGAATTCAAGCATGAGAGATCTTGGAGAAGGCAAGAGATCTCAGGCATAAGAGAACGCAAAACAGCCACTACCCTGGGATTAATCTTGGGTGCGTTTGTAATCTGTTGGCTTCCTTTCTTTGTAAAAGAATTGGCTGTTAATGTCTGTGAAAAGTGTAAGATTTCTGAAGAAATGTCAAATTTTTTGACATGGCTTGGATATCTCAATTCCCTTATCAGAGATCAGATCAGATCAGTCGCTCAGTCGTGTCCGACCCTTTGCGACCCCATGAACTGCAGCACGCCAGGCCTCCCTATCCATCACCAGCTCTCGGAGGTCACTCAGACACATTCATCGAGTCAGTGATGCCATCCAACCATCTCATCCTCTGTCGTCCCCTTCTCCTCCTGCCCTCAATCCCTCCCAGCATCAGAGTCTTCTCCAATGAGTCAACTCTTCGCATGAGGTGGCCAAAATACTGGAGTTTCAGCTTTAGCATCATTCCTTCCAAAGAAATCCCAGGGCTGATCTCCTTCAGAATGGACTGGTTGGATCTCCTTGCAGTCCAAAGGACTCTCAAGAGTCTTCTCCAACACCACAACACCACACAATTCCCTTATAAACCCACTGATTTATACAATCTTTAATGAAGACTTCAAGAAAGCATTCCAAAAACTTGTACGATGTCTATGTTAATTCAAAGAAGTTTATTATGAAAAGATTGGGATTCTATTGAGGTGAAGTAACTAAATGAATGTTAAATAAAGCATTTACATTTTTAGAAGGAAAAAAAAAGAGTCAGACATGACTTAGTGACTAGACAACAACTTATAATCTCATTTCAACTTAATCCGTTCTTTAAAGGCCCTTTTTCCAAATAGAGTTACATTCTAAGATATTGGGGGTTAGAACTTCAACAAAGAAATTTGAGGGGGCCATAATTCAGTCGAGAAAAGACACACCATAAACTTTGTTGCTTTCAGCTTTTTTTTTTACTATTATAACAATGCTGGAGTGAATATCATTGTCCATATTTTTGAACATGTAGGTATATCTGTAAAATAAACTCAGAAGCAGAACTGCTGAGTCAAAAAGATAAATTTTTGTACCTGTTGCCAAACTGCCCTCCATAAAGGTCTGTCAAATTTAAACTCCCACCAACAGTGTGTGTGAGTAATCATTTCCCCTCACACCCAACACATGGGATATGATCAGACTTTTTTCATCTTTGCCAGATCAGATCAGTCGCTCAGTCGCATCCGACTCTTTGCGACCCCATGAATCCCAGCACGCCAGGCCTCCCTGTCCATCAACAACTCCCAGAGTTCACTCAGACTCATGTCCATCGAGTCAGTGATGCCATCCAGCCATCTCATCCTCTGTCGTCCCCTTCTCCTCCTGCCCCCAATCCCTCCCAGCATCAGAGTCTTTTCCAATGAGTCAACTCTTCGAATGAGGTGGCCAAAATACTGGAGTTTCAGCTTTAGCATCATTCCTCCCAAAGAAATCCCAGGGCTGATCTCCTTCAGAATGGACTGGTTGCATCTCCTTGCAGTCCAAGGGACTCTCAAGAGTCTTCTCCAACACCACGGTTCAAAAGCATCAATTCTAGGCGCTCAGCCTTCTTCACAGTCCAGCTCTCACATCCATACATGACCACAGGAAAGACCATAGCCTTGACTAGGCGAACCTTTGTTGGCAAAGTAATGTCTCTGCTTTTGAATATGCTATCTAGGTTGGTCATAACTTGCCTTTCAAACTGTCTTTATCTTTGCCAAACTGTCAGTAAAAAAAAAAAAAAAAAAAAGATATCTTATTTTGGTCTGGTTCTTTTAATTATCAGTGAGGTTTTATACAGTATGCATTTTTCATAAAATGACGATTATCCTTTTTTCATACATGCTATTACATTTACAGTGATTAAGTGCTTCAGTTCAGTCACTCAGTCGTGTCCTATTCTTTGCAACCCCATGAATCACAGCATGCCAGGCCTCCCTGTCCATCAACTCCCGGAGTTCACTCAGACTCACGTCCATCGAGTCAGTGATGCCATCCAGCCATCTCATCCTCTGTCGTCCCCTTCTCCTCCTGCCCTCAATCCCTCCCAGCATCAGAGTCTTCCCCAATGAGTCAACTCTTCTCATGAGGTGGCCAAAGTACTGGAGTTTCAGCTTTAGAATCAGTCCTTCCGATGAACACCCAGGACTGATCTTCTTTATGATGGACTGGTTGGATCTCCTTGCAGTCCAAGGGACTCTCAAGAGTCTTCTCCAACACTACAGTTCAAAAGCATCAATTCTTCTGCATTCAGCTTTCTTCACAGTCCAACTCTCATATCCATACATGACCACTGGAAAAACCATAGCCTTGTCTAGATGGACCTTTGTTGGTAAAGTAATGTCTCTGCTTTTGAATATGCTATCTAGGTTGGTCATAACTTTCCTTCCAAGGAGTAAGCATTTTTTAATTAAGTGCTTAAGTGTGTGTATATATATGTGTGTGTGTGTGTGTGTGTGTATATATATATATATATATAAATCAAAGCTGTAAAAATGTCTTTATTTAAACCCATAGTCAGGTAATTGAAACACTGGTTCCAATATAGCAGATTTAGAGAAGTATGGGACTTCCGTGGTGATCCAGTGGTTAAAGAGTCCACCTTCCAATGCTGAGAAGGCGAGTTCAATCCCTGGTCTGGGATGATTCCACATGCCACAGGACAACCAAGTCCACATTCTGTAGCTACTGAGTCTGTGAGCTCTGGAACCCATGCCGCAACTAGAGAGAAGCCCCTCACCACAAGGAAGGATCCAGCATGCTGCAACTAAGACCCACTGCAGGCAAAAATAAATAAATAAATAAATAAATAAAAAAATATCTTTAAAAAGAAGTATGACCACACAAGCTTTGCATAGAATCTGTTCTAAACAAGTACTTGCTGAATGAAACTGATCACTGGTGGAATTTGCTGTATATCAGCAAAGGTAATAAATCCAGCCCCTTTAAAAATAAAAAATGAGCCTAGATCCTAATCACCAGTGCATCTCTAAATAACTTTGAATTAATTCAAACACATTTTCCTCTACCAGTTCTTCTCCCATTGACAAACAGGCATGACTGAGCCTGGTGTTTTCAAATTGTTTTCAAACTGGATTGAAAGGAAAGAAAGGTTGTTTTTAATTTGAAAGTTACCTGAAAATTTTGGTAAATAAACCAAATCTAATTTTTAATCCAGTACCAGTACAAACAATTTTCTTGTCTATTACTGTGCTTCGGGTGGAGAAGGCGATGGCACCCCACTCCAGTACTTTTGCCTGGAAAATCCCGTGGGCTGAGGAGCCTGGTAGGCTGCAGTCCATGGGGTCGCTGAGAGTCGGACACGACTGAGCGACTTACCTTTCACTTTTCACATTAATCCATTGGAGAAGGAAATGGCAACCCACTCCAGTTTTCTTGCCTGGAGAATCCCAGGGACGGGGGAGCCTGGTGGGCTGCCGTCTATGGGATCACACAGAGTCGGGCACGACTGAAGTGACTTAGCAGTAGCACTGTGCTTCGGGAACCTCTGGAAGACACAGGGCAGCCTCAAGTTCAGGACTTCCTGGTGGTCCAGTGGTTGGGAATCCACCTGCCACTCCAGGGGACACAGGTTCGATCCCTGGTCCAGGAAGATTCCGCAAGCCCTGGTGCAACTAAACTCGTGAGCGGCAACTACTAGGCCCACACACAGCAATGACCAAAGCCTGTGCTCCCTAGAGCCCATGCTCCACAACAAGAGAAGCCACTCCAATGAGAAGCCCGTGCACCGCAACAGACAGGAGCCCCTGCTGCCCACACTACAGAAAAGCCCGCGCACAGCAACGAATACCTAGTGCAACCAAAAATTAATTAATTAACAACAACAACAACAAAAAGAAGACAGGATTTCCTATCAGAATGAGGAGACAGCATAAGTAAGATCAGGTACAAATGAACAGGCAAGATGCTGAGAAAAGACGAGTATACTTGCTATGGAACATAAAAATTTTAAATAGAAAAATTGCCTGCAGGGTTTTGGTATGAGTGTATTTATGGGGAGGGGGCCCCCCAGGAAGGGAGGAAATCATGTTCATATTGACTAGAACTATCCAGGTTTCCCCAGTGCCTCCCAATAGCAGCAGGAATATTTATGAACAGATACACTACTCAATTCTGTTTGCCACATGTAAATCTAAAAGTGCACATTAAGTTTGCCATGTTTCAGGATTTCATCATGTTTTTGGCAAGCGTATGTACACATAAGGAGACCTTTTGTTAAACCACATAACTCTGATCTTGTTTATGAGCTCTAAAATTAAATTATCTCACATAAATACTCAGAAGGTAATTGTCATATTAGTCTCAATGGTCCACAGTACCACCACAAAAGAGCCAGTCACAATTCATTCTGTGACATGGGCGGCCTGGCGGCTTGGTATAATGTGCTGCTTCGTGGGAGTTTCATGACCTACAGACTCTCACGCATTTGGAGAGAGGAAGAGTGGCTGGAAGCACTTTTGCTGGATCTGTGGCGAAAGCATTTACTATGAATAAGGGAAATGGCAACCCACTCCAGTGTTCTTGCCTGGAGAATCCCAGGGACGGGGGAGCCTGGTGGGCTGCCGTCTCTGGGGTTGCACAGAGTTGGACACGACTGAAGCGACTTAGCAGTAGCAGCAACAAGGGAAATGCACTAATGTGAAAGAATGAAGACTGTAGTTCAGAGCCTGCAAACTATCTCTGTGAAGGGACAAATAGTAAATATTTTAGATTTTGCAGGCCATTAAGTCTCTGTCACAACTACTAGGCTCTGCTGTTGTATCATGAAAACCGCCATAGACAACACATAAACAAACAGCTATAGCAGTGTTCCAATAAAACTTTATTGACCAAAAGAGGCAGACAGGCCAGATGTGGCCTATGGGTCATAATTTACCACCTCTTGCTCTAGACTACATTGATCTTCCCCTTCTCTGGTATTTTCTTTTCTAAACATGCACCATTACTATGTCCCAGGTCCTATTCAACTTTCTAAAAAGTATTTTATTTAATCCTGGAAACAACTCTGCTTTTATCACCTTCCCATTTTATAGATAGGCTTGCCAGGTGGCACAGTGATAAAGAATCTGCCTGCCAATGCAGAAGACACAGGAGATGCGGGTTCAATCCCTGGGTCAGGAAGATCCCCTGGAGTAGGAAATGGCAACCCACTCCAGTATTCTTGGCCCAGAAACTTCCATGGACAGAGCAGCCTGGAGGGTTACAGTCCGTGAGGTCACAAAGAGTCAGACACAAGTGAGCGTACACACACACACACACATTTTATAGATGAGGAAACTAAGGCCCAGAGATACTGAGCAACGTTCCCAGGGTTGTACAACCAGACAACTAGAACTTGAACCCAGGCAGTCTGACCACAGAGACCACAGCTTGCCACCCACTCCTGTGAAGTTTTAACTGTCCTAAGAGCTCTTAAAAAAAAAAAAAATTCATCCACCCTTCCAGGGACTCCCGAAGCTCCACAAGTCTGACTAGTACCCAGAGCAGATTATTTTTGCTAGTCTTCGTCCAAGTGGATCCTAGTTCATTCTAGTCCCATGTGAGACTTCTAACAAGGGAAACACAGGGAGATGCCGAGGGTCCCAACTCCATGCCTGCAATGGATGTTCTCAGACACCTTATGAAGTTTTCTGGATATTTATCCAGCAACTTTTCCCAATTTGCTATAAGCCTAGAAGTTACTGTGTCCCCTAAGGGATAATTTGTGACAGTACTGTGCTACCAAATTTTGCTGTTTAAAAAAACAAGAGAAAACACTAGAAAATTATCATATTTCATATAAAATTAATGACTACAGAAATAAAAATTTACCCCAAAGTTCTCTTAGAACACAAAATTACAGGTTCACTGGATGAAAAGTGATGATGTTTGTCACTATAAGTAATAGGATACTACTATGAGGTTTGGAATTTACCTCTTTAAATCTGAATGAAGTAAACACATCCTGGCTGTTGGGTTCTGATACCACCAAGGACGGGAGGGCAAGTTTAACTTGCTGCTTGCCAAAAAGTCCTCAGGATTTGCTTCTCCCTCACCCTCCCATAATATTTTCTAGATTTCCTTTCAATCAAAACTTACCTCTTTTGATAGAGTTAAAACCACATAATTAAAGAAGAAAGTAAACTGAACATTCCCTTTCAGAACATGGAAACTTCCTGTGGTTGCCAAAAAGAACTTGAAATACTTTAAGACTGAGATTATACATTCAGTCAAATCAGCAAATATAAATTAATAGCTTTGTGTAAGGATTTAGAACGTAAGTATTGTAGAATGAGAAAAGAGGTTTTCTCTGAAACGGTCTCTGGGAAAGGGAAGTGGGTATTTTCACATCCCATTCATAAAAGCCAAGGACAAGTCCATAAACTTTTCTATGGCCTTTACTGCAGAGGAAAAAAATCCTATTTCTATTTGTTAAAAGATTTCATACCCTGGAAGAACAAAGAATGTTTAGCTCTGAAGAGGACACACAAATCTTAGGCAGGATATATTTGTGAGTTATAAAAAAAGATATTTTATTACATAAAACACCACTGTGGTATTGTGACGGGGGGGTCCTTAACAGCTTTGACGTTTTCATTGAACAGGAAAGATATGAAAAGGCAGACGAGGAGAAAACATGTGAAGCCTACTATATACCAAGCTCCATGCTAGGAAGTGTAATATGAATTACTATATCAAGGAAATAACTAATTTAAAATATTAATTGCTGCTTAGTTGCTAAGTCGTATCCAACTCTTTTGCAACCTCATGGACTGCAGCCCACCAGGCTGCTCTGTCCAAGGGATTCTCCAGGCAACAATTCTGGAGTGAGTTGCCATTTCCTTCTCCAGGGAATCTTCCCCACCCAGGGACTGAACCTACGGCTCCTGCAGCTCTCCTGCTTTGCAGGCGGGTTTTTTACCTCTGAGTCACGGGGGAAGCAAAATCTTAGTTACAACTTCAAGTTTTGCAGATTGCTAACTGTCGTTAAAAATATTTTCCCTTATTTCAATTTCTGTTGGGAAATTTTAATTTTTATTGTGCAGGCACTTTTCTTTTAAACTAACACCTTCTTTTAAAAGCAGGCTGAGGAAAACTGACCTGCGAAGGAGCCTCATTCCTGCTTGCAGGATTGCGCCTGCCTGTCTTAAAACTGTTCCAAGAGCAATGGAACCTCTGGAGCATTTTCAGCTACCAAGGCCTTCATTTCCATCACCCATCCCACCTCCCAATTATAAACTAATATATTTTTCAACATGAGGACTTGTGTGTGTTCATGACTATAATAAATGAGGCATGGCTTTGCAAGCAGTTGGGATATCCCCTCGAGAAGTTGTCTACATAATTAAACCCTGAAGCAGCTGAACATGGTTACTGTGGTGTGCGACCCACTCTTGCATCTGAAGTAACTGCAAAGCCGCATCACGTATTTCCAGCAACTACTCAATCAGATGACTCCTAAATCCTCCACCCAGCCTTCCCATGGTAACCTGGAGATCTGCTTCAAGCACAGCAACCTGGCCGCCTTCTCTCACACCTCCTGTCTCAGGTTTGCTGAAAATTCACTTCCCTTGACTTAAAATAAGTTACTCATTGTTCTGTGTTCTGGACATTGGCTGCTGCTGCTGCTGCTAAGTCGCTTCAGTCGTGTCCAACTCTGTTGTGACCCCACAGACACGGCTCCGCCGTCCCTGGGATTCTCCAGGCAAGAACACTGGAGTGGGTTGCAATTTCCTTCTTCAATGCATGAAAGTGAAAGTGAAGTCGCTCAGTCGTGTCCAACTCTTAGCGACCCCATGAGCCTGCAGCCTACCAGGCTCCTCCGTCCATGGGATTTTCTAGGCAAGAGTACTGGAGTGGGCTGCCATTGCCTTCTCCTAGACTCACTAAACTGTTTTAAGTTTTAAAATAAAAGCTGTGGGGCTCTGACTATAATCATTTACTGAATATCTATGAACCTGTATAGAACCTATTTTTTCTATTTAGATAATTTATACTTTTCTTTGCATAGATAATCCAAATTTCCTCATGTAATACCCATAACAACTCACTTATATATATATACACACATATATATATCACTTTTAAATGTATATATATTACTATTCCCACTTTACAGATGAGGAAGTTGAGCCTAAGAAGTTAAAAATGGCTAGGACAGTGATAATGATTCAAACCCACTCACTGATTTCCAAAACTTACTGCTCTTAAACGTTAGGCAATATTGCCTAATTTAGCTCTTTATCTGGAGTGGTGAATGTAAAACCATACATAATTACATCCCCAGAAAGTATGTTCAACTCCATCTTTATATCTTTTTAAAAATCACTTTTGTAAGGCTAAATTTAGATGAGCTAACTCTTAACAGTATTTTGATTATGAATACCACAGAGAATTTGACAGTGCTGCTGGACCCTTTGCCCAGGAGAAAAAGCACGCACCACACGTACAACAGTCTAGATGGCTCTTGACTTTAAATGTGTCTCCATTGAGAGATGAGAATCCTTCTCCGTCACAGGCTCATGTGGCCAGGTCATCTCACTTCAGTTATTACCAGCAAGTCTTCCCATTCTTTGATTTTATTTTCTACGGAGTGTGAAAAGTACCCTTTCCATTAGTACATTCTGGCCTTAACAAAGGGAAATGACTCACAGCGGACTTCCCACACTGTTGAGTACCTTTGTCTTCAACAGTAACATTAAAGATGGTGTGGCCTTTGTACCCATCAACTCGGAGATGTGGCATGGTTTTGTTCCTTGCCAGTACATTTTCCCTCCTGCTGAAATAGTCTTTTTGACTTGCATATGAGAACACATAATCAGCTCAGTCACTCAGTCATGTCTGACTCTTTGCGGCCCCATGGACTGCAGCACATCAGGCTTCCCTGTCCATCACCAACTCCCGGAGTTTACCCAAACTCATGTCCATTGTGTCGGTGATGCCATCCAATCATCTCATCCTCTGTCATCCCCTTATCCTCCTGCCTTCAGTCTTTCCCAGCATCAAGGTCTTTCACATAATGCTGCCGCTGCTGCTAAGTCACTTCAGTCATGTCCGACTCTGCGTGACCCCACAGACGTCAGCCCACCAGGCTCTCCTGCCCCTGGGATTCTCCAGGCAAGAAAACTGGAGTGGGTTGCCATTTCCTTCTCCAATGCATGAAAGCAAAAAGTGAAAGTGAAGTCGCTCAGTTGTGTCCAACTCTTAGCGACCCCATGGACTGCAGCCCAACAGGCTCCTCCATCCATGGGATTTTCCAGGCAAGAGTACTGGAGTGGGGTGCCATTGCCTTCTCCGAATAATAAGCCATAATTCATTTGCCTACGCAGAATCATTCAGAGAATGGGGCTTGACCACAAGGCATAAGAAAAAGACTGTGGAGAAGCCAGTTATAAAAGGCAGTCTGGAGTTCCACGGAGGTTAAGAGCCCAAGCTTTGGAGTAAAGTGGCTCAGTAAGACAGCTGTAGGTTCAAGTCTGTTCTGCTGCTCACTTCCTGTGTGATCTTAAACAATTTGTTTAACCTCTCTCTCTCTTAATCTGTGAAATTGTCTAATACTACACATCTCTTGCGGAGAAGGTGATGGCAGCCCACTCCAGTACTCTTGCCTGGAAAATCCCATGGATGGAGGAGCCTGGTAGGCGGCAGTCCATGGAGTCGCTAAGGGTCAGACACGACTGAGCGACTTCCCTTTCACTTTTCACTTTCATGCATTGGAGAAGGAAATGGCAACTCACTCCAGTGTTCTTGCCTGGAGAATCCCAGGGACGGGGGAGCCTGGTGGGCTGCCGTCTATGGGGTCACACAGAGTCAGACACGACTGAAGTGACTTAGCAGTAGTGGTTCAAGTTAATGCCAAAATTAGATGCTGAGATCAGTTTAAGAAACATGCAAGACTTTGGGCTCTCGTGGAGGCAGCTAGCGTGAGGCTGTGGAGCACTGAGCCACCCGTCCTGCCCTGTGCTGCCCAGACTGGCAAACAATACAGTCAAGATGGCTGGAGGTGATTCCAAGAAACCAAAGGGCAAGATGTGTGCTTACTATGCTTTTTTTGTGCAGATGTGCAGAGAGGAACATAAGAAGAAAAACCCAGAGGTCCCTGTCAATTTTGCTGAATTTTCCAAGAAATGTTCCGAGAGGTAGAAGACCATGTCCAAGAAAGAGAAGTCTAAATTCGATGAAATGGCAAAGGCATATAAAGTGTGCTATGGCTGCTTCTCACTGTCGCTTAAGTTATTCCACAATTCGCCCAGCTTCTTTGCCACATCTCCGATAGAGATGCCAAGGTGTGTAGACTTGATCTTGGGGTGGAATTCAGAGCAAAGTAGGAGAAATCCAGACGGTAGTCTCTTGGGGGCCTTAGGGTCCTTCTTCTTGCCTCCCCTAGCTGGTCCATAATCCTTCATTTCCTGATCATCAGATCAGATCAGATCAGATCAGTCGCTCAGTCGTGTCTGACTCTTTGTGACCCCATGAATTGCAGCACGCCAGGCCTTCCTGTCCATCACCAGCTCCCGGAGGTCACTCAGACTCACACCCATCGAGTCAGTGATGCCATCCAGCCATCTCATCCTCTGTCGTCCCCTTCTCCTCCTGCTCTCAATCCCTCCCAGCATCAGAGTCTTCTCCAATGAGTCAACTCTTCGCATGAGGTGGCCAAAGCACTGGAGTTTCAGCTTTAGCATCATTCCTTCCAAAGAAATCCCAGGGCTGATCTCCTTCAGAATGGACTGGTTGGATCTCCTTGCAGTCCAAGGGACTCTCAAGAGTCTTCTCCAACACCACAGTTCAAAAGCATCAATTCTTCGGCGCTTAGCCTTCTTCACAGTCCAGCTCTCACATCCATACATGACCACAGGAAAGACCATAGCCTTGACTAGGCGAACCTTTGTTGGCAAAGTAATGTCTCTGCTTCTGAATATGCTATCTAGGTTGGGCATAACTTTCCTTTCAAGGAGTGTCTTTTAATTTCATGGCTGCAGTCACCATCTGTAGTGATTTTGGAGCCCCCCAAAATAAAGTCTGACAGTGTTTCCACTGTTTACCCATCTATTTCCCATGAAGTGATGGGACCAGATGCCATGATCTTCGTTTTCTGAATGTTGAGCTTTAAGCCAACTTTTTCACTCTCCACTTTCACTTTCATCAAGAGGCTTTTTAGTTCCTCTTCACTTTCTGCCATAAGGGTGGTGTCATCTGCATATCTGAGGTTATTGATATTTCTTCTGGCAGTCTTGATTCCAACTTGTGTTTCTTCCAGTCCGGCATTTCTCATGATGTACTCTGCATATAAGTTAAATAAACAGGGTGACAATATACAGCCTTGACGTACTCCTTTTCCTATTTGGAACCAGTCTGTTGTTCCATGTCCAGTTCTAACTGTTGCTTCCTGACCTGCATACAAATTTCTCAAGAGGCAGATCAGGTGGTCTGGTAGTCCCACCTCTTTCAGAATTTTCCACAGTTTATTGTAATCCACACAGTCAAAGGCTTTGGCATAGTCAATAAAGCAGAAATAGATGTTTTTCTGGAACTCTCTTGCTTTGTCCATGATCCAGCGGATGCTGGCAATTTGATCTCTGATTCCTCTGCCTTTTCTAAAACCAGCTTGAACATCAGGAAGTTCACGGTTCACATATTGCTGAAGCCTGGCTTGGAGAATTTTGAGCATTACTTTACTAGCGTGTGAGATGAGTGCAATTGTGCAGTAGTTTGAGCATTCTTTGGCATTGCCTTTCTTTGGGATTGGAATGAAAACACCTTTTCCAGTCCTGTGGCCACTGTTGAGTTTTCCAAATTTGCTGGCATATTGAGTGCAGCACTTTCACAGCATCATCTTTCAGGATTTGGAATAGCTCAACTGGAATTCCATCACCTCCACTAGCTTTGTTCGTAGTGATGCTTTCTAAGGCTGGGCTCCAAAATCACTACAGATGGTGACTGCAGCCATGAAATTAAAAGACACTTACTCCTTGGAAGGAAAGTTATGACCAACCTAGATAGCATATTCAGAAGCAGAGACATTACTTTGCCAACAAAGGTTCGTCTAGTCAAGGCTATAGTTTTTCCTGTGGTCATGTATGGATGTGAGAGCTGGACTATGAAGAAGGCTAAGCACCGAAGAATTGATGCTTTTGAACTGTGGTGTTGGAGAAGACTCTTGAGAGTCCCTTGGACTGCAAGGAGATCCAACCAGTCCATTCTGAAGGAGATCAGCCCTGGGATTTCTTTGGAAGGAATGATGCTAAAGCTGAAACTCCAGTGCTTTGGCCACCTCATGCGAAGAGTTGACTCATTGGAGAAGACTCTGATGCTGGGAGGGATTGAGAGCAGGAGGAGAAGGGGACGACAGAGGATGAGATGGCTGGATGGCATCACTGACTCGATGGGTGTGAGTCTGAGTGACCTCCGGGAGCTGGTGATGGACAGGGAGGCCTGGCGTGCTGCGATTCATGGGGTCACAAAGAGTCAGACACGACTGAGCGACTGATCTGATCTGATCTGATGATCAGGAAATGAAGGATTATGGACCAGCTAGGGGAGGCAAGAAGAAGAAGGACCCTAAGGCCCCCAAGAGACTACCGTCTGGATTTCTCCTACTCTGCTCTGAATTCCACCCCAAGATCAAGTCTACACACCTTGGCATCTCTATCGGAGATGTGGCAAAGAAGCTGGGCGAATTGTGGAATAACTTGAGCGACAGTGAGAAGCAGCCATACATCAATAAGGCAGCAAAGCTGAAGAAGTATGAGAAGGATGTTGCAGACTATAAGTTGAGAGGGAAGTTTGATGGTGCCACGGGTCCTGCTAAAGTTGCCAGGGAAAAGGTAGAAGAGGAAGACAAAGAGGATGAGGAGGAAGTGGAGGATGAATTTTAAAAAAACTGTTGATCTGCCTCCTCGTGAATACCTTAGGGTAGGGAGTACCTGACTGACACACCTCTCACCCGAGATGTGTCTGTTGCTCTCATTAGGTTTAATTACCCAATTGGATCATGATCATATGGCAGTCTCTCAAAGCACTCCAGCAATTGTCAGTGGTTTACTGGAAGTGGCCATGGGTGTCTGGAGCACCCGGAAACTGTATCAAAGCTGTACATATTTCCAAACATTTTTAAAACGAAAAGGGTCTCATGTTCTCCTCACTCTGGGCACTTTGCTGTTCGTATGACAAGGCATTTAAAGATGTTTCTGGCATTTTTTTATTTGTAAGGTGGTGTGTTAATTCAATGGTCATTGGCTAGAAATCCCGAGTTCTCAACTGTACTTATCTGTAGTTTGTAAAAAGAACAAAGCAACCGAGACACACTCTTGATGCTCCTTGCTTGACGTGGAGGCTGTGGGGGCAATGCCTTCTGGAGGGGCCGTGGCTCGGGGCGTGCGCTGCAGGACTGGGATGTGGACACGGCCGTGGGCATTCATTCAGCTTTGGGTTGTCTTGTTGTTTGTATATAGCAACATAGCATCCCAATGCCATTCTTAGCTGTGGAAAAGAGGGGATGGGGTCAGCTGGCATGAGAAGTGTTTTGGATCCTTTTTAGTTGAAGTGCATTAGTTTTAAACTGTTTTGTTTTTTTAAAAACAAACCATAGAACTCTTCATTGTCAGCAAAGCCAAGAGCCACTGCACCAAAGTTCAAGAACCTTCTGTACTAAATATGATCTCCAACGTTCTGTTATTTTATTTTATTTTTGGTATGTTTAGAATGCTGAAATGTTTTTCAAGTTAAATAAACAATCAGTTCAGTTCAGTCACCGATCGTGTCCGACTCTTTGCGACCCCATGAATCACAGCACGCCAGGCCTCCCTGTCCATTACCAACTCCCAGAGTTCACTCAAACTCATGTCCATCAAGTCGGTGATGCCATCCAGCCATCTCCTCCTCTGTCGTCCCCTTCTCCTCCTGCCCTCAATCCCTCCCAGCATCAGAGTCTTTTCCAACGAGTCAACTCTTCGTATGAGGTGGCCAAAGTACTGGAGTTTCAGCTTCAGCATCAGTCCTTCCAATGAACACCCAGGACTGATCTCCTTTAGGATGGACTTATTGGATCTCCTTGCAGTCCAAGGGACTCTCAAGAGTCTTTTCCAACACCACAGCTCAAAAGCAAACAATATTACATTTAAAAAAAAAGAAAGAAAGAAAGAAGAAACATGCAAGACTTTGGCATATAGTAAGTACTGGATAATGGGTGGTATTACTATATTATTAGTAGTATTTTTCAATAAACTGGTTAGCAAAGAGTCAGACACGACTGAGCGACTTCACCTTTCACTTTTCACTTTCATGCACTGGAGAAGGAAACGGCAACCCACTCCAGTGTTCTTGCCTGGAGAATCCCAGAGTTGGGGGAGCCTGGTGGGCTGCCGTCTATAGGGTCACACAGAGTCAGACACAACTAAAGTGACTTAGAAGCAGTAGCAGCAGCAGCACAATTATGGAAGTTTATATTCTAATCAACAGATAGTTTTCAAATATGTATTTATTATTGTTGAAATATGCAATATTAAACCATGGAATTTTCGCCTGAAACCAAAAGAAAACCCAATCAACTGGATTAGTTATTTTTAAAGAACTGGAATATAGTGAAAATGCTTAAAGAGGAAATCATGTGAAGTCCCTATTTTTAATAATTTGGGAGGATCCTCTAGACTCAGGGTTACACAAATAACCATTAATCATCATTATTATATAACAGATATGCAGAAATACAGAATAAGAGAACATTTTAGATGATAAAATACCAATTATTCTGTGATGTAGCCTTTTATTAAGAAGTCATCAAGTGGAATTCCCTGGCAGTTCAGTGTTGAGAATCCCTTCACTTCCACTGCAGGGGGCATGGGTTTGATCCCCAGGTAGGGAAATAAGATTGCATGCAGCAGTGGAGCAGTAAAAAATAAATTAATAAGAAGTCATCAAGAAGATTTATTTTTAAGAGATATTGAGAATGTAGTTTGTATTTATTGAATGAAGGCCAACCTGAAAATCACAGATGCCAGAGTTTCATGTATTCTCTTATTATATCTCATAATTTCCTAGCATGACAAAGATTATATGTCTACTCTATATTTGAAGCAATTCTGTGTTAGGAAGCTTTAATTTGCCAATGTACACATCCAGTAACTTGTGTGAAAGTAACTAGTAATTAGTATATTAGCATTCCAACCTTGGCCTATCTTCAAACCCCTGTTGTTTTTTCACCATACTCTGCTGCCTGCCAAATTTTACAAGGGAAAAGGCATAATTTTCAAACCAGTCAGGAACTCTGCTTATAAAATTGTCTTACTCTCTCCATTATCAATCAGACAGCCTCCTGGAAGGGAAAAATGGCAAAGTTTGCAAAATAAATATACAGAATGTACTGTTTTTAGAATAGAAAGATTTCAAATTCAAAAAATAGAAGGTAAAAAATGCAACAGAATTCTGATCTGAGACAACAATTCAATTCAAAAATATAACACCCTTTTTCCAGTTTATTATCTGGATTCATATGAAGAAGCTGCCATCCCAAACTAATTAGAACACCATTCTAATTAGTAAGCCTAAGTTAGCAATTTGATTACTTGCTAATTTGAATGAAGCATCAGCAAAAAGCACATGAAACCTGGATGCATAAATCAAGGGAATTTCTCCAATTTTAATGAATCATATCTTTTAAGAGATAAGCCACAGTTGAATGTTAGTTTATGTGCCAATTAAAGAAGCTATAATCATAAACAATTTGTCTGTGCCTGGAATAAAATTTAATCAATCTAAGATCATTTCCTTTTCATCTGTGCAGAAAAAGTAATTTATGTAATTATTATCAAGAATTTGGAAAAAATAAAAAATACTGAAATGCAAGAACTAGGAGAAATTCAAACTGGATATCTAACATGGACTAATAATTTGGTACTTTCATAGATGCTACTAACAAGAAATGGTATTCAAGCTGAGCCCTTGAAACGCCCTACATAGCCCAGCAGACCAATGATAGATATTTACGAGTCTGCTGGATCTTAAAGAACACAGAGAATGAAGAAATTCAGAAGATTCAATTGATTTTATCACCTCAATATCCCAGGCTTTTCAAAATAATCCCAGATCCTTTAGTTTCAGGAATCATCTGCCTTAATTTTCCTATTAGGACCAAATAGTCATCAAGAGTCAAAAAGGTTGGTATAAAAGGGAGAATAATATCAACAGGTAAAACACTGCAAGCTAAGGCTCCATTAGAAAAGCCAAAAAAAGCATCCAGGTGCCTTATTTTTTATAAGGCTGCGCCAGAAATCATTAACAGAAATGAATCATTTGGGAAATCTTAGCCAAAGCCAGAGATTTCACTACAATTCAGGCTTCTCTCTTGAGTCTAACTATATCATGCAATCCAATAATGAGGTTCAGAAACCATATTTTTCATCATTTGATAATGTACAGACATGGTCAATGTTTAAATGACTGTATTCATAGAAGCCAAATCATAGCACTCTGCCTCTGAACATAACAGGGACAATGAACTCTTGTGATATGAACAAGTGTGCTGAAATTTAAGGAGTGCCAGAATTCAATAACACAAGAAGAGGTGGTTAGGGCTTATGAAACCTCCCTCCCAGGGCTACTTAGGCATTTATTTTCCTCAGTCTTCTTTTTTAAGTTACAAAAGCACTAAAGAATGTTTGGAAAAATGAAGAAAAATCATCACATAAAACCCTGACACCTTGCTTTTTTCTTCACCTAAAATATTTCTTGGAGATGCATTCATATTGGTATTTAAAGCTGTCTCATTCTTTTAATGATTGCATGTTACTTCAGTGTGTGGATGTAGCATAATTTATTTACCTAGTCCCTATAAAATACCAATTCACTTGTTTGCATTTTTTTGTTGTTGCTACAAACTGCCACAACAAACATTTTGGTATCAACTTTATGTAGATATGAAAGTATATTGATGGGATAAATTCCTGGAAATGGATATTCTTGAGTTGATGTTTTATGTAGTTAAAGTCATAGTGTCCATTCAGTTTTACAGCCTGAACACATCACATTGGATTTTACACAAAATAAATATTTTCCATGTTGCTATATAGCCTCCAAAATTAAACTTTTCAGTGGCTTATAGCTTCTTATTAAGGGGAGACACTCAACCTTCCCTCTATTGTTATGCAGTTCAACATTTCTTGTTACTTGCTTCAATAAGTAATACAATGCCCTTCCTGATGCACCATATCATGCCCTGAGCCCCTACTCTGGTCCTCTCCACTTATGTTCACACAAGGCATCCTCACTCTAGAATAATTCCAGGTCCCCATGACCCTAGAATTCCTTTCCTAAATGGCATAACATATACTACAATATGGACAGACCTTGAAAACTCTATGCTTAGTGAAGTAAACCTTCAATTGTTTGAAAACTATAAACAGTTTCCCAAACTGGTTATCATCTTCAGAAATTTCAACTTTTAATGTAGCTCAAATCTGACTTTAAGCTTCCAGGTTTTCCACCTTGCCTTCGAAGCTCCCCTTCTTCACTCCCATATTCCATCCCAACACATTATAGAAACATTCCCCTAGAGCTTCATCTGTTACATTTAAATTCTGAGTTCATCTTATACTCATATTTGTATAAATATAGTAAAAGGGTGAAAACCAAACTCTTCACCAGTTACCTAAATTTTGCCTTTATACCATATAACTAGATCCCTTGTGATACACATGCATTATTTAATAAACTTAATAAACATCAAAGAATACTATCTAGCTCTTAAAAAAAAACAGTAAATGTAAACACAACCATTTTACTGCCAAGCTGAGAAAAGGAATAAAGCAATTCATTTGGGAGTATTCAAATGGACTCAGCAAAAGTGAACTATCAACCCAGATTCTAAATAACCGGTCTTTGTAAACTTTAGAGTAACAACAGTTTTTTAACATTTTCCCTCAAATGGTTAAACCAAATGGAAGAATAAATTAAACCCATATTCCATTCAGGATAAAATGAACCTGTGGTTCACCTAATGATCAAGCTTCAGCTAATTTGTAAAAGTGGTCAGACCAGACAATGATAACCCACCCAAAGGAAAAAAGAAGCCCATGATTAAGCAAGCAGATGGCCACCTGCAATTTACTGCTTGATTTGGATTGATGGCCCAACTAGGGAAGGCCGTTAGCTTAAGCTCTTCCCTTGAGAGCCCTGGATGGCTGCACTCCAGTGATTTGTTCAGGTCAGAGCCCTTCTCCCAGGATTGCTTCCATAATTCATAAAATGTCTAACGTGTATATCAAACAAGCACAAACCAGAAGTCCACACTCCTTCAACATGGCATGCTAACTAACTCTTTCCATCAGCCTCAGGCAGGCAGAGTCAAAGAGGAAAAGCATCTTTTTATCTTCCAAAGATCCTGTTTAAGAAGTAAAAAAGATTGGGAGGACTCATACCCTACTTAAATCGTTTTGTATATATACCTTAAGCCAATGTTAGCAAAACTCTGATGACTGCCATGTGAAAGTAGCACCAGGCCTCAGGACAGGTAGAAATGGTGAACTCAGGAAAGAGAAATGGTACTGATGTAAGACGGAGCCAAAAGCATGTTTCTATGTATTTCTCAACTTTGTTTAGAATAAGCACACCCTGTACCACACATGATCAGCTCTAAAAGGTCTTCCCTAATAGGAACTGTCCAACCAAGTAAAAAGTATCTGTTTACTATGCTGCAGGTGGTTATAAAACAGAAAGAGATCTCAAACACCACCTATAGTTCCGACAAGGTTTAAGAAGAACATATACATTTTTTTTAGAACATATACATCTTTAAGTGTTTCCTTTTTCATGCGAACATATATTTCTAAAAAACTGAAGAAAGAGACATGGATGGGAGAGGGGGGTTATGGCTTAGTTTTCAACTCAAAAAACATTTAAATATATAAAAATTGATAGCTCTTAGAGTCAGCTCTTAAAGAGGTTCCTGCCATTATGTCTTGGAGTTTCATTCTTACATGTTTTCTTTTTCTAACTAAAGAGACAGAGGGATAGAGAGAGAAATCTGTATTAATCCTTCATAAGCCAGTTTTCCAATTACTATATCTTGTGGATTCAGTATCCTTTTCATTAGCAGAAAGTTACTTTGCATTAAATTGAAGGTTTACAAATTAAAACTCAAATCTTTTTATTTTTTCCTAAATTAACTCCATAAAGACGTTAAACAGGAAAAGGAAGTTGGGAGTTACGAATTGGGAGGCTATAAGAATTTTTTGTTTCTAAAGGATTGGCTGCAACTGCCAACAATTTCGTGGTTTCAGATGCTTTCAAAAGGAAGAATGTGATAATAGCTCCTGGGTGGAATAATTTTGGCTGTACTTGATTAAATCTAAGCTTAAAACTTAGAGAACAGCTTGGACTGCATTTTTTTTTTAAGAAACAGCTATGCATTTCATCTTACTGTGGCCTTGCCAAATTCAGGGACTTTGGGGAGTCTGGCACTAGATTAGACACTAACAAAGCAAGCTAAATACCCTGGGTAATATGAGTTACATAACTGCAATCAACACTAATGTCTGTGTGTCTCACTAAAACCCTGCACGTGTAATTTTGGAAAGGAGTCCTTTCCTTTCACAAAGGGCTATTTCATTAAGCTCCCAGAAAGCACTCAGTCCGAAAGAGAATAAGTGACAAACACTGGACATATTCAGCTGGCTTTTTTATTTGTACTCTAGTGTCTTTTTCTGTTGGTAAATAAATTATTTTACACTTCCTACAAATGCATCTAGGGGTTTGTATCCAATATCTTAAGTTTTGTTCTCAACATCATTTTCTGATGGCTTCAGGAGATACAACTTTAGGATCACTGACAATAATTCTAGAATACTTTTTAAAAAATCAACTACATGTTGGGTAACTCCTGGAGTCATTTTCCAAATTCAAATACAAACAATATTAAATACTAAAAACTGTCTCATGGGTTTCTGGTTCCGGACAAGATGGCATAAATGTACCTCTCCCTATTCTTTCTGCTAAGCACCACTAAAATCCTAGGCCATTATATATTAAAAAACATATAAAAAGATGCTAAGTATTTTTGAAGTAATGAAAGAAAAGAATTCTATATCCATGAAAATATCCTTCAAGGATAAAGGGAAAATCAGACATTCTCAGATGAAAGAAATAAGATAATTTGTTGCCAGCAGGCCTACCCTAAAGAATGGCTAAAAGAAGTTCTTAAATCAGAAAGGAAATGATAAAGGAAGGAAACTTGGACCATCAGGAAGGAAGAACAAAAAAAGAATAAAAATTTAGGTAAATACAATAGATGTTCCTTCACCTCTTGAGATTTCTAAATTGCGTTTAATGGTTGACGCAAAGAAGTTATTATTTGATGTGGTTCTTAATATAAGTAGAGGAAATAGTTGACAATTACATTATAAGGGAGGAGGTAAGGTTTCAGACTACAAAGACCAGTAAGAGTAGATCATGATAGGCTATGTATATGTACTATAAAGCCTAGAGCAAGCACTCAGAAAGCTATACCAACACATACACTCAAAATATCATAGATAAATTAAAATGGAATTCCAAAGAATGTTTTAGTAACCCACAGGAAAGCAAAACAGAGAAACAGAGAACAAACAGAAAATGAAAAGTAAATGGAATGCTTAAGCTCTAACATATCAACAATTACATTAATGAAAACAGTCTAAATTCACCATTTAAACAGAGATTGGCAGGGTGGATAAAAACCATGACCAAAACTGCATACAATTTGGATGGCACTCAAGATCATGATGCTGGGTGAAAAAAATGTCCTCAGAAGTCCACATACTGTATCTTTCCACTTATATAACACTCTCAAAATTACAAAATTAAAAATACGAAGAACAGACTAGCAGTTACCAGGGTTAGGGTTGAGGTGGGTGTGACTCTAAAGAGATGCTACCCCACAGACTGTAGCCAGCCAGGGGATCTTCCCTGTAAAGGGACAGTATGAGGGAAGTCTTTAGCAAAGTAATAGTTCTGTATCTTAACTGTAGTGCTGGTTACCCAAATCTATACCTGTTATAGAATGCTATAGAACTGGACACACACATTGTACCATTGTCAGTTTTCTAGTTTTAATATCATATTACGGTTACATAAAACCACCAGTAGTTTCTGCCACTTCCAATCAATCTTAGCTTTTGAGGCTTTCCTCATAGCTAAGTCGGCAAAGAATCTGCCTGCAATGCAGGAGACCCGGATTCGATCCCTGGGTTGGAAAGATCCTCTGGAGAATGAAATGGCAACACACTCTGGTATTCCTGCCTGGAGAATCCCATGGACAGAGGAGCCTGGTGGGCTGTAGTCCATGGGGTCATAAGAGTTGGACATGACTTAGCGACTAAACCACCACCACGGTTACATAATCCTTTCACAGGCATACTTCAGAGATAATGCAGGTTCAGTTCAGATCACTGCAACAAAATACTGGCAACAAAGACAGTCACAAAATTTTTAGCTTCCCAGCACATATAAAAGGTGTGTTTATGCTATACTGTGGTCTATTAAGTGTGCAATAGCATTATTTTTTAATGTACACCTTAATTTAAAAATACTTTATTGTTTACAAAAACAGAAATATGGATCAATGGAGTAGAATAGATAGCTCAGAAATAAATCCACACATTTATGGTCAATTAATCTTCAACAAAGGAGGCAAGAATATACAATGAAGAAAAGAGTTTCTTCAGCAAATGATGTTGAGAAAGCTGGACCGCCACATGTAAATCAATGAATTCAGAATACACCCTTACACCATTCACAAAAATAAACTCAAAATGGTTTAAAGACTTAAATATAAGACATGACACTGTACAACTCCTAGATGAATACAGGCAAAACATTCTTTGACATAAATTGAACCAACTTTTTTTAGATCAGTCTCTCAAGGTAATTGGAGAAGGCGATGGCACCCCACTCCAGTGTTCTTGCCTAGAAAACCCCATGGATGGAGGAGCCTGGTAGGCTGCAGTCCATGGGGTCGCAAAGAGTCGGACACGACTAAGCGACTTCACTTTCACTTTTCACTTTCATGCACTGGAGAAGGAAATGGCAACCCACTCCAGTGTTCTTGCCTGGAGAATCCCAGGCATAGGGGAGCTTGGTGGGCTGCCGTCTCTGGGGTCGCACAGAGTCGGACACGACTGAAGCGACTTAGCAGCAGCAGCTCAAGGTAATAGAACTAAAAGCAAAAATAAACAATGGTACTTAATCAAACTTAAAAGCTTTTGCACAACAAAGGAAACCATAGACAAAACACAAAACAACCTATAAACTAGGAGA
This sequence comes from Tragelaphus eurycerus, assembly GCA_935064755.1. NCBI lineage: Eukaryota > Metazoa > Chordata > Mammalia > Artiodactyla > Bovidae > Tragelaphus > Tragelaphus eurycerus. Next base: position 158,774 of record CAKXYN010000121.1, on the reverse strand, counting down.
AAATATTTTCAACCAATGATACTGACAAGGGCTTGCTTAATTTCCAAAATACACAAACAGCTCATACAACTCAATAATAAAAAAACAAACAACCCATCAAAAAATGGGCAGAAAACCTAAGCAGACATTTCTCCAAAGAAGACAGATGGTCAAAAAGCATACAAAAAATGCTCAACTTTGCTAATTATTAGAGAAATTCATATCAAAACTACAATGAGGTACCACCTCACACCAGTCAGAATGGCCATCATTAAAAAGTCTACAAATAACAAATGTTGGAGAGGGTGTAGAAAAAAGGACTCCTGCAGCACTGTTGGTGGGAATGTAAACTGGTATAGCCTGTATGGAGCTTCCTTAAAAAATGGAAAATAAAACTTTCCAAATGATCCAGCAAATCTACTCCTGGGCATATATCCAAAGGTAACTATAATTCAAAAAGATGCATCATCCCAACATTCATAGGAGCACTATTCACAACAGCCGAGACATGGAGACAGTCTAAATATCCATCAAGAGATGAGTGGACGAGCATATGGTACATATATACAATGGAATATTACTTGGCCAAAAAAAGGGAATGAAATAATGCCATTTGCAGCAACATGGATATTCCTGGAGATTATCATACCAAGTGATGTAAGTCAAAGACAAATACCATATGATGTCACATATATAGAATCTAAAATATGACACAGATGAATTTATTTATGAAACAGAAACAGACTCACAGACACAGAAAGCAAGCTTATGGTTAGCAAAGCGGAAAGAGGGTGGGGTGGGCATAAATTAGGAGTTTGGGATTAGCAGATACAAACTATTATATATAAAATATATAAACAACAAGTATAGTATAGCATGGGGAACTATATTCAACATTCTGTAATAAACCATAAGAGAAAAGAATATGTGTATATATGTCTAACTGAATCACTTTGCTGTATACCAGAAACTAACACACTGAAAATGCAACTATACTTCAATTTTAAAATACTTTATTGTTTAATAATGCTAAATATCATCTGAACCTTCAATGAGTTGTAGTGTTTTTTTGCCATAGTAACATCAAGATCACTGATCACAGACCACCACAAAAAATACAGTAATACTGAAAAGTTTGAAGTATTGCAAGAATTACCAAAATGTGATGCAGAGACACCAAGTCAGCAAATGCTGTAGGGAAAATGACACCAATTGATCTACTCAATTCAAGGTTGCCACAAACCTTCAATTTGTTTCAAATATATATATAGATGTAAAACATAATATACATATCTAGTTTCCCCAGTGGTCATGTTACATCTTATGTAATCGTTGGAGGGAACTGGGTAAAAGGTACATAGGTCCTCTCTGTACGATTTTGCAGCTTCCTGTGAATCTAGTTATCTCAAAAGCAAAACAAAGATAAAGCTCTACCTAAATTCAAATCCAGGCTCCACCACTCCCTGTATGAATCTGAGCTCATCTGACTAATCTGTGCCTTGGGTTTGTTCATCCATAAAATGCAAGAACAGTGTCTACCAAGTTACAGCAAGAAATAACTGAAACAATACATTATAAGAAAAATTATTGTATGAGTATTAAGTGATTATTCACATATTTCTGATTTTTCCTTTGTTGTAGAGCTAGGCAAGAGCAAGTCCTCTTTTTATCTTTGGTTATTTACATGATCTATTTCAGGAGGGGCTAAAAAGCCTCTTGATGAAAGTGAAAGTGGAGAGTGAAAAGGTTGGCTTAAAGCTCAACATTCAGAAAACGAAGATCATGGCATCTGGTCCCATCACTGCATGGGAAATAGATGGGGAAACAGTGGAAACAGTGTCAGACTTTGTTTTTCTGGGCTCCAAAATCACTGCAGATGGTGACTGCAGCCATGAAATTAAAAGACGCTTGCTCCTTGGAAGGAAAGTTATGACCAACCTAGATAGCATATTCAAAAGCAGAGACATTACTTTACCAACAAAGGTTCGCCTAGTCAAGGCTATGGTCTTTCCTGTGGTCATGTATGGATGTGAGAGTTGGACTGTGAAGAAGGCTGAGCACTGAAGAATTGATGCTTTTGAACTGTGGTGTTGGAGAAGACTCTTGAGAGTCCCTTGGACTGCAAGAAGATCCAACCAGTCCATTCTGAAGGAGATCAATCCTGGAATTTCTTTAGAAGGAATGATGCTAAAGCTGAAACTCCAGTATTTTGGCCACCTCATGCGAAGAGTTGACTCATTGGAGAAGACTCTGATGCTGGGAGGGATTGAGGGCAGGAGGAGAAGGGGACGACAGAGGATGAGATGGCTGGATGGCATCACTGACTCGATGGATGCGAGTCTGAGTGACCTCCGGGAGCTGGTGATGGACAGGGAGGCCTGGCGTGCTGCGGTTCGTGGGGTCGCAAAGAGTCGGACACGACTGAGCGACTGATCTGATCTGATTTCATGTCCAAATCATACAGCTATTATTAAGAAGCCATTATGACTAATAAAATAAATGTTTTAAGCATCTCATCAACACATCTAAGAAAACATTGGCCTGCAGGATGAAAGCAAAAGAACTGGACAACTAAGCATGGACAGATCTACCCTCTGACTTTATTCACGGTCTAGTCTGGAGAATCAAATACACCTCCCAAAGCACAAGATGTTTACTGTCCATATTATTCATTGAACAGAAGAAAAAAAATCTTATTTTAGGTGGCACTAGTGATAAGGAGGGGAAGGCAATGGCATCCCACCCCAGTACTTTTGCCTGGAAAATCCCATGGACGGAGGAACCTGGTAGGCTACAGTCCATGGGGTCACTAAGAGTCAAGCACGACTGAGTGACTTCACTTACACTTTTCACTTTCATGCATTGGAGAAGGAAATGGCAACCCACTCCAGTGTTCTTGCCTGGAGAATCCCAGGGATGGGGGAGCCTGGTGGGCTTCCGTCTATGGGGTCGCACAGAGTCGGACACGACTGAAGCGACTTAGCAGCAGCAGCAGCAGTGATAAGGAATCCATCTGCTGATGCAAGAGATGCAGGTTCAATCCCTGGATCAGGAAGATCCCCTGGAGAAGGAAATGCTAACCCACTCCAGTATTCTTGCCTCGAAAAATCCATGGACAGAGGAGCCTGGCAGGCTACAGTCCATGGGGCTGCAAAGAATTGGATACAACTAAGCAACTGAACACAATAGCAGAGCACATTATTCATTGAACAAAAGGAAAAAACACTGTTTAATTAATTAAAAGCCAATTAGAAAACCTGACACATCTATAGCCAGACAAATCCAGAGGAATAGAATAGGGAGTCAAGAAATAAATCAAATTCACATGAAAATTGAGTATATGAACAGGACGTTATCTGAAATTTGTCAGGGAAAGATGGACTATTCAATAAATTGTGCTGTAGCTATTGGACAGCCACCTGGAAATAAAAGGCTACATTCACACTTTATATCAGGAAAATTCTAAATGGATAAAAGATTTAGATGTGAAAATAAAGCAGTGTGAGTACTAGAAGAAAACAGAAACTTCTTTTTAACCTTGATGTGTGGAAGGTTTTCCTTACCATGATGCCAAAGAAGCCACAGAAGAAACAATTCACAAAACTGACTATATAAAATCAAAAAGTTCTGCATGGCAAAAACAAAATTAAAAAAAACTGGAAAAAAAACAAGAGTAAATGCGGGAAAATATTCACAGAAAACAGTAAGATCAAAAATCATATTTAAAAATATATCTGGTTATTCCTATAGCACAGTTTGCAAGAGCAAAAAAATTGGGAATATCAGTAGAAAGCTGATTAGTTGTTCAGTACATTTTTACATGATCTGCCTCTTGAGAAACCTGTATGCAGGTCAGGAAGCAACAGTTAGAACTGGACATGGAACAACAGACTGGTTCCAAATAGGAAAAGGAGTACGTCAAGGCTGTATATTATCACCCTGCTTATTTAACTTCTATGCAGAGTACATCATGAGAAATGCTGGACTGGAAGAAACACAAGCTGGAATCAAGATTGCTGGGAGAAATATCAATAACCTCAGATATGCAGATGACACCACCCTTATGGCAGAAAGTGAAGAGGAACTCAAAAGCCTCTTGATGAAAGTGAAAGTGGAGAGTGAAAAAGTTGGCTTAAAGCTCAACATTCAGAAAACAAAGATCATGGCATCTGGTCCCATCACTTCATGGGAAATAGATGGGGAAACAGTGGAAACAGTGTCAGACTTTATTTTTCTGGGCTCCAAAATCACTGCAGATGGTGACTGCAGCCATGAAATTAAAAGACGCTTACTCCTTGGAAGGAAAGTTATGACCAACCTAGATAGCATATTCAAAAGCAGAGACATTACTTTGCCAACAAAGGTCTGTCTAGTCAAGGCTATGGTTTTTCCAGTGGTCATGTATGGATGTGAGAGTTGGACTGTGAAGAAGGCTGAGTGCTGAAGAATTGATACTTTTGAACTGTGGTGTTGGAGAAGAGTCTTGAGAGTCTCTTGGACTGCAGGGAGATCCAACCAGTCCATTCTGAAGGAGATCAGCCCTGGGATTTCTTTGGAGGGAATGATGCTGAAGCTGAAACTCCAGTATTTTGGCCACCTCATGCGAAGAGCTGACTCATTGGAGAAGACTCTGATGCTGGGAGGGATTGGGGGCAGGAGGAGAAGGGGACGACAGAGGATGAGATGGCTGGATGGCATCACTGACTCGATGGACATGAGTCTGAGTGAACTCCGGGAGTTGGTGATGGACAGGGAGGCCTGACGTGCTGCAGTTCATGGGGTCGCAAAGAGTCAGACACGACTGAGCGACTGAACTGAACTGAACATGACAGAATATTATGCAGTTGTGAAAAAGGAAAAAGTTCTTTAGCTAAATAATATGGGAAAATCTCTATTATTAAAATTAGTATTAATTTTTTAAGCAAAGTGAAAACAGAATATACAGTATGTTTCCTTTTGAGTAAAAGGGGTAAAATAAGAAATATATTGCTTGTATGCATGAAGAAACTCTGTAATGAGACACTGCTGTTGTTTCTCAGTCGCTCAGTCATGTCTGACTCTTTGCAACCCACCCCATGGACTGCAGCACGCCAGGATTCCCTGTCCTTCACCATCTTCCCAGAGTTTGTGCAAACTCATGTCCATTGAGTCAGTAATGCCATCCAACCATCTCAACCTCTGTTGTCCACTTCTCTCACTTTCAATATTTCCCAGGATCATATAACAAATCACTTATGTTGGCTATCCAGAAGGTAGGCAGATAGGTTTTCATTTTATACTTTTTGCTACTGTTTTGAATCACTCAAAAATTAATCTGTTCAAAATACTGGATTAAAAACAACTCTTAAGCAGACTCAAAAAGGATTGTTTTATTCGTTTTAACCTCCATTAAAAAGCATCCCAAGCAACTCATATAGACTGAAAATATTCTGATAAACACCTAATCAGAGACTGGCAGTCTTAAGATACTACCAAGAGCCCATGGATCAAAGTGCCAAAAGATGATGTCACACTCATTTCTCACTCAGTCTAAGAAATTAAATTAACTTTAAAACAGGGGCAACAGGGGCTTCCCTGGTGGTCCAGTGGCTAAGGCTCCATGCTCCCAATGCGGGAGGCCTGGGTCTGATCCCTGGTCAGGGAACTCGATCCCACACGCTGCAGCTAAGACCTGGCGCAGTCAAATAAATAAATAAAAATAAATATTAAAAAAAAAAGGGACAATAATAAAAGTGCTTAGCAAATTTTAAAGACATGAACTGAATTTTATAAAATTCTGAAGTCTAGAAACGCCACACTATTTAAAGACACAAATTTTTTTAAAAAGACAACAATGGAGGTAGGCAATTGGCAGAGGAAGGAAGAAGCTTTCGCAATAGAAGATAAGGAGTGGGAAATACCAAAGAGTTGCAGTTCATTACAGCAGCAAACTCAAATTTGAGAGAAATATTCCAACAATTTTTTGTCTGTACACATGTACTGTGTGGGATTATTTATCTATTTATTCATTACTTATTTAGTCACTCATTCAGTCATTCACTTGTCCATTCATTCCAGACTGGCAAAACTTGTCCTTTCATTCGAAACAAAACAAATTTTAAAGCTGAAGGGAGGGAATCCCCTGGCAGTCCTGTGGTTAGGACTCCTTGCTTTCACTTCTGAGGGCCCAGGTTCAATCCCTGGTTGGAGAACCAAGATCCTGTAAGCTGCATGGGGCAGCCACATAAATAAAAAGGCCGAAGGGCATGACATTCTCAAAGCTTACAGACCTATAGAGCTAAAAATCAATTTAAAGAAGGGGTTTTTTTTTTTACAAAACAGTAACCTAAATTATAAAATGGAAGGGCTGCATGATTACAGTATTGGTAAGTGATTATAAAAAAGTGATCATTCCTAAAACACTAAATATTAAAGCAAGTGATATTAAAGAGCTTTCCTGGTAGCTCAGCACTAAAGAATCTGTCTACAATGCAGAAGACTTAACAGGAGATGCAGGTTTGATCTCTAGGTCAGGAATATCCCCTGGAGAAGGAAATGGCAAACTACACCAGTATTCTTGCCTGGGAAATCCCACAGACAGAGGAGCCTGGCAGGCTACAGTCCATGGGGTTGCAAAGAGTCGGGCACAACCAAGTGACTAACACAACAACAGAGAGATTATAAGCATACAGCACTCCCAGAGCTTCTAGTCATTTCTGGCTAAGTGTTAGTTATTAAATGACTTACTCTTAACTATGGAAAGAGTACACAATTTTTCCAAATTTAAATATTTTCCTTGAGAGAAGAAAATTAAGGAAAATTTACAATGAATAACATACACTTTGGATAGAATTCTGATAATATATTAAAACTGGGGGTTAAACCATTTTTGTTATGGAGACATAAATTTAAGCCTGTATTTGTCAGCTGCAAACTAGCACATTGATAAAAGAATATTTACATTAATCTGCTTTGTCTGTTATATCCCATAATCCAAGTTGGGGTTTAGAGTTCCTCCTCCTTGCTCCCAAAATACTCTATGCTTACTGCATCTTACTGTGTTCTAGAATTCGGTTGATGTTTCCACATTAGTCTCTAGACAGATTTCCAGAAGGCAGGACCCTGTGTCTTCTATTCATTACAGTAGTTACACATAAACCAGTAAAGTGTTTAGTTTGCTGATGATTAATAAACATTGTTAATTAAATATTAAAAAATTAGGTGTTGTAGCACATATTCACTATATTAATGATGTTACATAGCCCACTTTTTCATTTAGGCCAAAGTTATTTGGGTTTATGTATCCATGACTTTTAAAAAGAGATTACAAACTTATAAGACTGAACAAGCATAACACAAATTGAAGCAAGAGTTTCACTGTAAAATTCTCCAAGGCTAATTCTCTTTCTGTTCATATAACTCAGAGTTTACTCTTTTACAGCATCCTTGTATAACTCCATGGAAAGCATTTCAGATTATTTGGTTCCTTTGCATGTTATAAGATTTTTCTTTATAATTTAAATATTTGATGAGTCCTCTAGATGTTGAAAATCCAAATTACTATGTTCTGAAAATGTTAAGTTAGTGGGAATGAGGAATCTCATGGCAGACTCCTCTGTGATCCTACAAAAGCTGCCCTACTTTATCTGGCCAAGAGGTGGCAGCATGCAACAGGACAGTGTCTCAAAAATCCTGTGCCTATTTCTCCTGAGTATTTAGAACCACGGAAGAACTATTCATAGCTATTTACAAATAGCTATGAAAAGAAGAGATGCGAAAGGCAAAGAAGAAAAGGAAAGATATATCCATTTGAATGCAGAGTTCCAAAGAATAGTGAAGAGAGATAAGAAAGCCTTCCTCAGTGATCAGTGCAAAGAAATAGAGGAAAATAATAGAAGGGGAAAAACTAGAGATCTTTTCATGAAAATTAGAGATATCAAGGAAACATTTCACACAAAGATGGGCTCAATAAAGGACAGAAATGGTATGGACCTAAAAGGAACAGAAGATATTAAGAAGAGGTGGCAAGAATACACAGAAGAACTATACAAAAAAGATCTATCTTCACAATCCAGATAATCACGATGGTGTGATCACTCACCTAGAGCCAGACATCCTGGAATATGAAGTCAAGTGGGCCTTAGGAAGCATCACTACAAACAAAGCTAGTGGAGGTGATGGAATTCCAGTGGAGCTATTTCAAATCCTAAAAGATGATGCTCTGAAAGTGCTGCACTCAATATGCCAGCAAATTTGGAAAACTCAGCAGTGGCCACAGGACTGGAAAAGGTCACTTTTCATTCCAGTCCCAAAGAAAGGCAATGCCAAAGAATGTTCAAACTACCACACAATTGCACTCATCTCACACACTAGCAAAGTAATGCTCAAAATTCTCCAAGCCAGGCTTCAGCAATATGTGAACCGTGAACTTCCAGATGTTCAAGATGGATTTAGAAAGGCAGAGGAACCAGAGATTAAAATGCAAACATCCTCTGGATCATGGAAAAAGCAAGAGAGTTCCAGAAAAACATCTATTTCTGCTTTATTGACTATGCCAAAGCCTTTAACTGTGTGGATCAAAACAAACTGAAAAATTCTTAAAGAGATGGGAATACCAGACCACTTAGCCTGCCTCCTGAGAAATCTGTATGCAGGTCAGGAACCAACAGTTAGAACTGGACATGGAGCAACAGACTGGTTCCAAATCAGGAAAGGAATACATCAAGGCTGTATATTGTCACCCTGCTTATTTAACTTATATGTAGATTACATCATGAGAAACACTGGATTGGATGAAGCACAAGCTGGAATCAAGACTGCCAGGAGAAATATCAATAACCTCAGATATACAGATCACACCACCCTTATGGCAGAAAGTGAAGAACTAAAGAGCCTCTTGATGAAAGTGAAAGAGGAGAATGAAAAAGTTGGCTTAAAACTCAACATTCAGAAAACTAAGATCATGGTATCTGGTCCCATCACTTCATGGCAAATAGATGGGGAAACAGTGGAAACAGTGACAGACTATATTTGGGGGATCCAAAAATCAGTGCAGATGGTGACTGTAGCCATGAAATTCAAAGACACTTGCTCCTTGGAAGAAAAGTTATGACCAATCTAGACAGCATATTAAAAAGCAGAGACGTTACTTTACCAACAAAGATCCATCTAGTCAAAGCTATGGTTTTTCCAGTAGTCATGTATGGATTTGAGAGTTGGACTATAAAGAAAGCTGAGCGCTGAAGAATTGATGCTTTGAACTGTGGTGTTGGAGAAGACTCTTGAGAGGCCCTTGGACTGCAAGGAGATTCCTTTGTAAGGGAAATTAGTCCTGAATATTCACTAGAAGGACTGATGCTGAAACTCCAATACTTTGGCCACCTGATGCGAAGAACTGACTCACTTGAAAAGACCCTGATGCTGGGAAAGATTGAAGATGGGAAGAGAAGGGGATGACAGAGGATGAGATTGTTGGATGGCATCACTGACTGGACAGACATGAATCTGAGCAAGCTCCAAGAGTTGGTGATGGACAGGGAAGCCTGGTGTGCTGCAGTCCATGGGATAGCAAAGAGTCAGACACAACTGAGCGACTAAACTGACTGACTAACTGAAGAACTTTACGGGAGACAGAGTAAACAAAGATTTAGCTACTTTATTAGTTCCAGCCAACTGGATGCCCAAAACAGTAGAGGTCATTGGATGGGTTCAACCATCTTACAGCTAGATCCCTAGTGCCAACACTGTTGCTAACTATCACCTGCTTGTTAATTCACAATAGGTATCTTTCTTTCTTCTTTTAAGTCGCTTCAGTCGTATCCGACTCTGTGCGACCCCACAGACGGCAGCCGACCAGGCTCCCCCGTCCCTGGAATTCTTCAGGCAAGAACACTGGAGTGGGTTGCCATTTCCTTCTCCAATGCATGAAAGTGAAAAGTGAAAGTGAAGTCACTGTCTGACTCTTCCCAACCCCATGGACTGCAGCCTACCAGGCTCCTCTGTCCATGGGATTTTCCAGGTCAGAGTACTGGAGTGGGTTGCGTAACACAACATAAACTAACAAGGTTCCTGCCAAGCCAGAGAGGAAAGAGGTAAAGGAACAAGGGAGCTTGGGAAAGAAATTGAAATAAAAGAAATCAAAAAATGCTTGAGTATTTTGGAACACCTCTTATAAACACTTGTGATAACTTTTCAGTCTGTAATAATAAACATGATTAATATGTGATAAATTTTTACAGTTTATGATACTAACCCTTTTTATATAACCATATTGTTAACATAGAGACTAACAATAATATGATCAAACAACTGCAAAGAACTGGTGAGGGTTTTAAGGTTGATTAATGTACTACTCATTTTTTGTACAAGTATATGATTTGGTAAAAACAGCAGAATTTATCCCATAGCATAAGTACTGTTTGACATTCAACATTTTCATATATTTTATTATACCTGTAGGATATTACTAGCATATGACTCTTTTATAGAATAATAAAATTATGATAAAATATTAGGTAAGTTAGATAATAAGGATAAACAATTACTTGTTTGGGTTTGTTTGGTTTGGTGTGGTTAGAGTCAGTTATCAGCAGACTATTTCATTCTGCCATGTCATCATCATGCTTACCTACATAAGGTGTTAATTAAGTGTCCTTGCTTTTAAAGATTTAAGAGATCCTGACATGCTCTCTATTTAAAGGGTTATTATTTGAGTTCCTAGTTACCACCCAGTTTCCTAGGAGACTAAGAAATCTGTTGCTATTTAAACACAAAGCTAAACTGACTATACTTGTTTAACTGCAAAATTGACTTGAGACCTGTTTAAAATTATATAAGAGGGTAGCCACTAAGCTTAGAAATGTGTCAAGTGTGAGGCAGGCCAGAACCTGAATCTCATCTGAAACTTGGAGATTTCTGTGGCACATTATCTTCCCATGTGCAGTTTCAGTTCAGACTCACCATGGACCATATGGTAGCCCAGAACCAGAAAAAGTACAATCACACAACATCATTCCAGGGCTACTATACAGCTGCCTCAGTCAGTGAGTGCAGGACCAATTGTTAAATCTTCCTGCACCCTAATTGTGTGCAAGTAGGGCAATGGCACCCCACTCCAGTACTCTTGCCTGGCGAATCCCATGGACGGAGGAGCCTGGTGGGCTGCAGTCCATGGGGTCGCTGGGAGTCGGACACAACACAGCAACTTCACTTTCACTTTTCACTTTCATGCATTGGAGAAGGAAATGGCAACCCACTCCAGTGTTCTTGCCTGGAGAATCCCAGGGACGGGGGAGCCTGGTGGGCTGCCGTCTGTGGGGTCGCACAGAGTCGGACACAACTGAAGCGACTTAGCAGCAGCAGCCTAGACATGTTACATGTTTGTCAAAGTGATGATGACAATAGTGATCATGTTAGTTTGCTGCTGGTTGCCATTTCCTTCTCCAATGCATGAAAATGAAAAGTTAAAGTGAAGTCGCTCAGTCATGTCCGACTCTAGTGACCCCATGGACTGCAGCCTAGCAGGCTCCTCCGTCCATGGGATTTTCTAGGCAAAAGTACTGGAGTGGGGTGCCATTGCCTTCTCCGCATGTTAGTTTAGCTTGCTTAAAAAAAAGGAAATTTAACTTTTAAAATAAAATAAAAATAAAGGGTAATAATTTCCTTTTAAGGATTGTTTCTAAAAATAAGGGCTTTTAATTTTGAAAAGAAATTAAGAGGATGATTACATCATCAGATTCATGTTGAGTCTGGCAGCAACCTGAAAGGTGCATGGGAATAGAGGGCAGATGTGAGTCAAGGAGATCAATTAAAAAGCTATTACTAGAAAGATAATAAAGGCTTGAATTAAAATAGTAAAAAGAAGAGATGACAAATCTGAGCTATTTCAAATGATGAGTCAATATGACCACAGTTTTTAAATGACCGACTTTTCCCAATCCCTTCCACTGACCCAAAATTTCTACTTACTCATGATATGTGAGGGTAAAAAATGCAAGAAGTAATTATTCTACTGTAAATATTCCACAATAATTAATTTTAATAAGAGTAAAAATGGAGGAAGGTAGTCCAATTTGCTTTGGCTGTGTGACTGTAGAAGCATTGGTGAATTGTCCATGACAGATGTCCTGACACCTCACAGGTTGGAAATTAAGATGTGGGGCTTGGGACCTTCCTGGTGGTCCAGTGGCTGAGACTCTGTGCTCCCCATGCAGGAGAGCGCAGGTTCAATTCCTGGTCATGGAACTAGATCCCACATGAAACAACTAAGAGTTCACACTATGCAAGTAAGAGAGATCCCCTCTGCCACAAGAAAGACCCGATGTAGCCAAATAAATAAATATTAAAAAAAAATTGGGGGGCTTGGTAGATACAATATTGGGGCTACCCTGATGGCTCAGATAGTAAAGAATCTGCCTGCAGTGTACGAGACCTGGGTTTGATCCCTGGGTTGGGAAGATCCCCTGAAGGATGACATAGCAACCCTCTCCAGTATTCTGGTCTGGAGAATCCCATGGACAGAGGAGCCTAGCAGGCTACAGTCCTTGGGGTTGCAAAGAGTGGAATATCACTGAGCGACTAAGCACAGCACATATACAATTTTGTGCTATAATAAGAAATACATGTTTGGTCTTCATTCCCAGTTTCTGGCACAGAACACCTAAATCCCCTGGAATTTCCCAAGTGGTGGGGTGAGAAGAGTGCCTTTTGTTACATAATAAGCCCTTTCAACTATACCTGAGTTTATGCTAATTCCATCCACATGATCAGAGGATTGGAATTTTCAGCCTCACCCAGTGACCTCCAGGGAGAGGAGAGGAACTAGGGATTAAGTTATTAATAACTGTCAGTGGTCAATAACTTAATCAGTTGTGCCTATTAATAGAAGCGCCAATACTTTGGCAACCTGATGTGAAGAACTAACTCATTGGAAAAGACCCTGATGCTGGGAAAGATTTAACGTGTGAGGAAAAGGGGATGACAGAGGATGAAATGGTTGGATGGCATCACTGACTCGATGGACACGAGTTTGAGCAAGCTCCAGGAATTGGTGATGGACAGGGAAGCCTAGCAGTTGCTGCAGTCCATGGGGTTGCAGAGAGCCAGACAAGACTGAGTGACTGAACTGACCGATGTAACAGAAGCTCCATAAACACCCTAAATGATGGGTTCAGAGAGCTACTGGCAGGTGACACAACCCAACCCTTAGGGGACAGAAGCTCCCACACTCAAGACCCTTCCTGACTTCCTTTTAAATACCTCTTTATCTGGCTGTCACTTGTATTCTTTACAATAAACCAGTATCTCCCTGAGTTCTGTGAGCCTTTAGAGTAAATTATTAAACCTGAGGCGGAGCTGTGCAAACCTCCAATTTATAGCCAAGTCAGACAGAAATGTCTGCTTAAAATTGTTGTCTCAAGTTGGGGGCAGTCTTGTGGGACTCAACCTTTAACCTGTGGGGTCTGTGCCAACTGGGTAGTTAGGGTCAGAACTGAATTAGATTGTATTAAGTTGTTAATCGGAGAAGGCTGTTCGCAGAGAACTGGAGAATTGCTTGGTGTGGGAAACCCACACATTTGGTGTTGAAAGTGTCATGAATGGAGAAACCGTTTTCCTTTAGTAAACAAGACAGGAATGAAGATACAAATCGGGGGATCATTTATGTACGAGAAGAAAGATATCAGTCTCCCGACAGATGGGATATACGTGGAAAATGATGAAGAGGAGCTCAACAGAAGCCTGAGGCAGGAACCAAGCAGTGAAGAGGAGCCAGCCAGGCACAGGGTGGCTGGAGCAGGAGAGAAAACATAGTGTCCTAGAAACTAAAAAAATAAAATAAAATAAAAAAGGATAGGCTGTCAGTGACAAAAATACTAGAGTTCAGGAAGGATAAGGATTGAGAAGTCATTGAATTCGGTGATTATAAGATCACTATCTAAGATTCAACTTCATGGGAATGGTAAGAGAAAACTAGATTAAGAAATAAGAATGTATCCTTATCTCCACATTTCGATAATTCCCCCAAATTGTACTTAAATATCAATATTTTAAATATAAAAGTAAATTACAGCTTTAAAATTCTTCAGCATGCCCTCTTTCCATGGTTATGGTAATGTGCAACTCATTTGGGGATGTGTAAAAATGTGGTAACTTCGGCTCCTGAAGACGTAAGCATTAGCTGTCTTAAATGTCACTGGAAAGAATGCTCCCATTGCCCCAACAGAAATGTCCGAAACATATTTTTGCTTTCAGTGTCTGTTTTTTGTACTGTACATGAAGCATAAATACAAAAAGTAGAAAAAGAGTAGTAAGCCACTTCGTCCAGTGCAGGATAAATGCCAAACGTGAAAATCAAGGGATAAAAGCAGACACTCAAGAGATTCAAAGAAAGCAGTGCTGCTGCTGCTAAGTCGCTTCAGTCGTGTCTGATTCTGTGCGACCCCATAGACCGCAACCCACCAGGCTCCGCCATCCCTGGGATTCTCCAGGCAAGAACATTGGAGTGGGTTGCCATTTCCTTCTCCAATGCATGAAAGTGAAAAGTGAAAGGGAAGTCGCTCAGTCGTGTCCGACTCTTTACGACCCCATGGACTGCAGCCCACCAGGCTCCTCTGTCCATGGGATTTTCCAGGCAAGAGTGCTGGGGTGGGGGTGCCATTGCCTTCTCCTAAGAAAGCAATACTTCACCTTTAATATGTGTGTGTGTGTTTTTAACAGAAGTAAATAGCATTTTTACATGAGTCATAACCTTAGTTTTAATTTTACTGAAAAATAGACTAAACAATATAGAGTCCCTGCTTCCGCCCTGACCCTAAAGGGAAACAGGCCACCAGCTGTGTTAAATCGAGCTCCAGTTCAGACCACTGACAAGTACTTTTTGGTATCCCCTGACATGAGAACAACAGAACTATTTTCAAGGATAAATATGTCCTCTTACAAGAAGCCATCAAAAAAGAGAAAATATTCCTGGGTTTGATCATACTGTCCTAGAGAAAGAGAAAACTCAGATTCAGCTGCCATTATTTCCCTTTCAAAGGGCAATTTTGAAGGGATTTGTCAACCTATTAGGCTTGGCAACTAACCAACCAGACAATACACACAGAAGCCCAAAACCAAAGGAAACTCAATCTGGTCATAATTGCTTTTCTGTGTTTAAGTGGTTCAATTTCCCATTTAAAGGTAAGACCACTTGCTCATCTTCACTACCACCAAAGCACCAATGCCACCATTTTTGTTTTTTTTCTATTCTAAATTCTTTTACTTAATATGAACATCAGACCCCTGCACAGCTAAGGATTTCCCTCTCCAACATGAGTTCACTGCACTACAGTTTATAATTTCTGATTTATTTTTTTCCTTTAATGAACTCATAATGCTTTTGTGACAAGGGATAGAAAAGCTTTTATTGTTTAAATTGTTCATTCAAGTTACTCAGCCAGGCCTCCAGTTGACATTTTACAGTAGGAGTCCCAATAGACTCTAGAATCTAAGAGAACAAAAATCAGAGAGATTTTCATCTGTTTTAGCCTCTGCTATACACCCAGAAACTAAAATAGTTCCTGGTGGAAATCTGCTGCTGCTGCTGCTAAGTCGCTTCAGTCGTGTCCGACTCTGTGCGACCCCATAGACGGAAGCCCACCAGGCTCCCCCGTACCTGGGATTCTCCAGGCAAGAACACTGAAGTGGGTTGCCATTTCCTTCCCCAATGCATGAAAGTGAAAAGTGCACAGTTTAATTAACGGATCAGAATCCACATCTGTCTGACTCTGAAGTCTACACTCTTATCTGCCACATCACAGCTTCCCAACCGAATTTGATAATGAGAATCATTTGTCGTATTTGTCAAAAATATAAATTCATTGAATCATCCCTATGCATGTGTGTTCAGTCACTAAGTCGTGTCCAACTCTTTCGTGACCCCATGGACTGCAGCTCGCTAGGTTCCCTTGTCCATGGGATTTTCCAACCCACTGGAGTGGGTTGCCATTTCCTCCTCCAGGAGATCTTCCCCCTGGAATAGAACCTATGTCTCCTGCATCTGCTGCATTAGCAGGCATATTCTTTACCACTGAGCCACCTGGGAATCCAAACAAGGTTTAGCACCCTGAATCATCTTGAGGTATTCTAAGTGAAGACCTAGTAATATGTATTTCTAACAAAGACCCTAAATAATTATTACCAGCAGGCATATCTAGGGACTGCCCTGGGATTCCAATGCTTAGGACTTTGCCTTCAAAGCAGGGGGTTCGGGCTTGATCCCTGATCAGGGAGCTAAGATCCCTCATGCCTCATGGTCAAAAAAACCGAAACATAAAACAGGCAAATCCAGACCCGCAGAAGTGTTTCTTCTGCCAACTTCCACACTGCTTATCAAGTCAATCTCTCCTTCTCCAAATACCAACAATACACATTCATTGAGCACTGTTCTAAATGTATTCCAACAGCCTTATGAAGTAGGTAATTTACACCCATTTTTCAGGAAAGGAAATGGAGGCAAAGAAAATTTAAGAAGCTTGTACAAGGTCACAGAGTTAATCACTGAGAGAGGAGGGATTTGAACCCAGTCTTACTCCAGAAGCTGAATTCATAACCATTACACTATTCTGCATATACCCACTTGTCCCAACCTCCCCAAAGTGCTGGTTTCCTTTGGGTAACACTTCCACATCTGGTAATGAAAGTCAGCTTGTAGCCTCTGTATGTGTGTGGGCCAAATCGCTTCAGTCGTGTCCTACTCTTTGCAGTCCCATGGACTGCAACCTGCCAGGCCCCTGCATCCATGGGATTCTCTGGGCAAAAATACTGGAGTGAGTTGCCAAGCTCTCCTCCAGGGGATCTTCCCAACCCAGGGATCAAACTCAGGTCCCCTGCATCCCTTGCCTTGTCAGGCAGGTTCTTTATCATTGCGCCACAAATTTCAAACTGATAGATTATAAAAATAAAAATAGTTCCACCAAAAAGTACTCAAATGACTTTTTTAGTATCAGATCAGATCAGTCGCTCAGTCATGTCCGACTCTTTGCGACCCCATGAACTGCAGCACACCAGGCCTCCCTGTCCATCACCAACACCCAGAGTTCACTCAGACTCACGTCCATCGAGTCAGTGATGCCATCCAGCCATCTCATCCTCCATCGTCCCCTTCTCCTCCTGCCCCCAGTCCCTCCCAGCATCAGAGCCTTCTCCAATGAGTCAACTCTTTGCATGAGGTGGCCAAAATACTGGAGTTTCAGCTTTAGCATCATTCCTTCCAAAGAAATCCCAGGGCTGATCTCCTTTAGAATGGACTGGTTGGATCTTCTTGCAGTCCAAGGGACTCTCAAGAGTCTTCTCCAACACCACAGTTCAAAAGCATCAATTCTTGTGCGCTCAGCCTTCTTCACAGTCCAGCTCTCACATCCATACATGACCACAGGAAAGACCATAGCCTTGACTAGGTGAACCAAAAGAAATAGCCATTTATAAGGAAAGTGTTATTTGCAGTGGTATAATCCCAGCCACAAAAGCACAATATAAAATAATGAAATTGTAAAAGCAAGATAAATCCAGAAGTAAGCAAATTGAGTTGGGCCTCCTGAAGATATTTTAAACATAAAAGTGTATTTTGGGGTTCAGAATGCCTGGGGGTAATCTCTGTGTGTGTGTGTGTGTGTGTGCACCCCTGTGCTCAGTTGTGTCCGATTCTTTGCGACCCCAGGAACTGGAGCCGCCAGGTTCCTCTGTCCATGGCATATTCCAGGCAAGAATACTGGAGTGGCTTGCCATTTTCTGCTCCAGATCTTCCTGACCCAGAGATTGAACCCTCATCTCTGCGTCTCCTGCATTAGTGGTATATTCTTTACCACTGAGGCACCTGGGAAGCCTCCCCAGAGGTAGTATATAAATCAGTCATTTCCCATCATGCTGCCTAACAAGATTAAAAGAAATGAACTTATCACTAGATGTTGCCACAAAAAAATGAATATTCAATAAGTTCACTGTTTTGTAAAAAAAAAAAATTCAATTAAACCCTCAATTTCTTTCTAATAATGATTACTACAACAACAAAAGAATGTAGGCAAATAATACAAGTTCAAAACAACCAAATTAGATTTTTAAACACATCCAGTTTAACACAGATAATGGTTATAATGAAATGACACGAATGTCTTTTAACACCCAAGACCTACAGCTTTAAAAAATAAAAGCTTCCCCTTCACTCTAAAGTTTCCTACCCACAAAACCATTAGAAAATATTTCATTCAGCTTCTTTAGCAGAGTTGTCCTTTTAGTTACTCCCTGAACTTCCAGATGTTCAAGCTGGATTTAGAAAAGGCAGAGATCAAATTGCCAACATCTGTTGGATCCTCAAAAAAACAAGAGAAGTCCAGAAAAATATCTACTTCTGCTTTATTGACTATGCCAAAGCCTTTGACTCCAAAGTCACAACAAACTGTGGAAAATTCTTCAAGAGATGGGAATACCAGACCACCTGACCTGTCTCCTGAGAAATCTGTACACAGGTCAAGAAGCAACACTTAGAACTGGACATGGAACAACAGACTGGTTCCAAGTTGGGAAAGAAGTATGTCAAGGCTGTATATTGTCACCCTGCTTATTTAACCTATATGCAGAGTGAAAAGGAAAGGAAAGTGAAGTCGCTCAGTCGTGTCTGACTCTTTGCGACCTCTTGGACTGTAGCCTACCAGGCTCCTCTGTCCATGGGATTTTCCAGGCAATAGTACTGGAGTGGATTGCCATTTCCTTCTCCAGGGAATCTTCCCAACCCAGGGATCGAACCCAGGTCTCCCGCATTGTAGACAGACGGATTATGGTCTGAGCTACCAGGGAAGTCATATCATGAGAAATGCTGGACTGGATGAAGCACAAGCTGGAATCAAGATTGCCAGGAGAAATATCAATAACCTCAGATATGCAGATGACACCACCCTTATGGCAGAAAGTGAAGAGGAACTAAAAGCCTCTTGATGAAAGTGAAAAAGGAGAATGAAAAAGTTGGCTTTAAACTCAACATGCAGAAAACTAAGATCATGGCATCTGGTCCCATCACTTCATGGCAAATAGATGGGGAAACAGTGGAAACAGTGATAGACTATTTTGGGGGGATCCAAAATCAGTGCAGATGGTGACTGTAGCCATGAAATTCAAAGATGCTTGCTCCTTGAAATAAAAGTTATGATCAACCTAGACAGCATATTAAAAAGCAGAGACATTACTTTACCAACAAAGATCCATCTAGTCAAAGCTATGGTTTTTCCAGTAGTCAGGTATGGATGTGAGAGTTGGACTACAAAGAAAGCTGAGCACCAAAGAATTGATGCTTTTGAACTGCGGTGTTGGAGAAGACTCTTGAGGGTCCCTTGGACTTCAAGGAGATGCAACCAGTCCATCCTAAAGGAACTGAGTCCTGAATATCCACTGGAAGGACTGATGGCTGAAGCTGAAACTCCAATACTTTGGCCCCCTGATGCGAAGAACTGACTCATTTGAAAAGACCCTGATGCTGGGAAAGATTGAAGGTGGGAAGAGAAGGGGAAGATGGAGGATAAGATGGTTGGATGACATCACTGAGTCAATGGACCTGAGTCTGAGTAAACTCCAGGAGTGGGTGATGGACAGGGAGGCCTGGAGTGCTGCAGTCCATGTCAGTCACAAAGAGTCAGACACAACTGAGCGACTGAACTGAATCCATTCATTTATAAAGTCATTGCACTTTTTCTTTCCTAATCTTAGAATGTATCTTTCTTTGTTGAATCACCCCTAAGGCAGAACAGAATCCTGGTGGAAGATCTTCTGAAGTGGCTGGCAGGATTAAGAGCTAGGATGAGATTTGTCTTTGTGGATAATTCATAAAGGGAAACAAACATAAAACAATATTAAGAGCCTGTCTATGGCTTTAACTCTGTTCTGGGCATGGTAAATGCAAGAATGTGCGACCTCAAGGGCTCTGACAAAGAGAAACAGGCAAAAGAGATGAGGCAAAGAGAAACAACTCAGTAAATAAGGCTTTTGTTTACTGTCTTGGGTGCTACAAATAAGCACTGTCTTGTTCTCTTAATCCATATCTGTCTCTAAAAAACACTGAATGCAATGCTAAGTTGGTGATATAATAGTAACAGTAATAGAATCTAACAGTGTAACAATTATTCTGGATATTCTGTATTAATGATTTGGCATCTTGGAATCATGGAGCCACACTGATAACCCAAAGTTTTAACAAACACCTCCACCATCAGGCACTCGGAAATCTATCACCGATTCTGCAATCACAAGCTTCAACTGTGTGTTCTGTTTCCCACTGCCTCTTTCAATAGGAGACATCCCCACCTAGCTGGCTACTTCTCAGCACTATAACAAGGTTTAGTCCCAGCTCTACTTCTCCCTGTAAGTGACCCCACGTGGCCCCCTGTGGGATGCGACGTCTCCCATCCTCTGGATATCTGAGCAGTAAGCTCTTCTTTCAACAGTTGCTGTCTGTGTGTCTGTCAAAACTTGATAAAATAAATCTTGGATTCAATAGTCCAAGTACATTATTCAAAATGTTCCTCTCTGTGTCTGAATCCTTCCATCACCATCACTAGTTGTGCTACTGTTAAAAGGTAAACTGAGTGAGGTTCGTGAAAATTTTGAAGAGTTTCGCTGAGCAAGTGAAGTGAAAGTCACTCAGTCATGTCTGACTCTGCGACCCCATGGACTATACAGTCCGTAGAATTCTCCAGGCCAGAATACTGGAGTGGGTAGCCTTTCCCTTCTCCAGGGGATCTTCCCAACCCAGCGATTGAACCCAGTTCTCCTGCATTTCAGGCAGATTCTTTACCAGTTGAGCCACAAGGGAAGCCCAAGAATACTGGAGTGGGTAGCCTATCCTTTCTCAAGGGGATCTTCTTGACCCAGGAATCGATTCAGGGTCTCCTGCATTGCAGGCAGATTCTTTACCTACTGAGCTCTCAGGGAAGCCCTTCTTTGTGCAAACATCGAAGCAAATCAGGCAGCATGAAACTGAAAATGGCTGGGAGCTTTAGAGCAGATGTGGAAGCAACTCATGGAAATTGATGCTTAAGCTTAAGTGATAGCCTCATTTGAGAAAGCCTAGTTGGCTGGCTGTGATTAGTTTGTTTCTTAATCTTGAGGCATTTACAAAAATAAACCCTGGCTTAGGTTTTAGTTTGCCTATATAGGCTACCAAGGCATTAGAGCCACCTCAACCGAACACCACCTAAACAAATTTAAAAATCCCTGTTTAATTACTTTAACCAGCACCAATATTCTCGCTTGCATATTTCTATACTAGTCATTACTGATGAGACAACAATAGAAAAACAAAACCCCTGCCCTCACTGAGTTTATACTTTAAGAGTTACAGTTATAAGTGAGGAAGCTTATCTTTCATTTCATTTGAATCTCTTGTCTTACCAGTGTTTCACATATAATAATATTCAATAATTATTTGCTAAATGAAGGAATGATCTGTTTTCCTTTAAGCATCAGAAGCCATTTTCTCCGTCTTTATGACTGAAGAGTAGTTTACAGTTATCTCACTTGATGAAGACCATGAAGTGTAGCACTGTTAAATGACACATAATTCAAGCAATTGGACTTTACTGAATGAATAGCTTTACTCACCAATCACCAGTTTATGAACAAGTGGGTCTTCACAGGACACTGAATTTGATGATGCTGTGGCCATAACTGTCCAACCTCCAGAACTGTAAGAAGTACATTTTTGTTGTTTATAAGCCACTGAGTCTATGGTATTTTTGTTACAGCAAAATTGACTAAGACACCATGTAAGTGGAGATTGTCAACCAAAGCTCTTAAAATGATCAGTTGTCATCCCACTGGGCATTTAAAACAAGTCCTGGGAATTTCTTATAAATCCTTAGCCTACATCTCTTGCAACTAAGTCATTGGTTTTTATTTTAAATGTCTGTGCCATCTTGTAAGGAATGAGAAGGATTTGAATTTTTTTCCTAGGGTCTCACTTTCTTACCAATAAAGGCTCATTACGTATCATAATATAATCTACTGAAGTAGATGTTCTTGTTGCACTCATCACTCATCTATCTGTCCCCTTTTTCTGTTTTGTAACATAAACCTAGTCTCACTCACCTTCCCCAGACTGTATCTCTCAGGAGGGGATGGCCTCTCCTCAGCTCTAGGACATGAATCTCAATTGGCTAAGCCTATTTTGGAGGGCTCAAGCTGCAGATGTTGCTGGTGGTTAAGAACCCGCTTGACAATGCAGAAGACATAAAGGATAAGGGTTTTATCCTTGGGTTAGGAAGATCCCCTGGAGGAGGGCAGAGCAACCCACCCCAGTATTCTTGCCTGGAGAATCCCATGGACAGAGGAGCCTGGCGGGCTACAGTCCATAGAGTCACAAAGAGTCGGACACAACTTAGCAACTTAGCATGTATACACTCACCTTGGAGGCCTGACTCCCTTGTTAGTGATAGGCATAGACAAGTGAAGCAATTTTAACTAATGTAACATGAGCAAAAATCTGCTGGTGGGGAGCAAGGTTTTCCTAAGTCTTAAAAAGAGAAAATATACAGGTGACCCCTTTTCCTGCCCCTGGATGTCACCTATAATCTGGAACAGAGATCACTTTAGGGCCATAAGTGAAGCCAGACTGGCTTGCCAGTCTGGAAGCCAGACAGAGCATGCCAACATGCTTAAACATGGAGGAGCAAAAAGAAGAAAGGGGCCTTGTCCTTGACAACGTTGTCAAGCCATTGAATTAACCAACCCTGTGGATGACCTGACCTCCACATACCTAGTTATGTTAGGTAATAAAAAGGTTTAAACATTAAGGACATTTAGTAAGGTTTTCTATCACTGCAACTAAGAGTATTTCTTCTCTCTCAATAGTTGTCCTCCTAAATAGCAGGCTTCTCAGGTATGCATAACAATGCAATGATAACTGCCTATATTTTCTCCTAGGTTCAAGCTACTCTTCCTCTTAAAATGCGGAGTCTATTTCAAGAGCCTTCCCATGAGTCTAGTCCTGCCAACAGAATACATAAGTAATATAATGTCAGTTCCAGACCTACGTCTTAAGAGAGCAACCATCTTACCTTCTTCCTTCACCCTGTTGGAAACCAGGACCCCTGTCTCACTGTTTGTTGAACACACAGTAGGCAAGGCACGAACGGGGAAGCTGGAAGAAGATTCGAGGAGTCGTAGGAACTGCAGATAGGTTTATTCTCTCCTGATTGGCACAGCAGCAGCAAGGCAGCAGCAGACATGTTGCATTTGCTCATGGTTAACCCCTCAGACACAGCCGTAATGCATGCCAAGGGCTTTTCAGGTGGTGCTTATATAGGCATGATGCACACGTGCAGTGCTACAAATAATTTCAGCTGTTACATAAACATGCAAAGTTATTATTTACAAAACGTGGGGCGAGAGAGCCTGATCACAGCCTGATCATCTTGGCTAATTTGCTCCTTCCCTACAACCAGGTAAGAAAGTCTAGGCTAACTCCCAAATGACGGGCCACTAGGAGGAAATTTTATGGAGGAGACTCAATTGACTCCAGCCAAAAGGCAGCAGCACCAAGACCACAACAAGGCGAGCAACATCATCCTGGGCCTTCCAGTCCCAATTAAGCTAAGTGGGCTGACACCTCAAAGCATCTCTGCTAAGCCCCATCTGCAGTCCCAACCACAGAATCGTGAGCAATAAAACACCTGCTATTTCAGTCACGGAGTATTGGAGTCGTTTGTTAGGCAGCAACAGCTGAAGTATAAAGTTGTATTATTTGTTCTCTTGCTTTGTAAAATTGTTCTAGTCTGTGCACCATGATTAGGAATTATTTAGCGAGCCACTCTGAAAGCTAATATTTTTTCTTCAAATTTGTGTGTTTCGTCTTAGCTCACAAAAGAGTTGTAAACTTCCCTGGTGGCTCAGACGGTAAAGCGTCTGTCTACGAAGCGGGAGACCCGGGTTCGATCCCTGGGTTGGGAAGATCCCGTGGAGAAGCAAATGGCAATCCACTTCAGTACTATTGCCTGGAAAAACCCATGGACAGAGGAGCCTGGTAGGCTACAGTCCATGGGGTGGCAAAGAGTCGGACACGACTGAGCGACTGAGTGACTAAATTTACAAAACAATTAAATACAAATAAAAGGGGAAATATTTGTGACAAATGAGTTGATATCCTTCTCTCACAAATACAAAAGAAAAATAGCAACACCTCAGTTTTAAAAATGGGAAAAGCCATTTCTTTGAAGAACCATAAATGGTCAGTACACATGAGGAAAATACATTAACTCAAGCTCACTAATTTAAAATAAATGCAAATGAAAACAACATGAGGTATCTTTTTTTAAAATTTATTTTTAGTTGAAGGATAATTGCTTTACAGTGTTGTGCTGGTTTCTACCAAACATCAACAAGGAGGCAACATTTTTTAATCTACTGCATGGCCAAAGAAAAACTTAAACCCTAAGACTTAAAACCAGTGAAAAACGGGAAAAAATCCTTGTTAGAGGCGCCAAGTCAGGGACCCCTGTCCTTGAAATACGATACGGCGACCTCGGCGTCTCTGGCCACCAGTTCCCTGACTCAGGGCAGAGTCTACGGCTGTAACGTGGGCATAAACAGCTACCGTACAAAGGCTCACACGATACGCACAGGCAAGAGCACTATAAATGGTTGTTACTTTTTGTTCAGCTCAGTTCATTCACACGTTCACTTCTGTCGGCAGTACTGGAAATGCACAGCAATTACAGGAAAATTCGAATTTTTCTGAAAAACTGGAGGTGAGATGACTCGGGAGTGACAAAACATCAAGTACGGAGGAGACCAAGGCGGTGAGCGGTGCCCTCAGGCAGTCCACCGGGACCCCCGCCGCTTGAGCAACCTTGACCGGGCGTCGACGTTCCTCGGGTCCAGAGGCCACCATGGGAAGGCGGTGGGAGGACCAGAGCCACGCGTTGATTGGCTGTCTGTGAGCACGGGGCGGGACGGACGGAGGCTCGGGAGGACGCGCGAGCGGAAGGCCGCGGGCGGGTATTTCCGGTCTTTGTGGCTCTCTGCTGCAGGTCCGCGGCTCGCGCCCTGGCCGCTCCTGGGCTTCGCGGTGAGGGACGTGGGACTCGAGGCGGAGGAAGGGCGGGGAGGGCGCTCGGCCCGGGCGGCAGGCACGGGGTGGAGGATCCCCGCTGCTCCGCCTGCCCATCCCTGGGTCTCGGCACCTTGTAGGGGCGGCATCTCCGAGTGTCCTGGGGACGCAGGGAAGGCCAGCAATCTAGCCTCTGCTTTCCGGCAGAAAGAGCAATTATTCCCCCTCCACTGTGACTTTTAAGATATTGCGATTAAAGCGAGGTATAAAAATAGAAAGGCTAGTGCGACGGGGCTGGTAAATAAACTACAGATTTGTAGGCTAAATAGTCTGTTCTCTGAAGTTAACTGTAGGTTAGGTTAGGGTTAAATTGCACTGATCTGTCCTAACTATTCAAGGGCATACCCTTCCATCGAAATTCTCCCATCCAAAAATCAGATCATGATCGATCTACATTGTGAAATTTAAAACACAAATTATTAGTTGCCATATTTCACTTTTTAGAATGTTTACTCCCCTGTGAGTTCTAAACGTTTTGAGAGTTTAGATTAACGGTTTTGCTTTTGTGTTTCATAATATCTGACGTGTTTCTGAGCACGTGGTAAGCGTTTAACAAATACTTCTTGGTTAATTCCTGGGTAAAAACCTTTGTATCGCGAAACCTGGCTCAGGACAGAGCCCATAATAAGTGCCTCAGTGTTTGTTGAGGAAGTGCATCCGATACTAAATTTGATCAAATGGCAAATGTCCAACGATGTTTTCATTAAAATCAACTCATGTTTAATATGAATTTTTTGAAATGTTTTATTACTACCTTAGATGAAAAGCACCATAATTTGCCATAAGTAAAAGGTTACTAAACGGAGAAGGCAATGGCACCCCACTCCAGTACTCTTGCCTGGAAAATCCCATGGACGGAGGAGCCTGGTAGCCTGCAGTCCATGGGGTCACTAAGAGTCGGACATGACTGAGCGACTTCACTTTCTCTTTTCACTTTCATGCATTGGAGAAGGAAATGGCAACCCACTCCAGTGTTCTTGCCTGGAGAATCCCAGAGACGGGGAAGCCTGGTGGGCTGCCATCTATGGGATCACACAGAGTCAGACACGACTGAAGTGACTTAGCATAGCATAGCATAAACGGTAACTAAAAATAAATTTTTTTAAAGCGTATCAAATCCTAGCTAGATAAGGTTACCCATGGAAATCTGAAGCCTATATTTTAAAGAGAATTTTGCAAGTTTTACAGATGATGTTAAAGACAGGCTGTTCTCCCTGATGCAATCAGGATTGAAAGAGAATTGAAGAGTAAATTTCCCAATATGTGATTCAAGTTAATGCTGCCTTCTTTTGTCTCTAAAATAATTCCTCATAGTGTAAATGTGATAGGAATTCTACAGAATGAGAGACATTGAATGAAGTGAGTGATTTTGTTTTGTCGCTTGTTTATTAGTTACAGTCTCCACCCTGACCCTACTCCATATGTTATTCCAGTGACTGATCTTTATTATTACAAGTTCTTAGAGGGTTTTTTCATCGCTGTAAGTTAACAGTGCTCTTATATCCTTCAGGAAAGAAGAGATTACCCAAAGAAACTCTGAAGTACAGGACCCAGTTTTAGTGAGCTTCACGCTAAGCTGTTTCAGCCCAGAATGGCTGTGGAATCCAGAGCAGTTTCAACCCCAGTACCTCAAAATTCTCAGGAACAAGAGCTGATACTGGTGAAAGTAGAAGAAAGCCGTTCTTGGGGTCAGAAACTTAAGCAGAATGGGAATACCCGATCCTGCCAAGAATTGTTTCGCCAGCAGTTCAGAAAGTTCTGCTACCAGGAGACACCGGGGCCCCGGGAAGCGCTGGGCCGACTCCAGGAGCTTTGCTATCAGTGGCTCAGGCCTGAATTGCACACGAAGGAGCAGATCCTGGAGCTGCTGGTGCTGGAGCAGTTCCTGAGTATCCTGCCTGAGGAGCTGCAGATCTGGGTTCAGCAGCATAGTCCAAAGAACGGCGAGGAAGCTGTGACTCTGTTGGAGGATCTGGAGAGGGAATTTGATGATCCCGGGCAGCAGGTGGGAACAAGGAGATGTGATATGTTATGGGGAAAGGAATGTATAGACTCGAGCATGTGGCATCATCATAAGAATGGGGTGAGAATTTATCTCCACTGAACCATAACCCGGAAGTGACTACTAGGGCCATACCCATCTCTGTCTTTCATAGTTCTTTTGTCCCTATCCCTCATCCCAGGAGATGTCTTTGTTAACCCCTGAGAGATTTTTACTAAGCATTTTCCCTAGGGGTTTTCTCACAGAGATAACCATATTTTACTGATTTCAGGTCCCAGCTAGTCCACAGGGACCACCAATGCCTTGGAAGGACTTGACCTGTCTTGGAGCAGCCCAGGAGTTTACACATATTCAACGCCAGCCTTTAAAGAAACAGCTGAAACCCTGGGAACCTTGCCTTTCCCCCAAGAGTGGTAAGAAATAGAAACTCGTCTGGAAACTTATCAGGCCTCTGGTCTCTAGCTACATTTTACAGCACACTCCAGATGAACTTCATCTTTATTATTCTGGAAAGGAGGTGCTCACTTTTGCAGCTTTCTGTTCAGCAGTCCTGGTGAATTGCAGTTAGCCCTCCTTGTGTCAGTCTGCCTGTCCTTTATTCATTTATTCCTTCATTACATAACTTAATAGGGTGCTAATACATGTTGTATTGTGGTGGGCAGTGGTTCTCTATTTCAGGAATGTATGGGTCTAGATGGGGTGGTTGGCAAGCACAAAGGCAATTACAATACAGTACCAGGTAGTAAATTATGGAATAAAAGTAGATACTGGGTCCTACTATATATTAAAGGCACCCAAGTCAACTTTAGAGGTTCAAGGAGTTCTTTCTGGAAGGAGAGACATCTCAGCTAAGACATGAACTGTGAGTAGAGGTAAGCTGGGTAAATAAGTGAGAGGAGGAGCTTCCACACTAAAGGGAAAAACTGTTTCTCTGCTCACAACACTTCTGACACTGGATATGTGCGGTCTTCCCTCCTGTTGAGCTCTTCTGACACTACCCAGAACCAGTGCAGACCCCACAGGTTAAGGTTTCAGTCCCAAGAACTGCCCCTTCCCCTGCTCTCCGTCAGATACTAGTCTCACATGTAGTGAGTCCCCAGATTACCCACACTTGTGTCCAGTTTGGCTGCAGATTGGAGGTTCCACAGCCACATCCTGAGGTTTCATAATTTTCTATAATGGCTCCCAGAACTCAGGAAACACCTTCTTCACCATTTCCTGTTTGTTGTAAGGATACTGATGACCACCCAGATGAAGAGGCCCACAGGGCAAAGTGCAGAAGGGGCCTGAGCACAGGAGCTTCTCTCTCTGGAGTTCGGGATGCACCACTGTCCCTGAAGCTCTCTGAACCCCTTTATTTAATGTGTTATGGAGGTTTTGTTGCTGCTAAGTCACTTCAGTCATGTCCGACTCTGTGTGACCCCATAGACGGCAGCCCACCAGGCTCCCCCATCCCTGGGATTCTCCATGCAAAAACACTGGAGTGGGTTGCCATTTCCTTCTCCAGTGTGTGAAAGTGAAAAGTGAAAGTGAAGTTGCTCAGTCGTGTCCAACTCTTATCGACCCCATGGACTGCAGCCTACCAGGCTCCTCCACCCATGGGATTTTCCAGACAAGGGTACTGGAGTAGGGTGCCATTGCCTTTGCATGATTAATTACATCATTGGCCATTGGTGATTAACTCAGTCTCCAGCCCCTGTCTCTGGCGTTCAGGGTGGGACTGAAAGTTCTGACCCTCCAGTCAAACTGGAAAACCTTTGGGGACCAAGCCCTTCATGCCCTCTAAGAGTCAACTCATTAGCGTAAGCTTCAGTATCCTCTCCTCTCCACCACAGACGAAAAACTGCAGGGGTTTTAAAAGCTCTGTGCCAGGAACTGGGGGTGAGGCCACATATATGTTTCCCACATTACAGTGTCACATAAGCAAGGGCCACAAAGTCCTAAAGATGAGAGAAGTCAACCCATTCTGGAAATTTCAGGTAGTTCGATTTAACTTGAAGAGAGAATTCCTAGGGAAGAGAGAGAAACGAGAGGGGAAATTGGCACACAGGTTGTAAAAATGTGTCTGTCATCCTAACTGCTTTGTACAGTGCAGTGGGGTTCAGCTGAAGAGTTTTAGACAAGGGAGTGACATGATCAGATCTGTGTTTTAAGACTCAGTTGCAGAGAGGAGAATGGATTTGAGAAAGGCAATGCAGAGTCTGGTTAGAGACAGTTGTATCCAAGTGGCCACAGGGAATAAATCAGGATGGGGTGAGAGTTGGGGAAGATCACAGCTGAAAAAATACATCTGATGATTTAATTTAGTTTGGGACATTTTGGTGTTTGTCAGTTATTTATAAGTAACATGGCCAACTCACATTGGATATGAGAGTCTGGAGCTTAAGAGAACTGGGTTAGAATTGGTGATCTGGGGAGACATGAATATGTAGCCTAAATAGTGACTGACGATGAGGAGGTAGTTGGTGGACTGAGGACATGTGAGAGCTCAGAACAGAACTCTGAGGAACTCATGTTCAAGTGACTGACCTTGAATCTGAGAAGAAATAACCATAGAAATCAGGCTAATGTGTTTAGAAGAAAGTGTCTCTGGAAGAAAGATGTAGGCCACAGTATCAGTGCTACAGAGAGGCCAGCTAAGGAAGATCCAGAAAGTAGCCATTGGATTTATCAGCTATGAAGTTGGTGATTTTGACGAGGGCAGAGTGGAGGGTGCATAGGTAAGGCAAACACCAGATTATAGAGAATGGGGACCAGTACAGACTGCTGCTGAACAAGCTTTACTCTGAGTGGGAGTGAGGTTGCATGAGGGGGATGTATAGGCAAGGAGCTTGATTTAAAAAGATGAGAGAGGTTATACATAACGACTTAAAGGAACAATCCAAAAAGAAGTTATAACAATTATAAATATATATGCACCCAACATTGGAGCATTGATATATCTAAGACAAACATTAATTAGTATGATAGAAGAAATATACAACAACACAATAATAGTGGGAGACTTTAATACCCCACTCATACAATCAGGCTGTAATAGACAAAGAGGAAAACATACTCACTTATGAGCCTCAAAAAATTCAGTTCACCCAGGAGAGTTAAAAAAAAAAAAAAATAGACTTATTTGTTCACTCTGTAAATGTTTATTGACTATTTTATGGGTCTGGTACCACTTTCGGTAGTAGGGAGGAAGAAGTGACAAAGGTGATCCTGTCCTAAATAATATATTGTGGTAAAGATAGACCTACCAATACAAAATACCAAGATGTGCCTAAGATGAGGACACCCAAACTGGACTTTTAGTTTCCTGAACTTTTCATTTCCAGATCAAACCTCCTAATATAGGATGAATTCAACATGGTTTTTTTTAAGTGTTCTTTGTGATTAAAAACAGCCATTAGTTAAGAAATTACATATACTCCTCCCCACCATCACTCCCCTTCTTTCTTCCCATTTCCCTCCCACCCTCATTGATCCTTTCCTTTGTCCCTTTTCCCCTGCAAAAAAATAAATTAAAAAAAAACTAAATAAAAAAAAAAAAGAGAGATATAAAGTAACTCTCCATTCCACCAAAAAAAAAAAAAGATGAGCGAGACCTGAATTTATTTAAGTGCTGATGAACAGGAGTCAGCAGAGAAAGATCAAAACAGTAGGCATGAAATAGTGGATAATTGATTTACTGAAGTCACAGAGGAGGCAGGAAAGGATAAATTTCAAACTGTGGATGTAGGCCTTAGTATTAGAACGGAGGAGGGACCCTATTTTGACCAGTTAAAGAAAGGGTGCATGCAGACAGCTATATCTTTGTGGGCAGGAGCATCTATTTTCCTCTAACCTAGAAAGGGAGTATTGAAAGCGACTGGAGAAATAAAACATTATTTTTTGTTATTACCATTTCAGGTTGTGAGAATAATGAATCAGCAACAAAGAAGGACATTTCAGGAGAGAAATCACAGAGACTTTCCCAGGAGCCTTCATTTGGAGGATTCATTGAACACAAAAGCAGTTTAGAGTGGCAGCAAGGGAGTGCTCCAGGGGAGACATTGAGAAGATCCCCTTCCCAGGGGGGCAGTTTTAGTCCAGTAATCTTCACACACAAATCACTAGGAAACAGAGACCACCCCCAGTCCCAGAGAAACTTAATTCTAAGCACAAACTCTGTAACGTATCAAAAAGTTCCTACAGAAGAGAGACCTTACAGGTGTGACATCTGCGGGCACAGCTTCAAACAGCATTCTTCTCTAACACAACACCAGAGAATCCATACTGGAGAAAAGCCCTACAAATGTAACCAGTGTGGGAAGGCCTTTAGTTTGAGGTCCTATCTTATTATTCATCAGAGAATCCATAGCGGTGAGAAAGCCTATGAATGTAGTGAATGCGGGAAAGCCTTCAACCAGAGCTCAGCCCTCATTAGACATCGGAAAATCCACACCGGTGAAAAAGCTTGTAAATGTAACGAGTGTGGCAAAGCATTCAGTCAAAGTTCCTATCTCATTATCCATCAAAGAATTCACACTGGTGAGAAACCCTACGAGTGTAATGAGTGTGGGAAAACCTTTAGCCAAAGCTCAAAGCTTATCAGACACCAGCGAATTCATACAGGAGAAAGACCTTACGAATGTAACGAGTGTGGAAAAGCTTTCAGGCAGAGCTCAGAGCTGATAACGCATCAGAGAATACATAGTGGAGAGAAACCCTATGAGTGTAATGAGTGTGGAAAAGCCTTCAGCCTGAGCTCAAACCTCATCAGACATCAAAGAATTCACAGTGGAGAGGAACCTTACCAGTGTAACGAATGCGGCAAAACCTTCAAAAGGAGCTCAGCCCTTGTGCAACATCAGAGAATCCATTCCGGGGAAGAGGCTTACATATGTAGTGAGTGCGGCAAGGCCTTCAGGCACAGATCAGTCCTCACGCGCCATCAGAGAGTCCACACTGTAAAGTGACTTGTGAATACATTGAATACTGTAAATATTTCAGTCAGGCTTCTATCTTTGTCAGAAGGGTTTCATTTACTTTGGAGTAAAACTCCACAGAGGTGGTTATAAAGTACCAGGTCTCAAGTCATCTGACTATACAGCACTTCCCAGTGCTCATGCACATTGTCCCCTGAAAGCTTTTCCTGTGACTAATCACAACAGCAGGCAGAAGAATTGTTGGTTCCAGCTTTTCTCTTAACATTAGGAATCCTCAGGAGATGCGGAAGATGGGATTATAACATTTAAATCTCATTTTCCATGAGACTGTCACAAAGAAGGCACAGCAATCCAGACTCTTGTCAATGCATCTAATGATCCATGGGCCTGACTTGGGGGGTGGCATGAAGAGTATGAGGGACATTTTCTCAGGAATGCAAAAGGTTTTACTGACCAGTTAAGACCAGTGGCAGGGCAGCAAGACATGGGGAACAGTTTCATCAGTGACTTATTGAGCCCAGGGCAGCTCAGAAGTGAGACATTGAAGAGAAAATACAAATTAAGTTATCCCAGCAGTTATTTTTGAGTGGCTGCTATCAGGCACAGGGGGTACAATGGACAGTAAGCCCGTCTGCAGTTTCATGGACAAGGCAAACAGGCAGTGATACTGGTACCATCAGTGCTTGTGTGACGTTAAGGAGTACCTGACCCAACCTTGGATCAGGGAAAGCCTCAGAAAAATTACCTGAAGGATGAGTGAGAATTAGCCAGGGAGGTAGGCCACCAGGAAGAAAGTCTGGCACATCTGAGAAAAGGAAAAGGCTGTGTTACGTAGAGATGGCTGTTGAGTTCCTTCTGAAGTAGATTTCTGACTATAAAAGAAACATGGATGTAGCCAGTCTTGTTCACTACAGTGCCTGTAGTTAAAACCTGAACCAGTGGGAAAGTCTGTCAATAAACAAAACCTGGAGTCTTTGGAACACAGGGCGGTAAGGAGCTTTGTCTTGGTTTGTGTGATCCCAGGGTAAGGGTTAATAGGTCGTGTCCTTGTCCATCCTGGAGGCTAGACCTTCCATGTGGGGGAGGGCAGGGCGGCTAGAAAGAGCCCAGTCTAGCAGAGTCCTGGAGTTCAGCTCTCTCCCTTGCAGGCATAAGGACTCCTTTGGTTCTTTGGTCAGACCTCAGCTTCTAGTTCCCAAGGCTCTGGGTCAGAAGCTGCTGTGCTGCCCTGTTGTCTCTGGGGCTGTGCCTCCACAACAGTGCGCACACCCACCTCAGGTGCTAAAATATATTTGTCCATTGCTGGGTCGCTTTTTCTTCTCCAAGCACCTCACATGTGTTCAGTTCTGTCTTTTTATCAGAAGTATCTCAGAGTCATAGTACCAGTCATGGTCCATCCAGAGACTGCCCTCTTTTGAGGGATCCAGCAGGAAATGTCTCCTCAGGTGCTTCTCAGTGCAATGCAGAAGGGTATAGAGTTTAGACAGCAACAGGAAGACATGTTGCTTAAAGCTTCTAATAGGTTGGAGGTTTAACACACCTTCCCCAGTGGCACTAGTGATCGAGAACCTGCCTGCTAGTGCAGGAGACAGATGCAGATTCAATCCCTGGGTCAGGGAAGATTCCCTGAAGGAGGGCATGACAGCCCACTCCAGAATTGCCTGGAGCATCCCATGGACAGAGGAGCCTGGTGGGCTACAGTCCCTAGGGTCACAGAGTCGGACACAACTGATGTGCCTTAGCACATCGCACACCTTAACCAAAGATACAAACCTTTGGGAATCCCGTGTCCTGTACATAGCAAAGAGAAGGGTTTTCATGAGGATAAATAGAGACGTAATGCTCCTACTGGGGTGTGAGCTTGTACTAACCAACAAGAACGGTGGGAGGGCTACAGCTCAGGCTTGGAAAGAGAATGTAAAAAATGATCAGTTACATGTAACAGAATAGCATGGTAAAGCCATTCAACTGTTCCTCTTTCACAGAGGCAGACCCAATCAAACTGAAACTGGTAGAACAAATGCTAAGTAGGAATTGCTACAACATACAAAAGGCAGATAATCTTCATAGAGTTCTTAATGTATACTGGTAAGAAACATAGGTACGTGCAAAGGCTTTGTATAGATGTGTTATTTCTCAGACAGCCCATATTTTACAGATGAGATGAACGAAGGCTTAGGGTCATGGCTTACTCAAGATCATGTAGCTACAGAGTGGTGAGGTCAGACTGGAAACCCAGGCAGTAGGAATCCAGAACATGTCCATGGAGCCACTTCTCTGTACCATCTCCCCATGAAAAGGTCCCGGTAGAGGAAATAGTACTTAAATAGGCAAGTCACAAAAGTATAAATGCCAATGGACAATAAATGTTAGCCTTGCTAGAATTAAAGATGTATATTAAAGCAAGAGTTGAGGTGGCAATTTTCCCCCTTCATAAAACTTGACAAAGATTCAGGGAAACTGGGACTCTGATGCTGCTGGTGAGGTGTGAATAGATGCTGTCTGGCAATCAACACCAAAAGCCTTAAACGTTGCCTTTTGTTAAAATTCTACCTGGAAATGTATGCTTCAGAAACCATCATGAATGTATACAAAGTTGTTTTAAAAAGTGATGCTGGTTAATAATAAATGACAAACCATATCTTAAGTAAAAACACAAGACTGCATACAATATGATTCATTTAAAAAATATATT
Organism: Tragelaphus eurycerus; assembly: GCA_935064755.1. Taxonomy (NCBI): domain Eukaryota; kingdom Metazoa; phylum Chordata; class Mammalia; order Artiodactyla; family Bovidae; genus Tragelaphus; species Tragelaphus eurycerus. The sequence continues at coordinate 124,074 of CAKXYN010000121.1, read as the reverse complement.
TATGCATTAAAAATACTGGAAATATATATAAATTGATTTGCCATACTGGTTACATCTGAATAATAAGATTATAGGTGATTTAATTTTTTTTTTCTTGTGCTTGTGTCTTCCAACGTTTCCTACAATAAATATCTCAAACTTCTAAAGTTAGAGGAATAAAAGGTTTAAAAGGGAATGGAAGCCTAGGATAGTTGAAAAACACCAAGAAAAGTACATGCTTTCTATAGCATCTTTGTCCCTTCTGAGTCCCAGGAGGTCAGTTAACTCATTAACTATCTGTGACTTCCTCACTGGTAAACAAGATTTCCCTGGTGGCTCAGATGGTAAAGCATCTGCCTGCAATGTGGGAGACCCAGGTTCAATCCCTGGGTTGGGAAGATTCTCTGGAGAAGGAAATGGCAGCCCACTCCAGTATTCTTGCCTGGAAAATTCCATGGACTTAGGAGCCTGGTAGGCTACAGTCCATGGGATTGCGAAGAGTCAGACATGACTGAGCGACCTACTGGTAAATGACAATGCAGATGTATTCACCTCACTAGTATACAAAAAAGTCTGCAAATTATAAATTTCTGTGAAGAACAGTAGCCTTGACAGGAAGACTTCTGTTCTCATTGCTGCTTTTCCATGAATTCTGCACCACAAGCAAGTCACCTCATAACTCTGGACCCTCAGTCCAAAGGAGCTGAAGTAGGTGATCTCTTTAAGAGTTAAAGCTTCAACAGTCTTATGTTTATGAGATTGGGGGGGGGGGGGGGGGGGGGGCGGGGAATGGGCACCAAATAAGGTAAATGCCAAAGGTAATTGTTCTTTCCTTCACCAGAATTGCTAGAGGAAAAGTAACCCATCTGTTTCTTTTCTGCTCAGAGCCCTCATTTCTTGGGATGGAGAGGCAGACCACTGTTTACCCTCAACGGATCCTGCAGAAATTCTTGGATTTTAAAACATGTGGAATGTAGACACAGTGCTTAATACCAGTTTTCTACCTACCCCTCACATCCACAGGCTAGTTAACACTGTCTAGATGAGAGAATAAGAAATTTAAACATGTCTGACCTTGGTCTTAACTCCCCTGTGAACAGCTTTGCTTCTTTTGCCCCTTGAAGTGAATCCTCAGAGCAGGGAGACTTGCCAGTTATTTTCGTGCAGAAGGAACTCATCTGTAGAGCATTTCTGCAAAGAGGGAGGGTGAGTAGACAGACCCACCCCCTGCTTTCTGATGTGCCAGAACCAGACACCGCTGCTCAGTAACTTTATCATTCACAGCTGTCTCCTTGGCAGGCACGAACGATGGCAGATCTAGAGGGTCATGGGGTTTTCCTTCACATGTGATTGTATTAAGGACCTGCTGAGAGGAGAGGGGAAAGCTGTGGCCTTCTCCCAGACTCTTGCTCTCAAGGCAGATGGGGAAGTGTCCTGATTCTGGTGGATGCAGGGCATGTGTGTTCAGAGGGGACTTGCTCTGATTCCCATGTTCTTTTGACCACAGTGCAGCCCCAGATGGCCCCTCAATTTTGTGGCTTCACCTGATGAACTGCATCCCCAGGGACTAGCTAGCATATCAGACACATTTTGGCCATGGAATCAAAGCTGAGCTCACCAGCTCCCAGCCTTCCACAGCTCCTTCCCCTGTTCCCCCAACATGTCTCCACTTGTCTTACTGTGCTTATTACTGAGTGATCAATTTCAAAGCAAAACTTAAAACTCAAATTTTATTACATCTTGCATTACATTCTCATACTAAATAGCTGAAGTATAACAACAAGGTCCTACTGTAGAGTACAAGGAACTATATTCAATGTCCTGAGATAAATCATAATGGAAATGAGTATGTTAAAGAATATATAGATATATAACTGAATCACTGCTGTATAGCAGAAATTTACAATATTGTAAATCAACTATCAAAAAATTTTTAATGAACAGTTGAAGTATATATTCAAAAGTATAAATGTTAAAAATCAGTTACTAAGAATCATTCACCAGACTATTACCAAGAAAAAATATATATGTGTGTATATTACATATATTAGGGTTGATGGGTTAAAAAAAATAAATAGAAAGTACTCTAAAATGTTAACAGTGTTTCTATGGATGATGGGATCCTGGGTGATTTATACTTTGTCATTTTCTATACTATCAACATTTACAGTTCACAATCAGGAAAAGATATTCAATGGTATTAAAAACATGAAATCATTTGATTGTCACCTACAGGAAAAGGCAACTCTATCCATCTGAAAAATCTTTTTAGATATCTGATTGACCTCACTAGTCATCCTACGGCCTCTGGACACAAAGGCGGTTCCCCCAATCCCACCTCCCCTTTTAACCACAACAGCTTTGATCACCATGTCTTCTTCAGAAGTGACAGCATCAGGAAGGGAAACTGGGGTATCCTAGAAGAGGAGTCAGACTTTCTCTTAGGTATTAACTGCCCTCAACAATTACTGGTGAGTTAATTAAAACTGACAAAAATTAGCAAAGTAGAGTTTTGAGGAATCTGAGAGGGTAATTCAACAAATACTCATTGCCCTCAAGTAGCTTAGCATCTGTGAGTCTGATGAAGAGGAGGGCAAGCAGGGAATGAGACATAGTGGAGCCTGGGAAGACCTCCTACTCCCATGTTCCTGTCAGCTTCTCATTTCTGGGCCCCAGGGTCATGAGACACAAACACTCCAGTCCACACTGTCCCTCTAGCATCCAATATGTACTCCTTCCTAGATGTACAAACATGTCTTTTTCATGCATCACAGCCAAGTCTCCCATCACACATTCTCTGAGTACTTCAAGAAATTGGGATTGGCCACCCAACTCAGTTTATTGTGATCCACACAGTCAAAGGCTTTGGCATAGTCAATAAAGCAAAAATAGATGTTTTTCTGGACCTCTCTTGCTTTTTCCATGATCCAGCGGATGTTGGCAATTTGATCTCTGGTTCCTCTGCCTTTTCTAAAACCAGCTTGAACATCAGGAAGTTCACGGTTCACATATTGCTGAAGCCTGGCTTGGAGAATTTTGAGCATTACTTTACTAGCGTGTGAGATGAGTGCAATTGTTCGGTAGTTTGAGCACTCCTTGGCATTGCCTTTCTTTGGGATTGGGATGAAAACTGACCTTTTCCAATCTTGTGGCCACTGCTGAGTTTTCCAGATTTGCTGGCATATTGAGTGTAGCACTTTCACAGCATCATCATTCAGGACTTGGAATAGCTCCACTGGAATTCCATCATCTCCACTAGCTTTGTTCGTAGTGATGCTTTCTAAGGCCCATTTGACTTCACATTCCAAGATGTCTGGCTCTAGGTCAGTGATCACATCATCATGATTATCTAGGTCTTGAAGCTCTTTTTTGTACAGTTCTTCTGTGTATTCTTGCCACCTCTTCTTAATATCTTCTGCTTCTGTTAGAGAGTTCCAGAAAAACATCTATTTCTGCTTTATTGACTATGCCAAAGCCTTTGACTGTGTGGATCACAATAAACTATGGAAAATTCTGAAGGAGATGGGAATACCAGACCACCTGATCTGCCTCTTAAGAAATCTGTATGCAGGTCAGGAAGCAACAGTTAGAACTGGTCATGGAACAACAGACTGGTTCCAAATAGGAAAAGGAGTACGTCAAGGCTGCATATTGTCACCATGTTTATTTAACTTATATGCAGAGTTCATCATGAGAAATGCTGGACTGGAAGAAACACAAGTTGGAATCAAGATTGCCGGGAGAAATATCAATAACCTCAGATATGCAGATGACACGACTCTTATGGCAGAAAGTGAAGAGGGGCTAAAAAGCCTCTTGATGAAAGTGAAAGTGGAGAGTGAAAAGGTTGGCTTAAAGCTCAACATTCAGAAAACGAAGATCATGGCATCTGGTCCCATCACTGCATGGGAAATAGATGGGGAAACAGTGGAAACAGTGTCAGACTTTGTTTTTCTGGGCTCCAAAATCACTGCAGATGGTGACTGCAGCCATGAAATTAAAAGACGCTTACTCCTTGGAAGGAAAGTTATGACCAACCTAGATAGCATATTCAAAAGCAGAGACATTACTTTTCCAACAAAGGTTCGCCTAGTGAAGGCTATGGTCTTTCCTGTGGTCATGTATGGATGTGACAGCTGGACTGTGAAGAAGGCTGAGCGCCCAAGAATTGATGCTTTTGAACTGTGGTGTTGGAGAAGACTCTTGAGAGTCCCTTGGACTGCAAGAAGATCCAACCAGTCCATTCTGAAGGAGATCAATCCTGGAATTTCTTTGGAAGGAATGATGCTAAAGCTGAAACTCCAGTATTTTGGCCACCTCATGCGAAGAGTTGACTCATTGGAGAAGACTCTGATGCTGGGAGGGATTGAGGGCAGGAGGAGAAGGGGACGACAGAGGATGAGATGGCTGGATGGCATCACTGACTCGATGGATGCGAGTCTGAGTGACCTCCGGGAGCTGGTGATGGACAGGGAGGCCTGGCGTGCTGCAATTCATGGGGTCGCAAAGAGTCGGACACGACTGAGCGACTGATCTGATCTGACCCAACTCAGTGACTAAATAGGAAGCGAGGAACCAACACCTCTCCTGGTTTCTGCACCAGGGGCCACAAGAACACAATGTTGCCAGAGAGAAGTGTCAGAAGAAGGGATGGTTCCAGATCCTCTCTTCATGCCATGGAGCAGGCAATAACCTCTGCATGTAACATTCTCTTCCTTCTCACTTTGTTCTGGCTAACCTCTACCCACCTTTTATGTCTCAGCTGAGATTTTATCACATCCAGGAAGCCTTTGGTGACTCATGGACCAGCTTAGGTATCCCTTGCCATCCATGCATTTCAACAGAATCATACATGTACACCACACATATACATATACTCACATATATGAATATGTGTATATATATTTCTGAATATGCATATGTATGTATGCATATGTATGTATGCGCCAAGGGCTTCCTTGGTGGCTCAGTGGTAAAGAATCTGCCTGCAATGCAGGAGCCACAAGAGATGCAGGTTAGATCTTTGGGTCGGGAAGATCCTCTGGAGGAGGAAATAGCAACCCACTCCAGTATTCTTGCCTGGAGAATCCCATGGACAGAGGAGTTTGGGGTCACAAAGGTCAGATATAACTGAAGCAACTGAGCATGCATGCATGCATATATATATAAAACTTAATAGCCCTTAACTCAAGATGCAATGGCCATGTCTGCCCCTGATGAATGGCACATACCAGGCACTCAGTAAATAAGCAGACCTCAGCAGGAAGGCCAGGGCTGAGGAGAGAAGTGACGTGGAAGGAGAATGAGTCACCATTCCCCAGATACTACTAAACTGATCCAGGGCATAATTCAACATTTCACAACCTCACAACATTTCAGAGAACTGGATAATTTGGCATGTGCCTTCACCTGCCAAATAGAAATGCTCTTGCCTGGGCGGGGATCCTTGCAATTGGAGGCATCACCTCCTAGACCATCTTATAAGGAGCTCTCTCAGGATCTCTTCCCTAACCCCAGATTTACTGTGAAGGTACCCATTTAACACTTTCACAAATATCCTTCTGTGGATCTACTCTTACAACAGTTCATTGCACTGGAAGGACAAGAATTCTGCTCTCAGAAAACCTTTATCTTCTGTGGAGTCTCACCCCCAAAGTGAATTCCTAGCATTTCACAATTGTACAACTCTTACCCAAAGAGTTACACTCTGGTGTGAGTTCTCTGATGCTGCATGAGGCCTGATCTATGCCTAAAGGTCTTCCTACATTCACTGCATTCATAAGGCTTTTCCCCAGTGTGGATCCTCTGATGCTGGGTGAGGGCTGAGCTTTGATTGAAGGATTTTCCACATGCATTACATTCATAAGGTTTCTCTCCAGTGTGAATTCGCTGATGTTCAATAAGGATAGAGCTTCTACTGAAAGCCTTACCACATTCAGTACATTCATAGCCTTTGTCTCCAGTGTGAATTTTCTTATGCTGAGTAAGGGCTGAGCTCCGGCTGAAAGCTCTCCCGCATTCACCACATCCATAAGGCTTCTCTCCAGTGTGAATTCTCTGATGCCGGATGAGCTCTGAGCTGCCCCTGAAGGCTTTTCCACATTCACAACATTCATAGGGTTTTTCACCACTATGAATTCTCCAATGTCTAACAAGGTCTGATCTCAGACTAAAAGCTTTGCTACAATCTTGACATGCATAAGGTCTCTCTCCAGTATGAATTCTCTGATGTCTAAGCAGCTTTGAGCTCTGGCAAAACGCTTTCCCACAGTCCAAGCACTCATAGAGCTTACCCCCAGCAAGAATTCTCGGTTGTGTTATAGAGTTTGAGTTCAGGTTGAGACTTCCTATACTTTCATTACATTCCAGGAAATTCTTTTCTGTGGCGATTTTCTTGGTGAAGTTTGCCAGTCTAAAATGTTTTTCCTGGGAAGGGAACTGACTCACTTTGTTCCCAGAAACACTTCCTTTCAGCTTCTCCAAATTGTCCAGACCTCCTAAAGCTTCTTTAAGTATTTGTCCTGAAGGAGTTTCCCCAGGGAGTCGTCTTGGAGGTATTGTGGTTGCTGATGCAACACATTCAATAATTTCTTGCTTTGCTGTCAATACTCTGTCAACCACCAGCTTGCCATCTAAAAATGTGAATAGAAAATGCAAATGTCATTTGCTCCCCATGCTGGAAGAAAAAACTTACTATAGTGAGAATAGAAAAGAAATCAAGTGAAATAGGTATTTACCTATTAGAAGGAAAACTCTTAAAAATTAGCTTCCATATCTAGAATTAAGAGAAGTGACTTGGTTTCAGTTTTATTTATTAAAAAAAAATTAAAATGGTAAAAATAAAAAAAGAAGAAGTGACTTGGGGTACTGAAAGGTGCCCATCCCCAGAGAGTAATACAGACTAGAATGAGTCAGCCAGGGAAAGGAGAGATAGTGAACAGTGAAAGACATTAACTAAAGGAGATGGTAGTAAGCAGGAGTAGCAGTGAGAGAGCAGGAAGCTGGGAGACAGTCCTAGGTTAGAGAAGAAGGTGTGTTTTTAGGTAATGAGGGAAAGGAAAAGAGGAGATAGGAACAACTATACTAAAGAAAGATGTCTGAGTCTTGAATCTAGTCCTTCTAGAAAAAGCAGGAGAGCAGAAGATACAATTAGAAAACACTTCAAGGTTTAGAACTGAACAGAGGTAGGTGGTACAAGGGCTTCCCAGGTGGGGCTAGTGGTAAGGAACCCACCAGCCAATGCTGGAGACGTGTGTTCTATCTCTGGGTTGGGAAGATCTCCTGGAGGAAGACACGGCAAGCTACTCCAGTATTCATGCCTGAAGAATCCCATGGACTGAGGGCCACAGTCCATAGAGTCTCAAAGAGTCAGACATGACTGAATCAACTTAGCACACACACAAACAGGTGGTGCAAAGGTAAATGGCAGATTCTGGCAAGTTCTTAGTTGATCAAATAATTACAAGCAAGTAGAAATACGATATGCAGAGCATAATAAAAGGAATCTTGTGAATTCCTGACTCATTCAGGGTCTGGTGGGAGTCTTCCATGATCACTTTTTTATTGATAAATGGTCAAAGAAGGTTGGAAAGGAGAGGCAGATATGACTGCCTGGTGCCAAACCTTCAGCTCTCACACAACACGCCCCTCTTGTTTCTAGATTTCTAGTAACTCAAAACAGGAGGCTACTAAATGATGGCTAAGGTAACTTGAATTATTTTGCATGGAGAAAATGTGAAAAACTGTTAAGTTACTTTCCACCTCCTCAAAGTCCTCTAAACTTATACGCAGTCTACAGATCATGAAATGAAGACTCAGAGAGGCTATATCATTGATATGTCTTGTTGCTATTGTTTAGTCGCTAAGTTGTGTCTGACTCTGCAACCCCATGGACTGTAGCCCACCAGGCTCCTCTGTCCATGGGTTATTGGAGCGAGTTGCCATTTCCTTCTCCAGGGGATCTTCTTGACCCAAGGATGGAACCCAGGTCTCCTTCTTGGCAGGCAGGTTCTTTATCACTGACTCACCATGGAAGTTCACTGATGTAAGGTCACGGAATAAATAAATGGTAGAGTTAGGATTCAACCAAAGATGCTTCACATCAAGGCTTACAGTTTTCCCTCCATGTCATCTGCCTTCCTTATTGGAAGGAAGCATGGCTATAATTCAGAGAAGGCAATGGCACCCCACTCCAGTACTCTTGCCTGGAAAATCCCATGGACTGAGGAGCCTGGTAGGCTGTAGTCCATGGGGTCGCTAAGAGTCGGACACGACTGAGCAGCTTCACTTTCACTTTTCACTTTCATACATTGGAGAAGGAAATGGCAACCCACTCCAGTGTTCTTGCCTGGAGAGTCCCAGGGATGCGGGAGCCTGGTAGGCTACTGTCTATGGGGTCGCACAGAGTTGGACATGACTGAAGTGACTTAGCATAGCATAGCATGGCTATAATTGCACTGAGGGGAAAAAATTTTTAACATTTTTGTTTTATTTTTTTGTAAAAAAGCATGTTTTTATATGAAAATAAATACCTTTTCTGATATTCTTGTAGTTTATGATACTTCAAACACAACAATAAAGTCTCACAATGATTACCTGACCAAAGAAGAGGGCTATCCAGCTTCTCTTTCCCTCACTCCTTACCAGAAATCACAGATGGATGACACTGCCTTTTAGATTAGGATGGAACACTCAAATTCACACTGTTCTTGGATCTTAGACAGAAACTTAATCAAGCCTGTGCTTGTTTGAAAAGGGAAAAATTATAAATAAAAGCATAATATATAAAAAAGGCTGAAGAATAATAAGCACCAACTTGGTTAAAGTCCGAGAAGTAACAACCCAATGAGAAATTTTCTGAAAGTAGTAAATAGGTCAAATTATTAAAGAGTATAAAGTGGCAATAAAATTTTGTAGGGACAAAATTAGGGCTGTGAACATTGGAACAGTTACATAATTTACATGATTTAAAATATCTCTTACTCCTTGGAAGGAAAGTTATGACCAACCTAGACAGCATATTAAAAAGCAGAAATATTACTTTGCCAACAAAGGTCCGTCTAGTCAAGGCTATGGATTTTCCAGCAGTCATGTATGGATGTGAGAGTTGGACTATAAAGAAAGCTGAGCACCAAACAATTGATGCTTTTGAACTGCGGTTTTGGAGAAGACTCTTGAGAGTCCCTTAGACTGCAAGGAGATCCAACCAGTCCATCCTAAAGGACATCAGTCCTGAATATTCATTGGACGGACTGATGTTGAAGCTGAAATTTCAATACTTTGGCCACCTGATGCAAAGAGTTGACTCATTTGAAAAGACCCTGGTCCTGGGAAAGACTGAAGGCAGAAGAAGGTGACAGAGGATGAGATGGTTGGATGGCATCACTGACTCAATGGACATGAGCTTGAGTAAACTCCGGGAGTTGGTGATGGACAGGGAGGCCTGGTGTGCTGCAGTCCATGGGGTTGCAAAGAGTCGGACACGACTGAGTGAACTGAACTGAAAATACCTCTTCAAACTCTGTAATTACATGAAGTCAAATCATGAGACCAGTAAAAAATCCTGACCTTAGATGTATAGATCAGGAAAACATCAAGACTTTTATTCTTTCAACTATATATGTTTATTATATAAAAATATTAGGATAAACAGTTAACTAGAATAATTTATGGAAATGAAAGATTGAAAACAGAATAACAAATGACTACTTGAGAATTTAGAAATATTTGTACAAAAATAAGCCAAATAATCTAATTAATATCTCCCAAGAATGAATGATAATTCACAACCAAGCCCAAAGTCCTGAGGCTGGAGGGCAGAGTACAGATTATAGGAGGCACTCTGGAAGAGAAATAAGCCATAGGTTTCCCTGTAGAAAAACTCTTCTATATAACATCCCCTGGTGGCTCAGAGGTTAAAACGTCCACCTGGAATGCGGGAGACAAGGGTTCAATCCCTGGGTCGGGAAGATCCCCTGGAGAAGGAAATGGCAACCCACTCCAGTACTCTTGCCTGGAGAATCCCATGGGGCCACAAAGAGCTGGACACAACTGAGTGACTTCACTTTCACTTTCACCCCACCCCACTACTTCCCTACCTTTTCAATACCCTGTATGGTCTAAAATCCTCTTACCTAGGGACTCAGCCTTAATTGCACAGGGTAACACTATAAAGATGACGCTCCATTGCCCACCCAAATCACCTTCACCAGTATGGTGCCTCCTTCCCTCAGCTGTGCAACTGTTGGCTCCTAATGACCTACAGCTGTCCCCTTCTCTGGAAATTTTCCCGGGCAGATGAAAGCCACCAGGCCTAGGAAATTACTCCACCCTCACCGCCCTCCACCCCAACTCAAGAAGGGACAACTCAGCAATACAATTATGCTCCAGGGGGATCCCTGCAAAGCCCCACCACATGGATTAAGCCAAGGCTAGGTTTCTTGATCTTGCCCCTTCCTAACGCTACCTCTCTCACTCCATCCAGAGTTCTCCTGAAGAGCATGTTCTCAGCAAACCACCTGCACTCAAATCTCCAACTCAGACTTTTCTTCTTGCAAGACATACTATTAGGCTAGTGAAGAAGCTACAGGAAAATTATATTATATATTATATAACAAGGGTGTAAGGTTGTAAAAATGATGTGATGACTCTAACAATCCTGTCAAAGTGGATTCCTCCAATGATTTAAACCTCAGGACCTAGGTGAAAGATGTGAAATGATCCACATTAATCCTTCAAAAGTGGAGGTGAAACCCTCATGACTAAAAAAGAGATCAGCATAACGAGATTCATTGGGAATCCAGTAAAGGCCATTCAAGACCATATACTTAGGGACCAGGCATAAACGAAGGATGAGGAAGGCTGGAAGATGGAATCATTGTGGCTATAAGTTGATTGAGTCAACAATGTAACACCACTGTGAAAGGGCGAACAATAAAAAGATGCAAAATGCAACACATAAGAGGGGTGTGAATCTACCTTATAAATTAATCAGATCTTCATTAAAGTATTTTATTTTTTTGTCCCTGTAGTTCAGATGAATGTGGAGAACTTGAAGCATGTCCAGGGAAATGACCAGAGAGATGGAACACAGAGTCAGACGCAGTGAGACACTTAGTTAAAACAAAGTTAAAGGGCGATGTGCTCACTGCCTTCAAGAATAGGTTGTGTTTTATGAGGACTCTGCTGAACAAATAAAATAAAATGGAATTAAAGTTGGAAGCAGTTCATATACACCCAGAGACGTTTAAGATTGTTTTAGTTGGCTGGTCTGCCTGCCATAACACAATACCATACACTGGGTGGCTTAAACAACAGAAATTTACTTTCTCACAATTCTGGAGGTTGGAAGTCCAAAATCAATGTGTTGACAGGTTGTTTTTTTCCCCCAGGTCTACCTCTCTGTGGCTTGCAGTGGCTTGCTTTCCACTGTGTCCTTATATGGGTGTCCCTCAGTTTGTGTTATGTCCCAATCTCCTCTTCTTTTAAGGACACCATCATACTGGATTAGAGATCACCCTAACAATCCCATGTTAACTTATTTACTTCTTTAAAGGCTCTATCTCAAACATAGTCATATTCTGAAGTATTGGAGGCTAGGGCTTCAACACAGAAATTGAGGGCAGAGGGACATAATTCAGCCCACAACAAATATCAGAATGAAAAAACCAAGAAGGACTTAAGAAATTATAGGACAGTCTCATTCCTCAAGACCTTAAAATAGAAATAATCTACTCTAACTGATTTAGGTATTTACCTACTTTAAGGCAGAGGACTCAGATGATTGTTAAAATCCACTTGAATGTAGTTCCTACTGGATGCAGAAGATGGTTCACTTGGAAAATGATGTGTCAAGAGAGCTGGAAGGAAGTTTCTCAGGAGGCCTCAATGTACAGATGCACGAGTTCCTTTGGTGAACTGCCAAAATCTGAGAGCTAGCCCTTGACCTTGTGGTCTCATAAACCTAACTTTATCATCATACAATGAATAGATTTACCTCTTGGGGTCAACTCTCATTAGCTAAGCTCATGAAACTGAGCAAGAAAACCACAATAAGAAAGAATGAGTAATGTAACTGTCACACAGACCAGACTAGACTAATGTACTTTTTTATTATAGCTAAGTTTCATGGGAACTTAATAAGATTGTTTGGTGAAGATGAAATCGGAAGGGTAGGTGGGTGTAACAAACTTGTTCATGAAAACAAGTTAATAAGCCTGATGTATGTGCTGCCCATAGGGATGACTTTGCCAGTAACATAATCAAAGCCCCCTGGTCAGCTTCAAACCCACCCTTTGCTGCCCTGCCTGTGACACACTTCTCCCTGGCCAACTGACACGATGTGAGCTTTAACAGTAGAGGGAGCCAAGCAGACACTGGAGGAGGAAGGGGCTTCCCTTCCTGGTTCTGGTGTGCCCCCTTTTTTCCCTGCAGTGTGCAGGGCACCATCCCTCAGAGTGGCTTTCCAGCAAGTTCTGTGTCATGGCACCTCCCCATGGGGGGCTCCTGGCACTCAAAAGGATGGCTTCTCACTGAATTCTGCCCCCTAGAACACAGCACTCTCCCCTGACCCATGAATGGCTGTCCTCAAACCCCAAAGAGCAGTTTCCCAGCAAGCCTGCTGGCAAGCACTTCTGGGAACATCTCAGCGGGCCACAGCTACGCCCTCTTCAACAAGGTCTGGACCTCAGCTCTGCTAGGGGAGGGAGAGGATATGGCACCCTCTTGCAGACTGGTTCCTTTCTGGGGTGATCTACCTCAATCCCAGAGACTCCCTACATGTGTTATTTGTGTATACTTAATGGGGATTTTCGGAGAAGGCAATGGCACCCCACTCCAGTACTCTTGCCTGGAAAATCCATGGACAGGGGAGCCTGGTAGGCTGCAGTCCATGGGGTCGCTAAGAGTCAAAAACGACTGGGCGACTTCACTTTCACTTTCTCTTTCATGCATTGGAGAAGGAAATGGCAACCCACTCCAGTATTCTTGCCTGGAAAATCCCAGGGATGGTGGAGCCTGGTGGGCTGCTGTCTATGGGGTCGCACAGAGTCGAACATGACTGAAGCAACTTAGCAGCAATAGAATAGCAATGGGGATTTTAAAAACTAATTAGTAATTAATCCCCTGTCATAGTTAATAATTCTCAATGCTAAACTTTCCCTGTTCAAGCTACCATGTAATTCTCTTACTGATACATTATTCGTCTTCATCTTAGAGACTGTCTTGACAGTAGGACCATAATATTAAAAAAACAGAATACTGGTCTTTGAATATTATGAGTATTATTAGAGAATTCTATTAGAGACCTTAATTCTAAGTTTCTTTTTTTTATTTTTTTTAATTAATTAAAAAATTTTTTTTATTATGCTGAGTCTTTGCTGTTGTATGTAGGCTTTCTCTAGCTGCGGTGAGAGGGAGCTACTCTCTAGTTGCAGTGCACAGGCTTCTTATTGGGGTGGTTCTCATGTGGTGGAGCATGGGCTTCAGTAGTTGTGGTGGACTGGTTTAGTTGAGGCAGGTGGGATCTTCCCTGACCAGGGATGGAACCCGTGTCCTCAGCATTGGCAAACGAATTCTTAACCACTGGACCACCTGGGAAGTGCTGGGACCTTAATTCTTAACCCAGAATTAGAAATTATGTTGGAATTTCAGATTCTAGGCAGAGCCAAAGTAAGAATATTTCTAGGTAAGGGGGCTTTTCCACAACATTTAATGACAGTCACAACAGCAGTCACTAAGAAAATGCCCCATACGTTTTCTTAAACCTTCACCTCCATTTAAACCTTCACCTCCATCCTCAACCCCACATGGACTGTGGCTCCTCACCTCTCTCACAGAAAGCCTGGCACTCCTGAGTCTCATTCTTGCCCCACTTTTCCAAGGGCTGCAGCTGGATACTCGGTGACGTCAGTGCTCCCACAGATGTCATTTCCTTCCAGGTCATTCCCTGGCCATGAGCTGTGTCCTAGGAGTAATCAAGTACCAACACTATGATTCTGAGGACACACAAGAGGAAAACCCCTAGAATAACAGAGCAGGCCAGCCAGAGTCAGAAACTCAAGCAAATGATTAGATAGAGAACAATAAGGCTAATAGCTCTAGTGACTTGATCCTAGTGGACAAAATAATAAGCCAAAAGACAAACATTTTTATCATTCTCTGGTAGCCCAGTCAAGTCACTCAGAATGCCTTTCTCATTAACCTACAAACAGTTAAACAAGCCAACAAAACACCTCCCTACCTGTGGCCTTGGCTCGTCGAGCTCCTTCTCCAGCTCCTCCAACATCTCCACGGCGTCCTCTCCGCTCTCTGGTCGATTCTCTCGGAACAAGGCCTGCAGCTCCTCGGGCAGGATGGCCAGGAACTGCTCCAGCACCAGCAGCTCCAGGATCTGCTCCTTGCTGAGCACCTCGGGCCTCAGCCACTGACAACAGAGCTCACGGAGCCGGCCCAGCGCCTCCCGGGGCCCCGCGGAGTCAGAATAGCCAAACTGCCTGAACCGCTGGCGGAAGGCCTCCTGGCTACAGGCGTTTCCCTGACAGCCAAAGTCCTGCCCCCAAACACAGTTTTCTTCTTCGACCTTCACCACGAGGAGTCTTTCTTGCCCTTTTGGAGCATAGTAGGCCAAGGCTGCAGACTTCCCTGCCATTCTGGGCAGAGACAATCTGCATTCAGAGGCTGCCTAGCCGAAGTGGTGAGCAGATGGGTCTGTGTCTACGAGATTTCTTCTGAGTTCTGATGCTTCAGGGAGCTCCTGAGGTGGACGATGCTAATGTCACACAGGGGGAAAAACGTGTTTAGAATATAAATTCAGCTGTTTGAAGACCAGGTGACACAGGGCATAGCGCCGTAAAGAAAACTGACAAGAAGGGAGCTTTCGTATAAATGATACATTCATAGGTGATTCAGGATTTTTCTCAGGATGTGAAACGGAAAATGTTTAAGTATCACTGAAATAAATTCAACTTTTGGTGACCATGTTAGAGACAACATGGGAGACAGTAAGTAGTGCTCACAGATCATGGAAAGCAGGAAAAACACTCTAGTGTATTATTACTCCTCAGAATAACAAGCACCATTTTACTGAGCACCTACTAGATGCCAAGCACCTGCTAGATACTTAACATAAATTTAATATAACTTCCCTATGAATTCTGTAAGGACAATCATAATTGTGCCCATTTTCCAAATGAGGCTGCTGAGAATCATAAAGGGACCCAAGACACACAGCCAGTAAGCAGCACA
Source organism: Tragelaphus eurycerus (assembly GCA_935064755.1). Taxonomy (NCBI): domain Eukaryota; kingdom Metazoa; phylum Chordata; class Mammalia; order Artiodactyla; family Bovidae; genus Tragelaphus; species Tragelaphus eurycerus. The sequence continues at coordinate 108,852 of CAKXYN010000121.1, read as the reverse complement.
ATTGTGCTCAGCAACGAGAGTATTTATTAGCTCTTTCTATTAAGCCATGGGGTCTCCCCAAAGAGGGGCTTCCTGAGTGACTCAGTGGTGAAGAATCTGCCCGCCAATGCAGAAGACTTGGGTTCAATCCTTGGGTCGGGAAAATCCTCTGGAGAAGAAAATGGCAACCCACTCCATTTATTCTTGCCTGGGAAATCCCACAGACAGAGGAGCCTGGCAGGATACAATCCATGGAGTCACAAAGAGTTGGATACAACTTAGCGACTAAACAACAACAACTCTCCAAAGAAGGGAATCTGCACTTGGCCAGTGTGTGGATGTGACTGGTGACAGAAGCAAGGTCTGATGCTGTAAAACTACCTTGGGCCAGGCACTTTACAAATACAATTTTATCAGAAAGTGTAAGTAACACTAACAGGTATGCATTATCATCCCCACTTTACAGATGAGCAAACTGAGGTTCTCAAAAGCTAAGTAATTTGCCCAAGGTCCCAAACTGGTATACAGCAAAGTCAAAACATGAACCTAGGAGTAGCCAAACTCTGATGCACTGGCTTTTTAAAATTACAGAATGGGTTAATGCCCAGGACAATCTAGGTTGATGCTAAATTATATTAAGAATGAGGGTGAAACTGTTAAGGAAAGGTCATGGAGAATGGCCACAGTGATGTACATAAAAGGAAGGTTTGTTCTTGACTTTAAGTCACAAGGTTCTGAGACAACACAAAGAAAAGAGGAATGGATTCCTTCATCCATTATCTCAACGATACTTGAACTCTGTGCTAGGCAGTGTACTGATCAGGATTCTCAGAGTACGAAGGTCTGTTTTCAAGGACTCCTAGTTTAGTACATTGAAACCATAATCACAGAAAACTAGTCAATCTAATCACATGGACCACAGCCTTGTCTAACTGAATGAAAGTAAGCTATGCCGTGTGGGGCCACCCAAGACGTGCGGGTCATGGTGGACAGGCCTGACAGAATGTGGTCCACTGGAGAAGGAAATGGCAAACCACTTCAGTATTCTTGCCTCGAGAACCCCATGAATAGTATAAAAAGGCAAAATGATAGGATACTGAAAGAGGAACTCCCAAGGTTGGTAGGTGCCCTATATGCTACTGGAGATCAGTGGAGAAATAACTCCAAAAAGAATGAAGGGATGGAGGCAAAGCAAAAACAATGGTCAGCTGTGGATGTGATTGGTGACAGAAGCAAGGTCTGATGCTGTAAAGAGCAATATTGTATAGGAACCTGGAATGTCAGGTCCATGAAACAAGGCAAATTGGAAGTAGTCAAACAGGAGATGACAAGAGTGAACATCAACATTCTAGGAATCAGCAAACTAAAATGGACTGGAATGGGTGAATTTAACTCAGACGACCATTATACCTACTACTGTGTGCAGGAATCCCTAAGAAGAAATGGAGTAGCCATCATGGTCAACAAAAAGAGTCCGAAATGCAGTACTTGGATGCAATCTCAAAAACGACACAATGATCTCTGTTTGTTTCCAAGGCAAACCATTCAATATCACAGTAATCCAAGTCTATGCCCCAAACAATAATGCTGAAGAAGCTGAAGTTGAATGGTTCTAAGAAGACCTACAAGACCTTTTAGAACTAACACTCAAAAAAGATGTCCTTTTCATTATAGGGGACTGGAATGCAAAAGTAGGAAGTCAAGAAACACCTGGAGTAACAGGCAAATTTGGCCTTGGAATACGGAATGAAGCAGGGCAAAGGCTAATAGAGTTTTGCCAAGAGAACACACTGGTCATAGCAAACACCCTCTTCCAACAACACAAGAGAAGACTCTACATATGGACATCACCAGATGGTCAACACTGAAATAAGATTGATTATACTCTTTGGAGAAGCTCTATACAGTCAGCAAAAACAAGACTGGGAGCTGACTGTGGCTCATATCATGAGCTCCTTATTGCCAAATTCAGACTCAAATTGAAGTAGGGAAAACCACTAGACCATTCAGGTATGACCTAAATTAAATCCCTTATGATTATACAGTGGAGGTGAGAAATTGATTTAAGGGACTAGATCTGATAGATAGAATGCCTGATGAACTGTAGACGGAGGTTTGTGACATTGTACAGGAGACAGGGATCAAGACCATCCCCATGGAAAAGAAATGCAAAAAAGCAAAATGGCTGTCTGGGGAGGCCTTACAAATAGCTATGAAAAGAAAAGTGAAAAGCAAAGGAGAAAAGGAAAGATATAAGCATCTGAATGCAGAGTTCCAAAGAATAGCAAGGACAGATAAGAAAGCCTTCCTCAGTGATCAATGCAAAGAAATAGAGGAAAACAACAGAATGAGAAAGACCTGGTGGCTCAGAGGTTAAAGCATCTACTTGGAATGCAGGAGACGCGGGTTCAATCCCTGGGTTGGGAAGATCCCTGGAGAAGGAAATGGCAACCCATTCCAGTACTCTTGCTTGGAGAATTCCATGGAGAGAGGAGCCTGGTAGGCTACAGTCCATGGGGTTGCAAAGAGTCGGACACGACTGAATGACTTCAGGACAAGAGAGATCTCTTCATGAAAATTAGAGATACCAAGGGAAAATTTCATGCAAAGATGGGTTCAATAAAGGACAGAAATGGTATGGACCTAACAGAAGCAGAAGATATTAAGAAGAGGTGGCAAGAATACACAGAAGAAATATACAAAAAAGATCTTCACGACCAAGATAATCACGATGGTGTGATCACTCACCTAGAGCCAGACATCCTGGAATGTGAAGTCAAGTGGGCCTTAGAAAGCATCACTACGAACAAAGCTAGTGGAGGTAATGGCATTCCAGTTGAGCTATTTCAAATCCTGAAAGATGATGCTGTGAAACTGCTGCACTCAATATGCCAGCAAATTTGGAAAACTCAGCAGTGGCCACAGGACTGGAAAAGGTCAGTTTTCATTCCAATCCCAAAGAAAGGCAATGCCAAAGAATGCTCAAACTACCGCACAATTGCACTCATCTCACACGCTAGTTAAGTAATGCTCAAAATTCTCCAAGCCAGGCTTCAGCAATATGTGAACCATGAACTTCCAGATGTTCAGGCTGATTTTAGAAAAGGCAGAGGAACCAGAGATCAAATTGCCAACATCTGCTGGATCCTCGAAAAAGCAAGAGAGTTCCAGAAAAACATCTATTTCTGCTTTATTGACTATGCCAAAGCCTTTGACTGTGTGGATCACAATACACAGCCCCAACCATGAACAAAGACTGGATTAAAGATTTACATAAAGGCCTTACAAATAGCATGGTTCCACCCATCAGAGCAAGACCCAGATTTCCCACAGCCAATCCCTCCCATCAAGAAGCTTCCACAATCCTCTTATCCTTATCCATCTGAGGGCAGACAAAATGAAAACCACATCACAGAAAACTAACCAAACCAATCACATGGATCACAGCCTTGTCTAACTCAATGAAACTATGAGCCATGCCATGTAGAGCCACCCAAGATGGACAAGTAATGGAAGAGAGTTCTGACAAAACATGGTCCACTGAAGAAGGGAATGGCAAACCAGTTCAGTATTCTTGCCGTGAGAACACCATGAACAGAATGAAAAGGCAAAAAGACTTGACACTGACAGATGACCTCCCTAGGTCAGTAGGTGTCCAATATGAGACTGGAGAAAAGTGGAGAAGTAGCTCCAGAAAGAATGAAGAGACTGAGCCAAAGCAAAAACAACACCCAGTTGTGGATGTGACTGGTGATGGAAGTAGAGTCCGATGCTATAAGAACAATATTGCATAGGAACCTGGAATGTTAGGTCCATGAATCAAGGTAAACTGGAAGTGGTCAAAGTGGAGATGGCAAGAATGAACATTGCCATTTTAGGAATCAGTGAACTAAAAGGGACCGGAATGGGAGAATTTAATTCAGATGACCATTACATCTACTACTGTGGGCAAGAATCCCTTAGAAGAAATGGAGTAGCCCTCCTAGTCAACGGGAATCCAAAATGCAGTACTTGAGTGCAATCTCAAATATGACAGAATGATCTCTGCTCATTTCTAAGGCAAACCATTCAATATCATAGTTATCCAAGTCTATGACACAGCCACTAATGCCAAAGAAGCTGAAGTTGAACAGTTCTATGAAGACCTACAAAACCTAGAACCCACAAAAAAAAAAAAAAAAAAATGTCTTTTTCATAATAGGGGACTGGAATGCAAAATCAAGAGATACCTGGAGTAACAGGCAAGCTTGGCCTTGGAGTACAAAATGAAGCAGGGCAAAGGCTAACAGAGTTTTGCCAAGAGAACACACTGGTCATAGTAAATACCCTCTTCCAACAACACAATAAATGATTCTACACATGGACATCACCAGATGGTCAATACTGAAATCAGATTGATTATATTCTTCACAGCCAAAGATGGCTCTATATAGTCAGCGAAAACAAGACCAGGAGCTGACTGTGGCTCATATCATGAGCTCCTTATTGCCAAATTCAGACTTAAATTGAAGAAAGTAGGGAAAACCACTAGACCATTTAGGTATGACCTAAATCAAATCCCTTATGATTATACAGTGGAAGTGAGAAATAGATTTAAGGGACTAGATCTGATAGAGTGCCTGATGAACTATGGACAGAGGTTCGTGACACTGTATAGGAGACAGGGATCAAGACCATCCCCATGGAAAAGAAATGCAAAAAAGCAAAATGGCTGTCTGGGGAGGCCTTACAAATAGCTATGAAAAGAAGAGAAGCAAAAAGCAAAGGAGAAAAGGAAAGATACAAGCATCTGAATGCAGAGTTCCAAAGAATAGCAAGGAGAGATAAGAAAGCCTTCTTCAGAGATCAATGCAAAGAAATAGAGGAAAACAACAGAATGGGAAAGACTAGAGATCTCTTCAAGAAAATCAGAGATACCAAGGGAAAATTTCATGCAAAGATGGGCTCAATAAAGGACAGAAATGGTATGGACCTAATAGAAGTAGAAGATATTATGAAGAGGTGGCAAGAATACACAGAAGAACTGTACAAAAAAAGAGCTTCACGACCAAGATAATCACGATGGTGTGATCACTCACCTAGAGCCAGACATCCTGGAATGTGAAGTCAAGTGGGCCTCAGAAAGCATCACTACGAACAAAGCTAGTGGAAGTGATGGCATTCCAGTTGAGCTATTTCAAATCCTGAAAAGATGATGCTGTGAAACTGCTGCACTCAATATGCCAGCAAATTTGGAAAACTCAGCAGTGGCCACAGGACTGGAAAAGGTGTTTTCATTCCAATCCCAAAGAAAGGCAATGCCAAAGAATGCTCAAACTACTGCACAATTGCACTCATCTCACACGCTAGTTAAGTAATGCTCAAAATTCTCCAAGCCAGGCTTCAGCAATATGTGAACCACGAACTTCCAGATGTTCAGGCTGGTTTTAGAAAAGGCAGAGGAACCAGAGATCAAATTGCCAACATCTGCTGGATCATGGAAAAAGCAGGAGAGTTCCAGAAAAACATCTATTTCTGCTTTATTGACTATGCCAAAGCCTTTGACTGTGTGGATCACAATAAACTGTAGAAAATTCTGAAAGACATGGGAATACCAGACCACCTGACCTGCCTCTTGAGAAACCTATATGCAGGTCAGGAAGCAACAGTTAGAACTGGACATGGAACAACAGACTGGTTCCAAATAGGAAAAGGAGTACATCAAGGCTGTATATTGTCACCCTGCTTATTTAACTTATATGCTGACTACATCATGAGAAACGCTGGGCTGGAAGAAGCACGAGCTGGAATCAAGATTGCCACGAGAAATATCAATAACCTCAGATATGCAGATGACACCACCCTTATGGCAAAAAGTGAAGAGGAACTAAAAAGCCTCTTGATGAAAGTGAAAGAGGAGAGTGAAAAAGTTGGCTTAAAGCTCAACATTCAGAAAACGAAGATCATGGCATCTGGTCCCATCACTTCATGGGAAATAGATGGGGAAACAGTGGAAACAGTGTCAGACTTTATTTTGGGGGCTCCAAAATCACTGCAGATGGTGACTGCAGCCATGAAATTAAAAGACGCTTACTCCTTGGAAGGAAAGTTATGACCAACCTAGATGGCATATTCAAAAGCAGAGACATTACTTTGTCAACAAAGGTTCGTCTAGTCAAGGCTATGGTTTTTCCAGTGGTCATGTATGGATGTGAGAGTTGGACTGTGAAGAAAGCTGAGCGCCGAAGAATTGATGCTTTTGAACTGTGGTGTTGGAGAAGACTCTTGAGAGTCCCTTGGACTGCAAAGAGATCTAACCAATCCATCCTAAAAGAGAATCAGCCCTGGGTGTTCTTTGGAAGGACTAATGCTAAAGCTTAAAGTCCAATACTCTGGCCACTTATTCAAATAACTGATTCAATTGAAAAGACTCTGATGCTGGGAAAGATTGAAGGCAGGAGAAGAGAATAACAGAGGATGAGGTGGTTGCATGGCATCACCAACTCAATGGACATGAGTTTGAGCAAGCTCTGGGAGTTGGTGATGGACAGGAAGCTTGGTGTGTTGCAGCCCATGGGGTTGCAAAGAGTCAGACATGACTGAGAGACTGAATTTAACTGATACTTCAGTGGGTTATTTGAGTAATACCCATGCGTGTGTGCTCAGTTGCTTAAGCCATGTCCAACTCTTTGCGACCCATGGACTGTATCCTGCCAGGCTCCTTTGCTATGCCCTCCATTAGGGGATCTTCCAGACCCAGAGATTGAAGTGGCATCTCCTGCATTTCCTTCAATGCAGGTGGATTCTTTACTGCTGAGCCACCAGGGAAGCTCAAGCAATACCTATCATCCTCCACAATGAGATTATGAGCCACATCAAGATTTTTGCTCTCCACTGTGTCTCCATCACCCAATCCAATGTGTGGTACATAGTAGGCATTACATATATAAAAGAAAGAGTGTCACCACAGTTAAGAAAGGAGAGTTTAAAACAGGCAGTGGTCAACATTGTTGAATGCCTAATTAGGTCTGAAAAAGTTCCCATTTCTCATACTGCAAGGAGATGACTTAGCTCACAGGAAAAGCACCAGCTTTGGAATCAGGTGACCCCACAATGTGGAATCATAATGCAGCCTCTTACGAACTATGACATTGGATGCCAACTAAACCTTTCTGAGATTCCATTTCTTCTCCATTAAAAATGGAGTCAAAAATGCTTTCATCAGAGTTATTACAGGAATTGGAATAACATAAACATTTAGTTTTGCCTGGTATATTAAGCATTTTTAAAATTCTGATGCTTTGACATCTAGGGCCTTGTCAACACTGGAGGGACTGCCCTTTCCAGGGCTAGCAGATTTCAAGAGATAGCAAACTTGCCTGCAGGTATGCCTCTTACGTACCAAGCAACCAATCTAGAGTCCCACACACCCACCACCTCCTCCAGGGGGCTTTCTCATCCAGAACCATCATTCCCCTGCCCTAATCACCCCAGGACCAGGTATCAGCAATCAGGGACAACCTCTATGCCTCAGAGCCCTGTCCCTACTTTGAAATTATTCAAAGTAGCCAATCCTAAACCTGAAGACCTTGCCCTGTTTCTTGCCACACAAGACACAATAAAGGCTCCTGCCCACTTTCCACTCATATCACCTCCTAACTGACCCTGGTGCTTTCCCAAGTGGCTCTGCGGGCCAGGCATGCCCCTGCTCTTTTGGGACCTGTAACAAACTACCTTTTCTTGCTAATCATGTCCTGATCTGTTGACCTCCCCATAAGTAAATAACAATAAAAGTTGCATTTTAAAACACTTGGCCCAGAGATTCTCAACACATCGTGCATACAGCACTCAACATAGTGGATAAGGAAACGCAAATTTCACGTCAGAAGCCATGGGTTACAGAATAGGCTTTATTGGGGAAACTTACTGAGTGGTGAGTAAAAAGAGTACATGTACATGTCCCCTGATTCTCCCATTATCCCACAGAAAGGAATTCTGGGGTGTGTGTGTGTGTGTGTGTGTGTGTGTGTGTGTGTTGGGAAAACTTACTGAGTGTGTGTGTGTGTGTGTTGGGGGGAAACTTACTGAGTGTGTGTGTGTGTGTTGGGGAAACTTACTGAGTGGTGAGTAAAAAGAGCACATGTCCCCACAGAAAGGAATTCTGGTGTGTGTGTGTGTGTGTTTCTCTCTCTCCTTTCATTTTAGGCTTTTGTTTTTTGTTTTTTTCCGGCTGTGTGCAGCATGCAGGGTTTTAGTTCCCTGACTAGGGATCCAATCCATACCCCCTGCACTGAACCACCAGGGAATTTACAGAAGGTAATTCAAGGGAGTGCTCCTTCTACATTGTTACAGTGTAAATATGAGAAAGCAGCTTTGTCACCAAGTGGCATAAGTCGACTGCTTTGGGTCAGAAGTGTGAATTTAAGTGTCAACTGTTTACGGAGTTGTCTAAGGGACCCAGTTGCAGGCCGGAAGCACCTCTGGGAGATGAGATCCTCGTCTCAGGTAGCTCTTAGTCCAAGAAACCCAAGGAAATCCAGAGCACTTTTGGACATTCCTGTCTACTGCAGTATAAAGTATCTACCTTGTCTGCTTAAACTGTAACAGAAAACACTAACTGAGCTTTCATTGTAGTGTCAAGCATCAGCTACCTGTTCTCAGTGTCTTCATTCATCTTTATAGCACCCTATATTCTACAGTTTTACAGAGGAAAAGCAGAGAAGTCATGTACTTTGTCTCAGGTCACAAGGCTAGTAAGTAGTCTGGATTGTTTTGAAACCAAATGGTCTGACTCCAGAGTCCATACTCTTAGATGGGTACCCTGATGAACTGCCCTTTCACATCTGCCTTCTCCACTAAACCAACTGCACTTTTGAGGAAAGCCTGTGTTTTCATACATTTCTCTAACATTTATTGAGTTCCTACTTTGTGCAGGCAGTGGGCTAGGCACTGAAAGAGTTATAAACAAGACAATGTTCTTGCATTGTGGCTGTTGAGTTGCTAAGTCGTGTCGGACTTTTGCAACTCCTGTGACCACCCCCCACCCCTCACATGGACTGTACCCCCACCAGGCTCCTCTATCCATGGGATATCCTTCTCCAGGGGATCTCCTCAACCCAGGGATGGAACCAGCGTCTCTTGCACCTCATGCATTGGCAGATGGAGTCCTTACCACTGCCGCACCTGGGAAGCCCTTACCACTGAGCCACCAGGGACTGAAAAACAGTGGGGAGAGGCAGATGTTTAAAAAAAGAGGGGAAAAAAAGGGCACAGAATTACCTGATTTAATTGTGAAAGAACTACAAGGGAGAGAGTAGAAAGTGCTCTGAGAGTGGCTGGTTTTAAAAAAAAAAAATCTATAAATCTAACCTAGACTGAGGAAGTCAAGAAGGATGGCTGAGATAGGACATAAGAACGAACTCTGGGCGAGTGAAATGGGAGGAAGGATTCCATCTGTACCCCTGTGACTCCTCCGTCAGCGGCCAGGCACACAGGAAGCGCCCGGTTAGTGCTCGCGGAGTCCTGGGATGCAAAGGCGGGTGGATGAACCGCAAGCGGACAAACGCATGAAAGAATGGACCGACGGACGGATGCGCCGACCGACGGAAGGACGGGCGGCCAGATGGTACCGTTGAGGGGCGGCCACTTAGTAGAACCGCATGCTCTGCCTGGGGCCTAGGCAGGCCGAGGCCGGACAGCGGCATTTTGGGAAGCACCCGGGACCCCGGAGCCGCGGGGCAGCACCGCCTCACTCACCCTTCGCTCCGCGGGCGGCGGGGACTGACCCCAGGTGAGGGGCAGAATGACCTCGGGCGCCGCGCGCCGGAAGTGGGGGGCGGCGCGCCCCTCTAGGCCGCCCGGAGGACCGCAGCTCTGTGGCGGGCGCACGGCGGGGTTTAGAGGACCATTGAGGGGACCGGGAGAAGGAGGGGTCTCTGGGTGGGACCTGGTGGGGACCGCCCCAGGTCGAAAACGGTTGACGGGAGACTCTAAGAGGAAAATAGAAATAGCGATAGAGCTTAGTGTAGCATCAAGGAGATAAAAATAGAACCGACCATCTGTAAATCTGGGGCAGAGGACCAGATTACATTCGCACACCGCGAACACGCTGTGTGCAAGGGCAGTTCTCGAAGCTACAGGGCGGAGAGTAGGGAAAGGGGTCTTACCCCAGCGTGGCGATAGTGTAAAGTGCAGAACCACCCCACCGTCGACTGCAAGGGCTTGGGGATCCGGGACCCAGCAGTAGAAGGTCACTAATTTTCTCAAAGACTGCGGTACTCAAGCTGAGCCTTGCCGCAGTAAGGAGTAAAATGCAGATTTAGGAATGCAGTGTTTCCTACCAGGAGGGAGCGGCAGGAGCGAGAGCACAGCGGTGGGAAGCTCAGGGCCCGCTGGGGAATTAGCCCAGCATCTTGGTTGGCTGGATCCTAGGTTAAGGGATGGGTTGGGATCAGGTTTGGAGAATTTCAAATGCCCTGCTAGGGAATCAGGAATGCATTTACTTAGCGGTACAGGCCATTTACATGTGACATGGCCAGAATTGTAATTCTGGGGCAGTATCTGACAGTGCTTTGTAGACAGGATTAAAGGACAAAAGAGAAGAGGACAGGCGGTTAAAAATGTAAACTCAGCAAGATTTGCGAGTATCTGAAAATATGACTAAAGATAGGGAAGAGACATTACCAAGGGAGATCTTGTGGAAAAAGAAACAAGGAATTATAAAATACTAGTATCTGAGGGCGGGGAAGGCAGTGGCACCCCACCCCAGTGCTCTTGCCTGGAAAATCCCATGGACGGAGGATCCTGGTAGGCTCCAGTCCATGGGGTCGCTGAGAGTCGGATACGACTGAGCGACTTCACTTTCACTTTTCACTTTCATGCATTGGAGAAGGAAATGGCAACCCACTCCAGTGTTCTTGCCTGGAGAATCCCAGGGACGGGGGAGGGGGAGCCTGGTGAGCTTCCGTCTATGGAGTCGCACAGAGTCGGACACGACTGAAGCGACTTAGCAGCAGCAGCAGCAGCAGTATCTGAGGGAATGAAGGGGTAGAGCTGGTAGAGAAGAGGAGCTTCTCAGGGAAGCTGGGCCCAGCTGGTTCAAACATCATAAAAGCCAGGAGAGCTCTCAGGAGAGGGAACACGTGACTAGGAGATGCTACAAAGAGCTGGAGAAGATACTAAGGCAATGCTAGAATTAAGGCGAAGGGCAGAAGAAGGGCCAGAGAGATGTTACCTATGGAATGTCCTTGCCTGAGGTTAAGAAGTGTATGGTAAGGCCCTGAGAATAGATAATAATTCCTTTCGAGAAATGTCATAATGCAGGAAGGAAAAAGAGAGGAAACTCGTTGGTCGAGGCAACAGAATTTTAAGGAGTTTGTTTTCTAAGGAGATTAGAGACCTAATTATATTTGTAGAATAAAGATAAAGAGTGAGTGGGGAGAAAAATTGAAGATAGAAGAATAGAGAAATAGTTGATGGGGAGAGAATAAGACTAGATAGGTCTCAGGAAGTAAGATGAAACACTATAATAAAAAATGGTACATGTAATCTATGTTGTCATGCTCTGAATGTAGACCAACCAAGTAGTATCAGTAGGTGATGCTCATTTTACAAGTAAATAAGTGCACCATTTACTGAACTGTCACAAACTGAACACACTTGTGTTACTGGCACTCAGATGAAGAAACAATATTATCCATCCTCAGAAGTGCCTACTGCAGTCTCATCAAGCCACTACCCTCCTGTGGCCCTAAAAGATAGAAACTACCCTAGAGGAGGGCATGGCAACCCACTCCAGTATTCTTGCTCGGAGAATTCCCATGGACAGAGGAGCCTGGCAGGCCACAGTCCATGGGGTTGCAAAGAGTTGGACATGACTGATCAACAGCATAGCATACATACATTAAACCCTTAACATGATAGGTTAGTCTTGCCTATTTTTGTACTTTATGTAAATGGAACTCAATATGCACACTCTTAATTCAGCCTTCATTCAACACTGTGTGTGAAATTCATATTGATTTCTGTACATTCTCATTTCTAGTCAGAATATATTGTGTGATTATGCCAATACTCAGACATTCCATTATTGGTGAACATTATTTAGAGTTAAGTATTTAACTCTCTAAATACATTATTTTTGGATGTTAAGCTAACCTTGTATTGCTAAGATAAATTTCATTTGATCATGATGTATAATTTTTAATATATTAAGGGACTAATTTACTCATATTTGATTGAGAATATTTATGTCCATATTGTTAGAAATTCATCTGTAGTTTTCTTTTCCTGTGATATCTTTGTCTCACTTTGGTATCAGAGTAATTAATGGCCCCTTTTATTTTCTGGGAGAGATTGTGAAGGATTAATATTCACTTCCCTGATAGCTCAGTTGGTAAAGAATCCACCTGCAGTGCAGAAGACCCCAGTTCAATTCCTGGGTTGGGAAGATCCGCTGGACAAGGGATAGGCTACTCACTCCAGTATTCTTGGGTTTCCTTTATGGCTCAGCTGGTAAAGAATCCACCTGCAATGCAGGAAACCCTGGTTTGATCCCTGGGTTGGGAAGATCCCCTGGAGAAGGGAAAGACTACTCACTCCAGGATTCTGGCCTGGAGAATTCCATGGACTGTATAGTCCATGGGGTCCCAAAGACTCGGATGTGACTTTCAATATTCTTAAACTGTTTGATAGATTTCACTTGTGAAACCATCTAGGCCTGTGCTTTTCTTTGTTAGAAAAATTTTTATTATGAACTCAATTTCTTTACTTTTCATACATTTATTGTTTTTCTTTTTCAGTTTTAGTAATTTATATAATTCTAAGTAGTTTGTCCATTTCACTTATGTTGTATAATGTGTTTGCATAAAGTTGTTTATAATAATCCCTGGTTTGGTTTAGTTGCTAAGTCATGTCTGACTCTTCCAACCCCATGGACCTATGTCCGTGGGATTTTCCAGGCAAGAATACTGGAGTGGATTGCCATTTCCTTCTCCAGGGGATCTTCCCAGCCCAGGAATCGAATTCGGTCTCCTGCATTGCAGGCAGATTCTTTACCGACTGAGCTATGAGGGAAATTTTTATAGGGTTAGTAGTGATGTCCCTTCTTCTTGGCTTTTGTTAATCTCTCTTTTTTCTTTAGTTGATCTAGTAAAGGCCAGCTATATACTAACAAAAATACCAATTTTTGTTGGTATTTTCAAAGAACAAAATGTTGGTATTTTGAGGGGAGTGGGTAGCAGCCTCGCCGGGTCTTAGTTGTGGCACACAAGCTCTTTGATGGAGCGGGATCTTCAGTTACCGGACGAGGGATCTAGTTGCCTGACCAGGGGTAGGACTTGGGCCCTCTGCTTTGAGAGTGCAGAGTCTTAACCACTGAACCACTTGAAAAGTCCCTTGGTTTGATTTTTTTTTTCCTGCTTTCGGTTTTATTAATTACTACTCGACTCATTTCTTCCTTCCGTCTGCTTCTTTTGACTAAGTTTGCTCTTGATGTTCAGGTTTCTCAAGATGGAAGCTTAGATTACTGATACGAGGTTTTCCTTTCTAATATAGGCATTTCAAAGCTAAAAAAATTTCCTCTTAAGCACTGCTGTAGCTACAACCTATAAAATTTTAAATGTTGCATTTCATTTTCATTCAGTATAAAACATAATTTCTCTTGTGATTTCTTTGAATTATAGGCAATTTAGATATGGGTTGTTTAATTTCCAAATGTCTTAGAGTTTCCAAATTACTCTGTAGTTTGAAATGCCCTCTGGGCCAGTGGAAGTGAAGAGAAGTAAGTCTCTCAGTTGTGTCCAACTCTTTGCGAGTCCATGCTGTACAGTCCTTGGAATTCTCCAGGCCAGAATACTGGACTGGGTAGCCTTTCCTTCTCCAGGGGATCTTCCAACCCAGGGACTGAACCCAGGCCTCCCACATTGTAGGTGTATTCTTTACCAACTGAGCCAACAGGGAAGCCCAAGAGTACTGGAGTGGGGGAGTCTATCCCTTCTCCAGCAGATCTTCCCAACCTAGGAATCGAACAGGGGTCTCCTGCATTGCAGGCAGACTCTTTAGCAGCTGAGCTATCAGGGAATCTTTACCAGCTGAGTTACCAGCTGAGCTACTGGGCCAGCGGAATCCCTATCAACTGCAGTCTCTAGGCCACATAGGTCCCATTGGCCTTGGAGCTGCTCTCAGTTGAGTTGGCCTTGGTGTCTCAACCCTCAGTAGTGGACCCACCCCCTGGGCAGTCCATTGTCTGTGTGTAGAATCCCAGTAGAATCCCAAAAGTCTGACAGTCTTTCTTTATTTTGTCCTGTCTATCAAATTCAGTCCAAGCTAGCAGTGTTTCTGGTGAGAACCATATTGGTCTTCTGTGGATATCAGAGGGATACACACAACTGGATACAAGGCTCTTCCATGGATCCTTCCTATGGAAGGAAGGATCTATTCCCAAAAAAGGAAGGATCTAATTCCTTTCTATTCCTGGTTTCTGTTGAGATGGTTGATTGGGTCCATGAATCACCCATCTAACCTCTTCACCAAAAGGTTGTCCAGCTACACCGATGGCCTTGTCTCCAGAGCATGTAATCTGTGTAGGCTGAAAATCTTCCAAATCTTTGAGTACTGAATCCTTTTTGATTTATCTCTTTCCTCTCAGATTTTTACTGTAATCAGCAAGAGAAAATCATCCATCTATACTTTACACCTTTTGCTTGATAATATCCTCAGTTAACTACCCAAGCTCATCACTTACAAGTTCTATTTTCTGTCCAACAGCAGAATGTGATTCAGTCAAGTTCCTGCTACTTTATAAAAAGTATCACCTTTTTCTCCAGCTCCCAATAATGTTTTCTTCATTTCTGAGATGTCACCAGAAGTTTTTATGTTTGTTTGTTTGGGTTTTTTTTTTTTTTTTTTTTTTTGGCCACGCCACATGGCTTGTGAGATCCTAGTTCTCATACGAGGGATTGAACCCCAGGCCCCAGCTGTGAAAGTGCCAAGTCCTAATGGATGGACCACCAGAGAATTTGCCCCCACCAGAAGTATTTTTAATGCTCGTTATTTCTAGCAAAATTCTGTTCAGGACAATATATGTATTCTCTAAGATGACAGAGGATTCCACTTCTGAGCTTTTCATTTCCTCTGAGCCCTTACCAGATTCACCGTTAATGTCCTTGTTTCTACCAACAATCTCTATACGGAGAGAAGGCCAAGGACTGGGACTTCCCTGGCTGTCTGCTGGTTGACTCTGCACTTCCACTGCAGGGGGCATGGCTTCCATTCCTAGTCAGGGGACTAAAATCCCGAATGCTGCATGGCACGGCCAAGGAATGCCAGCAGCCACCTTAAGTTAGGAGACTGGGGTGGAACCAGTCCTTCCCTAGAGCCTTCAGAGGATCATGGCCCTTGCTAACACCTTTGATTTGGGGTTTTAAGCTCCAGACTGTGACAGAATAAATTTTTGTTGGGTTAAGCCACTCAGGTTGTGGTACTAGAAATGGGTTGCTGAACAAACATCTAAAAATGTAGATGTGGCTTTCAAACTGGGAAATGACCAGAAACTGGAGGAGTTCTGAGGTTGATGATACCAAGTCTAGGATGCCTTGAAGAGATTGTGTCCATACAAAGACCTGTATGCAAATGTTCATGGCACCTTTATTCCTAATAGTGAAAAAAACTATAGATAACCCAAATGCCTATCAACTGGTGAATGGATAAACAAACTGTGTTGTGTACATCCAATGGAATATCATTCAGCAACAAAAAGGAGGAGTGAGCTGCTGATACAGCAGTATAGCTAAATCTCAAAATAATAATGCTTAGTGAAAGAAGTTTGAGTGCAAAAAAGAGTGCATTCTGTTTGAGTCCACGTAAATAACTCTAGAAAATGTTAACTATAATAACAGAAAGGAGAATAGTGGTTGGGGGCTGTGGCAACAAAGGGAGGGATTACCAAGGGAAGGGGGAAACTTTTGGGAATATGTTCATAATTTTCATTATGGTGATGGTTGTATACATAGGACAAAACTCACCAAATTGTATACTTTAAATATTTGCTGATTATTGTATGCCTGTTATACCTCACTGTGGTTTTTTTTTTTTTTTTTTTTTTAAAAAAGCATCTGCACTCCCTACTTGGAAGTGCTGGACCCAAACAAGGAGTCCTTACATTTGTTCTTACATAATGTTCCTTAAATTTCATCAAGGTCTCATTCATATCCCTAAGATTTCATTAATTGGAACAGGTTCTAGGGGTGAAAGACAAAGTCCTCTTCCTCTACCTCAATCATCACTTCAGCCAACCACCATTTTCCCAAACCTACACCTTGTCTTCCGACATCTTAACTCACATGTCTCACGGGTCTCAATACTTCTATTATTTCCTATTTCTATATCGCCCCCTCCTCCCGCCCTCACTCTTACTTCCCAAGATATTTCCAAGGACACAGCAATATCCTTTCCTACCCTGATGCCCTCTCCCGCCCCCTTTCAGGTCCTTCTCACCCTGATCCTTCAGCCACAACGAGGAGTGTATTGGCAAGCAAACAGTTCAGAAAGACACCCATGGCCTTTCTTAACAGTAATTGAAGTCGCTCAGTCGTTTCCGACTCTTTGTGACCCCATAGACTGTAGAATTGAAGTCGCTCAGCTTAACAGCAATTGAAGTCGCTCAGTCGTTTCCGACTCTTTGTGACTCCATAGACTGTAGAATTGAAGTTGCTCAGTCGTGTCCGACTCTTTGTGACCCCAGACTACCAGGCTCCTCTGTCCATGGGATTTTCCAGGCAAGTCCTGGAGTGGATTGCCATTTCCTTCGCCAGGGGATCTTCCCAACCCAGGGATCGAACCCGGGTCTCCCGCATTGTAGACATACGCTTTACCGTCTGAGCCACCAGTGAAGTCCTCTTAACAGCAAAGTAGATGTGGGGTCGCTGAGAGTCGGACACGACTGAGCGACTTCCCTTTCACTTTTCACTTTCATGCATTGGAGAGGGAAATGGCAACCCACTCCAGTATTCTTGCCTGGAGAATCCCAGGGACGGGGGAGCCTGGTGAACTTCCGTCTATGGGGTCGCGCAGAGTCGGACACGACTGAAGCGACTTAGCAGCAGCAGCAGATGCAAATCCAGCTTTCTAGCAAGTTAGGGATGAATCCCTGAGCACTATGTTTAAGGCAGCAGTTCTCAAAGTGTGGCCCCAGGATCACCTGAGAACCTGCGCCCCCACGGCAAACCTACTGAGTCGGAAGCTGGGGTGGGGCCCAGCAATCAATTTTAATAGAGGCATGTCAGTGTTCTGGGGCGGAGGGAAACCTGAGAGACAGGAAGAAAGATTGGAAGCTTACCGTGTGTGTGTGTCTGATTGACAGATTTGGGGACTCGAGACAGGGTGTTGGGTGGGTGGGGAGACATTAACAAAGGAGAAAGATAATTAAGGAAGAGCTCATTATGTAGCCAGAAAAATCTACTCTGTCCCAGAGAGCTCTCTCGAAACATGATTTCCGACATTTACGCCAGGAACTGGCAGACAGGGCCCTAGCTGAGGCCAGTTCCGCGGATGTTCAGGGGTTAAATCTTGGCAACTCCTCGCCCCCACCCCACCCCACCTCGCCGCTCCCGCCTCGCGCGTGCGCGAGGCCTCGGGCCATAGAGCTAAGCAAGCCTCCCAGATTCCTAGAGCGGACGGCGCGATGGCTGGTTTACCGGGTGGGAGGCTTGACGGCGACCTGGAGAACACATCAAGGTATGGGTGATGTTGGCTCACGGATGGCAGAGGAACTCGGGCGATCTGGGCTGCCCAGCGGCCTCGCAGCGCCGCCAGGGAACCCTGTACGGTTCCTTGAGTCTATAGGGAGTCGAGGCTGCCGCCGTGGCCCCCAGGCGCGGCTCCTGGGCACTGGGAGCTGGTCGGTGCTTGGCCTGGTGTGCTTTGGGTACCCGGCCAGTCGTTGACCGGGCTTGGGTTCTACTGAATGAACATTAGAAACTTTGGAAGCAAGTGGAATCCAGAAGCTTGGATGCAGCCGCACGAATCAGCCGACGAAGGTGTGAGTGTGAGAACAGGAGGGAGGAACAGATGATGATAGATGCCTCAGTAGTGTCATTTGGGTGTAGGAAGGGCAGCGAATAACATAGAGCTAGCCGCTAGGGCAGAATTCTGAAATTCCCTCCCCTGCCTTGTTTCCCGTTATATCCTTAGTTTGGTAGCATTAACCCCCGGATTATTTTTTAAAATCTCTAGACTTGGAATGGAGACTACAAGATAGGTGGTATACACTGTTGATACATTGTGTAAAATAGATAACTAATAAAAAATTAGGTATGATGGGAACATACTGTATAGCTCAGCAAACTCTCCTTAATGCTTTGTGGTAACCTATACGGAAAGGAAGTCCAAAAGGGACTTCCCTAACTAACCCTGTCTGCTGGATGATGAGGGAGGAAGCATAGTAAATTTGAAAGAAAAGCACTTGAAAGTTAAATGAGATTTTACTTTCTCCTTAACGTCTTTTATATCCAGAGGATGTTTTTGCTGGTCTAGTCTCAGAAATTATATCTTCAGTCTCTGCAATGATTCCCTTCCAAGTCCAATGGTGCCCAGTTGCCTCCAGGCCCCAGACTTCTATGTGAACAAGAAAAGCTCACTGAGGAAATGGTAATTCTTCAGTTGCTCCCTGAGATGTCATGTCCAGTTGCCGTCTATGGAGACTCAGTTCAGTTATGAGCCATAAGAACACCTGTCAGGTGAGAAGCAGTGTGTATCTTTTTTAATGGTTGGGGGAGGGGGTGGTTTGGGGTCACCTTACTATGTTAGTATCTTCCAGTGCTGTTGGTATTTCTCATTGCCAATACCTTTCCCTGTATTAGGCAGTACCATCTCTTTTTTCACAAAAGAAAAAACATTCTTTTGTGTTCCAAGCTCCTGGCTTTATTGTACATTCTTGCATATGTAAATTTACATATTATAAATTCTCCTGGCATTCCTTCCTCTCCTCCATTTTTCCCATTATAATCACCTTACCACCAAGCTGTCAGTATTCTGTATTTACCTGTGATACTACCTGTGAACTAATCAAAGAAGCCTTTGCCCTCAAGGAGTTTACATTCTAGTTGCAGGGAAAGGAAATATATAAATATACAGTATAGTATCCGTTGTGGCTCAGCTGGTAAAGAATTCACCTGCAATGCGGGAGAGCTGGGTTCAATCCTTGGGTTGGGAAGATCCCCTAGAGAAGGGAAAGGCTACCCACTCCAGTATTCTGGCCTGGAGAATTCCATGGACCATATAGTCCATGGGGTGGCAAATAGCTGGACAAAAAGAGTTGGCAAAAAGGTTGGCTTAAAGCTCAACATTCAGAAAACGAAGATCATGGCATCTGGCCCCATCACTGCATGAGAAATAGATGGAGAAACAGTGGAAACAGTGTCAGACTTTGTTTTTCTGGGCTCCAAAATCACTGCAGATGGTGACTGCAGCCATGAAATTAAAAGACGCTTACTCCTTGGAAGGAAAGTTATGACCAACCTAGATAGCATATTCAAAAGCAGAGACATTACTTTGCCAACAAAGGTTCGCCTAGTCAAGGCTATGGTCTTTCCTGTGGTCATGTATGGATGTGAGAGCTGGACTGTGAGGAAGGCTGAGCGCCGAAGAATTGATGCTTTTGAACTGTGGTGTTGGAGAAGACTCTTGAGAGTCCCTTGGACTGCAAGAAGATCCAACCAGTCCATTCTGAAGGAGATCAATCCTGGAATTTCTTTAGAAGGAATGATGCTAAAGCTGAAACTCCAGTATTTTGGCCACCTCATGCGAAGAGTTGACTCATTGGAGAAGACTCTGATGCTGGGAGGGATTGAGGGCAGGAGGAGAAGGGGACGACAGAGGATGAGATGGCTGGATGGCATCACTGACTCGATGGATGCGAGTCTGGGTGACCTCCGGGAGCTGGTGATGGACAGGGAGGCCTGGTGTGCTGCGGTTCATGGGATCGCAAAGAGTCGGACACGACTGAGCGACTGATCTGATCTGATCTGATCTGAGTGAGTCGTGAGTCCAACTGAGTTTTACTTTCACTTAACTTTCACAGTATAGTACCAGATACTGATAATGGTTATGGAGAATGTATCAGAATTCTGGCAGGAAACAGATGACTCATCAAACTGGATAAATCAGATTTCATGAAGAGGCTGGGCAGGATTATAGAAATCAACAAGGGATGGAGAAGAGCCTACACAAAGTCTAAGCTGATAGAACTATCTTCTGTCACCCATTGCACATCTCCTTTATCTTCTGCCAGCATCTCAGTGGCACAGAGTTCTTTATCTAGTCAAATAACATAAACCTTCTTTCCTAGATGATCTAAGTCCTTGGTGACCCTGTCTCGTTCAGGTTACTTTGGTGTACCATTGACAGGGCCTATTAGACATGAGAGAACTAATGGGCGCCCCCATGAAGTCCTCTGAGTTCCAGTAGCAGCAACTATTTCCCTACTGGTAATTGGTATCAGTCATTTTGGCCAGCAGAGTGACCCCATCTCTGCCTGCTGGTTTGGCAGTTTGAGGAGCCCAAAATACAGAAGCAGGAAACAATCTCAACTTCAAATTTAATAAAATTATGACTTTGTCCCACGTACAAGTATTTTTCCTTTGAGAATCAGAATCCTAAATCCACCAAGCCCAAGATTGTAGGGATAGAAGCAAAAATAATGTAAATGAATTATGGGGCATAGAGTAAGAGAGACATTATTACTTTCTTTTCTGCCCTTGGCTCCTATATCCATGTGTTATGGCCATGGGGAATATATAGTGCTGTTTATCATCCTGTAGTTTATTGCATATGTTGCATCCCATATGACAGAACCACAAAGTTATCAAGGTGTTGTTGCCTAGCTGGTACCATAACTGAACCTTCTTTTAATCATTCCACCATTGTCATCATCCACTTAAATGTGGATGGTGAGACATATGATAAGGCCCATGAGTTATATGTGTATGAACTCACTGCTGAACTTCTTTCCCTGTAAAATGACTCCTTTGGCGGTAATACTATATAGAATACTGTGATAAGAAATACAGCATTCTCTTAAGTCAATGTACATTTTTATCTGGACTGTGTATATAGTCCTTTGAAAACAAATGGTTGCCCTCTCCACAATGAAAGGGGTTAGGTATAGTGAATCTGTCCCCAAGTGGCTACCTAGTTTCTCTCTAGAGAATGGTACTTATTAGGTACTTATTAGGGCCTTAGCAGTTGGCCTCTTGAGCACATAGAAATTATTCTAGGCATATCAACCTTCATAAGTGGAGGTCCGTATTGTTGAGCCCTTATATAGCCTCCGTCTGTGCTGCCGTGACCACTTTGTGCATGAATCCATTGGGCAAACATTGCATTGGTAAAAAGGCTGATTGATATCATAATATGGATCGCCATGTCCATCTGACTGAGAGGCTTCTCCACAGAAAATGCCCTTTGGTAGGATTCACATGGGCCACTAACTTATTAGTGGTTCATGCTTTGGTTCCTCCTCATACTTTTCCTCCAGAATCTTTATTTCTCATCTTGCTCAGTCTTATTCTTCCTAGGTACCTAAGTAATCAGATGGGCTTCCCTGGTGGCTCACCAGTAAAGAATCTGCCTGCCAATGCAGGAGATGCGGGTTTGATCCCTGTGTCAGGAAGATCCCCTAGAGAAGGAAATGGCAACCCACTCCAGTATTCTTGCCTGGGAAATTCCATGGACAGAGGAACCTGGCAGGCTACAGTCCATGGGGTCACAAAGAGTTGGACACAACTTGGCGACTAAACAACAACAATGAGTAACCAGATAACCCATTAGTTACTACCCGTGAATCGTCAATACACGTATCTTAAGCTATGTTGCCTAAGTAGACATGGAAAGTAGACAACCAGGTATATACCTGAAATTCTGCCCACTGGAAGGATTTGCCTTTACCAGCATGTTTGAGGCAACCTCTGAGTAGAGGTATAAGCTGGTACCCATACACTGGGCAGACCCATCTGTGCATTTTCCTCCTCTGTTAACTGGTAATAGGGAACTCCCATGGGACCATGAATATAGGTTGAGGAGGCATGGTAGTGGAGCAATAGGAACAGGAATGGGAATCTGAGTCACTAGCACATGGAATTTACTTGTCTTTCAGATTTGCTTTTATAATGGAATACTGGTTTATATGTTCAGTTCTATGAATTGATGGATCAAATAACAACTAGTACACAGTGGTCACTTTGTAATAGTTATTTAGTACCCTGTGGTCAAGCATTAAGTCTCTAATAGTGCTCAAGAGCAAGCCAAGATCTGCTTTTCACTTAGAAAATTGTTGGTAGAAGGAAGTATGGCCTTATTCCACTATGTTCTCTCTTTTTTTAATATTTATTTTTATTTATTTGGCTGTGCCAGCTCCTAGTTGTAGCATGTGGGATCTAGTTCCCTGACCAGGGATCGAACCCAGACTCCCTGTATTGGGAGCATGTAGTCTTAGTCACTAGACTACCAGGGAAGTCCCTTCACTTTGGTTCTCTTACAGAGGCTTTTAAGAGTCTCCATACAGCAACCATGACTGCTCCTGACACTTCAGTACCATTGGTTATCCTGGTTAATGAAGTCATGTGACAGGACAGCTTGCATCGGTCCTACTGTAGAACCTTTTTTTATTCTGTTAGTCACTCAGTCATGTCCGACTCTGTGACCCCATGCACTGTAACCCGCCAGGCTTCTCCATGGAATTCTCCAGGCAAGAGTACTGAGTTTCTCAAAAGTAGCAACCTTACAATTACTTAGATTGGTTATTTCAGCTCATTTACTATAGTAAATGTTCCCTAGAAAATGCAGGCCCACCAAGCATTATGCCTCTTTGAGGATGGTAAGAATTGGTTAGAGGTACAACCAAAGTGAGAGAATAAGCCATGTGACAGAGAAGAGTCTTCCAGGAAGAGGGAATAGCAAAAGTCAGAGCCCCATAAATATAGCAGGAGCAGAGCAAGCCTGAGGTAGACAGGTGATAGGGGTGGCATAGAATGAAATGAGGGCAGAGAGAAAAAAAAAGGACAAGATCATAAGTTATTCCCAGTGAAATGGGAAACCAGTGGAACTCTTTACACAAGATAACATGTAAAGATCACTCTAACCATTATATGGAAAATAGGAGAAAAGTAAGTTAGCATAAAGAAAGCAAATGATTTAAGAGAGTAATCAACTATGTCAAATAAATCAAGAATAAGACTGAAAATTGACCATTGGATTTGTTAAGATAAAGCATATTAGGGGCTTTAATAAGTATGGTTTTGGTGGAGTTACAATCTCTGTAACTGATTGCAGTGAGTTAAAAAAGGACTAGATTTGATGTTGCTTAGAATATAGCACTGTGTGAACTATACACACCTGAGCAAAGTGTGAAGTGGCTTAACCACTTTGGAAAAATGTAGTTGAAGACCCAACAATTCTGATCCTAAATTTATATAACCAAGAGAAACACTTATATATGTATACTGAGATAGACGTACTAGAATATTCATATCAGCATTATTTGAAATAGCAAAATGTTCTTATCCATTGAAGAAGAATGGATAGATCACTTGTGGTATATGTCACATTATAGCGGTGAACATGAATGCACTGTGGGTGAATCTTCCAAGCATAATGTTGAGCGAAAAAAACAGTCATAGAATATATGTGGTATGATTCCATAAATGTATAAAGTTCAAAAACATGCTGTATTTGCTGCTAGGGATGCCATACCAAAACCATAGAGTGGGTGGCATAAACAACACAAATGTATTTTCTCAGTTGTATGTATGTATTTTGGTCATCTATGCTTTACTTTGCTTCTAGAAGTCTTACAGCTTTAGGTTTTATATTTCAGTTCAGTTCAGTTACTCAGTCGTGTCCGACTCTTTGCGACCCCATGAATCGCAGCACGCCAGGCCTCCCTGTCCATCACCAACTCCTGGAGTTCACTCAGACTCACGTCCATCGAGTCAGTGATGCCATCCAGCCATCTCATCCTCTGTCGTCCCCTTCTCCTCCTGCCCCTAATCCCTCCCAGCATCAGAGTCTTTTCCAATGAGTCAACTCTTCGCATGAGGTGGCCAAAGTACTGGAGTTTCAGCTTTAGCATCATTCCTTCTAAAGAAATCCCAGGGCTCATCTCCTTCAGAATGGACTGGTTGGGTCTCCTTGCAGTGGTTTATATTACATTTCTAGTTAATTTTTAAAATAATTTTATTTATTTATTTTTGGCTGTGCTGGGTTTTCGTTGCTGCACAGCCTTTTCTCTAGTTACGGTGAGTGGGAGCTACTCTCTAGTTACGTTGCGTGGGCTTCTCGTTCCCATGGCTTCTCTTGTTGTGGAGCATGGGGTGTAGGCGTACAGGTTTCAGTAGTTGTGGTGCACAGGCTTAGTTGCTCTGTGGCATGTGGGATCTTCCTGGATCAGGGATTGAACCTGTGTCTCCTGCATTGGCAGGCAGATTCTTTACCACTGAGCCACCAGGGAAGCCCCTCTAGTTAATTTTTGTTTGTAATATAAGGAGGGGCTTCCCTGGTGGCTCAATAGGTAAAGAATAGAGTCAGTTAATTTTGGTTATTATGATATCCGCTTATAACTCTTGTTTTTGAAAAGAAGCTACTTTTTCACCATTAAATTATCTTGGCAGCTTTGTTAAATGTCATTTGTACGTACATATTTAGATCTGTTTATAGACTCTGTTCTATTCAGTTAATGAATATGTCTATCCTTGTCAGTATCTCACTGCCTTGATTACTATAGCTTTGTAGTAAAGCTTGAAATCAAGTAGTATAAGCTGTCCAGTTTTGCTCTTTTTCAAAATTGTTTAGATCCTTCTCTGACTTTCTACAGAGAGTTTAGAATCAGTTTGTCAGTTTCTACAAAAAGGCCTGCTAAGAATTTCATTGAGGTTGCATTGAATCCACAGATCACTTTAGGAAGAATTTATCATCTTAACAATATAAAATCTTCCTGTCTGTGCTGCTGCTGCTGCTAGGTTGCTTCAGTCGTGTCCAACTCTGTGCGACAGTCTTTAATTTCTCTTAGCAATGTTTTGTAGTTTTCATTATGCAGATATTGCACATACCTTGTTGAATTTGCTTCTAAGTATTTCATTTTTTAGTGCAACAGATAAAATCTTTTTAATTATAGGTTCTAATTGTTCATTGCTAGTATACAGAAATGCACTCAGGTTTTGTGTATTGCAATAAAACCTTTTACAAGTTCTAGTAACTTTTTAAAGACACTTTAGGATTTTCTGTATACATGATTGTATAATCTGTAATACAGTTTTACTTCTTTCTTGTATTTTTCATGTTATATTGCATTGTCTATGAATAGTGAATAGAAGTTATACAGTGTTGAATAAAAGTGGTAACGTGTTCTTGTTTTCCTCCCTTCTTCCCAGGAGAAAACCATGTAATGTTTAACATTAAGTATGACATTAGCTATTAGCTTTTCTTTGCCTTTTATTAAAGTAGTTAATTTACATGTAACATACCTGATGTTAGGATTTAAATGTATCATCTTATTTTTTTGTTTTTATTTTATCCCATCTTTTGTTTCTTTTTTTCTTTTTCTCTTCATGTGCCTGATTTATTTGTTATCAAGTTTTTTGTTTTTCCATTTTTTTCTCTATCAGCTTATTGTTTATACATCCTTGTATAGTTACTTACCTGTCACCTTATAGCTTTCACCTCATAAGCTTTCTCAAATGTGATTCTGTGAGAGAATTAAGCCAAAATGCTCTAAGGCATTCACTGTAAGTAACATATTAATGTTTCTCTTATACATCTATTGATGTACTAGCTCTCTACCATCTTTGGGAGAATTAAGAAAATAGTCACTCATAATATTGTCTTGTAGAACCCTGTTTGAAAAAGGCTGCCTTCAGATCAGATCAGATCAGTCGCTCAGTCGTGTCCAACTCTTTGCGACCCCATGAACTGCAGCACGCCAGGCCTCCCTGTCCATCACCAGCTTCCGGAGGTCACTCAGACTCGCGTTCATCGAGTCAGTGATGCCATCCAGCCATCTCATCCTCTGTCGTCCCCTTCTCCTCCTGCCCTCAATCCCTCCCAGCATCAGAGTCTTCTCCAATGAGTCAACTCTTCGCATGAGGTGGCCAAAATACTGGAGTTTCAGCTTTAGCATCATTCCTTCCAAAGAAATTCCAGGATTGATTTCCTTCAGAATGGACTGGTTGGATCTTCTTGCAGTCCAAGGGACTCTCAAGAGTCTTCTCCAACACCACAGTTCAAAAGCATCAATTCTTCGGCGCTCAGCCTTCTTCACAGTCCAGCTCTCACATCCATACATGACCACAGGAAAGACCATAGCCTTGACTAGGCGAACCTTTGTTGGCAAAGTAATGTCTCTGCTTTTGAATATGCTATCTAGGTTGGTCATAACTTTCCTTCCAAGGAGTAAGCGTCTTTTAATTTCATGGCTGCAGTCACCATCTGCAGTGATCTTGGAGCCCAGAAAAACAAAGTCTGACACTGTTTCCACTGTTTCTCCATCTATTTCCCATGCAGTGATGGGACCAGATGCCATGATCTTCATTTTCTGAATGTTGAGCTTTAAGCCAACCTTTTCACTCTCCACTTTCACTTTCATCAAGAGGCTTTTTAGCCCCTCTTCACTTTCTGCCATAAGGGTGGTGTCATCTGCATATCTGAGGTTATTGATATTTCTCCCGGCAATCTTGATTCCAACTTGTGTTTCTTCCAGTCCAGCATTTCTCATGATGTACTCTGCATATAAGTTAAATAAACATGGTGACAATATACAGCCTTGACGTACTCCTTTTCCTATTTGGAACCAGTCTGTTGTTCCATGACCAGTTCTAACTGTTGCTTCCTGACCTGCATACAGATTTCTTAAGAGGCAGATCAGGTGGTCTGGTATTCCCATCTCTTTCAGAATTTTCCATAGTTTATTGTGATCCACACAGTCAAAGGCTTTGGCATAGTCAATAAAGCAGAAATAGATGTTTTTCTGGAACTCTTTGCTTTTTCCATGATCCAGCGGATGTTGGCAATTTGATCTCTGGTTCCTCTGCCTTTTCTAAAACCAGCTTGAACGTCAGGAAGTTCACGGTTCACATATTGCTGAAGCCTGGCTTGGAGAATTTTGAGCATTACTTTACTAGCGTGTGAGATGAGTGCAATTGTTCGGTAGTTTGAGCACTCCTTGGCATTGCCTTTCTTTGGGATTGGGATGAAAACTGACCTTTTCCAATCTTGTGGCCACTGCTGAGTTTTCCAAATTTGCTGGCATATTGAGTGCAGCACTTTCACAGGCTGCCTTAGAAATCACAATTTAATTTATTTATTTAATTTAATTTAATTTATTACAGTTTATCTTAGTTTACTATTTCTGTTGCTGCTGCTAAGTCCCTTCAGTTGTGTCCAACTCTGTGCAACCCCATAGATGGCAGCCCACTAGGCTCCTCTGTCCCTGGGATTCTCCAGGCAAGAATACTGGAGTGGGTTGCCATTTCCTTCTCCAGTGCATGAAAGTGAAAAGTGAAAGTGAAGTCGCTTAGTTGTGCCTGACTCTTAGCGACCCCATGGACTGCAGCCCACCAGACTCCTCCATCCATGGGATTTTCCAGGCAAGAGTACTGGAGTGGGGTGCCATTGCCTTCTCCGTTACTATTTCTAGGATAATCCAAA
Source organism: Tragelaphus eurycerus (assembly GCA_935064755.1). NCBI lineage: Eukaryota > Metazoa > Chordata > Mammalia > Artiodactyla > Bovidae > Tragelaphus > Tragelaphus eurycerus. Next base: position 81,201 of record CAKXYN010000121.1, on the reverse strand, counting down.
GACCTTGTAATATTTTGGTTCTATTTACCTTCCTCCTCTTATGCTATTTTTTCCATATATTTTAATTTTACGTATATACTGTAAACTCCATGAGACACTCATGCCCATTTAGATTTACCCCAATACTTCACTTTTTCCAGTACTCTTTGCGTGTGACAAAGAGGATAAACCTCCACTTAGAGGCTTGGGATTTTGGATTTTAGCCCTTGAAATTAACCTCTGTCATGTTTTTAGCTCTAGAGACCATTTGCAGTCTGACAGTGATGTACCTTTTATAGTAAACACCTCTTAAGAATAGGCTGATAGTCTCAAGAATTTCGGTGGAACTCTCATGTTCTCTACCATTACAGACATCTGGTATTGTTGAGCATAGGAATAACTTCCTAAAAAATCAACTCAAAAGAGATTTCTGATCCTACCTCCCTAATCTTTTTCTGGTTTACACACCTTAGTAAGGAAGTTTGGTCATTGAATATAGCTAGTCTCAAAAGGATCATGTTTTCTTGGTCACTTTCTTCTAATAATCAAGACAAAAGAGGCAGAGGACTACATAGACCTATTTTTGGAAATTCAGGCTTCTTTCCTAACCATTCCTGGGCTTGATGCTTCTTTCTTTCCCCTGGACGGCACATGACCAGTCTGGTTGGTATACACTCACAGTGAAGGCTGCCACTGCCTCCTCCTCTTTTTCCTTTTACCTCCTTCCAACTCCCTCGCTGAAGTTTTCATTCATACTGCCTACTTTACATTTATCAGTAAGTTGCTTATGTATTAGCTCTAAATAGTCAAACTTTGCTAATTACTGTAATTAGATTTCAGTATTCTCAGATCTCTTCTTGTGACAAACATATACAGAACATATCTGAGAAGCCACTTTAATAAACAGTTATTCATTATTTATTAATTTTCAGTGTTTTGGAGCACTCCTACACTGTGGCATTTCATAGGAAAATACTAATCTTTTTCACCTTAAAATTTCTTACAGTATGGAGAACATCTTCCGTCTATATTTTGTTTACTGTTTTAGATGGTGTGACTAAGGCCAGTGTTGGAGAGATGGCTTCCAAGGAGGAAATTACAGCAAAGATTGAACCATTGACTGAAGAGTCTGGCAACCACAGAAATGATGTTCTCCAGGATTCTGAATGCAGAGAATTCTTTGGACTTGGGGATAAATTCAGTGAAAAGGATCAGAACCTCTTTAAAAGAAGACAGCACAACTGTGATGAATGTGGGCAAAGCTTTGCTTGTAGTACAGGCCTTATTAGGCATCAAAAAACCCACTGGGAGAAACCCTATGAATGTGATCAGTGTGGAAAGGCCTTTAATGTGAGCTCAGCCCTGGTTCTGCATCAGAGAATTCATACTGGTGAGAAACCCTATCCTTGTAATTGGTGCATTAAAAGTTTCAGTCGGAGCTCAGACCTTATTAAACATCAAAGAGTCCACACTGGTGAAAAACCTTACAAATGTGATGAATGTGGGAAAGCCTTCAGTCAGAGCTCTGATCTTATTATACATCAGAGAATCCATACAGGAGAAAAACCCTATCAATGCGGTCATTGTAGTAAAAGTTTTAGCCAGCGCTCAGACTTGGTTAAACATCAGAGAATCCATACTGGAGAGAAGCCTTATACATGTAGCCTGTGTAACAAGCATTTTAGTCAGAGTTCTGATGTTATAAAACATCAAAGAATCCATACTGGTGAAAAACCATATAAATGCAATGTGTGTGGAAAAGCCTTCAGTCAGAGCTCAGATCTTATTCTACATCAGAGAATCCACACTGGAGAGAAACCATATCCATGTAATCAGTGTAACAAAAGTTTCAGTCAGAACTCAGACCTTATTAAACATCGAAGGATCCACACTGGAGAGAAACCCTATAAATGTAATGAATGTGGGAAAGCTTTTAATCAGAGCTCAGTTCTTATTCTCCATCAAAGAATTCACACTGGAGAGAAACCCTATCCATGTAATCAGTGTAGCAAAACCTTCAGTAGACTTTCAGATCTTATTAATCATCAACGAATTCACACTGGAGAGAAGCCTTACCCCTGTAACCAGTGCAGTAAAATGTTTAGTCGAAGATCGGACCTTATTAAACATTATAGAATTCATACAGGTGAGAAACCCTATGAGTGTGATGAGTGTGGGAAAACCTTTAGTCAAAGCTCAAACCTTATTCTGCATCAGAGAATCCACACTGGAGAGAAACCCTATCCATGTAGTGATTGTACTAAAAGTTTTAGTCGTCGTTCAGACCTTGTGAAACATCAAAGAACACACACTGGAGAGAAACCGTACACATGTAATCAGTGCAATAAAAGTTTTAGTCAAAGCTCAGACCTCATTAAACATCAGAGAGTACACTCTGGAGAAAAACCCTATCATTGTGATTGTTGTGAGAAAGCTTTCAGTCAGAGTTCTGACCTTATTCTTCATCAGAGAATTCACACTGGAGAAAAACCGTATCCGTGCACCCAGTGCAGCAAGAGTTTCAGTCAGAACTCAGACCTTATCAAGCACCAGAGGATCCACACTGGGGAAAAACCATATAAATGTAATGAGTGTGGGAAGGCTTTCAGTCAGTGTTCAGCTCTTGTCCTACATCAGAGGATCCATACTGGGGAGAAACCATACCCATGTGATCAATGTAGCAAAGGCTTTAGTCGGCGCTCTGATCTCATTAACCATCAAAGAATCCACACGAGTGAAAATCCATATAAATGTAATGTGTGTAGAAAAGCCTTCAGCACATGCACTGCTCTTACTGAACACCAGAGAATCCACACGAGAGAGAAGCCCCACAGGTGCATTCAATGCAGTAGAAGTTTTAGCCAGCTCTCTGATCTTAATCATCATGAGAAAATTCATTCTGGAGAAGACACTTTGAATGTGGGAAAACCTTTAGTGTATACCCCAACTTTATTCAGTACTAGAGATGCTCTGCCAGAAAAAAATCTTAGGAATGCTATTGATTATGAAAAAGGTTTTAATCAATGTTCAGCTCTCATGCTACATTAAAACACACACACTAGAGAGAAAACAGTAATTGAATTTTTGTAATGAAAAGTTTAACTCAGAGCTCAGACATTACTAAAGAAAAATTCTGAGAATGAATCCTGTGGGTAGAGGGAAAACCTTAATGTGAAAAAAAATTTACTGAATGTCAGCAACAATGGAAAAAAATTTCTATCTGCTGCAATGTAAGAAAAGCTCCAGTCTTTTAATCAAATATAGTCCACAAGAGGAAAGTTTCTATCATTAAAAGAAATGTCTAACAATGATAATGCAGAATGTTACCAGATATTGTAAAAATCAGTGTGGTGGCATGTGTAATCAGAGCTCAAAAAGAAATGTATTAGTGTTATAATCTCACACCTTTAGTGAGCCCAGAGCACCAGTTGCAGAGAAGTTATTTTAGAGAATGTAGGGAAAACTTAAACCTTTCCCTTATCTTGTCATTCACTCTGCTAATTGGCATACCATTTATCTCCTGACAGCTGGAGAGTTCTACATTATGCTAATTCTAGCTATTAAATTCCCTACTTGTGAACATGCTATGCTATTCTGGTATTAAACTTGTTAACTACAAAACTCTAGTGCCCCATTTTCTGAAAGATTTTTTTTTTTTTTTTGGTGGCCAAGTTTTGTTCTTCCTAATGAGCATGAGTTTTCAAGTTTCTGTGATGTTCACAGCAAACGTGAATTTGTTTTCCTCTTAATAATTCAGCCCATCCATAAACTTTAGAGGTTTGAAATTATTTCAACACTACCATTTAATTGCAGCTTCTGAATATATGAAATAATTGTTTTAAATTCCATATGTTAAAGTATGACGATTACTACTATGTTTATCCTGTCATCTATATTGAACAAAAGGTTAGCTAAAGTAATAACCTTCATGACTAATTCATATAGCATATTCTGTCTACAAGTAAAAAGACCTGTTGATCTTTCTTTAATGGTAACATTCATCAGACTTTGTTTTGTTTGTTGATTTCTGACATACATACTGATAATAGGCTATGTATACTTGATATTTTCAACTGAAAAATAGTTTTTTAAAAGTAAGAAAACCTGTCTTTTCTGGTATTAACCATTTGTTAAAATTCTGCTACTGTTATTTACTTTGACTATCCCCCATAATTATCCAATTAATATTTTAATACACATTGTTAAATTATTATGTGCAAGACATTTTTTTTTAGGTTTTCTAGTATACACAAAGAATACACTGTCCCCAGAAATCATGAATTGTATGGTGATAAAGGCTGACATATGCAGAAAACATGGCTCAATAGAATCATTAAGGCAGACAAGATGCTTATAACAGCTCACAGGAGGTAGGGTTCAATTGTGATTGGAAAGAAAGGAAAAAAAGCTTTGTGGAGTTCCCAAGATTTGAGTTTTGAAGAATGGGAGTAGAGGCATATGGGCAGGGAGGGAATAGTCAAAAAAGGCACAAAAGTGAGAAAATACAAGAAATGATGTAGAGTATGGTGCTTAGTCACTAATTCAATAAATGTTCGGTGTCAGACACTGCAGTGAGTGCTACTGAAGAAATGATGCCCTTGTGCTTAAGTGTTTAGGAAAATAATGACTGAAACATGTACTTAAAAGTAAAAGTGGAAATTAAAATGAAGTAGGAGAAAAGACGGTTAAGTGTGATGCTAAATAAGCAGACACTTCAACTTTCTGGAGTTTGGTGTCATCTGTAAAACAAAAGTACTTAGGTATGGTTGGAATAGATTTCATATTTCTGCATATTGTTCTCAAGGTAATGGAAAGCTATTAAGATCTATGAATCAGGGAGTGGCATGATCATCATCTTGCTTTCAGAAAAGTCTAAAAAGGAAGAAAGAGCAGAAAGGACAACCATTTTGGAAGTCTAGAAATACAATCACGAGGTCCAGAAGTAGAGGAGCTAAATGGCATAGACATGATGATAGGTTGAGAAGTGAGTAGGGGTGAAGTGGGAAGTGAGTAGGAGGGGAAAAGCATATAATCAATTATCGTCTGTTTTGGGGGAATTTTAAAAGTTATGAAAAATACAATGATAAAATTTATATCTGAAGGTTAGCTATTTTTCCGGAAGATAAACACTAAGAGCCAACTGCTTACTACACATTACTATCTAGTGTCCTACAGGTAAACTTAAAATTCATAAACTTGACACAATCATGATATCATCCTCCTGAATTCCTTACTAAATACCTTGCCATCCAGATAAAATAACTGGTAGCCAACCTACATCCCTCATTCTCCCCCAGTTTTCTAAATCTACTTGATCAATTAGGTCATTTCTGAGTTACAAAAATAACACTACTTATTGTAAAAATTTAAACAATAGTGAAGTATATAAAGTAAAAAGGGAAGGGAAACAGAATTAGGCCTGCTATTTTATGCCAGTTGATTCCCCTGGCATTTGCTGATTCTCAAGCTGGCAAGACAAAAGGCCAAGAAATCTAACCAAAGGACACTGGAAGATTCAGATACCCACTATCGCAGTCTGAATCACACACTTACCAATTGACTCATCAAAAATAGGAAATCAATATAACCATAGCTAGAAAGGAGATCCCCGACACAGAAAAGCTCAGAACAAGATGGTTCCACTGTTGAATTCTACCAAACATTTAAAGAAGAAACACCAATCCACCTCAAACTCCTTCAAAAAACAGGAGGGAATGTTTTCAAGCTCATTTTATGAGGCCAGAATCAACATGATCTCCAAGCCAGACAAAGATACTATAAGAAAACTACAGATCAATAACTCCTATAAATATTTATGCAAAAACCCTCAACAGAATATTACCAAACAGAATTCAATAGCACATTAACAGGATTATACACCAAGACCAAGTGGAATTTATTTCTGACTTGCCAGAATGGTTCAATGGTTTTCACACGAAAATCAGTCAATGTAATGCATCATATTACCAGCTGCTGCTGCTGCTGCTAAGTCACTTCAGTCGTGTCCGACTCTGTGCGACCCCATAGACAGAAGCTCACCAAGCTCCCCTGTCCCTGGGATTCTCCAGGCAAGAACACTGGAGTGGGTTGCCATTTCCTTCTCCAATGCATGAAAGTGAAAAGTGAAAGTGAAGTCCCTCAGTCCTGTCCGACTCTTAGCGACCCCATGGACTGGAGCCTACCAGGATCTTCTGTCCATGGGATTTTCCAGGCAAAAGTACTGGGGTGGGGTGCCATTGCCTTCCCCGCATATTACCAGAGTAAAGGGTAATATGATCACATGATCATCTCAGTTGATGCAAAAAAATTTTTCTTTAACAAAATTTAACACCTTTTCATGACTTAACCCACACACTCAACAATCTTGGAATAATACCTGCATAATAATAAAGGCCATACATATAAAACTCATAGTTAACATATACTCAGTGGTGAAACCCTGAAAATGTTTCCTCTGAGAGGAATAAGAATGCCTGCTTTTGCCATGTTAGTATAGCACTGGAACTCCTAGCCACAGCAACTAGCAAGAAAAATAAAGAAGGGATTAAAATGATATCTCTTTGTAGATAACATGATCTTATATACAGAAAATCCTTAAAGTCTCTCACACACAACTTGTTAGAACTGAAATCAATTTAGCACAGTTGTAGGGTACAAAAATCAACATGCAAAAATCAGTTGTGTTTTTATACATTAACAATAAACAACCTGAAAAAAGGCAATCCCATTTACAGTGGCATCAAAAAGAATAAAATACTTAAGAATACACTTAAGGAAACAAAAGACATGCTAAAAGCTACAAAACATATGAAAGAAAGTAACACCAATAAATGAAGAGCCATCCCATGGTATTAAGTACATTAAATAATAAAATTAACCAAGGAAACAAAAAACTTATACACTAAAAGCTACAAAACATTCTGAAAGAAATTAGACACCAACAAATGAAGACACTCCATGGTGTTAAATACATTAAATAATAGAGAGTGGTAAATACTATCCAAAGAAATCTACAGATTCAGTGAAATCCCTATCAAAACCCCAACAACAATTTTTTCAGACCCAGAAAAATCCATCCTAAAGCTCACATGGAATATCAAGGAGCCCTCAATAGCCAAAACAACCTTGAGGAAGAACAAAGTTGGAAGTCCCATACTTCCTGATTTCAAAACTTAACTACAGTAATAGGAACAGTGTGGTACTGGCATAAAGACAAATGCATAGACCAATGGAATAGTATAGATAGCCCAGAGATAAACCCTCCCATAGTCAAATGATTTTCAACAAGGGTGTCAAGACCATTCAATGTGTAAAAAGACAGTTTTCTTGATAAACAACATTGGGAAAAATGCATATTGACAAACAAAGAATGAATTTGGACCCTTGCCTTACACCGTGTACAAAAATTAACTCAAAATGGATCAAAGACCTAAACATAGGAGCTAAAACTACAAAACTCTTAGAAGAAAACATGGAGGAAATTGGATTTGTCAGTGATTTCTTGGATATGACAACATAAGAGGAAACAAAAGAATTAAGTGGATTTCATCAAAATTTAAAACTTATGCATCATAGGATACTATTATCAGAATGAAAAAGGAAATCCATAGAATGGGAGAAAATATTTGCCAATCATATACAGATGGATTTTAAATTTTTTTCTTATTTTTAATTAAAGGATAATTGCTTTACAGTGTTGTATTCATTTCTATCAAACATCAAAATGAAACAGCCATAGATTTACAGATAAGGGATTAATATTTAGACTATATAAAGAACCCCTACAACTCAACAATAATTAACCACATTTTTTAATTGATCAAATGGCTTGAATAGACATTTCTCCAAAGATGTTATAAAAATGGTCAAAAAGCACATAAAAAGATACTCAATATCACTAATCATTAGGGAAATGCAGACCAAAACCTCAGTGAGATATCATTCTATACCTGTTAGGATAGCCATTAAGAAAGGAAGGAAGGAGGGATAGAAGGAAGTAAGGAAATAATATTGTTGGTGAGAAATTGGAACTCTTGCACAATGCTGATGGGAATGTAAAATGGTGTAGCCACTGTAGGAACCAGTGTGGTGGGTCCTCAAATATTAAACACTGAATTACAATATGATCCAGTAATTTTACTTCTGAGTATATACACAAAATGGTTGAAAGAAGGGACTCAAATATTTGTACACTGATCACAGCTGCATTATTGACAATAGCCAAAAGCTGAAAACAATCTGAATGTCCATTGACAGACAATGAATAAACAAAATGTGGTATATAAATACAATAGAATATTACTCAGCTTTACAGAGAAAGGAAATTTTGATACACACTATGTCATAGAGGAACACTGAAGACATCATACTATGTGAAATAAGCCAGACACAGTTTACCAAGAAAATAGAAATATACTAAATGTGTATACACCTAACAATTTTGCTTCACAGTATATAAAGCTGCTGCTGCTGCTGCTGCTGAGTCACTTCAGTCATGTCCGACTCTGTGCGACCCCATAGACGGCAGCCCAGCAGGCTGCCCCATCTCTGGGATTCTCCAGGTAGGAACACTGGAGTGGGTTGCCATTTCCTTCTCCAATGCGTGAAAGTGAAGTCACTCAGTCGTGTCCGACCCTCAGCGACCCCATGGACTTCAGCCTTCCAGGCTCCTCCATCCATGGGATTTTCCAGGCAAGAGTACTGGAGTGGGGTGCCATTGCCTTCTCCGATATAAAGCTAAAATTGACAAAACTAAAACGAGAAAGGTAAATCTACAGTCTTAGTAGGAGACTTAACACAAATCTCTTAGTAAAAGGAACAAGCAGGAAAAAAATGTCCAAGAATATAGTGTATTTGGAAAATATGATTAATAAAATTACCTAATGGACATACAGATAACAGTGCAACCAATAATGGCAGGAAACTTGATTCTTTTTAGGTGCACCGAGAACATTTTCCAAAACTGAGCATATGCTGGTTTGTGAAGCAAGCCTCAACAAATTTTGTCAGATTGAAATCATTTAGAGTTGGGCTATGCAACAGAATTTTCTGTGTTCTATCTGTATTGTTCAATACAATAGACACCAGTCAATACAGTAGTCACTAGCCATATGTGGCTACTGAACACTTAAATTATGTGACTAATGAACTGTATTATATTTATTTTAATTAATTTATATAGCTACATCTGGTTAATGACTGCTTATTAGCATACACTTAGCATATGTTTTCATACAACAATAAAACTAGCTAGAAATCAACAGCATAAACATTTAAAAAATTCCCAAATCTTTGGAAATTAAGAAAAACAATTTAAATTACCCATGGGTAAAAGGAACAAACACAATGGAAATTAGAATGTATTTTTATCTGGATAAAGTGAAATACAACTTTATCCACAGAGATAAAGTAAGATACAACTAAAGTCCTGATTAAAGAGAAATGTATAGCATTCAGTGCATGTATTAGGGGGAGAGGGAAAAGCTAAAATTTAGTGATTTGAGTCTCCATCACCAGATTAGAAAAAGAATATCAAGTAAATCTAAAAGAAAGTAGCTATTGCTGTTTAGTCACTCTATGTGACCCCATAGATTGTAGCCCACTGGGCTCCTCTGTCCATGGGAGTTGCCAGGCAAGAATACTGGAGCGGGTTGCTGTTTCCTTCTCCAGGGGATCTTCCCAACCCAGGGATTGAACCTGCATCTCCTGCTTTGCAGGTGAATTCTTTACCACTGAGCCACCTGGGAAGCCCCAAAGGAAAGTAGAGAGAGATTCATATGGGTTGATTTAAAGAGAAATACAATATCCAGAGCCCTTTGTGTCCTGCAAAAGAAGGAAGAAGAGGTCCTCAAATTCCTTACATAGGGACTTCCCTGGTGGTGCAGTGGCTAAGAGGCCATGCTCCCAATGCTGGGGGCCTGGGTTCAAGCTCTAGTCAGGGGACTAGATCCCACATGGCACAACTAAGAGCTCACATGCCACAACTAAAGATCCTGCATGCACCGCAACAAAGATCTGGTGCAGCAAATAAATAAAAATTAATTAAACTATTTTAAAAAAGAAAAATCCTTACATAAGGAACCCATTTAGGAGGCACTTAGGTTAACTTCCAAATGGAACAGTGAATCTACAAAAGGAAAAAGTGATGGCGTCTACCTCATAAATCTGAAGAGAATCTGAAAGAAAGTTCTGGCAGCTTGTGCCATGCCGTTGACGCCACTGAAAACTCGGCTAACGTCAGTGTCCTGTCCTCCAGACGTACTGGCCACCAAGCTGTGCTGAAATTTGCTGCTGCCCTCCACTCCTATTGCTGACTGTCAGTCCTGGAGATTTCACTCACCAGATCCAGGCAGTCTTCTGGGAGTGGAGACTTCCGGTGGTTGCTGATTCTAGGGCTGCCCACTAGCCTCTCACAGAGGCCTCTTATGTTAACCTGCCTACCATTGCTCTGTGTAACACAGAAAACTCTGCGCCCTGTGGGCATCGCTGTTCCCTCCAACAACAAGGGAGCTCACTCAGTGGGTCTGAGGTGACGGGTACTGGCCTAGGAAATTGTGCACATGCGTGGCACCATCTCTCGTGAACACCCACAGGAGGTCACACCTGATCTCAGCTTCCACACAGACCCAGAACAAATTGAAGAGGAGGAGCAGGCTTCTGCTGAAAAGGCTGTGACCAAGGAGGCATTTCAATGTGAATGGACAGCTCTAGCTCCTGAGTCTACTGCTACTCAACCCGAGATCCCAGACTGGTCTGTGGGTACAGGTGCCCTGGGTGCCTACTCAGCAGGTCCCTCCTAAAGACTGGTCTGCAGCTCCCACTGCTCAGGAATGGGGAGGGAAGACCACTGAGTGGTTTTAAACCACTCTCTCATAGACTTTAAACCGAACATGGAAATTAAGTTGAGGAAAAATAAAGTTTTGTTTTTTTTTTTTTAAGGAAGGAAATAGTAGAGCATGAATTAATGAACTAGAAAGCAAACATTTTAAAAAGAAAATAAAGCCAAAGGCTCATTTTTGGGAAAAGAATAAATTTGATATTCTACCAGCAAAACTAATTAAGAAAGAGAGAGAAGTCCCATATGTCAATGTAAAGAATGCAAAAGTGGCCATCAGCACAGATCTACAGCCATTACAGGGGTAATATGAAGGATATGATTAATAATCGTACCTGAAAATAAGAAAATTAATCTAAAATTAACATAATAAGAAATATAAAATTTAAATAGCTCTATGTCTATTAAGGACATTATCTGTAATTTAAACTTTTCCTATAAAGAATATTCCAAGCCAGACATCTCAGCAGGGAATCCTTCCAGATAGTAAATGAAAAAAATCAACCAATCTCACACAATCTCTTCAAGGTAATAGAAAAAGACCATACATTACCAAACGAATTTTATGGAAGCTGTGGATTATGTTCCTTACAGAGGAAGATTTCCTTTCTGAAACTAAAACAAGAGGCCAGCTTTCCCAGGGATGTTGACACACCCATCTCTCTACATCTCTCTAGAACACCCTTCAGGCCTTTGATCATTCCAGTTGTCAAGGAGTTGCAGCTGAGCCTCCAGGGCACGTTAAAAGCAACCTCTTGCAAAGAACTGGGATCCAGTTCTCTGGCAGGCAGACTGAATCTTTACAATATCATTTATAACTTACACTAATACCAGGCTGAATGAATCACAAGCTAGAATCGAGATTGCTGGGAGAAATATCAACAACCTCAGATATGCAGATGATACCACTCTAATGGCAGAGAGCAAAGAGGAACTATAAAGAACCTCTTGATGAGGGTGAAAGAGGAGAGTGAAAAAGCTGGCTTATAACTCAACATTCAAAAAACTAAGAACATGACATCTGGTCCCATCACTTCATGGCAAATACAAGGGGAAAAAGTGGAAACAGTGACACTTTATTGGGCTCCAAAATCACTGAGGATGGTGAATGCAGCCATGAAATTAAAAGACACTTGCTCCTTGGAAGAAAAGCTATGAGAAGCCTAGACAGCATATTAAAAAGTGGAGACATCACTTTGCTGACGAAGGTCTGTTTAGTCAAAGCTATAGTTTTTCCAGTAGTCATGTATAGATGTGAGCTGGACCATAAAGAAGGCTGAGCACCAAAGAATTGATGCTTTTGAACTGTGGTGTTGGAGAAGACTCTTGAGAGTCTATTGCTTGGACTGCAACAAGATCAGACCAATCAACCCTAAGGTAACCAACCCTGAATATTCACTGGAAGGATTGATACTGAAGCTGAAACTCCAATACTTTGGCCACCTGATGAGAAGAGTAGACCAAGAGTATTTTGATGAGTGCCATACTACATATATGTGTACTTTGTTCTAAAAATCATATTGACTGTGGCAAATGAAAATTTTTCCATTGTTGTACCAGAAATATTCCTTTATCATAAACATAGCTCTTCATCTTCATTTTAAATATGGCTGTAAGGGATATTTATAATTGCTTTCTCAATATTCCTCCTCTCTCTCTCTGCCCCATTATTTCTCAATGACAGCACTTTACCTGACTTTCTTTTAGTAATTCGCTCTCTGTCTTTCAGGGCTACTGTTTTTTCTAAATTTGAATTTTGAGATAATTTCAGAATTATCTCAAACAAACTTACAGCAAAGTTGCAAGAAGAGTACAAAGAATTCCTATATGTGCTTCCCCCAGATTCCCCAAATATCATTTTATCACATTTGCTTTATCATTATCTACCTACCTACTCTATCTACCCAGATATATCTCTCTCTATATTTTAATTTTTTTCCCTGCATTTTTTAGGAGTAACTTGCAGACATCTTACTTTGCAGGCAAAGGAGAAAAGGAAAGATATATCCACTTGAATGCAGAGTTCCAAAGAATAGCAAGGAAAGATAAGAAAACCTTCCTCAGTGATCAGTGCAAAGAAATAGAGGAAAACAGTAGAATGGGAAAGACTAGAGATCTCTTCAAGAAAATTAGAGATACCAAGGGAACTTTTCATGCAAAGATGGGCACAATAAAGGACAGAAAGGGTATGGACCTAACAGAAGCAGAAGATATTAAGAAGAGATGGCGAGAAAACAGAGAAGAACTATACAAAAGAGATCTTCATGACCCAGATAATCACGATGGTGTGATCACTCACCTAGAGCCAGACATCCTGGAATGCAAAGTCAAGAGGGCCTTAGGAAGCATCACTACGAACAAAGCTAGTGGAGGTGATGGAATTCCAGGGGAGCTATTTCAAATCCTGAAAGATGATACTGTGAAAGTGCTGCACTCAATATGCAAGCAAATTTGGAAAACTCAGCAGTGGCCACAGGACTGGAAAAGGTCAGTTTTCTTTCCAATCCCAAAGAAAGGCAATGCCAAAGAATTCTCAAACTACTGCACAATTGCACTCATCTCACACACTAAAAAAGTGATGCTCAAAATTCTCCAAGCCAGGCTTCAACAGTATGTGAACCATGAATTTCCAGATATTCAAGCTAGATTTCAAAAAGGCAGAGGAACCAGAGATCAAATTGCCACCATCTGCTGGATCCTCGAAAAAGCAAGAGAGTTCCAGAAAAACATCTATTTCTGCTTTATTGACTATGCCAAACCCTTTAACTGTGTGGATCACAACAAACTGAAAAATTCTTAAAGAGATGGGAATACCAGACCACCTGACCTGCCTCCTGAGAAGTCTGTATGCAGGTCAAGAAGCAACAGTCAGAACTGGACATGGAGCAACAAACTGGTTCCAAGTCGGGAAAGGAGTGCATCAAGGCTATATATTGTCACCCTGATTATTTAACTTATATGCAGAGTACATCATGCAAAATGCCAGGTTGGATGAAGCACAAACTGGAATGAAGATTGCCGGGAGAAATATTAATAGCCTCAGATATGCAGATGACACCACCCTTATGGCGGAAAACAAAGAAGAATTAAAGAGCCTCTTGATGAAAATGAAAGAGGAGAGTGAAAAAGTTGGCTTAAAACTCAATATTCAGAAAACTAAGATCATGACATCTGGTCCCATCACTTCATGGCAAGTAGATGGGGAAACAGTGGAAACAGTGACAGACTTAATTTTGGGGGGCTTCAAAATCACTACAGATGGTGACTGCAGCCATATAATTAAAAGAGGATGGGAAGGACTGATGCTGAAGCTGAAACTGCAATACTTTGGCCACCTGATGGGAAGAACTGACTCATTTGAAATGACCCTGATGCTGGGAAAGATTGAAGGCAGGAGGAGAAGGGGACGACAGAGGATGAGATGGTTGCATGGCATCACCAACTCAATGGACATGAGTTTGAGTAAACTCCGAGAGTTGGTGATGGACAGGGAGGCCTGGCGTGCTGCAGTCCATAGGGTTGCAATGAGTCAGACATGACTGAGCAACTGAACTGAAGTTGCAGGCACAGTGTTCCTTTGACATTCAGAGAAAGGAGAAAGAGGATTTTGAGCAGAGAAATGGTATAGTCTGGTTTCTATGATCTGACTGCCTTGTGGGGAACTGAGTTAAGCAGGGAGATGGGGAGGCTATGGCCTGAGCAACTGGGAGGATAAAATTGCCACTTTATAAGATGGCAATATAAGATACGAGAAAACTACGTTTGGTGAGAAATTAAAAGTTTGGGGCATGTTAAGTTGAAGATGCCTAATGAATCCCTGTTCCAAGCCCCAGGGTTTCTGCTCTTTGATACTGATGACCCTCTGTGAAGACTGCCTGCACCATCCACCCTTGCGGTTGCAGCGCCAGACTGCAAGTGGAGGGAGCAACGGACTCCCCCTGGGTCTCTGGTCCGACACTCCCTCTGTGCTGCTGTGCTGTCTTGGATCCTGACTTCCCAGTGGCTGCTGCTGGAGGGGCTCATTGATACCACCTGGGAGTGTGGAGTTGATGTTCTGTGGTGGAAACTGAGGGGAGCCTGAAGAAAAGTCATCTCCCTCCTCCTACCCCCTGGTGAGATGACCTAGTTCATACTGCATGCACTCTGAAGATCGTGAAATGATGCAAACAGCTGTGCCTTGACTGTAGACACAGAGTAACACCCACTTTGTACCTTTCTTTTTCCCTGCCTCACTACCCATTTACCTTCAGTCATCATGTTCTGAGATTGCACCACCCCAATAAAGGAAAAGAATCCACCTGCCAATGCAGGAGACACAGGAGACCCAGGTTCCATCCCTGGATCAGGAAGATCTCCTGGAAGAGGAAATGGCAACCCACTCCAGTATTCTTGCCTGGGAAATCCCATGGACAGAGGAGCCTGGCAGGCTACAGTCCAGGGGGTTGCAAAGAATCTGACACAACTGAGCACGCAGGCATGCAATAAAGAATTAACAATAAGGTTTCATTTTAGGCTCTGTTTTCTTGGGAACCCAAATTAAAGTAGGCATCAAAATGGAGGTATCTGGTAGGCAAAGGGATTTATGAACCTGTAATTCAGAGAAGAGGTCAAGGCTGGAATCGATTTTGGAATCCTAGATACTAATTGTAAAGACCTAAGTTTGTCTAGTCAAGGCTATGGTCTTTCCTGTGGTCATGTATGGATGTGAGAGCTGGACTGTGAAGAAGGCTGAGCGCCCAAGAATTGATGCTTTTGAACTGTGGTGTTGGAGAAGACTCTTGAGAGTCCCTTGGACTGCAAGGAGATCCAACCGGTCCATTCTGAAGGAGATCAGACCTGGGATTTCTTTGGAGGGAATGATGCTAAAGCTGAAACTCCAGTACTTTGGCCACCTCATGCGAAGAGTTGACTCATTGGAGAAGACTCTGATGCTGGGAGGGATTGGGGGCAGGAGGAGAAGGGGACAACAGAGGATGAGATGGCTGGATGGCATCACTGACTCGATGGATGTGAGTCTGAGTGACCTCCGGGAGTTGGTGATGGACAGGGAGGCCTGGCGTGCTGCAGTTCATGGGGTCGCAAAGAGTCGGACATGACTGAGCAACTGATCTGATCTGAAGACCAGATGAGATCCTAGGAAGTGAACATAGGTAGAAAACCAGAGACTTGAACGCTGACCCCTTAGGTGCTCCAACATACTGAAGGCTAGAGAGTTGAGGAAATTCCAGCATTGAGACTGAGAAGAAATATCCCACAAGGTAGAGAAAAACCAAGTGTGTTGTTCCTGAAGCCAAATGAAAATGTGAATTATGCAAAATACTGCTGACAGCTCAAACAATAAGTTAGTATTGGAACCAGCATATGGAGTTTAGCAAACTTGATTACTACTCTTTATGTGAGAATTAGTTTAATATTCAGTAATGTCACACTTCTCATTCCTGATATAATTTGCATCTATTTTTTTTTTTTTCCTGATCACTTTGGCTTAGAAGTTTATCTTGTTCTTTATAAAAAGTTGCTTTTGGTTTAAATAGAGTATAGAAATTGATTTCTTTTTTTTTTTGTCTTTTATTCAATTGATTTCCAATCTAGTCTTTCTTTTCTTCTCTTTACTTTGGGCTTAATTTATTCTTATTCTGGTTTCTTAAAGTGGAAGCTGAAGTAATTAAATCAAGACTTTTTTTTCTAATATATTTCATGGCTAAAAATTTACCTGTAAAAACTGTGTCCCAGAAATAATTTATTGTTGAAATATTTCTCGTTCCTTTCTCCCCTCACCTTTGGTAACTCTAATTACCATTATACATACTAGGCTGCTTGATACTGTGCTGTTGCTGCTAAGTCACTTCAGTCATGTCCGACTCTGTGCGACCCCATAGATGGCAGCCCACCAGGATCCCCCATCCCTGGGATTCTCCAGGCAAGAACACTGGAGTGGGTTGCCACTTCCTTCTCCAATGCATGAAAGTGAAAAGTGAAAGTGAAAGTGAAGTCGCTCAGTCATGTCCAACCCTCAGCGAACCCATGGACTGCAGCCTTCCAGGCTCCTCCATCCATGGGATTTTCCAGGCAAGAGTACTGGAGTAGGGTGCCATTCTCCAATACTGTACTGCAGCTCTGTTGATTTTTTCTCAGTATTTTCCTTTTTTTCATTTTGAATGATTTTTGCTATGTCTTACCTATGGTAATTTTTTTTCTATTATGTTTAATCCATAATTAATCCCATCTGTGCTTTTTTTAAAAAAAGAATCTGATATTGTAGCTTTCACCTCAAAAAGCTTGATTTGGTTGTTTTTCTTAGATTTCATGTCACTACTGAGCATGTTCTATATTTCCTTAGCTTCTTGATCATACGGAATACAGTTTAATAACTGTCTTAATGAGCTTGTCTAATTGTCACTTCTGGATCAATTTGAGTGGTTTTTCTTATTATGGTTGCATTTTCCTGCTTCTTTGCATGATGTGAGCTACCCAATTTTTTTATTGGATGCCAGTCATTGTGTATTGTATGCTGTTGGGTGCTAAGTATTTTTAATATATATATATTATATATATATATATATATATATATATATATTAATATATATATATTCTTGAGCTTTGTTCTTGGATGTGTTTAAACTACTTAAACAGTTTTATCCTATTAGGTCTTGCTATTAAGTATCTTTCAGGCAGTGTGGTCTAGGGTTCATTTTTCTCCTATGGAGGTAAGACTACATTTTGGACCCAGAGTTTCTCAACCTCAGCACTACTGACATTTAAGGCCAGATGATTCATTATAGTGTTTAGCTGCAGTCCACGGGGTCAATAAGAGTCTTAGTGAAGTCTTAGTGAAGTGAGTGACTTCACTTTCACTTTTCACTTTCATGCATTGGAGAAGGAAATGGCAACCCACTCCACTGTTCTTGCCTGGAGAATCCCAGGCACAGGGGAGCCTGGTTGGCTGCTGTCTATGGGGTTGCACAGAGACTGAAGCGACTTAGCAGCAGCAGCAGCATCTCTGGCCTCCACCCACTAGATGCCAGTATAGGTTCATCTCGTCTGGCTGTGAAAACCCAAACTCTCCAGAAATCACCAATTGCCTCCTGAGATTAGGGGGTGAGGGGTGGGGGGACAGGGAAGGTGTGTGTGCACCAAAACTGCCCTCTTTTGACAACCATAGCTCTGACAGATGTCCTGTCACTTTTAAGGCTTTCTGAGCTGCCTGATGGTACTATTCCTGGCCATTGTGAGTTCCAGTGATTCCCACCCTCCCCATCCTAATTCTTCTGGATGGTTCTTTCCTCCACCTCAGTTTTTACTCAGCTGAATGCTTGTTAAGGACCCTCTGCAGATCTCCAACGTTTAGTTCTCCTCTTTGGTACTCCACCCTGCAAAACCTAGTCCCTTAACCTCTCAGGGCCCCATGCTCCATCTTCTCATTGAGGGAGACTGCCCGGTTGTTTGAGTTCTCCCTCCCTGTGCTGTGGCCTGGAAGGCCACAGGCGGTGAAAGTTAGAAGTGTTAGTTGCTTAGTCGTGTCCCACGCTTTGGGATCCCATGGACTGTCCATGGAATTCTCCAGGCAATATTGGAGTGGGTTGCATTCCCTTCTCAGGGGTCAAACCTGGGTCTCCTGCATTGCAGATTCTTTACCATCTGAGCCATCAGAGAAGCCCCAAATTTGCCTTCCATTTCCCATTTCAGGGATGTCCTCTCTCCTATTCTTTGCTTCTGATGCATTTTGTCTAATATTGTACTTGCTCAGGCAGGTTAGGTTTAATCATCTGGTCTGAAGGATTTTCTGATGGTTTTATAAAAGGATATTTGCATGCTAATTCAAAAAATTCAAAGAGAGGAAAACTTTATAATGCAAGAGGTAAGGATTACTAGAGTACACCTTTGAGGTTTGAGGGTGTCTTAGACCCAACAGAGAGGGCAGTCTCAGGTAGAAGCACAGTTGATCCACAACTAAGAGGAAAAGTGGCACTAAGATTAAGAAACCAAGATATGGACTTTGTTTACTGCTTTCTAGATTTTTCTGTTGTAAACACAGTACGATTAAGTAGAGACAGGGACAGGTATACAGAATGCATTTTTATGGACACAACATAAAATTGTTACTGGGATAATACTAGGATTGTGGACTCATGGGTTACTTTTGGAATGCTTTTTATTTCTAAGCTTTTCTCATGTAGCTGTATATTAGTTTATATTAATAGTCTATTACAGATTTACATAAAATATGTAGAGAAACTTTTTATGAATTTAAAGAAACTAGTTGGGACACTTTATTCTAGTCTCAGCACCTACTCATTACACTCCTTTGCCCAAAACCTTTTGAATTTTCCATCTTTCATAGTTCTCGCCATTGGCTAACCAAGTATTCCATGATCTGGCCCTACTCTCCACCTACTCTCCACTCCTACTCTCCACTCCCACTCCTTTCTCTGGTTTCACCCACTACATTCACCCATGTTCACTGTGCTCCAACCCCACTGGCCTTGTCTCTTGAACAAATCAGGCATTGCTCCTACACCAAATTCTTCATACTTGCTGTTTTCATGCCTAGAATGCCATCTATAGTTTCCAACAGCAATAAACCCCAGGGCAGTCTTGGGCCTGAGCAACTTCAAATCCACAGGTCTTAAAATTTTTTAAAAAGGACCCCAGAAAACCACATTGGGGGGAGGTAAGGAAATGGAGGACATGGGAAGGAGTTCCAAGTCACATAAGGGAATGTTTTGTGGAGGAACACCCTAAGAGTGATGGCTGGAGGTGGGTACAGCATAGACTCAGCAGTGTAATCCCCAGTCTGGGTCCCAAGTTAATGAATCTGTAAGAAGGATGGGAAGAGAAATGTCAAGGACTTGACTGTGTGACATTTTTTATCTATAGACATTCCCAACATGTTCAGTTATTGTTGGAATTTAAAGTATATGAATGTGCTGTGTGATGTAGACAAGAGTAGAGTAACAAATGGCAGAGGTTGAAAGAGGCCAAATCATGGAAGGCCATGCTAATTTTATTAACTTATGTAGTGCATAAAGTATAATAAGGCTAGAATTTAAAATTACAAAGGTTTTCTACAAATCAGTAAGAAAATACAAACAACCTATATTAATCAGGACAGAAACCCAATTCAATTATTTTAAACAAGAAAGGGACTTTATTGGCTCACAAAACGTTAAAGTCCAGAGGTAGGGCAGGCTTTAGGCACAGCTGGATCTAGGGCCTCCAGAAAAATGACATCAGAACTTAGCTCTCATTCCTTTCTGCTAGCCTCTGAGTTTCCCCTCAGACTCTTTCCACATAGTACAAATTTTCAGGCTTACACAGTCCTTAGTTCGTGGGATCTCTATTGCGTGTTCTTTCCAAGAGTTCCAGCAGAAGTTCCGTTGAGGGCGTTCTTTAGCCTGACTTGGGTTACATGCCCATTCTTTAATCACTGTGGCAAAGGAGCTGTGGGACTCAGGAAGGCCTGACCTGGTAATGTACTCACCTAAGCCACAGGGAATGGGTTCCCCACAATATTTTTTGTGTTATCACAAGACGGGGAAAGAGATGCTAAACAGAAACAACATATATCCACACATAACTCAAGAGAAAAGCAGGTGAAGGATACAAACTATCCATGATAAAACTATAAATGGCCAATAAATATATGAAAATAACCTCAACCTTGCCATTAATCAGGAAAATGTAAAATGATCCTTTTTCTCTTTTTTGCCCATCAGATAAAAATTATCAAGTGCAGGTAAAGCTTTATGGGGAAATGAGCACTTTCCACACAGTTGGTGAAAACAGAAAGTCATGAAGGCCTTTTGGAAGGCTAAGGTGGGTCTACTATCAGATTGTTCCCTGATAGACAATCTGATAACAATTTGATAACAATCCGATAGACCCAACAATCTACCTTCTACTCCATTCTAAAAAAATACTCACACACATGCATAAAGATTCGAAAAAGATGTTTACTTTGGCAATGTAATAGCAAAAGAAGAAATAAGGGAACAGTTAAATAATGTTATTTTCATAGTATTGAAACCATTAAGGAGATTTAAAGACCTCAGGGTTGGTTTTCGAGACAAAAGAAAAAGCAAGCTGCAGAACAATACATATATATATCCTATTTATGTAAAAATGTCATTTATATGTATATGCATATTCACATGAGAACTATGGAAAGGAGATTAGATGAATGCATACTCAACTGTGGACAGTGGAATGTGATAGGAAATGCTGGAGAAAAGGGTCTCTCTTCACTCCTATATAAAAGTTTTGTACACTGAGATGGTAGTCATTTATATTTTCATAATTAAAAATGGGAAAATGCAATTCACAATTGGAAATAAAAAGTATATTTGCAAATTGCAAATAAAGTATAAAAAGATAATTCTCCTTATTAACAACAAAAAAAAGACCAAACACATTGAAGGATTCAGGGTTGTTGGGAGTGTAGGCAAAGAGGCACTCTAACTAGTGATGGAGTTGCAAAGTGGTACAATCTTTTCTCATGGTATTTCTCCAAATGTTAAATATGTACATTTCCTGACCCAATAAATCTGCTTCAGGCTATTTAAGCTACAGAAATACCCACATAGGCAGCAAAATATATACAGATGTTAACTCTACCTTTCTTTGTAATTAAAAAAAAAAAAGGAACTAATGAAATTACCTACCAATAGGGGTTGTCTAATGAGTTACAGCATATTTTTTTAGGCTGTGCTGTGTGGCATGTGGGATCTTAGTTCCCCAATCAGGGATCGAACTTGTGCCCCCTGCATTGGGAGTGCCGAGTCTTAACCACTGGACTGCCTGGGAAGTCCTAGTTATAGCGTATTGATTCAATGGGTTAGTATGTAGCCACTAAAAAATAAAAGCCTACATCCAAGTGGGAGGGAGAGGAGGCAATTTTCAGTGCAGTATATGTAAAATGGGGATATGTACCTACCTCATATGGTTGGTGGGGGGATTAAGAGTTAATCCATGGCAAAGCGCTTCCAACAGTGTCTGTGTACAGTGACAACTGTCAGCTATTAACACGTTTTTGGTTAATTATATATATGCCTAAGTCTGGAAGAAGAGCAAACCAAATAATTATTACTTGTCAATTTAGACCATAAAAAGAAATGTCCTTTTTCATTTTGTATTTCTGAACTGTAGAAAAGTCAAACAAGTATGTTTTAATAGCCTTTATATTTGCTAACCATAAGATAAAAGCATAAAATTTACCAATCAAGGTTTAAAAGCCATCATTCATTGCATTGTGAAAAAAAATACATCCCTGGAGTTGACAGAACTAGATTTTAGTTCTAACTGGCCACATGCAAATCACGCGATCTCTAAATCTTGCTTTCCTAGTCTACAAATCTAAGGGAGATGGGTAGTGTCTAACCCAATGTCTGGCATGCAGATTATTTCAGTACATTGAACCCTCCCTGCAACTTACACAAATGTGACAGACCTACTGCTAAATGATCAAGTGCCAACTGGGTGTGAATGTGGAGAGTTCAACCTCCAAGAAAATCCAAAGAAAATTTCGCAGTAATGAGCAAGTGCTCAGTGGCTATTGGTCAGGCATAAGCAGTCTGCTTGCCATTAATAATGACTGCTCATTTGCTAAACCAACAGATGCCACTGCTTGGCAATGCTAGATCACCACTTCATCAAAGGCTGGGCACCCCCTAGATTTGCCAACTATGATCATCTGAGTGGACATAAATGAAAGTCCAGACGAAATCACGAAGCACTGAATAGATAACCAGAGATGGGGAGTGCACAATCACTTCCTTTTAATGTGTATCATCACCCAGTTTTCTGCGGTTCAGTCCATTCCCCCCCGAGAGCCTTGCCTTAGTCTCAGAATCCTTCTTAAACAACACACAGGTATCAGAGATGACAAGACAAACTCACATTTGCCAACTCTAATACTTTTTTCTAAGTTCTCACATTACACCAAACATCTTTGGCATTTATGACAAATGTACCACAGGGAAGCTTCTTTGTATACAGGAAAAGCAGAGATCTAAAAAACCATGAAAACGCTAACCACCAAGAGGTTACTCCATTCTTACCTACTCTGATAAAAGAACTGTCATCCCAGCAGTATTCCAAATATGCCACTTCAGAACCTACTTGAAAAGAAGCCAGTTATAAATAAATCAATCAACCCAAGACTGTTTTATCTTAGAGCAGAGGAATTCATAGCTTTATTGGACACTGACTTGTTTCCTCTCAGCCACAAAGAGAAAAAGACCCAAACAAAAGTCCCTACATATTCTTGTATAACTTAAAATACATTATATCATTACTACATATTTATACTTCAATAAATCTTAATCTATAAAGCACATTTCTTATAATTATCAAAAAATTCTATAAACAAGCTCCATTCTGCCTCACTTCTCCACCAGCTAGCCTTGCATTTATTACTCTGCTTTTTAACAGGCTCATGCAAATCGCACCTTCCATTTTTTAATTTGATCCAAGCACCAGATGTAATCCAAAACTCTGGAAATACATAATATTTTTATTCACATGGGTCATTTTCCACACAATTATGCCCACTATAAAAGCCTTTTCTCATATTCTATATATTTTAACTTCCAGAGTTTTCCACTAAACAGAACCACAGTATTTGGGATTCTCAACCAAGGAGTATATAATCCTACTACTACAATGTTATTACTTTTATACATTTTTTTAAAAATGTGTTAAGACTTAAAATTAAAAAAAGCTCCACCAACTCTGACGATTAATAAACTAGTTAATAGCCTAGTTCTTTTTTAAATAGAACAATCCATTCAACCTAATATGTTAAGTACAACCTCAATACTACTAGAGATTGATTAGTTTTGTTTTTTTTTTTATAAAAGACCCATAAACTTCCAAACTGTGATAGTTATCTTGGACTCACCTCTGAAGACTGCTGACGAGCTGGCTAGCTCTTTGAGCTGAGTCCTCCTTTTCCCAATACAACACCCTGGTAAGAGAACTATGGCTCTAGGAATCTCAGAGGTGACCCCCACCCCAAGACTGCTTAGATTGGGGTTGGGGGGAGAGGCTAACTCACAGGAAACAGCTTTATACCAACCCCCAGTGATTTACAGTGGAAGAATACCTACCTACCCACGGCAGGGTTACAGTACCTAGCACAGTGCCTTGTTGGTAGAAAATTTAATACACCCATGGCTGCTCTGTTAGCTTGGTGTTCAACCCTTTTGTACCAAAAGAGTAAAATCAAAAACCCTAATACCTTGTTCCCCACCTATCAGGGATTTTCCTGTCCTCAACAAAAGTGAAAGGAAAATAACGACGACTTAGATCTTCAAGTCTTTTGTTTTCTAAAAGCCAAGACAGACCATTACTCGTTTACATTTGCCCTTTAACACTGCCATTCACTACAGATCCTTCCCTAGTGTTATAATTTCTACCTTCAAAGCTTTACAACTGTTTGTTTAGACTGTTCACTTTCTAATGATACATGAGAAGACATTATTTTCATGAGTGGGTTGCTTCTCAATTACAGGTAGGATGAGCTATTTTTGAGTTTTCCAGCAGGCAGATAATTATACCTAGAATAAATTCATGATACACTTCAATTATTGGATCAAAGTATTTGTCAGTCTTCCCCAATCTAGGTATGCCATTCACTTTTTGATGTTTTATCAACCGTCACTTCTTATCTGAGTTTTAAGGCTTATTTCACTCTGATTTTTGGTCACCTTTTATCTTCTATTTTCAAAAATGCATATTCAAATTAGGTAAAAGGACAGGTAAATTTGGAAAAAGCGGTTTCAGTTTTCAGACTTTGTAATTCTTATGTTGCTCTTCAATGCAGAAGGGAATGTATCCTTGCAAAGAACATTTCGATGACCATCACAAATAATATATCTAAGAAGCAAACTTTGTAACAAAGGGACAAAGATCAGGTAGCTCATCATTAGGAAAAATAAGAAGAAATATCACATGGAAAATTAGGCATTAACACCTGAATTAAGTTTAAAATTTCAGTTTCTAGGCAGGTATGACACCATTCCTTTCAAGATAATAATAGTGGGTAAAGATTTTCTACATTTCCCAGTGAATTTTCTAACAGTCTATAGGAAAACTATGTCATTTCATGTTTTTAATTTTGTCTTCATTTCAGAAGAAAAAGACCTGAGTGCTGACTTTTTGTTTTTAATTTCTTAAACTTTCACAACATTGAGAAGTTTTTCTGCATTGTGTCTTCGCTGATGTCTAAAAAGATTTGAGCTTTGACTATACGATTTCCCACACTGAACGCATTCATAAGGTTTTTCCCCAGTATGGATTCTCTGGTGATTGATAAGCCCAGAATTCTGGCTAAAAGCTTTTCCACATTCGAGACATTTGTAAGGTTTTTCTCCAGTGTGGACTCTCTGGTGCTGCACGAGGATGGAACTCCTGCTGAATGCTTTCCCACACTCAACACATCCATAGGGTTTCTCCCCACTGTGGATTCTCTGATGAAGAATAAGGGCTGAGCCCTGACTGAAGTGTTTCCCACATTCGTCACATATATGCTGTTTCTTTCGGGAGGGATTTCTCTTTCTTTCAAATCTGCCCTTAGGGAAACAGGTTTCTCCATATTTAAAGATTTGAGGAACACCTATATTGAGAGTGCCGGGAACTTCATGAGATTCTCCTGCTGAAGGAATCTCCTGCTTTGGAGCTACAGCTCCATTTTCAGTCCTAGCATCATCATCTGAAATAAACAGAAAATGTAAATATCACTTACTTCCTATTCTGGGAGGACAGACAACTGAAGAAAAAAAATGTTTAAAAAACAATGAACTAGAAGTAAATAGCTTATATTTGTCTATAAACAGCACTATGAAACTGGTGATGATACTGCCTAGTCTCAAAAAAGAAAAAAATGAAAACAACTGATTATGAGGTTAATGAGGTGAGAGCACGAGAACATATGAGGAATTAAAAGGCTGTATCCTAATGAGTGGTAGCACAGGGAGTGGGTTACACAATGGTGGTCAAAAATTGAAGGGTGGAAAAACTACAGATGTTTCAGAGAGTCTAAGTTTGTTAGGAGACACAGAGATGCAGCTAAAGTCAGGAGAAAAATGAATCAAAATTTGCCATCAGGAAGTCATATTGTTTTGCTTTGAAAAAGGGAGAAATTGTATCAAAATACAAAGTGTAAGTAACCAATCTGTCAGACAATGATTTTTCTAAAATGAGCAAGACAAGGCAGGTCAAAGCCAAGATTAGATTACAAGGAGAATACAACAGTCCAGACAAGAAGCAGCTGAAGGTAAGCCGGGAGCATCCTGTGTTAACTTGGGACACGACACTTACAAATTCAAAGCTCTTTTAATGACTGAAGTTTTCCTGTAAAAGCAACTTGCTGTATTTGGTATTTGTCATGGTATTAAGACAAGCTGTGACTTCTAGGCCTATTAGATATGCACAGTGAAAGAACAGCCTGAATTACCAACATGAGGTACCATCATCTACCTATAGGCAGGACTGCTATGAGCAAGTCTCATTTAAGACCTTCCTGAAACTTCAAGCTTTGATGAATAAATAGTTACTAATGGGTGAGTAGAAGCACTCAAAAAACTTGTACATAGTAAGAAAGTCTGTAACAAATGATTAAGAAAGAGATAGAAAAAAAAGCTGACAAAGAGAAAAAAGAAAAAGAAAGCTGACAAAGAGTCAGAGGAGATTAGTGAGGTCTGGAGACTTGAATAACAGAGAAGTGAGTGTGAAGGTGACAAATGGCACAGAAAGAATTTAGTTCCCAAGTGTGGTAAAGACCAGAACGCTAAAATGAGGTGAGAATTATTCTATTCTACACTTTAAAGAGGCAAGAATTAAGTCTATTCTACAGTTCAGGCAAGGGAGAAGTTTGCCACCCAGGAAGATGCCACCTCCAACAACCAAAGATACTGGTTCTCAAACTTTACTGCAGAGAAGAACACCCCGTAATTCAGAGGGGCAGAACTCAGAACTTATCTGGCTCGCACTAGCATTACCTTCAACTACCTCAAGAAATGATGCCCAAAGCAGTCGCAAACAAAATTTCATTTTAATTCCTATAAATATGAAAAAGAAATCTAGCAGGTTTAGGAATATACAGGATTGTATCAAAATAAATAAGTATGTGGCATTAACTGCCAAGATGCTGGGAAAGAATGACATTAGTGAACAATCTTTCCAATTAATTTTTCTGCACTTATATTGAAGAAAAACCAAAAAAGCTGAAAATTCTACAAGATTTTGGTGATAACAAACAAAAAAACTAGATTTGAAGAAGCTTATTATACCAGGGGTACTAGGTAGGAGACTGGAAGGATGTGAAACAGGTGGCAAATAAGCAGTACAGAGGGACCTGGCCTACAGGTGGGTTATGGCTCAGAGTAAGTCAAATGCCCACCAGAAATGGGCAGGCCTTCAAAGAAAGACATAAAAGCAAAGAAAAGGTTGATGATGTTATGTTGAAGAATAAAAGACTCAAGGCTGAAATCCTACAATGTGTCTATGTCTAAGCAATCCGGTGAAGGTGATTATCCCCCCTCCCTGCTCCCAGTAAAAATAAGGAGAGTTCTGGACAAAAGGGCCACACTCTCTCTCTCCAGCCCACACGGAGTTCCGGTCCTCACCACAGTGCCTTAGGGAATGGAGCTCCCAGGATGCCCACTTGAGCTGGTTTTCCACAGCATCAAGCTCAGAACTCGGTAATCCCTGAGCTTCTTCTTGAGATACTATCTCCTCCACTAACACTTCCCGTTTTCGTCGCCGAAGAGAAACCTGGAAATGACAGGAATTGGTTCAGATGAGAAGGAATTTGATGAGAATCAAAACTAAAACACACACCAAAGAACCCATACAAAACATATGCTGTAGAGGCCTAGAGGGCAAAGCAGCATAAATAATAAAGGCGAGGGGAGGGAAAGCATAAACATAATTCTAACTTAGTTGAGTGGAACTAATTCAGAAGCTGTGAATACTGCTATGCCAGTGCTCCTAACACAGGAAACTTACTGGCTGTCCAGGGTCATCTAGTTCACTCTCTAAATCCTCCAGGACCGTCACTGCCTCCTCTCCATTCTCTGGATGATGCTCTCGAACCCAAGTCTGTAGCTCCTTGGGAAGAATGGCAACAAACTGCTCCAGTACCACCAGCTCCAAGATTTGTTCTTTTGTGTGTGTCTCTGGCCTGAGCCACAGACGGCAAAGTTCTCGAAGCTGGCTCACAGCTTCCCGGGGCCCAGGTGAATCCTGGTATCCAAACTGCCTGAATCTCTGGCGGAAAACCTCCGGGTCAGGAAGATGGTTCCAGGGGATACTCGACCCCTCTTCACCATCAGGATCCTCCTCCAACTTCACTCTTAGAATTTTTTCCTCTTCATCTGGAGTTGGGATGATAAGTATTGAATCATCTTCCACTGACTGTGCAGACATCCTGATTTATAACACTTCAAGGAAAGACAATCAAGGCAAGATACCTTAGGGAAATACCCAGTTTTCTTCACAGGCACTCCTGAGGCACAAGAAATGAAAAATATATAAATGACTAAATATTCTAAGAACCTGGACACAGATTGATTAAAGGAAATAAAAATGCATTCTTTTACTAGATTAAAAATTCCAATCAATAACCTGAACCAGAAGTTTGCAAACTACAGCTCATGGCCAAATCTGGCCTGCTGCCCATTTTTATACAATGTGTATACTAAGAATAGTTTTCATACTTGTACATGGTTGGAAAAAAATCAAAAGAACACTCCATGATATGTGAAAATGACATGAAATTAAATTGTCTGTCTCATAAATAATCTTATTCATTTGTTCACACTACAATAGCAGAGTTGAGTAGTTGCAATAGGCACTATAGGGCATGAGAAACCTAATATTTACCCTGGTCCTTTAGAGATAAAGTTTGCCAACCTATGATCAACAAAACTTATTTCAACAATCAAAAGAATCCAAGTTAAAAACCAGCCCTTCTCAGTGTTATCTAAATGCATCTGACCCTTAAACACATTATCTATAATTCAATACTGGTGTGTTCCTTGACACACTTAGGTCATCTCAAAAGCAGGGACTGCTTTTTTATTACCTCTTAAAAAAAATTTTTTTTTTTTTTTTTCACAAAACGTTTAAAGGTTATTTTTTAAATGTTTAAAAACTCCTAGGACTTTAAATATACGTTTAAAAAAAAATTCACTTGCTCAGGAATAGATAATAATGTTGGAAAAAAGTAACCACTATGTGCCATAAAATTTAATTATTTTTCAGTTACCCTCCACACCATAATTCCTTTAAATTAGGAACGACAGGCATTAATCAGCAAATTCTAGGGGAAAAAAGAACTCTCTATATAACAGTTTTGTGATGCAGATTCTTCCGCTGACATTGAATGACTCACAATCTCCCCAGCTACTACCTTCATGGAAACCTTGTGCTATTTCTGATCCTTTCCTTGGTATTTGCACAGTCATGCTCATGCCATTGTCTACAACAGCCGTTAAGAATGAGCCACGCAGCTGCTCAATGTACCCATACAGGCCCCAGAATATGAAAGCTAATTTCCAAAAACTTCCTGTAACCCTACCAAAACTAGGAATCAGAAAAGATCTTATCAGGTAACATACACACAAGTTTAATTAAATACTCTGGAGTGTGGCGGCCTTATAAACATGTAGCTTTGGCCTATAGATCTGTTTCTATTCTAAGACCCTACCTTTCTACGGCTCAAGCATTCTATAGAAAAGAAATTTCTCTTCCTTTTACGTTCTCAAACACCACCCTGGCGGTGGGATGTGAGGAGGTGAGGGAGCGCAGGCCCGCGGTCCTGACCGTCTTTGGGCGGAGAGCCCCGTCCCAGGTGACCTCCCCACGCACTCCTGCAGAGTGCCGCTGCGAACTGCGCCCCCACCCAACTTCAGCCCCTTTTCCCCGCACTCGCGGCGGCTGCTTTCCTCAGATCGAATGCCACCCATCCACAACAGCAAACGACCGCGGCACTTCCGCCCGCGGCCGGCTGAACTACAAGTCCCGGCAGGCCCCGCGCGAAGCCCGCCCACTCCCACCACCGCCCGAAAAGAATCCCAGAACTCTCCGCGAGATTCCAGGGCCTCGAAATAGAACAAAACCGGCTGATGGGGGAGGGGAAGTCGGGGGTCGCGAAGGACACACGGGATGGAGGACTCTTCGAGGGTGCTGAAAGCCCGATCTGGCTTTCTGTCTTCCCTTGCCCGTCCCACAACTGCCGGGCACGGAGACCGCGGCCTGTCCCTCGCGCCTCTGAAAGAAGCCGAGGAAGGTTCCTGCCAGGCTTCTTCGCTGACTCTTGTCAAGCAGTCTGCAGCCCCCAGGCCAGCGTCTCTCTCACACCCTTCCCCCCCACTCGCGCAAACCTCGGGCTCGGGAACCACAGCCGCTTCGCTGTCCTCGGCCGACGCAGAAACGCCGCTCACAAGCCGTTTCCCAGCAGCCCCCGGCGCGGACTGCTTCCGGTCTGTGGGCCCCTAGAGGCGGGGGGAGGCGAAGCCCCACGTTGCCATGGAGATGCGCTCTGGGCCGGGGGAAGGGCTGTCCAACGACAATGACTGCTTTGAGGCTGCGCTTGGCCTCGCGCCTTCCTCCCCCGGTATCCCAGCCTTCTGGGTTCCGCTTGAAAGACAAGGAAAAGAAAGAATTCTGCCACTAAGACAGTCTTTACGGTTTCATAAGCCTTTTCACATGCATTATGTCATGTGATCGTCACAGTAGTTCTCTGAAAGAAGTATTATGAATATTTATGAATGTTAATTACTTTGTACCAGGCACTGTCACCATGCTTTACATGTAATTTCATTTTCACAATAACACTGAGATAGTAAGAACTTTTGTTATTCCCATTTCACAGCTGAGATCATTGAGGCACAAGTAAATAGCTTGACGAGTGCTCATAACTGGTAAGTGGGAAGCAAGATTTGAAACCAAAGCATGACTCTTACCTTTGCCTCCTACTTGCTATGCCGTACTTTATTATGACCAGTTTACTTGTCAGGGAAACAAGATGAGACTCTTAACCAAGAGCTTTGGCAGTGAGCTCACATTGAATTTGCAGAATGCATGGTCATTTTCTGACTTGAGGCTTGACAGTTTATATTACAAAGCAGCTGCCAAAGTGATCGTTTAAAAACAGAAATCAGACAACTCAATTCCCCTGTTTAAAGACATGTAATGGATCCCTAACTGCCTTACTCCTGCTTGTGCTCAGTTGCTCGGTTGTGTTTGCCACCCTACGGACTGTATCCGGCCAAACTGCTCTGTCCTTGGGATTTTTCAGGTGAGAATACTGGAGTGGGTTGCCGTTTCCTCCTCCAGGGGAATCTTCCCCTACTGCCTTAATTATGACATAAAAATTACTTACATTTTCCTGTAAGGCCCCATTAGTCTGTTCCCTGCCCCCACCCCCACTCTCCAGCTCTATAGGCTCTTTGTGGTCTGGATCCTCAGCCTTCCTGACCACCTTTCCTCCTGGAAGCCTCCCCACTCTAATAGCGCTGGGTAGAAGTGATCTCATTTATTCACTTCTCTATTTTTTTGTTTGTTTGTTTGTTTTGCTTTTGTCCGTAAGGCAGAGACTGTGCCTGTCTTATTCACCACAGTATCTCCACATAGTAATCCCAGAATATTGACTGCCTGGTACATGGTGGTTGGTCAGTTGCCAGGTCAGGTCTTGACTGTCACCCCATGAACTGCAGCACCCCAGCTCCTCTGTCCTTCACTGTCTCCCGGAGTTTGCTCAAATTCATGCCCATTGTGTCAGTGACGCCATCTAACCATCTCATCCTCCACCACCCCCTTCTCTTTTTGCCTTCAGTCTTTCCCAGCATCAGGGTCTTTTCCAATGAGTTGGCTCTTCGAATCAGGTGGCCAAAGTATTGGAGCCTCAGCTTAGCTAAGTCAGTCCTTCCAAAGGATATTCAGAGTTGATTTCCTTTAGGATTGACTAGAGAACTCGGTAAATATTTGTTGAATAAATGAATAAAGTGTGGGCTGCTCATATTGCTTCTTTTGCTAGGTCACATGTCAGGCCTCAGAAACCACAAAGAAAGAGCCCTGTTGTTTAAGGTCTGTGTTAGAAGTGCAGGTCCAGCCTTTCAGAAGCATTCCAAGATCCTCAGGCTTCAACTTTCTGCCTCTTCGGGAAAGTTCCCTTTGCACAGAGCCCTCAGTCTGCTGGACTGGTGAATGAGAAAGCTCACAAGCTAGCAACTGATGGTATAGCACTCCTCTACTCTCTGACTGCAGCTTTGTCCCCCAAAACCCCTGCTACTTCTGATGACTCATCTCTCTTCATTTAGGAAGTTTCTGAAATCTTTACTTTTTTCTTTCCTACTTGGCTATTGCCGCCAACCTACTTGGCTGCTCTTCCCAACTGTTCTCTCTTTAGTGACTCTAAAAGCTAGCTCATGTTATTTTTCAGAGACAAACCAAAATTTAATTTCTCAAGGTTCATGCTGTGTACTTTAGCAGAATTTGATGGAGGATCTTGTATATACATTTGTAATAGATAAAAAATAAACCAGATTGAAAATCCTTTTTCTTTCTTTGTAAAAGCAAGCCATGTACCAAGTTTTTTGATCCAAAGTGTGTAGGATAAGTTAAATTGCATTCTGCTAACCAATATGAGTGTATTTCTGTAAGTATGCTTGCATGCATGCTAAGTGGCTTCAGCCTCGTCCAACTTTTTGTGACCCTATGGACCACAGCCCACCAGGCTCCTCTGCCCATGGAATTTTCCAGGCAAGAATACTGGAGTGAGTTGCCATGCCCTCCTCCAGGGGATCTTCCCAACCCAGGATTGAACCTGCATCTCTTATGTCACCTTCACTGGCAGGTGGGTTTTCTGTAAGTATAGCTATGTCGAAATAAAGTTTTAAAAAGCAATAAATAAATAAAAGATAGCTCAAGGCATTTTTGTTTTATTTTGTCTTGCTTTAAGTGTTTTTACATCTAATTAATCCTGGAAAACTAAAAACATACACATCAAACAGAAGTACTTGGGCAGATTAAAAATGTTAAAATTTAACAAAACCCTTTGCCTGGGATTCATTCAATCATTCCTAATTCTTTCTGAGACAGTAAATAAAATCACAATGAGTTTTTCTTCTCTAATTTACTCTTTTGAGAGCAGGGACTATAAACCTCGGTTTTGAAACCCCATCCTCTGAGTCCCGGGTTTGATTACTCGGTTTGGGAAGATCCCCTGGAGAAGGAAATGGCTATGCTTGTAAAGTAATGCTCAAAATTCTCTAAGCCAGGCTTCAGCAATATGTGAACTGTGGACTTCCTGATGTTCAAGCTGGTTTTAGAAAAGGAAGAGGAACCAGAGATCAAATTGCCAACATCCTCTGGATCATGGAAAAAGCAAGAGAGTTCCAGAAAAACATCTATTTCTGCTTTATTGACTATGCCAAAGCCTTTGACTGTGTGGATCACAATAAACTGTGGAAAATTCTGAAAGAGAATACCAGACCACCTGATCTGCCTCTTGAGAAATTTGTATGCAGGTCAGGAAGCAAGAGTTAGAACTGGACATGGAACAACAGACTAGTTCCAAATAGGAAAAGGAGTTCATCAAGGCTGTATATTGTCACCCTGTTTATTTAACTTATATGCAGAGTACATCATGAGAAATGCTGGACTGGAAGAAACACAAGATGGAATCAAAATTGCTGGGAGAAATATCAATAACCTCAGATATGCAGATGACGCCACCCTTATGGCAAAAAGTGAAGAGGAACTAAAAAGCCTCTTGATGAAAGTGAAAGTGGAGAGTGAAAAGGTTGGCTTAAAGCTCAACATTCAGAAAATGAAGATCATGGCATCTGGTCCCATCACTTCATGGCAAATAGATGGGGAAACAGTGGAAACAGTGGCAGACTTTATTTTTCTGGGCTCCAAAATCACTGCAGATGGTGACTGCAGCCATGAAATTAAAAGACGCTTGCTCCTTGGAAGGAAGGTTATGACCAACCTAGATCAGATCAGATCAGATCAGATCAGTCACTCAGTCATGTCCGACTCTTTGCGACCCCATGAATTGCAGCACGCCAGGCCTCCCTGTCCATCACCAACTCCCGGAGTTCACTGAGACTCACATCCATCGAGTCAATGATGCCATCCTCCTCGCTTTATTGACTATGCCAAAGCCTTTGACTGTGTGGATCACAATAAACTGTGGAAAATTCTGAAAGAGATGGGAATACCAGACCACCTGATCTGCCTCTTGAGAAATTTGTATGCAGGTCAGGAAGCAACAGTTAGAACTGGACGTGGAACAACAGACTGGTTCCAAATAGGAAAAGGAGTTCATCAAGGCTGTATATTGTCACCCTGTTTATTTAACTTATATGCAGAGTACATCATGAGAAACGCTGGACTGGAATAAACACAAGTTGGAATCAAGATTGCTGAGAGAAATATCAATAACCTCAGATATGTAGATGACACCACCCTTATGGCAGAAAGTGAAGAGGATATTCAAAAGCAGGGACATTACTTTGCCAACAAAGGTCCGTCTAGTCAAGGCTATGGTTTTTCCTGTGGTCATGTATGGATGTGAGAGCTGGACTGTGAAGAAGGCTGAGTGTCGAAGAATTGATGCTTTTGAACTGTGGTGTTGGAGAAGACTCTTGAGAGTCCCCTGGACTGTAAGGAGATCAAACCAGTCAATCCTAAAGGAAATCAGTCCTGAATATTCATTGGAAGGACTGATGCTGAAGCTGAAACTCCAATACTTTGGCCACCTGATATGAAGAACTGACTCACTGGAAAAGACCTTGATGCTGGGAAAAATTGAAGACAGGAGGAGAAGGGGATGACAGAGGATGAGATGGTTGGATAGCATCACTGACTCAATAGACATGAATTTGTGCAAGCTCTGGGAGTTGGTGATGGACAGGGGGGCCTGGCATGCTGCAGTCCATGGGGTCACAAAGAGTCAGACATGACTGAGCGACTGAACTGAACTGAGTACCTGAGCAACAACACTGTGCTCAGCCATAGGTAATTAGTTGTGATTGAGCTAAGCCATTCATGACTTCTCTGTTTCCCTTTGCCATGAACTCACTTTGCCTAGCTGCTGCTGCTGCTGCTGCTAAGTCGCTTCAGTCGTGTCTGACTCTGTGCGACCCCACAGACGGCAGCCCACCAGGCTCCCCTGTCCCTGGGATTCTCCAGGCAAGAACACTAGAGTGGGTTGCCATTTCCTTCTCCAATGCATGAAAGTGAAAAGTGAAAGTGAAGTCGCTCTCAGTCGTGTCCGACTCCTAGCGACCCCATGGACTGCAGCCCACCAGGCCCCTCCGTCCATGGGATTTTCCAGGCAAGAGTACCGGAGTGGGTTGCCATTGCCTAGCTAGAGATGGTCATATGATTCAGTTCATGGTCAATGGGATAGAAGGAAAAGTAGTCTCATTTATTTTTCAATGAGATATAAAGGAAAGTGTCTTTCAAAAAGTTTATCTAACTCATATAAGCTGTCAGATGTATTAGCATAAAGTTGTTCATAATATTCCCTTAATATACTATCTACAGGATCAGTAGTGATGTCCTCTTTTTCATTCCTGAAATTGG
The DNA here is from genome assembly GCA_935064755.1 of Tragelaphus eurycerus. Lineage (NCBI taxonomy): Eukaryota > Metazoa > Chordata > Mammalia > Artiodactyla > Bovidae > Tragelaphus > Tragelaphus eurycerus. Next base: position 45,788 of record CAKXYN010000121.1, on the reverse strand, counting down.
TAGTCGTGTTTATTTTTCTGTATATGTGTTACTTGAAGTTTATCAATTTTATTAATCTTTCAGGAAAACAACTTTTGGCTTTGTTTTCTCTATTATTTTGTTTTTTATTTCATGGGGGTCTTCTCTTTTTAAATAAGTTTTAAAATAAGTTAAAAGACAGTAAAATTAGTTCTGCTTTTAGCAGATAGCTCTAGGATTTTTAATACATGTATAAATTATGAAACTATCACCAAAATCATAATATAGGATAGTTTTATCATTCCACAAATCTCCCTCAAGATGTACTTACAACTTTTCTACTCCATAACCCATGGCAACCACTGGTTTGCATGTGTGAATGCTAAGTTGACTCAGTCATGTCTGACTCTTTGTGATCCTATGGACTGTAGCCCACCAGGCTCCTCTATCCATAGGATTCTCCAGGCAAGAATACTGGAGTGGGTTGCCATGCCCTCCTCAAGAACCACTGGTTTATTATCCGTCAAAATAGTTTTGACTTTTAGAGAGTGTAATATAAGTGGAATCACAAAGTATTTAACCTTTTACAAAACTTTCATTAAGTATAATAACTTGGAGATTCATCTAAGTTGTTACCTGTCTCAATTGTTCATTTCATTTTATTGCTGCATATTGCTGAGTCTTGAGTTTCCCTGGTGGCTCAGATGGTAAAGTGTCTGCCTGCAATGCGGGAGACCTGGGTTCAATCCCTGGGTTGGGAAGATCCCCTGGAGAAGGAAATGGCAACCCACTCCAATATTCTTGCCTGGAGAATCCCATGGACGGAGGAGCATGGTAGGCTATAGTCCATGGGGTCACAAAGAGTCGGACATGACTGAGTGACTTCACTTTATTGCTGAGTAGGATTTTACTGTAGGTATCGTTTGTTTATCCAGTTGAGCATTGAAGGACTTTTGGGTTAATTCCATATTTGGGCAATTTTAAATAGAGTTTCCCTGATAGCTCAGATGGTAAAGAATCTGCCTGCAATGCAGGAGACCTGGCTTTGATCCCTGGGTCAGGAAGATCCCCTGGAGAAGGGAATGGCTACCCACTCCAATATTCTTGCCTGGAGAATTCCATGGACAGAAGAGCCTGGGGTTGCGTGGGGTTACAGTCCATGGAGTTGCAAAAGAGTTGGACACAACTGAGTGACTAACACACGTGCACACTATAAATATTAATGGACAGGCTTTGTGATCATAAGTTTTTATCTCTCTGGAATAAATATCTAGAAGTGGAATTGCTGGGTCATATAATTTTATGGACTGAAAGTTTGTGCCCACTTCCCAAACTCACTACCTGAGGCCCTAACTCACAGTGTAATAGTATTTGAAGCTGGGCACTTTGGGAGGTAATTAAGTTTATATACAGTCATGAGAGTGGTATTAGTTCCTTTATAAAAGAGACACACGGTGCTGCTTCCTCTCTTTCTCTACCATGTGAGGACAAGGGATAACGATACGATGGCTATCTGCAAGCCAGGAAGAGAGCCCCCACCTGGGAACCAAATTCAATTCAGTTCAGTGTCTCAGTCGTGTCTGCCTCTTTGCGACCCCATGGACTGCAGCACGCCAGGCCTCCTTGTCCATCATTAACTCCTGGAGCTTGCTCAAACTAATGTCCATCAAGTTGGTGATGCCATCCAACTATCTCATCCTCTGTCATCCCCTTCTCCTGCCTTCAGTCATTCGCAGCATCAAAGTCTTTTCCAATGAGTCAGTTCTTTGAATCAGGTAGCCAAAGTATTGGAGCTTCAGCTTCAGCATCAGTCCTTCAAATGAATATTCAGGACTGATTTCCTTTAGGATTGACTGATTTGATCTCCTTACAGTCCAGGGGACTCTCAAGAGTCTTCTCCAACACCACAGTTCAAAAGCATCAATTCTTCAGTGCTCAGCTTTCTTTATAGTCCAACTCTCACATCCACACATGACTACTGGAAAATCATAACTTTGACTAGACGGACCTTTGTCGGCAAAGGAATGTCTCTGCTTTTTAATATGCTGTCTAGGTTTGTCATAGCTTTTCTTCCAAGGAGAAAGCATCTTTTAATTTCATGGCTGCAGTCACCATCTGCAATGATTTTGGAGCCCAAGATAATGAAGTCTGTCACTGTTTTCATTGTTTCCCCATCCATTTGCCATGAAGTGATGGGACCAGATTCTATGATTTTAGTTTTTTGAATGTGGAACTTTAAGCCAACTTCTTCACTCTGTTTCACTTTCATCAAGAGGCTCTTTAGTGCCTCTTCACTTTCTACCATAAGGGTGGTATCGTTTGCATATCTGAGGTTATTGATATTTCTCCCATCAATCTTGATCCCCACTTGTGCTTCATCCAGCCTGGCATTTTGCATGATGTACTCTGCATGCTGCTACTGCTAAGTCACTTCAGTCGTGTCCGACTCTGCGTGACCCCATAGACGTCAGCCCACCAGGCTCTCCTGCCCCTGGGATTCTCCAGGCAAGAAAACTGGAGTGGGTTGCCATTTCCTTCTCCAATGCATGAAAGCGAAAAAGTGAAAGTGAAGTCACTCAGTCGTGTCCGACTCTTAGCAACCCCATGGACTGCAGCCCACCAGGCTCCTCCATCCATGGGATTTTCCAGGCAAGAGTACTGGAGTGGGGTGCCATTGCCTTCTCCTCTGCATATAAGTTAATAAACAGGGTGACAGGGAACCAGATTAGCTGACACCTTTACCTTGGACTTTCCAAATTCCAGAACTGTAAGAACAAATTTGTTATTTAAGGCACTAGCGTATGATATTGTTGTAGCAGCTGGAGCTAATATATATGATTTTTTTAGTTTGAATAAATTGAATTTTTTAATTAAAAAAAGAAATATTGGGCTAAAACCAACATTTGGTACATAAAGAACGAATCTGGAAAATCATGATTAAAAATTATATCTCTATATCTTCTTTTAATAGAATGTTTGACAGAGAAAAAGGTTTAATTTTGATGAACTCCAATTTATCCATTTTTAATTTTATTCCTTTGGGACTTCCCTGGTGGTCCAGTGGCTAAGTCTCCGAGCTCTCAATGCAGGGGGCCTGGGTTTGATCCCTGGTTGGGGAACTAGATCTGTTGTGCCACAGCTAAGAGTTCACATGCTGCAACTAAAGATTCCACACGTCCCAAGAAGATCAAAGATCCTGTGTGCCACAATCAAGACCCAGTACAGTCAAATACATACATATTTTAAAAATAAATAAAAGCAGTGGGGATTGGCACCAAGCTTCTGGGACCAAAGCTCGTCTGAGCAGAATGAAGTGTTTCCCTCTCTCTTAAAGTGTCTGCCCCATGTCCTGTGTCTTTGCTGTGTGCTATCACTCCTCTGTCACAGGGGGAGGAGTTGAATGAAGAAAAAAAGATATGGAACTTCTCTTATGCTCTCTGACCCTTAAGAACCCCTTTCCCATCCCTTGGGCTTCTCTGTGGGCACTTCTGGGTTTCAGGCTTCCTTTGAGTCTAGGCCAGGTGATACCAAAAAGGAAAAAAGGGATAAAATTCAGTGGAACTTGAAATTCTAGTCTTCTTCCCCAGTCTGCTTTCTATTATTCACTTTGAGGAGTCCTCAGGGAGCTACTCTGTGATCTTTGTCCAGGATTCTCTGGGACTTTGGCCACCTGATGGGAAGAGCCAACTCATTGGAAAAGACCCTGATGCTCAGGAAGACTGAAGGCAAAAGGATAAAGGGGTGGCAGAGGATGAGATGGTTAGATAGCATCACTGACTCAGTGGACTTGAATTTAAGTAAACTCTGGCAGATAGTGGAGGACAGAGGAGCCTGACACAACTGAGCGAATGGACAACTGTGGGACTCTTTCGGGAAAGAGATGAGGTTGGAGTATGCTTACTCCACCTTGCCTAGAACCAGAGCCTCTGTTTTTTCCTTTTATCATTCTCTCCCTTCTACTTATTTTGGTTTTAAATTGATCTTCTTGTTTTTACCCTGACAGTCTTTTGTCTCTTCTAGTGTAAGTATATGAAAAGTGGTACCTTAGGGCATGCTGCTGCTGCTGCTGCTAAGTCGCTTCAGTCATGTCCGACTCTGTGCAACCCCATGGACGGCAGCCCAACAGGCTCCTCCATCTCTGGGATTCTCCAGGCAAGAGCGCTGCAGTGGGTTGCCATTTCCACTGCAGTGGGTTGCCATTTCCTTCTCCAACGCATGAAAGTGAAAAGTGAAAGTGAAGTCGCTCAGTCATGTCCGACTCTGTGCAACCCCATGGACGGCAGACCAACAGGCTCCTCCATCTCTGGGATTCTCCAGGCAAGAGCGCTGCAGTGGGTTGCCATTTCCACTGCAGTGGGTTGCCATTTCCTTCTCCAACGCGTGAAAGTGAAGTCGCTCAGTCGTGTCCGACTCCTAGCAACCCCATAGATTGCAGCCTACCAGGCTCCTCCATCCATGGGATTTTCCAGGCAAGAGTACTGGAGTCGGGTGCCATTGCTTTCTCCAACCTTAGGGCTTAGTCTTGCTTATCTGTAGTATTCTTAGCTCCTCCCTCCACCTGAGTCAGCTGCGTCCTCCAGTTCTTGCAGCACTACCTGCTATCATAACCAGTCACAAGAACATCTAGAGGCTGAAAAGTATCATCTCTTTTTTATGTCTCTTTTTTTAGAAGAAAGCAAACTTTTCCAGAAGCCAGGCAGCAGGCTTTCCCTAATGTCTCATTGGCCTAAATTGAGTGATATGCCAGTGCCTAAATCAAAACTGGGCTTCCCTGGTAGCTCAGTGGTAAAGAATTCACCTGCCAATGTAAAAGATGCAGGTTTGACCCCTGGATTGGGAAGATCCCCTGAAGAAGGAAATGGCAACCCACTCCAGTATTCTTCCCTGGGAAATCCCAGGGACAGAGGAGCTTGGTGGGCTACAGTCCATTGGGTCACTAAAAGTTGGACATGACTTGGGGACTGAACAACAACAACAAAATCAAAATTACTTGCAGGTGGAATGCAATTATCGTTGTTGGCCTATACTAATCATTTGTGGTTGAATGACTATCAAGAAATCAAACTAAAACCACCTGGCTTGCAAGACTGCTAAAAGTCAATGAATCAAAAACAACATTTAATGGACTAATTCAGTTCTCATGTGGCCTCACTGACATGTCCAAGTGGAGATATTCTACCTACAATCCTGACAAGTCCTTCTTCAATAGACTGGAGCGAGCAGACCTATATATGAAAAGATGGTAGATGTCTATCCAGCTGATCATTAGCTCTGACAGTAGAGTTCCTTATTTTAGCTGCCACCCCATGTCATTATAGACTTTGAATAAAGTCCCCCATCTGAAGACAAACAAGTTAATCATAGCCAATCTTCAAATTCAAACTTGAGTAAGATTTAGAGATCCAGATAATAAGACATATCCATGAGGTTAAAATGTCAGGAACCAATAAAGTAAATAATTAGCATGTGCTCAGTCACTTCAGTGTGTCCTACTCTTTTCAACCCTGTGGATTGTAGCCCACCAGGCTCCTCTGTCCATGGGATTCTTCAGGCAAGAATACTGGAGTGGGTTGCCATGCCCTCCACCAGGGGATCTTCCTGACCCAGGGATTGAACCCGAGTGTCCTGCATCTCCTGCCTTGCAGGCGGATTCTTTACCCACTGAGCCACCTGGGAAGCCCAAATGATTAGCATATAATAATAATTATAGTTATTTAGCATATAGCTTTATAAAAGGAAGCATGTTGAATCCAAGATAGAAATTATAAAACAATATTATTTACTAGCCATACAGGCCTTATTGTTTATATAATCCATTCAGATCTTCTAGGACTGGGAATTCCCTGGTACTCCAGTGGTTAGGGCTCCGCACTTCCAATGCAGGAGCACAGGTTCGATCCCTGGTCAAGGGAACTAGGATCCCACATGCCACACAGAGTGGTCAAAAAGGTAAAAACAAATCTTTTAGGACTGCTGGAACAGTCCCATCATGGCCTGTCCTAAGTGTTAGTGGCAAAGAGAAGATTCTTTTTCAGTCCCTTCACCAAACACCTGTCTGGATTTTATCTTCCAGATAATCTGCTTTTTGACAATCTATAGTGTTTCTTCTTCTTCTTTTTTTTTTTTTTTTGATAAACTGTAAATGTTATTAGGGAAGAATTACAGAAAAGTTTTTTCCCCTTTTGTTTCCTCCAGTGTTCCTGTGGTAAAATAAACATGAAGTTTACCATTTTAACCATTTTTAAGTGTATAGTTCAGTGGCATTAAATACATTCATAATGCTGTACAACCATGACAATTATCCATTTCCAGAACTTTTTCATCACCCTGAACAGAAACTCTGTACCCATTAAAAAATCCTCAATCCTCTTCCCCCCAAGTCCTGGTAATCACTATTCTATGAATTTGCCTATTCTAGATACCTCATATAAGTAAAATCACTCAATATTCATTGTTATTTATCCGGCTTATTTCATCCACCGTGTTTTCAAGGCTCAGCACTGTTGCAGCATGTACAAATCTCTTCCACTTCCCCAAAGCAGGGAGCTTCTGTGAAATCTTTTGGAAGCTGATTTGGTGTACTGCGCTCAGTCACACATTGAGCGACCGACCCCACGGACTGTAGCCCATCAGGCTCCTCTGTCCATGGAATTCTCCAGGAACGAATACTGCAGTGGGTAGCCATTCCCTTCTCCAGGAGATCTTCCCCATCCAGGGATTGAACCCAGGTCTCCTGCATTGCAGGCAGATTCTTTACTACTGAGCCACCAGGGATACATGAACTAAATCAAGATAAAGCACAGATGCTCACAGACATAGTTCAAGGCTATGGCAGCTTGATTCTGAGATGCTGAGCATCTCAGCATCAAGCATCCACGGAAGGGGCTTGGCGGTGCCAGTCTTGCTGTTTGGGATGCATGCTGTCTCCACGTGAGAAAAAGTCACTCAGTCATGTCCAACTCTTTGTTACCCCATGGACTACACAGTCCATAGAATTCTCCAGGCCAGAATACTGGAGTGGGTGGCCTTTCCCTGCTCCAGGAGATCTTCCCAACCCAGGGATCGAACCCAAGTCTCCCACATTGCAGGCGAATTCTTTACCAGCCACCAGGGAACAGGTAGTAACATAGATCTTTCATAAAAGTGAAGTGATATAAAGGGAACTTTCAAAACACAGAGGCCACCTGTACTTGTTTTTACTAATTGAAAAAAATCTGAGGAGGATTTTTACTTTCAAGGAGAAAGGCAGTGAAGCTTTCAGCATTTGCTTTGCCGCAAGCAGCCCAAGCAGCGAGAGTGGCACCGCGAAGCTCCTTCCTGGAGAACAACCCTCAGCATCTCAGCATCAAGCTACTGTAACTTTGAACTGTGTCTAAGGTAACCACTTCTTTGCTTTACACCATTTCAGCCTATGAAAGTTTTCAGAGGAGCACTCTTCTTTCAGATAGCAGGAGAAACCTGTACTGATGTAGGTCTTTTGTAAAAGCGAAGTAGTGTAAAGTGAACTTTTGAAAAGTGGGGGATACCTGTGTCAGAATTTCATTGCTTTTTAAGGCTAAATAATATTCCACTGTATGTATATAGTATGCTTTTGCTTATCTGTTGATTTACTGACGAACACTTGGGTTGCTTCCCCCTTTTGGCTATTGTGAATGATGCTGCTATGAACATAAGTGTACAAGTATCTGTTTGAGTCCCTGCTTTCAACTCTTTGGGGTCTATATTAGGAGTGGAATTGCCAGATCATATGGTAAGTCTATGTTTAGCTTTTGGAGGAAACACTAAGCTGTTTTCCACAGTGGCTGTACCAGTTTACTTTCCCATCAATGATGCTCCAGGATTCCAATTTCTCTACATTTTTGCCAACACTTGTTATTTTTTTGTATTTTTAATCAGCCATCATGATGGGTATGAGGTGGTATCTCATTGAGGCTTTGATTTGCATTCCCCAAAAGATGAGTGATACTGAACATCTTTTCCAGTTCTTGCTGCTGCTAAGTCGCTTCAGTCGTGTCTGACTCTATGCGACCCCACAGATGGCAGCCCACCAGGCTCCCCCGTCCCTGGGATTCTCCAGGCAAGAACACTGGAGTGGGTTGCCGTTTCCTTCTCCAATGCATGAAAGTGAAAAGTGAAAGTGAAGTCGCTCAGTCGTGTCCGACTCTTAGCGACCCCATGGACTGCAGCCCACCAGGCTCCTCCGTCCAGGAGATTTTCCAGGCAAGAGTACTGGAGTGGGGTGCCATAGCCTTCTCCAGTTCTTATTGGTCATTTATATATATTCTTTGGAGAAATGTCTATTCATATCTTTTGCCCATTTTTGAAATGGGTTGTTTGGTTATTTTTTTCTATTGAGTTGTAGGAGTTCATACATTCTGGATATTAATCTTTTATCAGATATATGATTTTCAAATATTTTCATTCCACAAATATTTGAGTGCCTATTATGGGCCATGCATTCTGTTTGACACTTGAGAAACACCAGTGAATGTAGCTCATATTCTCAAGAAACGTAAAATAGTGAAGTCAATACAGGAGTAGATATAGTATCCATTTAGTGGATAAAAGGCTATCATGTTGCAAAAAAAAAAAAAAAAAAATGGAGCTTATCTTTTATAGCTGATGCTTTTGCTTCCTGAATCCCCACCCCACTGGGTAGGGAGTGTGATGGTGAAAGAGTTGAATTAAATTATTCAGTCCATTTTAAATTCAACTCCCTCTCATGGCCATTTGTCCCTCTGCCCTTCTCCGCCATCTGGAGGTCTGTGGAGAGGTGGTGCTATGGGTTGGGTCTCAGGTGGCCTTGCTGTCCTTCTCATCTTCTCTGGCTTCTGTCTGGGCAGCTGGTCTGCTGTGGTGCTTGCTCATCAAACCTGCAGCAGCAAGTGCTCTGTCCCTCAGGCCAGGCAGGAGGCCAGTACCCCTGCCTTGGTGGTGTGCCTTCACTTGGGTCCTAGCCACCCCTCTAAGGAGTGGCTCAGACTTACAGCTCTGGGTACAGGTTCCACAAAGTTACATTGTGATCTCAGCTCTCCCGGTGGTTCGAACAGCTAATTTCCAAGGTCCCCATCAGGCATGGGGAATGGTAACACATCTTCTAAATCAAGTGGTAGCTGGCAGAGACCCTTTGCTAACTCTGCACTGCCATTTTACAGTGTTCCAACCTTGGAGCACAGGAGGTCTGTTGGGCAATTGTTTTCCCAATGCACTCAGTGACAAGACCAGCTTCCTCGCCTTTTAAGCTCTCTCCCAGCCCCCTCCAGCACTTCTGCAGAGGTGAAACATCTGTGTCTGACCTCTTTGTCTCACCATTCCCAGGATCAGAAGGACTTTTACTTTTTCTTTCTTTTGCTCTCTCACAACTTTCTTTCTTCTCAAAGTATCATTCACTCTCCTCTGCCTTGGGCTATATTTGCAGTTTGATATTTTACTTTAAAACATTTTATTGATGTATAGTTGATTTACAATGTTGTCTTAGTTCCAGGTGGACAGCAAAGTGAATCAGTTATACACATACATATATCTACTCCTTTTTAGATTCTTTTCCCATATAGGTCATTACATAGTAATGAGTGGAGTTCCCTGTGCTATACAGTAGGCCCTTATTAATGTTTTATTAATATATACAGTAAAGTGTATGTCAATCCCAATGTCCCAATTTATCCCTCCCTTCCTTTTTCCCCAGCAACCATGTTTGTTTTCTACATTTGTGACTCTTTGTTTTGTAAATGAGTTCATTTGTACCATTTGTTTAGATTCTACATATAAGTGATATCATATACCTGTTTTTCTCTGACTTTACTCAGTATGACAATCTCTGGGTCTATCCATGTTGCTGCAAATTGCATTGTCGTTCTTTTATGGCTGAGTGCATTTTTTAAAAAAAGATTTATTTTTGGCTGTGTTGGATCTTTCTTGCTGCTCACAGGTGTTCTCTAGTTGCAGAAAGCAGGAGCTACTCTCTAGTTGGGGTGCATGGGCTTCTTACGGCAGCGGTTTCTCTATTTGCAGAGTGTGGGCTCTAGGCGTTCGGGCCTCAGCTGTGGGGCATGGGCTCATTAGTTGTGGTTTGCAGGCTCTAAAGCTTGGGTTTAGCAGTTGTGGCCAAAGGGCTTAGTTGCTACATGGCTTGTGGGGTCTTCCCAGCTGCTGCTGCTGTTGCTGCATCGCTTCAGTAGTGTCTGACTCTGTGCAACCCCATAAATGGCAGCCCATCAGGCTCCCCCATCCATGGATTTTCCAGGCAAGAGTACTGGAGTGGGGTGCCATTGCCTTCTCTGGGTCTTCCCAGAGCCCGGATCAAATCTGTGTCCCCTGCATTGGTAGGTGGACTCTTAACCACCAGACCACGAGGAAAGCCCCTTAGTGCATTTCAATATTTTAAAAATATTTTATTCCGTGTGATAAATATGATGCCAGAGTGAGAACAGATTACTATGGAATCAACAGAAGGGTGTGGAGGTGGTCCCAACCAACTCTTAAGGTGTCACAGCTTCCTGGAAGAAGTGACATCTGAGCTAAAATCTGAAGAACATACAGGAGTTAGATAATGTATAGAGGCTGGATAAGAGTTTAAAAGGAATACATACAAAGGCCCAGAGGTAGGAGAAAGAATTCTAATCCAAAATGTGTTTGGCATATGACCCAGCAATCCTACTTCTGGGCATACACACCGAGGAAACCAGAATTGAAAGAGACATATGTATCCCAATATTCATCACAGCACTGTTTACAATGGCCAGGACATGGAAGCAGCCTAGGTATCCATCAGCAGATGAATGGATAAGAAAGCTGTGGTACATATACACAATGTAGTATTACTCAGCCATTAAAAAGAATACATTTGAATCAGCTCTAATGAGGTGGATGAAACTGGAGCCTGTTATACAGAGTGAAGTAAGTCAGAAAGAAAAACACCAATACAGTATATTAACACATATATATGGAATTTAGAAAGATGGTAACAATGACCCTATATGCAAGACAGCAAAAGAGACACAGATATAAAGAACAGACTTTTGGACTCTGCAGGAGAAGGCGAGGGTGGGATGATTTGAGAGAATAGCATTGAAACATGTGTATTATATGTGAAATAGATCGCCAGTACAGGTTCGATGCATGAGACGGGGTGCTCAGGGCTGGTGCACTGGGACAACCCTGAGGGATGGGACGGGGAGGAAGGTGGGAGGAGGGTTCAAGACGGGGGACACATGTACACCCATGGCTGATTCATGTCAATGTATGGCAGAAACCACTACAATATTGTAAAGTAATTAGCCTCCAATTAAAATAATAATTTTAAAAATGTGTTTGGCATAGAGAATTAAAGATGTGGTAACAAGGGAGAGAGAGAAAGCAGAAATGATAAGCGGTAGTCAGATCATGACGAGCCTCAAACACTTTGTTTAGGAGTTCTGACTTTATAATAAAGCAATGGGACGCTTGTGTTTTAGGTGCCCATGTTGAAGAGATGGATCCAGAAGGGAGGCAAAAGAATGAAGAAATAAGAGAAAATGACTGATGGCAGCCAACATCCTTCAGAGGTGGGGAGGAAAAAGTGAGGGACCAAAGAAGAAAGCACACCCTCCATTCTGAAAGAAGAGGAGAGGAGATGATGGGAGAGATGCAGCTAAGCTGACAACCTTGATGGGCTTCTCACTTTTTTTCTTTTTTGTAGTGAAGGAGGCAAAATCATAGCCATGTCCTCAGGAAAAGTTAAGTGGCCAAGGAGGAGTATGGCGGACACTGTTTCAACACAATTGGTTCCCAACCCCCAGCTACCGTGCTATTTTCCCGCTTGTCCGACTCTTTGCTACCCGTGGACTGCAGCAACTGGTAGACTTCCCTGTCCATCACCAACTGCCAGAGCTTGCTCAAACTCACGTCCACTGAGTCCGTGATGCCATCCAACCATCTCATTCTATATAGTCCCCTTCTCCTCCTGCCTTCAATCTTTTCCCAGCATCAGGGTCTTTTCCAATGAGTTGCCTCTTTGCATCAGTTGGCCAAAGTATTGGAGCTTCAACCCTAGGGGTTGAAAATACTTGCTTTACCAGACATACTTGCAACAGTGGAACATACATGGAATTTTGTTGGGGCTTCTTAGAAAGATAATTTTTTTCTAGTAATGGAGATGGCCATGGCTGGAGCCCCCTTTCCTCTTTCTCCCTGACTTGACTCCAGATGCCATTCTAGACCTGAGACAGCACTCCCTCTTTTCTGAGAATGTAAGCATGAAGGAAAGGCCCAAAGTGCAGAGATAGCAGCCAGAGAAGTCATTGTTCAGTGGCCGATTGACAGCCAGCAGCAGCTTGCCTCCAGATTTCTGGTTGTGACCTCTAATTTGTTTAAGTCACCAAAAGATTTGCTAGATTTTGTATCCAGCATTCCTGGTACAGAAAGTTTCAAGGGTAGTGGCAAACATCTGAGCTGGTCTCTGAAGAGAATTGGAGAGGAGAAGGAGGAACATAGGATTATAGATAATCATGAAGGCTCAGATGAAGTGAAATTACTTTTAAATACATCCAATTTCATTTTGGAGTGCTTACTATCTGTGGGAATTAATCAGTTTGATGGGGATGCTAGTAATTTTTTAAATCAAATTTAGCTCAAGTCATATTAATCCTCTGGTTAGATAAACTAGCACCTCCTACTTATTAGGAGACCTAAATAGGAGCAAGATAACTCAAAGAACCCAGTGATACCCTTTAAAGATTCATTATTGTAAGAGGATATGATTCACTTTACTTTTCTGGTGGAAAAGTTCAGATTATTCACAATGAAAAGAAGGTAATCTTGCAAAGCCTATGGCATAACCAAGTGAAGAAGGACACTTCCCTCAGAATACTTGGTTTAGATTCTGTCCTTCTATTCACATAGTACTCTATGAGTACTATGAGTACTTCCTATGAGTACTATTCACAAAAAACTTTTTATTATTAAGCAGTAACTGACAATACATATATCTTTTGCTGCTTTAATAGATGGCTTGTTCCTCTCTTTAATTACAAAAAGCATGAGACCCAAATAAAAAGATTCCTATGTTTTTAATAAATGAAAATATACAAACTCAGTATTTATGCATATTTACTAGAGCTACAAAGTATGACCCTAACAGAAAATTCTAAAATTAAAATTTATATTCACCTCTCCCCTTAGTAATCTTATTTATCAATATTCTAATTAAGCAGAGCAGGTACTCCCACATTTGTTTCCAGAGTTACTCCAAGCACTAAACATGGCTGGATTTTCTGATAATGAAACATTTATACTTCATGAGGAACAAAGAAGTTCCCCATGAGCCCTCTCTTCCCTTCTCCTTCCAAAGACTTTTAGTTTTCATGGTTGTCTCCATAGTTGGTAACTGTGGCACCATGGGAGACACAATAATCCACGTATTTTTTAAAAAATCTATTTATTTATATTAGGCTGTGTTGGGTCATAGCTGTGGCACATGGGCTTAATTGCCCTGGCAGCATGTGGCATGTGGGATCCTCCCCAACCAGGGATTAAACCCACATCCTCTGCATTGGAGGGTGGATTCAGGGAAGTCCCAGTCCATGTATTCTTGTAATATATATAGAATTCTATCAAGAATCCCTGGAAAGGGGGACATTATCTTATATACTGTCAGAATAATAATATAAAACCATATCTGTCATTTAAACAAGAGACTCCGATTGAATTAAATGTGGTATATCTCAATGGCCTCTTTAAATTGAACTTTAGTGATTTCCTCATCTGTACAAGAACATCAAAATCCAAGGTCTTACAACATGATAAATTGTCTAGAAACTCATCTTACTAAGAATGATGCTATGCTAATGCTAAGTCACTTCAGTCGTGTCTGACTCTGTGCGACCTCATAGACGGCAGCCCACCAGGCTCCTCTATCCCTGGGATTCTCCAGGCAAGAACACTGGAGTGGGTTGTCATTTCCTTCTCCAATGTATGAAAGTGAAAAGTGAAAGGGAAGTTGCTGTCGTGTCCGACTCTTAGCGACCCCATGGATTGCAGCCTAACAGGCTCCTCCGTCCATGGGATTTTCCAAGCAAGAGCCCTGGAGTGGGGTGCTATTGCCTTCTCCGAAGAATGATGAGAAAGGCCCAAAAAAGGTTGTCCTGTGATGCCTGAAACACGTTCACAGCTGATTCAGGCCAGAACAGAGATAATGAAGAACTCTGCAGGAGAGCCATCAGCTGTTAACGGTTCCCATTTCCAGGTGTGCAGGTCAGCCTTGTTGGGACCGTCTTGTCTTCATCTTTTTTTTTATGTTAAGGTGATCATCAACTTTATATAAGCACACACAGAAAACTGTTCATTATTAGAACACTCATTATGGTTATGCCACTCCCGGAAGACATGTAGCGCTATCTTAATACTTTCACTATTTCCAATATAAATTGTAAAGGAGATAATTATTTTTTTCTGCACAAGAAAAATATTTAATTCTACACAATTATTTTTTTCTAATCATGTATTCTGAGGGAAGTGTCCTTGTTCATTTGGTTGTGCCATAGACTTTGCAAGATTACATTCTCTCCATTGTAAATAATTGGAACTTCTCTACCCAACAGTGATGTGAATTATCTTAGAATAACAAATCCTTAAAGGGTGTCACTGGACACTGAGTTGTTGCTGCTGCCGCCAAGTCGCTTCAGTCGTGTCCAACTCTGTGTGACCCCACAGACGGCAGCCCACCAGGCTCCTCTATCCTTGGGATTCTCCAGCAAGAACACTGGAGTGGGTTGCCATTTCCTTCTCCAATGCATGAAAGTGAAAAGTGAAAGGGAAGTCGCTCAGTCGTGTCCGACTCTTAGCGACCCCATGGACTGCAGCCTACCAGGCTCCTCCATCCATGGAATTTTCCAGGCAAGAGTACTGGAGTGGGGTGCCACTGCCTTCTCTGGGATACTGAGTTATCTTGCACTTAATTAGGTATCCTAATAAGTAGGAAATGCTAGTTTACCTAACCAGAGAATTAATATGACTTGGGCTAAACTTGATAAAAAAATTAGCATATTAGCACCCCTTAGTATCATAAACAGTATGTAGGCTCTTTATACATCAACTATACCTCAATTTAACAAATGCAAACAAAACAGTATGTAGGTTCTTGTGAATTTTCTTAAGAGATGATTAAAGTCCCTTTACTCACCTGCTTCCTAACAATGACCCTGGACATTTCAGCGTAGGTCTTGAGGTACATATTCTTTTTGGTCTCCTCGAACCTGGTGGGCTATAGTCCATGGGGTCACAAAGAGTCAGACATGACTGACTGAGCAATTCAAAAACGGAAAGTAAAATAGGACATTTATTTTATATTTTGGCCACACAGTGTGGCTTGTGGGATTTTAATTCCCTGATCAGGGATTGAAGCCAGGCCCATGACACTGAAAACGTGAATCCTAACCACTGACGGCCAGGAAATTCCCAGGAAATTTTTTTTAATCTTTGGTCTGACAACTCCAATGTTCAAGTGATGAAATGGGGAATATCCATTTATATGCAAACTCACACATTCCTTCTCAGCAGGGAAAATGTACTTGTCTAAAAAGGAACATACTATTTTATTATTTGGGTTAATAATGTTAACAGTCGAATGTAACTGAGAGTATCTTTTCAAAAGCTGCACTAGAGATGGAGGAGAAAGGGAGAACAGAGGATAAGATTGTTGGATGGCATCACCTGCTTGATGGACATGAATCTGAGCAAGCTCCAGGAGTTGGTGATGGACAGGGAAGCCTGGCACGCTGTAGTCCATGGGGTCAAAAAGAGTCAGATACGACTGAGCGAATGAACTGAACTGAACTGAGGGATGGAACTCTATAGCTTTAGAATCTCAAACATCTGAATTGACCCTGTACTGAAAAGCAGAGAAGTAAACATTGCTGGCAGAAGATATTCCACATTCTCTCCTGTGGCTTTAATAACCTTGGAATGGAAACTGGTGCCCACCGAAACTACCAATTTATACTAAAGGGGTATAGGTGCCTTGTGCCTTCTCCCTCAGAGAAAAATTTCTCAATAAATGCTTCGATTCCCTCACAACTCGGATGGGACTTTTTCTCCAGTATGTTTCTTCCTATGTCTGAAAAGATTCGAGCTCTGACTAAAGGATTTCCACATTCGTGACATTTGAAGGGTTTCTCCCCAGTATGGATTCTTCGATGCTGAATCAGGACTGTACTTCAGCTGAAAGACGTTGCACACACTTCACATGTATAAGGTTTCTCTCCACTGTAGATTCTCTGATGTAGATTAAGGGATGAGCTCTGACTAAAGACTTTGTCACATTCCTCACACTTGTGTTGTTTTTTTCAAGGACAGTTTCCCTGTCTTCTTTTAAACTTTCTGTCTTGTTCACATGTTCTTCTAAATGTGAAACTCTGGGGAGCATTCACTTGAAGAGTGTTAGAAACTTTGTAATGCAGTTCTTTGCCTGAAGAAGTCTTTTGTCTTAAAGCAGATTTCACATTTTTAGTTTTAGTGTCTCTATCTGAAATAGTACACAGAAAAGAAAATGCAATCATTTCTTTGTTCAGAGGGAAGGAAAAGGAAATAGAAAGATCTGAATGGAGCATAGATTATTTTTGAGAGAGCGCGTTTGCAATATAACATCAATGTAGAGCATGACGCTGTGCATGCGTGCTCAGTCATATCTGACTCTTTGTGACCCCAAGGACTGTAGCCCACCAGGCTTCTCTTTCCATGAGATTTCCCAGGCAAGGTTACTGGAGTGGGTAGCCATTTCCTTCTCCAGGGGATCCTCCCTCGTCTCCTAGATCTCCTGCACTGGCAGGCAGATTCCTTACTCTGGAGCCACCTGAGACTTTAGATGATGGAGAAGGTAAGGTAGAAAACACTGAGAAGATCAAAGGCAAAAGAGGTTTATATACTGATGAGGCAGTCAGTGATAAAGATGAAAAGCTCTGTGCAAAAGACAGAATGGTGAGTAGGGGTAAAAGGATACTTTAGAGACCGAGGAAAGTCTGGAAGAAAAAAAGAGGCCTAAAAGACAAGAAATTATTGGAGAACAGAGGAGCAACTGAAGGAGAGGAATTCAATATGGTAGTGGGTAGCAATAAGCACAGAGAAGGCAATGGCACCCCACTCCAGTACTCTTGCCTGGAAAATTGGAAAATCCCATGGATGGAGGCGCCTGTTAGGCTGCAATCCATGGGGTCGCTAAGAGTCGGACACGACTGAGCGACTTCCCTTTCACTTTTCACTTTCATGCATTGGAGAAGGAAATGGCAACCCACTCCAGTGTTCTTGCCTGGAGAATCCCAGGGACGGGGGAGCCTGCTGGGCTGCCATCTATGGGGTCGCACAGAGTTGGACACGACTGAAGTGACTTAGCATAGCATAGCATAGCATAGCAATAAGCAAGATTTAGTACAAGTATCAATAAACAGAAGTTAGAATGATAATCACATGTTGGGGTCACGACCCCTCTAGCCATTTCATCTGAAGGAGCAGAGCTTCTACAAAGCCCACCGCAGCTGCTTTTCTGCGGGCTTGGGTTGGTGACATGGTATCTCTCCAGGGATTTCACAAGTTGGTAATTTCTTTACGAGCATGTCCTCATTTTGTCCAAAAAGACCTAGAAACAGTTTGGTATTACTGAGGCTGAAGAAGGGAATCGGGTTGGGACTTGAGGATAAAATAACAGAATAAACTATCTTGGGACACCGGAAAGGGGGAGGAAAAAAGTAGATGCACATCCTGATTTCGGGCACAGCTGGGAGTCCGTTCGCCACACTATACACCCGGTTGTGCGAGTGGAGTACAGTCTGGGAGCTCGACCCTCGGTGACGCTCCGGGCTTCTGACTGCCCCTCGCCCCGCCCTCCCACCGCGCCTTCTCACGTGTTCAGCTTCCCCATCGAGCTCCTTTCCCAGATCCTCGAGCATCTCCACAGCGTCCTCTCTGCTCTCTGGTCATTACTTGCGGCCTGCAGCTCCTCGGGCAGGATGGCCAGGAACTGCTCCAGCACCAGCAGCTCCAGGATCCGCTCCTTGCTGTGCACCTCGGGCCTCAGCCGCTGACAGCAAAGCTCGCGGAGCCAGCTCAGGGCCTGGAGAAGCTGCTCCAGTGGCGGCCGGAGGCCATATTACAGGCCTGCCTTCATTAACACAAGGCAGTCAGGGTCCCCTGAAGTTTGTGGAAGGAGTTTTGACGACTCTCAATTTTGCAGACATCTGGACTGGGAATAGCTCGGGACTGCTGTCTGTAATCTTAAAGGAGGTGAAACTCTCCTTACAGACACTCCGTCAATATGATTCAAGAGACAAGTGGAAACAAGACAAACGCTTTTCAGAACATCACAGCTAAAGATTAGAAACGTTAAGATTGTACCAAAAGTATCCTTAATCTTAACAGAAGCCACGCTTTCAAAGAGTACTTCCTTCTTTAAGAGAATCAAAGGACTCATAGGCATTCACTTTCATGAATACTTTGCAATTTATTCTGAAAATCATACCCAGGAGGCTGACTGCGTATTACAATAAGAGATCAGTCAGAGTTGCAAAGGAACTCCTGGAGAAGAGAAATAAGGGAAGCCTGAGGAAATTTATGACTCTGGGACAGGCTCAAATGGCCAAATAATTATTTTTAGCCTGCTAAAGGAATAGACTCATGAGATTACTTTGCATGGATTTTTTTTTTCAATGTTACTAAGTTTTAAAACAATGTTACTTTGGCATTAAAGGAATCATTCAGAGGAAAAAAGCATATTCCTCCATCTTAATGTATTTCCATATTTTCATGTTCATATCTACTGCTCATCTGTAATATGTCTTATTTACTTAATCTCTTTATTATAGATTATTTCTAATTTTTACTATTATAAACAATGCTGCAAAGCACATTTTCAGAAAAATAGCCTATTTTCCAAAAAACATGCTGATTTTCAAATTATTTCCTTCAAAGATGTCCCAAGGACTTGACTTATTGGGGTCAAAGGAAGAGTGGCAAAATATCTCACAATTTATTATCAAATAAATTATAGAAAACAGTGCATCAAATCACAAGGTCGCTGGCAACATAGTGACGTATGCGGAGCAACAACTGCTCCAAGGATCACTAGCTTGTTAGCAGGAAGAGGGAGGGGAGACACTTTCCTTAGTAGTATTTTAGTATATGAATTACTAGTAACTGATGACTAATTAGAAATGTTATATGTGCCCCTATTTTTCCTCTTTACCATTTTTTCCCCACTCCACCGAAAACTCTTCTAAGCACTCAAGATATGGCAGTCACCTGAACAAAGCCTGTGGTATGGCTACATAAAGCTTATACTCTAGCAGGAGAGAGACAAGGAGGTTACCAAATAAATGATACAACCTTACACAGTGAGATGCCCCACTGCAAAGGCTAACAATGACACTCAGGGAAATTACTAGGTGCCAAAGTGAAGTCACTCAGTCGTGTCCGACTCTTAGCGACGCCATGGACTGCAGCCTACCAGGCTCCTCTGTCCAAGGGATTTTCCAGGCAAGAGTACTGGAGTGGGGTGCCATTGCCTTCTCCCATATCTATGCACTGCTGCTGCTAAGTCGCTTCAGTCGTATCAGACTCTGTGCGACCCCACAGACGGGCAGCCCGCCAGGCTCCGCCAACCCTGGGATTCTCCAGGCAAGAACACCGGAGTGGGTTGCCATTGTGCCAAGCACTCGTCTAATAAATCTTAACAAATACCAATTCATTAAAACTCCCCGTGACTCGGTGGTAAAGAATCCCCCTACCAATGCAGGAGACCTGGGTTCCATCCCTCCCTTGGGAAGATCCCCTGGAGAAGGAAATGGCAACCCATTCCAGTATTCTGGCCAGGAAAATCCCATGGACAGAGGAGCCTGGCGGGCTACAATTCTTGGGATCGCAAAAGAGTTGGAAACCACTTAGCAACTAAACAACAACTACAGTATTTAAATCCCCACAAAAGCCCCGTAAGGTCCTTTTCATCTCCATGTGGTAGATGAGGAACCTGCCAGGGCAAGCTCAGGTAGGTAACAGAGACCAAAGCAAAGGAGCAGGGCTGGGGGCTGAGTTCAGGCCATCCACACTTTGTGCGGTGCTGCGGGGTCCAGAGCCGGTGTCCGGGGTCCCGGCGAAGAGAAGGAGCAGCAGGCTCAGATGATACTAGGCCGGAACAGAATCGGGTCCAGACCTGAGCGACAGGAGGCGTTAGAGGCCACGTGTCAGGCGCCATCTAGGGGAAGGCCCTAAGCTTAAAGCATCCTCTGGAAGTCGAAGGCGTGGCCACTGGGACGCACCCCGCGTCTCCCGCACTAGGAGCCGAATCTGTGCCAGATCCACAGTTGCTCTCAGTTCCACCCAGGAAACCAAACCCTCAGCACCGCGCGAGGGTCCCTAATGAACCCGGTGAAGGAGTTTTTTGGGCCTAGAAAAGAAAACAACAGTTTCAAAGGCCCTTGCTGAATCATCTAACTTCAGAGAAAACAGAACTTTAGGTCCCGCCCTGATGCTCCAGGCCTGTTGCATCTATCTGGGACTTATGACACCCTGTCCAGAAACCTTCACCCACTACACCTGCCCAGAAGACTTATCACCCCCTGTCCGGAAACCTTCCACTCCCTACACCTGCCCAGAAGACTTATCACCCCCTGCTGCTGCTGCTGCTGCTGCGTCGCTTCAGTCGTGTCCGACTCTGTGCGACCCCACAGACGGAAGCTCACCAGGCTCCCCCGTCCCTGGGATTCTCCAGGCAAGAATACTGGAGTGGGTTGCCATTTCCTTCTCCAATGCATGAAAGTGAAAAAAGTGAAAGTGAAGTCGGTCAGTCATGTCCGACTCTTAGCGACCCCATGGACTGGAGCCTACCAGGATCCTACGTCCATGGGATTTTCCAGGCAAAAGTACTGGGGTGGGGTGCCATTGCCTTCCCCGTATCAACCCCTGCCCAACTATAAATGCCATCTCAACTAAAGTATACCCCAAACATCCTGCCTGATTAACGTTTCTCTTAACGCTTACACAAACCTCTCTATAAATACGGAGCCTCCCTGATCTCTCTCCGCGCTCAGCCTGGTCGTTAGGCCGACTGTAGCCCCCTCCTTGCCTGAATAAAGGTAACCTATTCTGTTGAGGTCGTCTTTCCCTTTTCTGCCTCGGCCTGAACTTTACCTTACACCCGGTCCCTGGAGGGCAGGGTGCGCCCAAAGCCCCAGATCCGGGGGTCTTTTTCAAAGGGACCGACTCTCTCTTGGAAACAGCTCCTCCTCTCTTGGAAACAGCTCCTCTAATGAACCGGCTCTCGACGGTCCCCGGACACCTTCCTCCCTCGTCCCGGATGGGGACCGACTCGATGAGGTCATAAGAGGAGGATTCAGGGGGAAAGGGTGCGCGGGAAGGCGGGTAAGCACGCGCGGGGTGATGAGAGGAGGTCTAGCTTTGGGGTCGGGGGTCGGGCGCCCAAGGGTGCCGGGGGAGGACAAGAAGAGGGGGAGCGCGGACGCGCGGTGAGAGGCCCGGAGGTGCGGGGACGCGGTGGGGGCCCCGGGGAAGCGAGCGCGGCGTGGAGTAGCCGGGGATACTGGGCTGTGAAAAGTATGAAGAGGGGGTGACCGGTTAGAGCGTGTGAGAGGGGTGGGGGGGGGGGCTGTCTGAAGGTGGCGCCAAGGCCCGCGGGCGACCTTTCCCCGCCCCGTGGGTGATGGTCGCTTCTCCTTGAGCCCTCGAAGCGCTGCTGCTGCTGCTGCTGCTAAGTCGCTTCAGTCGTATCCGACTCTGTGCGACCCCATAGACGGCAGCCCACCAGGCTCCGCCGTCCCTGGGATTCTCCAGGCAAGAACACTGGAGTGGGTTGCCATTGCCTTCTCCATTGTGTGAAAGTGAAAAGTGAAAGTGAAGTCTCTCAATCGCGTCCGACTCCTAGCAACCCCATGGACTGCAGCCTACCAGGCTCCTCCATCCATGGGATTTTCTAGGCAAGAGTACTGGAGTGGCTTGCCATTGCCTTCTCCGCCTCGAAGCGCTAAGAGACCTCAACTCTAACCTCCGGCCTGGGAAAGACTGCCCTGCTTTTTAGAGTAGGAGCCGGGGAAGCGCCCGACTGGCTGCTTCCGGTCCCCAGGGTGGACAGGGCGTGGAGCTCCGGATGCGGAATGGTTGCCATGGAGACAAGCCAAGACCGCCGCCTCCGGCAGCTGGAGAGGGAAGAGGAAAACGCCCAACTCGTGGGAACCCAGCTGCTCGGGACTCCCGTTTAGAGAAACCAACATTATTACTACTTAGAGTATTTTTACTTATATCATTTCCTTTGCTCTTCAATAACCCAGTAGGGTTATTCCCATTTTATAGTTTCTGCGAGTTGGCCAAGGTCACGGAGGAGACTCCTGTGCGTTCCACCGCTATGCACAACTTTCTGTAACGCCATCTGCGCGCCTGACATTGGCTGCGCTCTAAATATCCTGTTGCGTTCGTACTAAGTCGCTTCAGTCGTGTCCCACTCTTCGCGATCCTATGGACTATAGCCCCACCAGGGTCCTCTGTCCGTGCGATTCTCCAGTCAGTCAAGAATACTGGATTGGGTTGCCATGCCCTTCTCCAAAGTATCCTGGTAAGGAATGGGTTTGATTGACTCCCCCCACCCCCTTCAACCTAGGCTTTTGTTTGCAGAAAACCAATTCTGACTCCCTGTTGGAATTGTTTGACTTGCTTTTCCTTGCAATTGTTATTATAATCATACTAATGGCCTGCCTCAGAGAATATAGCCCCTCTGCCTGACTGTTAAACTAAAGGACCTTTGTTCAGATCCCCGTCCGTATGTAGGTGTTAGGAAGGAAGAAATGAACACATCTCCTGCCTGACACTTGCCCTTCTAGGAAATATTTGCAAGACTAATGGCCTTTTCACTTTGTTTCCTCACCTCCCCCAATCTCTGAGCTATAAAAGAACCTGGCATCCAGACCTCAGCAAGATGGTTGTTTTGAGACATTCGTTTTCCGTCTTCTGGGTCAGCTGGCTCTCTGAATAAAGTCGTATTCCCTGCCTCACCGGTTAGCACTTTGACAAGAGAACCCAATGGCCTTTGAAAAAGTGAGAACCCGTGCAGGCACATACATATTTTGGCATCAATATATATGTATACATTTCCACAGATAATCTTGAGTAAATTTAAAAATAAATTTCAGGCTAAATGAGCCCTGTAAGGCAATAGTCCCACATACTGGCTCACTCTTCCACCCACTTGCTGTAGGGACTCTTGGAAATATACTTGTAGAAAGAAGTGGGGAATTAGAGAGAGGGCAGCAATGCTTCAAAATAAATGACAAAAACAAGGGGAAAAACCCATTTGGTATGAGGAAAGCAGCAATTACAATAAACAAACCTGAGAGTTCTCCAGCAGTCCTGTGGCTGGGACGCTGGGCTTTCACTGCCAAGGGCCTGAGTTCAATCCCTGGTCAGGGAACTAAGATCCACAAGTGGAATTGGTGCTGCCAATAAAAAGAAAATAGGTATGTTAATACTGGAGTCTGAACAAAAGGCTGGTTTACTCAGTCTATACCAAATCTAGGGGGGTTAGAGAGAAATTTCCTTTTTTTTTTTTTCCTTTGCTGCTCCATGGGGCTTGCAGGATCTTAGTTCCCTGACCAAGGATCGAACCTAGGCCCTCGGCAGTGAGAGCACAGAGTCCTAACCACTGGGCCGCCAAAGAATTTCTGAAACTTACATTTTAATTAACCTCCTGTGATACTAAATTTGAAGAATTGTGTTTTGGAAGAAATTCCTGCTTCTCCAGGGTTATTCCAGGGGATAAGATTTTTGCTGAGGTGACTGCTAACACAAATAGAAAGATAACCTAAAGTGTACAAGGAGATGTATTTATCGTGGTGGAGGGTAGGTTAAATAACTCAAGGCAATGAGGACTCTGAATCAATTCCTCAAGGGCAGTGCTTGGCAATAGTGTGAAGTCCTAGAAGGTGGTTTAAGGAGAAAATGAACAGCAGTCAAAAGCTGCAAGGAGAATAAGAAACTGTGAAAAACCATATGATTTGGCAGGAAGTCAGCTGTGAGTTCATCAGCTAGGATTCTGGCAAATAGCCAGATCCAAGAAGCTAAAGGTGTTTTGTTTTTTTTTTAAAGGAGCAAATGTAAAATATTGTTGATAATAGTTTACTTGATAGGAGCAAGTTTTTTTATTTGCCTTTTATTTTTTCAACATTTGAGAGTAGAGTAGAAAGCAATGAATAGAAACAATGTCCCAGTAGAGCAAGCTCTTAGGGGAAGCGCACTGATTGAAACCACCCACCCTGGCCAGGCACCATAGTAACCATTTGCATGAGTTGTTTTAGGACAGGAGGTCCTGGTAAGGAACATGGAACTAATAAGCCACCACCAACCGGAAGGGTTTGGGAAAGGTCAAAAGGAGACACCACCTGTCCAACCACCTCCCAGAATCCTCTCTGGCATCCATGTTGGCTGAACAAGGCGTGCATCACCAGGAAGGACTCTGAGTCAGAATGGTTGGCTAAAGACAACCCGGAAACTAATCCCATTACCATAAAGCCAGAGACTGCGAGCCACGTGGCAGAGCTGTTCTCCTGGAATCCCTTACCCTACTGCTCTCCACCCGGGTGCCCTTTCCCAATAAAATCTCTTGCTTTGTCAGCACATGTGTCTCCTCGGACAATTCATTTCCAAGTGTTAGACAAGAGCCCGGTTTTGGGCCCTGGAACGGGTCCCCCTTCCTGCAACATAACTATATACCAGATGCATAGTGAACACTGGAAGTTCAAATGTAAGATACAGACTCTTTTTATTTTTTTATTGAGGCACGGTTGCTTTACAAAGTTATGCCAAAATGACTCAATTATACACATATATACATTTTTTTTTTAAAAGGTACAGATTCTTTCCCTTTAGGAACTGATTAAGGAGAAGGGATTGAACCTGGGCCTCCTGCGTTGGGAGCATGGAGTCTTAGCCTCTGGACCACCATGGAAGTCCCCTAAGCAGAATTTGTTGGATTGAAGGATGTTAAGGTGTGAGTGACGACTGAGGATGCAGTTGAAGAAGTCAGCAGAGGTCTAGTTTTTAAAGACTTGGCAGGCCAGGTAAAATTTTAAGCAGGGTCTTAAGTGGGTGACTCACACATATCTGTAATTCAGGTAGAACTCTCTGATGCCAAGGTGAAGGATGGTTTGTGGGGAGACCAAACTCAAGATACTGTGACCAAATCTGAAGCTATGGCAAGGATCCAGGCTGCAACTGATGGAGGAATGAACGAATGCAGAGTGGGAGAGGATGGAGGCAGATTGGGAGGCTGCTGTTTGTTGAATGAGGATGTTAACAAGAGTGGATAGTGTGTCATTGGGGAATTTTTTTTTTTTTTTTTAAAAGCAAACAGTATGAGTAGGTTTGACAGTGGCTTATGTGGACGTTTGAGGGATATTTTCAGTAGACTGAATGTGAGGCTAAGTGAGATGCTTTAATCAATATCATACAATCATACAGCACAAAACTGGACATTTTATAAGATGATGTGAAAATAAATATCAAATGTACTCTATATCTGAATGATTCTCCTGTGTAAACATAGGAAACTCCCTATAAATTTCATAAGCTACTGATAAACACAGTGAGGGCTTCCCTCATAGCTCAGTTGGTAAAGAATCCGCCTGCAATGCAGGAGACCCCAGTTCGACTCCTGGGTTGGAAAGATCCCCTGGAAAAGGGATAGGATACCCACTCCAGTATTCTGGCCTAGAGAATTTCATGGACTATATAGTCCATGGGATCACAAAGAGTCGGACTACCACACAATTGCAGTCATCTCACATGCTAGCAAAGTAATGCTCAAAATTCTCCAAGCCAGGCTTCAATAGTACATGAACTGTCAAATTCCAGATGTTCAAGCTGGATTTCAAAAAGGCAAAAGAACCAGAGATCAAATTGCCAACATCTGTTGGATCATCAAAAAAGCAAGAGAATTCCAGAAAAACATCTACTTCTGCTTTATTGCCTACACCAAAGACTTTGTGTGGATCACAACAAACTGTGGAAAATTCTTCAAGAGATGGGAATACCAGACCACCTGACCTGCCTCCTGAGAAATCTGTATGCAGGGCAAGAAGCAGCAGTTAGAACCGGACATGGAACAACAGACTGGTTCCAAATCGGGAAAGGAGTATGTCAAGGCTGTATATTGTCACCCTGCTTATCTAACTTATATGCAGAGTACATCAGGAGAAATGCTGGACTGGATGAAGTTTGAGCTGGAATCTAGATTGCCAGGAGAAATGTCAATAACCTCAGATATGCAGATGACACACTTATGGCAGAAAGTGAAGAGGAACTAAAGAGCCTCTTGATGAAAGTGAAAGAGGAGAGTGAAAAAGTTGGCTTCAAACTCAACATTCAGAAAACTAAGATCATGCCATCTGGTCCAGTCACCTCATGGCAAATAGACGGGGAAGCAATGCAAACAGTGACAGACTATTTTTGGGGCTCCAAAATCACTGCAGATGGTGACTGCAGCCATGAAATTAAAAAACACTTACTCCTTGAAAGAAAAGCTATGACCAACCTAGGCAGCATATTCAAAAGCAGAGACATTACTTTGCCAACAAAGGTCCATCTAGTCAAAGCTATGGTTTTTCCAGTAATCATGTATGGATGTGAGAGTTGGACTATAAAGAAAGCTGAGCACTGAAGAATTGATGCTTTTGAACTGTGGTGTTGGAGAAGACTCTTGAGAGTCCCTTGGACTGCAAGGAGATCCAACCAGTCCACCCTAAAGGAGATCAGTCCTGAATATTCATTGGAAGAGCTGATGCTGAAGCTGAAACTCCAATACTTTGACCACCTGATTAGAAGAACTGACTCATTTGAGAAGGCCCTGATGCTGGGAAAGATTGAAGGCGGGAGGAGAAGGGGATGACAGAGGATGAGATGATGGGATGGCATCACCGACTCAATGGACATGAGTTTGGGTAAACTCTGGGAGTTGGTGATGGATAGGGAGGTGTGGCATGCTGCAGTCCATGGGGTTGCAAAGAGTTGGACATAACTGAGCAACTGAACTGAACTGAAACACAGTGAAAGAAGAGAGAAATCCCTTTACAGTAACATTTAGAGACAGTCACTCCTCAACATCCTATTTGCCTTCATCACGACAGTCCTTCATCCCAGAATATTCGCTTTCTACCTGGTTAGGAGATTTTAGTGGTGTGGCTCTGTTTCCAGCTTTTTTCCTTAACCAGGTATGTCAGAGACAAGCTGCCATTTTTCTGTAAGGGTTAGATCAAGATATTTATCTGTAGAAATAAAAAGCAATTTGCTTTCAGTGGAACTACAATTTCCAGAGAGTGGTGGATACGTGACCGAAAGGTGGGATCTGGCTGCTTGCTGGCCAAAAGCCAATAAACAGGTCAGATTGGTGGAAAGGAAAACTTGCTTTATTTCAGGTGCTGTCACTGAAGGGGAGGGTGGACATCTATCCAAAAGCCAACTCCCCACCTGACGAGCAGGGAGTAAGAGCTTTTATAGGCAGAGGGAGGGGGCTACATGCAGAAACAGCACAGTCAGCTCAGTGATCTTGAAATTGGTCACTGGTGGTCTGCCCAGCATCATCTTGATTATTTTAGGTACAGTTCTTCCAGGGTCAGTTTGTTTCCATTTCCTTGAGGCAAATTCTTGGAATTGCGGCAGCTTATGTCATGGCTACAGTCTGGTCATCATGTCGTTAACTTCTTCCACCTGGTCAGGGTTCCAATATCTATAAGACAGCCCACAAGAGATGGCTCAGAATATTGATAGCCCTTGAGAAGTAACTAAAGGTCCTTGACTTTGCTGAGTGATGTGGCTAAAATAATAATAAATTAAAATAAATAAACATTTCGCTGAATCATTATTCAAAGTGAGAAAAAGAACATTTTCAGGCATGCTGAATATATTAAAAAAGTTTACCTTCCATGCATCCTTTTTCAGGAGACTATTGGAAGTCTACCAAATAGAGAGTAAACCAAGAGAGAAGATATGGATACGGGATTCAACATAGGTGAAATTAAGGAAATTCCCAAAAGGGGATGAAAAGAGATCCTTGGTGTCAGTCTGGAGTTAAGAAGCTGAGGGATGGAGAGCTCAAGGAACATGCCTTCAAGGGGGAAAAGGGGTGCAATGGATAGCAAGTGTTTTTTTCTGATATGTTCTAGTGTTGCGATTTATCCTCTGCCTGAAAGTCAGAGAAGAATTAGTGATAGGCAGATAGAAGGCTAAGAAGAGAGGGGAAAACAGTGTCATCATTTATCATTAGATCCAGGTAGACAAAATGGTAGGCAAGAAATTTGATTATAGTATATTAGAAGGCTTAGCTATGGATAATATTTATATAGTCATGGTAATGTAAGCACTGAATTCTGATCTAACCAATATGTATTAGAAGTATATGGGAGGATTGGGGTTGAAGGGAGGGAAATTCTGTGTGTTGAAGGCGCTTGTGGATGTATAAGAGAGCTAAGTCCTTACCTTCCTTAATGTGAACTTAATCAGTAATGTGCATGTGTGCTTAGTCAGTCATGTCCAACTCTTTGCAACCTGTTGGCCTGTTGGCCTCCAGGTTCCTCTGTCCGTGAGGTTTTTCAGGCAAGAATTCTGGAATGAGTTGCCATTTCTTTCTCCAGGGATCTTCCCTGACCCAGAGATCGAACCAGCATCTCCTGTGTCTCCCTCGTTGCAGGTGGATTCTTTACCTGCTGAGCCATCCCAAAGCCCCTAATCAATAATACTTAATGTGAAATATAAAAAGGAAATATCTGTACTACCAGGTTATTTTAAAAGCATAAGTAAATCCCATAGAAGCAGCTGTAAGACTTGAAGGTGGATGCATTCCTAGGGAGCAGGGGCTGGGGAAGAGACCGCCCTTGTCCGTTCTAGGTCTTGTAGACCAATTTGTGTATGATATGTATTATGACATCAGTTACAGAGAATAAATATAATTGCATCTCCCCTTCCCCTTTAAGCCTTCTGTATGGAGACTTCCACCCTCACTCTCTCATTTGTCTTCCCTGTTGCCAAATCTAATTTACATTCTTTAGTTCTCATCTTCTCAGCATTTCACATTATTAACTACAGTACTTCTTCCGCTTTGAACTCTCTGCCCTTCGTTTTCATTACTGCTCTCTCTTCAGGTTCTCTTCTTTCTTCTGAACACTCTTCACAGTGGTTCCTCTTGCTCTGCAATTGCACATGTTAAGAGTGTTCCTTTGGTTCCTGCACTTTTCATGTTGTAGACTCTGGGCCAGTTCATCTGTTTCTACCTGTAAAATTTCAACCGCCATCTCTAAACGAATCAGTTCCAATTTATATCTTGAGCCTCCTCCTCCTCACAGAGCTGAGTGCTTATCAAACATCACTTTTTGTTTGTTTCACAGGCACGTTAAACTAAACGTGAGTTACGCCTCTCACACTTGCCTTTTTTCCTTCCTTACTGCCTGGACTGTCACCCCTGTTCATCCATCTCCCCAGTAGAAAGCTGGAGTCTTCCAAGGTACTTCCATTTCACTCCTGTACATGTTAGGCAGGGTGTGTGTGCCGTTCATCCCTGTGCTCCCTGGGTCCTTTGTCCCCTTTACGGTAGCTGGGACACTGATCTCTACTTAATGCGTGCTCTGTTAATACATGAATGAAAAAGAAGATAATTAAATTGATAAATGGGTCCGTTTCCTGCTAGCAATGAGATTATGGGACTGGATATGATATGCAATATGAAGTATACTGGTTGTGGGAGTCCAGGGTGGTAAGATCTGAAGGAGATGAAGGACACAGCCAAAATGCTAAATCTGAAATTCAGCGAAGACTGTTCAGACAGATTTAAAGGCATAGTTACCAGAGAAGACAGGTAATCCATGAGGAGGAGAGCGCAGTAGGTCAGAGAGTTGCTGCAGGTACATACATTGGAATAAAAGCATAATGACTTTATGACAGTTTAATGCTAACAGATGAAGAGACTACATTTCATATAGGACTGAAAATCATGTCTGAGAAGACTGTAGAGTCCTGCGACAGGGAGATAAATGGTAGAGCTTCCAAGCCTGCTGTGACCTTGGGTGTTTTCTTGACCCTACACACATGGAGTCTTGCTTCTTCCCTCTCTCCCTAGGCATGGGCTCCAGGTATTCATTTATGAGTTGGCTCTCCACAAACTGAAACTGGACATTTGGTGGTGTATTAGATTCTTAGGGCTGCCACAATACATTACCATAAACTTGGTGCCTTTGAACAGCAAGAGTTTGTTATCTCATAGTTCTGGAGGTTAGAGTCTGAAATCAAGGTGTTGAGAGGGTCACACTCTATGAAGGCTCTAGAGAAGAATCCTTTGCCTCTCCTACTTTCTGATGGTTGCTGGATCTCTGCAGCACTCTGATCTCTGCCTGTCATCATATGGCCTTCTTTCTGCATCTAAATGTAGCTTCTTGTCTCATCTCCTTTCAAAGCTTTCATGGGATGCAGGGCCCATCCTAATCCAATATGACCTCATGTTGACTAATTACATCTGCAAAAATTGTGCATTTCTAAATAAAGTCACATTCTGAGCTTCCAGGTGGAAGGACATGATTTTGGGAGGACACTATTCAACCCAATTCAGTACCTTTGCCATACAGCAGTTTTATTGAAATCTCCCTTTTCCTGCTCTGTAAACCTGACATTGGCCTTGTTTTCCCTTTATCTGCAAATATGATGTGACAATTTGGCAGTAGGAGGCGCTGGAGGAAGGGCTTCCCCCTAAGACAGAAAGAAGGGCTTCCTGGCCTGGTCCCTGGGTGCTGGTTCAGCCTGTGGCTCTCCCGGGAGCAGAGCCCTCCTGCATCCCCCGGGGCACAGGGCAGTATCCTAACACATTGCCTCCAGTGAGGGACTCCGTGGCACTTTGTAGAGGGAAGCCTTCCAGCAAGATCCACTGCCATGGTGTCGCATCTCCTCTCTATCCAGTGAGTCATGACTGCACCGCAGAGGAGGCTTCGAATAATCAAGTGGACAGAATGACATCTGTATATGTAAGCTGGTCGCTTACCCCAGTCACCCCAGTGCAGGGTCCAAAGCAAGCGTGGGCTCAAAAATACGGACCTTACCTACTCAAGACTGACCTGGCAAGCATTACTGCTGAGCGTTTAATGTGTCGACAGCGAGACAACAACGCTGTCAACACTAAGCATCTCCGATGGCAAGCCTCCCCATGGGGGATCAACCAGCCACCTGGGGGCCATGGTTACCCTGGACCCATTTCTTCATAGAGGAGACAGATTCATTGCCAAGGAATATACATGACTCTGAATATGGATTTGCCTTCAGAGAACTGAACATAGCACTTGAGCCCCACCCCCATCTGTGTACTTAGAGAATGCTTTATCTACCTTGATATTCTGTGCACTTTCGCTTCTCATCAAAGAGCTCATTTCACAGCAAAGGAAATAGAATAATTGGCTTATTCCCATTGAATCAAATAGTCTTACCACACCCCATCACCTGGAGCGGTTGGCCTGATTGAAAGTTGGAATGGAGATTCAGTTGTGGGGCCAGTTGGGAGACAACACCCCAAAACAATGGGATTCTGTCTTACAGGGAAGGCTTCACAGTTTGAATCAGTGACTGCTCTGTGCTGTTCTCTCTCCTGTAGCCAGAACACATGGATATGAGCGTCAAGGGATGGAAGTGGGAGTGGCTCCTTTCACTCTTAAACTCAATAACCCATTTGCAGAAATGGTCTTCCTTCCCAGGAAGCTTTGAGCAATGCTGGTTTGGAAGTCATTAGGGCTGCCGTCTATGGGGTCGCACAGAGTCGGACACGAATGAAGCGACTTAGCAGCAGCAGCAGCAGCAGTCCCAGGGGAGGGATGTTTCCAACCAGAGATACAGTGGCTCAGTTGAAAGTGGAGAATGGTTCAATTGGAAAGTGAGATTGCCTCCTGGACAGCTTGGACCTCTTATTTGTTGATGTTGTTCAGTCACCAAGTCATGTCTGACTCTTTGCGACCCCATGGACTGCAGCATGCCAGGCTTTCATGTCCCTCACTGTCTCCCAGAGTTTGCCCAAGTTCATGTCCATTGAGTTGGTGATGCCATCCAACCATCTCATCCTCTGTCATCCCCTTCTCCTTCTGCCTTTGATCTTTCCCAGGATCAGGGTCTTTTCCAATGACTCGGCTCTTCGAATCAGGTGGCCAGAGTTTTGGAGCTGCAACTTCAGCATCAGTCCTTTCAATGAGTGTTCATGGTTGATTTCCTTTAAGATCGACTGTTCTGATCTCCTTGCTGTCCAAGGGACTCTCAAGAGTCTTCTCCAGAACCACAGTTTGAAAGCATCAATTCTTTGCCACTTTGACTTCTTTATGAACCTCTTATACTACCCACCAACTGGCCAAAAAAAGGGGAGAGAGAGTGACTCTAGATGAGGTGCTTGAGCATGGGCTCCTGCTATACAACGCAGGCAAGGAGGATTGTGTCTGAAACCCAGAGAGTTATCTGAGACTGCTTCTTAGTACTTGGATGCCTAATAGTGAAAGTTACTGGAAAACTACAGAAACCAGGAAAGGCAGGACTGAAAACTCAAACCCTCTTGGGAGTAAAGGTTTGGATCCCTCTAGTAGGTAATGAACTTCAATGAGCTGAATTTCTGGCGGAGGATGGGGAAAATGTGATGTGGACTTGGAAATGGAAGAACAAAGAGATGGGTACCATTGACAGCCTCATGACAAAGCACAGAAACAATGGCTGTAGTGTGTGTGCGCTCACACTCTGACCCCATGGACTGTAGCCCGCCAGGCTCCTCTGTCCATGGGATTTTCCAGGCATGGATACTGGAGGGGGTTGCCATCTCCTACTCTGGAGGATCTTCCCGACCCAGGAATCGAAGTCACGTCTTGTTTCTCCTGCATTGGCAGGTGGATTCTTTACCAACACCTGAGAAGCCCCAATGGATGGCTTCATTCATATTCTCAATACACTATGTCGTTCTCCTATCTCCGTTCTAGTTTTATTTTACATACAGGTAATTGAAATTTTACAATTTATTCTTATGGTAACAGAATATTCATTGGGACTCTGCCTGAATTTGAGGACTGGTTAATATAACCAGTGGTGGACACAGTGCCTGTTGAAACTGCACCTCCACATTTCGAGAGAAAGGTAAGAACTTTACTTTTAAGATGGAAAAGCATATTGTGTTACAGGACAGACTAGAGTTCTTTCACTGATGTATGGAAGTTCGAAGCTGTGTAGAAGGCTGCACGTGGAAGTTGAAGAACCAGAGGTCTCTCCTCTCTTGGATCTCTGGGCTACTGCTTGGCTATTCTTTGAACCTTTAAGTGTCTCTTCTTATATTCTCAAATTTGAGACACAGCTCGTTTCGCCACAGTTTCTTCCAATCTCCCTACTCTATGGTGATGTTTTCTTCTCATGTCTCTGAATAACTTGACTGTAGCGCGTGTTTAGCCCTGATTGTGTTCTGAGTGTAAATTTCCTTTCCTTATTTGATGCATTACATGGCTCCTCCACCAACCCCAGTCCACTTGATCCTAAGCTGTTTTAGGACTATGTCTCATTCCTTTTCTGCATAATCCACCAAAAACCCACACATGAATACACACGCAATGAATATGTCCTGATTAACTGCTCTTCCTCCCTTGCTGCACTGATTATCTGCTTCTTGCTCCAAATTTAGTGTTTCAGCTAATCCAGTGTTTCCCAACCTATTCTGACTAGAGATCACCTTTGATCTTAACATGTTAAATTTACTCAAAATTACCTGCAAATTAAAAAAAAATTCATCAATTTTGATATAGAGCAGGAATCTATATAAAATACTTTGTTTGGGGTTAATATACTGTACCATAATTTATTTTAAGATATACTCTGTAATATTTATAACTTTCCCCCATTACTTAAAAATAATAATATAAGAATTAAAATAACATAGTATAGTTCAAAAAAATTTTAAAAATAGAGCTACTATATCATACAGCTATTCCACTTGTGAGTTTATACCCCAAAGGATGGAAAAAAAGAGTCTTAAAAAGATATTTGTACATCCATGTTTATAGCAGCATTATTCACAAAAGATGGAGGCTGAACACGTGTCCACCAACAGATGAATACATAAGCAAAACATGGCATAAACAGACAATGGAATGTTGCTCAGCCTTAAAAATGCAGGGAATTCTGGCACATGCTACAATCTGGATGAATCTTGAGGATATAATGCTAAGTGAAATAAGCTAGTCACAAAAAGACAAATACTGTGCGATTTCACTTATATGAGTGTAGTCAATACAATAGTCAAATTCATAGAGACAGAAAGTAGAATGGTAGTTTCCAGCGGCTGGGATAGTGGGTAGGGGGAGTCACTTGATATAAAGTTTCAGTTTTGCAATATAGAAAGAGTTCTGGAGATTGGTTGCATAATAATATGAACATAGTTAACACTACTGAACCATACACTTAAAAATAGTTAAGATGGTACACTTTGTTGTGTATATTTTACAGCAATTAAAAAAAAATCCAACAGAGTCCATAAAATAAAACTTGTAGATGAGATTGTTTAGGAACCAATGGAAAAATTATTGTGAGAAATTAAAGCCTGAAGTAGATGGAGTGACATCCTGTGTTCCTGGATTAGAAGACCTGACATTGTAAAAATGACTGTTTTCTCTAAAATTATCTGTAGATTTCATGCAATCCCAATAAACATTTCAACACCTTTTGTGTAAATTAAAATACTAACATTTATATGGAAGTGCAAAGAGTAAAGAAAAGCCAAGACACTCTTTTTTTTTTTTTTCAATTGAAGTATAGTTGATGTACAATATTATATGTTCAGTTCGGTTCAGTTGCTCAGCCGTGTCCGACTCTTTGCGAGCCCAAGGACTGCAGCACACCAGGCCTCCCCGTCTATCACCAACTCCCAGAACTTGCTCAAACTCATGTCCATTGAGTTGGTAATGCCATCCAACCATCTCATCCTCTGTCGTCCCCCTTTCCTCCTGCATTCAATCTTTTCCAGCATCAGGGTCTTTTCCAACAAGTCAGTTCTTCGCATCAGGTAGCCAAAGTATTGGAGTTTCAGCTTTAGCATCAGTGCTTCCAATGAATATTCAGGACTGACTTCCTTTAGGATTGACTGGTTGGATCTCCTTGCAGTCCAAGGGACTCTCAAGAGTCTTCTCCAACACCACAGTTCAAAAGCATCAATTTTTTGGCGCTCAGCTTTCTTTATAGTCCAACTCTCACATCCATATGTGACTACTGGAAAAACCATAGTTTTGACTAGGTGGACCTTTGTTGGCAAAGTAATGGATGTTACAAGTATACAGTATACTGATTGATAATTTTTGAAGATTGTAGTCTACGTATAGTTATAAAGTACTAGCTATGTTCCCCATGTCGAATAATGTATCTTTGCAGCTTATTTTGTACATAACAGTTTGTGCCTCTTACTCTCTAACCCCTAATTTGCTCCTCTCGCCTTCCCTCTCCCAACTGGTAACCACTTCTTTGTTCTCTGTATCTATGAGTCTGTCTCTTTCTCATTGTATCCACTAGTTTGTGGAATTTTTTAGATTTCACATGTAAGTGATATCATATAGTACTTGTCTTTCTCTGTCTGACTTACTACACTTCATAATGCTCTCCAAGTCTGTCCATGTTGTTGCAAAATGGCACTGTGGATGGATACTTCGTTTCTTCCGTGTCTTGGAGATTATAAATAATGCTGCTATGAACATTGGGGTACATGTATCCTTTTGAATTAGTGGTTGTTTTTTTTTTTCCAGATATATACCCAAGAGTGGAATTGCTTGGTCATACAGTAGCTCTATTTTTTAACTTTATTTTTAATTGAAGGATGGTTGCTTTACAATGTTGTACTGGTTTCTACCATACATCAACGTGAATCAGCCATAGGTTTACTTACGTCCCCTCCCTCTTTAACCTCCCTCCCACCTCCCACCCCATCCCACCCCTCTAGGTTGTCACAGAGCTCCGGTTTGAGTTCCCTGAGTCGTAGAGCAAACTTCCACTGGCAATCTATTTACTTTATGGTAAGGTAAATGTTTCCAGCTACTCTCTCCTTTCGCTCCACCCTCTCCTCCCCCTCACCATGTGCACAAGTCTGTGCCTTGTCTGTGTCTCTATCCATTGCTGCCCTGCAAATAGGTTTGTCAGTACCATCTTTCTGGATTCCATATAGTAGTTCTGTTTTTAGTTTTAAAAGAAACCTCCATACTACTTTCCCCCGTGGCCACACCAGTTTACCTTCCCACCAACAGTGTATAAGGGGTCCCTTTTCTCCATATCTTGATCAGCATTTGTTAGCATTTGTTATTTGTGTTCTTTTTGATGATAGCCATTCTGACAGGTGTGAGGTGATATCTCATAGTGCTTTTGATTTGCATTTCCTTGATGCTTAGCAGTGTTGAGCATGTTTTTATGTGTCTGTTTGTCGTCTGAATGTCCTTTTTGAGCAAAGGTCTGTTGAGGTCTTTTGCTCATTTTTTTTCTGCTCACTTTTTAATTGGCTTGTTTGTTTTTTTTTTTTTTTTTTTGACGTTGAATTGTTTGAAGAAGAGCCAAGACACTCAAAAGAGAAGAATAAGACGGTGAGACTTGTTCTGTTGGCTACTAGGATGTATTTAAAGTCTGCAGTAACTAAAAAAGTGTGGTATTAATGTAAGAATAGATAAACATATTAATGGCAGAGATTAAAAGTTCCAGAAATAGATTCACACATGTATGGTTACTTGATGACATAAATAGCACTGCAGAATGGTGAGTGGTCTTTTCAATAAATGATGTTGGATCAATTAATTACCTATATAGAAAATTTTGTCCCTACCTCACACCATACACAAAAATAATTTCCAAGTCACTTTTAGACTTAAATGTACATAGCAAAACTATAAAGATTTTGGAATATAACATGGGAAAACATATTCAAGGTATGGAGATGGGAGCAAATTTAAAAATAGGACACTAAAAGCACTAGCCAAAAAAGGGAAAAAAAAAAAGACAATTTTGTCTTATTAAAATTCAGAACTTCTATTCATCAAAAGACTGAGAAGTAAGCAAGTGTGGGATCTCAGGATTTTAGCTGTGCACCAGATGAGGGGGTAAAGAAGCTCATTGTAAGTGGTAGCACTGAGGATAGCTCCAGTCAGTTTTATTTTAAACTATTTTAATTTAAAGGATATACTGTTTAGTATATCCATTTTATATCCATTATCTTGCAATAATCTATAATGGAATATAATCTGCAAAAATACTGAATCTCTATGCTGTATACCTCAAACTAACATGATATTATAAATCAAGAATACTTTAATAAAAAATTAAATTTTAATTTATTTTTAACTTTTATTGAAATACGGTTAATGTACTGTGTTATGTTAGTTTTAGGTGTACTACATAGTGATTTGACTTTCGCATACATTATGAAATGATCATGAGTAGATCCAGTAACAATCTGTCCCACACAAAGACAGTACAAAATGTGGACTATATTCCTTATGCTGTATATTCTATCCCTGTAGCCTATTTATTTTATAACTAGAGGTTTATACCTCTTAATCCCCTTCACTTATTTTTTTCCCCACCTTCCTACTCAGTTACGGTAATGTTTAATAGTATTGTTGAAGGTTCCAGATTTAACAATGCTGAGAGACCCTTACAGCTTCATTAAGAGAGTTTTGCCATTAATGTTGACAACACCTAGAAAACCAAGCTAATAAAAAATGGAGCAATGTAATGATCTTCCAAGAGCAAAAACATAGAAGGATATCGCCAGAAGGAATATATATAATAGTTTCTGGCTCATCTGTAAGCAATACTTACAAAATCATAAAATGGAAAAGATGATTAATTTTGTATTATACCTATATTTAGAGTCATCATTTAAATGTATGATAATAGTAAATGAAAATTAAATATTGACAGATATATTTGTATTTCTGTGTGTGTGTGCTAAGTCGCCTAAGTCGTGTCCGACTCTTTGCAACACTATGGACTGTAGCCCACCAGGCTCCTCTGTGCATGGATTCTCTAGGCAAGAATACTGGAGTGGGTTGCTGTGCCCTCCTCCAGGGGATCTTCCTGATCCAGAGATGGAACCTGCGTCTCTTGTTTCTCCTGCATTGGCAGGCGGATTCTTTACCACTAGCACCACCTGTGAAGCCCATATTTGTATTTAAATATATTTTAACTCAATATTGTATTATCACTATAATTCGGGGAAGGCAATGGCACCCCACCCGCGTACTTTTGCCTGGAAAATCCCATGGACGGAGGATCCTGGTAGGCTCCAGTCCATGGGGTCGCTAAGAGTCGGACACGACTGAGCGACTTCACTTTCACTTTTCACTTTCATGCATTGGAGAAGGAGATGGCAACCCACTCCGGTATTCTTGCCTGGAGAATCCCAGGGACGGGGGAGCCTGGTGGGCTGCTGTCTATGGGGTCGCACAGAGTCGGACACGACTGAAGCGACTTAGCAGCAAGAAGGTGAAATGATCCACAGCAGTAATACAGTGTTTTTGCCTTCTTCTCCACAAGAGGGCGCAAGGTGAATACGATTTTCAAGTTCATTGTTCCACCCGTGCCTTTGGCTGTGGCGGGGGATGACCACTTACTCCCATTTGGTAGAGTTGACAAACTACTATTGTTAATATCTAAACAACTGTCTTTAGGGTCAAGGAGCTGTTGAAGGCATACCCAGATGAAGAAGTCACGACTTAAGTACTCACAATCTGGTGGGAACACAAACTTCAGAGGAAACAAAAATAACACATTTGGAGGGCGTGCTAAGGGCCCAAGGAGTCCCGCGGATGATGAGATGGGGTGTCCTTCGGCGAGGTTGGAACGCTTGGGGGCGATGCATTTGAATGCGGCAGAGCCGTGGCGTGGACTGCGCATGCACAGCTCAACTGTTGGGGCACTGAGGGCGGGGTGGGGGTGGGGGCTGCTGTGGGAACGTGTAAATTCTACATTTGCAGACCCGAGGCCGTAGTCAACACTCTGCCTGCAAATACTGGGCAGTTTCTGGAGTCTGTTCTCCTTTCTTTGTCCCTTGAAATCTGCTCTGTTCCCTCAAGGGCCCATGACCTTCAGGCAGTCATCCCCCTGCCCATTGCCCCCCATATCCCCCACCCCAAGACCTTCTCAGGTGTAGTTCACTCTCTCCTCGCAGAGGCCTTTGCTTGTGCAGAGACCTTCCCTCCTAGAGGCTGCTGCTGCTGCTGCTAAGTCGCTTCAGTCCCTTAGAGCCTGGTGCTTTCAGGCCTTCCCGCTTCTTAAGGGTCTGCTCCCTGGCCTCTCACCTCCTCTCCTCTCCTGACCCGACCTCCTCAAAGCCAAGATTGCCGACATTCTTACCCCTGGTCTCACACCTGTCGCCCAGTCAGCTCCCTCTCTGGAGGCCTGCAAAGTGTTGACTTAAAAAATAGTCACAACCTTATAGTTTCCTTTGTTGTGCAGAAGCTTTTAAGTTTGATTAGGTCCCATTTGTTCATTTTAGATTTTATTTCCAATATTCTGGGAGGTGGGTCATGGAGGATCCTGCTGTGATGTAAGTCAGAGAGTGTTTTGCCTATGTTTTCCTCTAGGAGTTTTATGGTTTCTGGTCTTACAGTTAGCTCTTTAATCCATTTTGAGTTTATTTTTGTGTATGGTGTTAGAAAGTGTTCTAGTTTCATTCTTTTAAAAGTGGTTAACCAATTTTCCCAGCACCACTTGTTAAAGAGATTGTCTTTCATCCATTGTATATTCTTGCCTCCTTTGTCAAAGATAAGGTGACCATATGTGCGTGGATTTATCTCTGGGCTTTCTATTTTGTTCCATTGATTTACATTTCTGTCCTTGTGCCAGTACCATACTGTCTTGATGACTGTGGCTTTGTAGTAGAGCCTGAAGTCAGGCAGGTTGATTCCTCCAGTTCCGTTCTTCTTTCTCAAGATAGCTTTGGCTATTCGAGGTTTTTTTGTATTTCCATACAAAAGACAGCCTTCAGAATGGGAGAAAATAATAGCAAATGAAGCAACTGACAAACAACTAATCTCAAAAATATACAAGCAACTTCTACAGCTCAATTCCAGAAAAATAAATGACCCAATCAAAAAATGGGCCAAAGAACTAAATAGACATTTCTCCAAAGAAGACATACAGATGGCTAACAAACACATGAAAAGATGCTCAACATCACTCATTATCAGAGAAATGCAAATCAAAACCACTATGAGATACCATTTCACGCCAATCAGAATGGCTGCTATCCAAAAGTCCACAAGCAATAAATGCTGGAGAGGGTGCGGAGACAAGGGAACCCTCTTGCACTGTTGGTGGGAATGCAAACTGGTACAGCCACTATGGAGAACAGTATGGAGATTCCTCAAAAAACTGGGAATAGAACTGCCTTATGATCCAGCAATCCCACTGCTGGGCATATACACTGAGAAAACCAGAATTGAAAGAGACACGTGTACCCCAATGTTCATAGCAGCACTGTTTGCAATAGCCAGAACGTGGAAGCAACCTAGATGTCCATCCACAGATGAATGGATAAGCAAGCTGTGGTACATATACACAATGGAGTATTACTCAGCCATTAAAAAGAATACATTTGAATCAGTTCTAAGGAGGTGGATGGAACTGGAGCCTATTATACAGAGTGAAGTAAGCCAGAAACAAAAACACAAATACAGTATACTAACGCATATATATGGAATTTAGAAAGATGGTAAAAATAACCCTATTTACGAGACAGCAAAAGAGACACTGATGTATAGACCAGACTTTTGGACTCTGGGACCGGGAGAGGGTGGGATGATTGGGGAGAATAACATTGAAATATGTATAATATTATATCTGAAATGTATTAATTGTTCAAACTAAATACTATCATGTTACAATTTGTTCATATTAGATGTTTGTAATGTTTCTGATAATCAATAAAAGAGATTCTTGATAAAAAAAAATAAAAAAATAAAAACTATTTTTGAAACTTAAAAAAAAAAAAAAAAAAATAGTCACAACCTGCAGTGTGATCATCCTCCTCTGGGACTCACCCCCATCCTCCAGGGGCCCGCGGGATCTGGGGCACGTGTGGTGTGGGTCCCGGGGTGTGTGTTTGTGTGTTTTACTAACCCTACTATGAACACAGCCCCTGGGTTTAGGGATGTTTCCCCATCATGACAACCACCTAGAGTGTTAACTAGTGGAAGGGATTTATAGAGTCTGGTTTTTAGGCATAGCTTAACTGGTGTAATGGAAACTGACTCAGAGATGGAATCAGATATTCTTGGTGCCCTAATGTAAGGAGATCTAAATGTGCTTTGTGAAATGTTAGTCGCTCAGTCGTGTCCGACTCTTGGGATCCTATGGACCGTAGCCTGCCAGGCTCCTCTGTCCATGGGATTTTCTCCAGGCAAGAATACGGGAGGGAGGTGGGGTGGGGTTCAGGATAGGGGGGCACATGTGTACCTATGACTGATTCACATTGATGTCTGGCAAAACCCACCCAATATTGTAATTATCCTCCAATAAAAAAAAAAAAAAAAGAATTTCCATGACCTCCTCCAGGGGATCTTCTGCCCTGAGTGCCCTTGGGCCCCCAGGAACTCACACTGGAGTTGATGACTGTGATATCTTTGTTTCCTGATATGGCAGGAAATATTCCATTTCTCAAAAGGGGCTGATTTGCAGGACCCCTGGGGCTCTGGTGAATATGGCTGGCATGCTTTCACACCTCTGCTTTTCCCTTGGTGGCCTCGTCTTCACACTGTACCCTGGGCATTTCAATCTGATATTTCCAAAGCAACGACACTGCTTATGGACTCTGAACCTGAAGTGTAGAAAAGGTCTGCACCGCCCTTGCAGATCTTACACCTGGTTCCAAGTGAGCTTGTCCGACGTACAGTGTGACGGTGTTGGGGAATCACAGGGTCACGTGCACAGGCCCGCCTCCTGGTGTTGCCCTTCCTGCCCGGGCACCTGGGTGAGTGAAAGGACCTCTCAGAGTCTCCATGCCCTCATCTGTAAAATGAAGCCAATGAGAGTAATTACCGCGTGGGATTGTCCTGAGAAGTAAAGGAGGTAACAATAAATGAGAGTCTTTCCTAAGCACCTAGGAAATCGTTTACACTAAAAGGAAATGCTTAAAAAAAATTCAGGTATTATTATTACTGGGGCTTCCGCTGGTGGCTCAGTTGGTGAAGAACCTGCCTGCAATGCAGAAGACGCATGTTCAATCCGTGGGTCGGGTAGATCCCCTGGAGGAGGAAATGGCAACCCACTCCAGTATTCTGGCCTGGAAAATTCCATGGACAGAGGAACCTGGCGGGCTATACAGTCCACGGAGTCCCAAGAGTCAGACATGACTTAGCTGCTAAATCCCCACGCCCACCATTATTATTATCTGTTTTTTCTTCATCTGTGACACTCAAGTGGGATTGCCAAGGGCAGACTGAATGATCTCCAGGAGGCTCCTTTAAGCTCTGCTCTGAGTTTTTCAGATATGACCAGCCATTCCCACTGAGCGAGTTAGTGACTCAATCCTGATAACTTCCCTCTTCTGTTTATCTCCTCTGGCAAGCCCCACCCCACCCTACCCCGCCCTGTGACACCTCGGTCAACAGCTCATTGTACTAAATTCTTCTGAGCGGTTTCAGTTCTGTGTGCAGTGGCTTTGCCATCTGGGGAGTCAGCCGCAGACAAGTGGTGTCCAGAGGAGTCCTCATGACCTCTGCTTGCATTCAGGTTTCTAGATATGAATATGGGTCAAAGGACACTGTATTTGTTGCCCTGAAAGCCACCTGGTGTATGCACATGTTTTCATTTCTATTCTGGAACAAAATCTCACTCGGCCTACAAAGCAGCAGTGTTTCTGGACCTGAGGGGAGGCCGAACC
Source organism: Tragelaphus eurycerus (assembly GCA_935064755.1). NCBI lineage: Eukaryota > Metazoa > Chordata > Mammalia > Artiodactyla > Bovidae > Tragelaphus > Tragelaphus eurycerus. The sequence goes on along the minus strand of CAKXYN010000121.1, from coordinate 2,920 downwards.
TTCACTGACGTGTCCAGCTGATCAGGTTGTCCCTTCCCCTTAAGACATTTCTGTTTCCTGGCCTTTTTGCCACCTTCCTGCTTTAGAACAGCAGCAGCAGCCATGAGTAAACCCTTCACATACTGCATGTGCCTTGAAGCACAGGACCGAGAAGAGGGCTCCCGTCAGCCCAGTTTGGACCCAGGTCCTATTTTCCCAAGTGACCAAGGGAAGGCATGAGTGTTTCCTAAGGACCAGGCTCAGCCACTCAAACGAGAAAGCTGGACTGGGGTCAGCTTGTATCCCAACCGAGAAGGCTCCCCAATGCTCAGAACCCCACAGTTCAGAGGCTCCATCAGACACCTGGAGGCTGAGGAAGAAGTCTTGAGTGACAGACTGCAAAGAGATCCCCAGAGACTAGGAGATCATTGAAGAATCCACAAAAATACCTCTGGGAAGAAAAGACTTGCTTCCTGGCGAGGGCTGATGCCAGAGCATCACGGAATTCCAAGTTACACAAGCACTTCCTGCCCGTCCTTCCCCTCCACCCCAGGAGGTCACAGCAAAGGGTGGGGTGAAAGTCATAAAAGAAGTTGGAGGGAAAAGAGAGAAGCTTTAGAATGTTTGCCCCTGCAGGTGTGATGGGAAACCCAGCCCAAGAATGAAATTTAAAGTTTTTATTATTATTGTTGAAAAGCTGGCTTAAAGCTCAACATTCAAAAAACAAAGATCATGGCATCCAGTCCCATCACTTCATGGCAAATAGATAGGGAAAAAGTGGAAAGAGTGACAGATTTTATTTTCTTGGACTCCAAAATCACTGCACATGGTGACTGGAGTCATAAAATTAAAAAACGCTCCTTGGAAGAAAAACTATGACAAACCTAGATAGCATATTAAAAAGTAGAGACATCGCTTTGCTGACAAAGGTCCATATAGTGAAATCTATGGTTTTTCCAGTGGTCATGTATGGATGTGAGAGTTGGACAATAAAGAAGGCTGAGCATCAAAGAATTGATGCTTTTGAACTGTGGTGCTAGAGAAGACTCTTGAGAGTCCTATGGACTGCAAGGAGATCAAACCAATAAGTCCTAAAGGAAATCAACCTGGAATATTCATGTAAGGACTGATGCTAAAGCTGAAGCTCCAATACTTTGGCCACCTGATTTGAAGAGCCAACTTATTGGAGAAGACCCTGATGCTGGGAAAGATTGAGGGCAGAGGAGAAGGGGGATGAGACGGTTGGACGGCATCATTGACTCAATGGACATGAGTTTGAGCAAGCTCTGGGAGATAGTGGAAGGACAGGGAAGCCTGGCATGCTGCAGTTCACAGGGTCGCAAAGGGTCGGACATGACTGAACAACTGAACAACAACAATTTAAATTACTAGACCTGCTATGACAAGAGGATCTTCGGTTGCTCATAAGTAACCAGATAGAGCGATACCTGCAGGGAAGGTGTTTCTAAGGTAGGTGAGGTTGCAGCATGACTAAAAGCCTACTTTTTGTTTAAATGCTCCATGGTGGTAGTACGTCAAAGCCAGGGTGATATCTAGTCACCCTGTAAATAGGTTCGCTCATGGAATTCTGCCTCTCACCAGACTATAATGGTAACTGATCACATGTATATTACAGCACCAGAGGCTCTGAGATGAAGTTCCACCCCAGGACAGGGTAGGTGGGATTAAACAGTGTCTAAATTATTTAGAAGTGCTATAGACTTCCCTACTTTTGCATTCCAGTCCCCTATAATGAAAAGGACATCTTTTTTGGGTGTTAGTTCTAAAAGGTCTTGTAGGTCTTCATAGAACCTTTCAACTTCAGCTTCTTCGGCGTTACTGGTTGGGGCATAGACTTGGATTACTGTGACATTGAATGGTTTGCCTTGGAAACGAACAGAGATCATTCTATCGTTTTTCAGATTGCATCCAAGTACTGCATTTCGGACTCTTTTGTTGACCATGATGGCCACTCCATTTCTTCTGAGGGATTCCTGCCCACAGTAGTAGATATAATGGTCATCCGAGTTAAATTCACCCATTCCAGTCCATTTTAGTTCGCTAATTCCTAGAATGTCAACATTCACTCTTGCCATCTCTTGTTTGACCACTTCCAATTTGCCTTGATTCATGGACCTGACATTCCAGGTTCCTATGCAATACTGCTCTTTACAGCATCGTACTTTGCTTCTATCACCAGACACATCCACAGCTGGGTATTCTTTTTGTTTTGGTTCCATCCTTTCATTCTTTCTGGAGTTATTTCTCCACTGATTTCCAGTAGCATATTGGGCCCCTACTGACCTGGGGAGTTTCTCTTTCAGTATCCTATCATTTTGTCTTTTCATACTGTTCATGGGGTTCTCAAGGCAAGAATACTGAAGTGGTTTGCCATTCCCTTCTCCCTACTTTGGAATGCAAAAGTAGGAAGTCAAGAAACACCTGGAGTAACAGGCAAATTTGGCCTTGGAATACGGAATGAAGCAGGGCAAAGACTAATAGAGTTTTGCCAAGAAAATGCACTGGTCATAGCAAATACCCTCTTCCAACAACACAAGAGAAGACTCTATACATGGACATCACCAGATGGTCAACACCGAAATCAGATCGATTATATTCTTTGCAGCCAAAGATGGAGAAGCTCTATACAATCAGCAAAAACAAGACCAGGAGCTGACTGTGGCTCGGACCATGAACTCCTTATTGCCAAATTCAGACTGAAATTGAAGAAAGTAGGGAAAACTACTAGACCATTCAGGTATGACCTAAATCAAATCCCTTATGATTATACAGTGGAAGTGAGAAATAGATTTAAGGGCCTAGATCTGATAGATAGAGTGCCTGATGAACTATGGAATGAGGTTCGTGACATTGTACAGGAGACAGGGATCAAGACCATCCCCATGGAAAAGAAATGCAAAAAAGCAAAATGGCTGCTGGG